>CM064424.1:7500000-8125000 GCA_032690845.1 Eleusine coracana subsp. coracana
ATATTTTGTTTGAGGATTAGTGTCAGTTTCATTGAGCTGAAGATTTAAACTCACCTTTTCCCCACTCATTGTTGAACCATCGATAGGATCTTGGACGTACTCAACACCGCTAACCGCGGCATTATTTACCTACAAACAGTTCACTGGATTTTTCAGACACTACTAGTCACATCAAGTGCTTCAATTTGACAAGCTGATAGGATGATTTACCAAAATATCCAACTTCCCGAATCGTGTCTTCAGGAAATCAGCTAAACGAGCAACGCTGGAAGCATTGGTGATGTTCAACTCGTGGGAAAGGACATTGGAGAGTCCCTGGCCTTTAAGCTTCTCCACGGCTTCCACAGCCATCTCCTTATCTATAGCCGTCAAAACAACGATGATGCCGTTGCTGGACAGTTGCCGGCACACCTCTAGCCCGATCCCTCTGCTCCCGCCTGTTACCACGGCAATCCTGTCACATATCACAGAGCCAACAACAATGAGTCGTTTCGAAAATAAAACGGGGTCTTAATGAATTCGCGTCAAAAAATATCTTTTTAAGACAATATGCAACAACACGCAGTCTGAAGACAAGGAACGTACCTTATGTTTACGGGATTGGAGATACTGCCCTCCATGAGCGTCTACTCTCAGCAACAAGATAGGATTGAGGAGTTGTGATATTGGTCGGTACCCGGGGAAGAACAAGAGAACTGTCTAAAAGCCGACGGTTTATTTCCCTATCCCTTTCTTTATAGAAAATGGTTTATTTTCTAATGTGAATAATGCAAATCACGTGGACACTGGACAGCAACCTAATTCAGTACGACATGGATGGAAATGGACATATGTCAGCTAATGTGTGCTCTGTCAATCATCAGTGGCAGATTATTAGCTCCAAAGCCGATTAGTGGGCTCAAACCCAACGGCACCCCGCCTTGAGAAACAAACATTACTTGAAATTGAACAAAATTCAGGACCACAAACATATATCATTTTATTCAGGAACTAAACAAAACACTACCAAAGAAAACCCAGCCCAAGCGACAGCGTTAAGAAACCAAACGAACCCAACCTTCCAAAAATCTTCACCCAACCCAATCCATGGGTTCAGCCCATTTCTCACTAAAAATGCAGGCTCTCTATAATTCGCCGGGCAGAGCAAAGGCAGGTCCAACAAGTAATCACACCATCACAATATTTGTTTGATTTTCCCATTCGCAAAAAAAAAATTGTTTGATTTCAACTCAGCGCCATGAACGTAGCTGCGCTATTATCAAACGAACGACGACTCCTTGAAGTCTTCAAAGAACGCGCCGGTGACACCGCCTTCCGGCAGCAGAGCCACCGCCACTACCTTGCTTCCACCTTCCTCAGGCGTCAGGAACCCCGAGTGTATTGTTATGTCAGTCTTGACGTAGCCGGGATGCACACAGTTAACACGCAGCTCGGGGTGCCTCCTCGCCAAGATCCTCGAGAACGCATTCATGGCCGCCTTGGCCACCTTGTATGCCGAGAATGCTCTTGGCCACCCGCGCGTGTCCACTGCGCCGGCCTCGAAGTCTTTCAGGAACATGTCCAGCAGCTCTTCCAGCCTCTCCTCGGTGATGTTGTCCACGTCGTTCAGCTCCTGCTTCAGCTCCTCGTTTCTGAAATGCTGCATCAAGAATTACAACTATTACTTTTTTTTGTTTTTCTGCAGAAGCAAGTAGTAATTGGTAGAGCTACTAGTCAACTACTTCCTCCAGATTTAAATTGTTGACACAGTTGACTTTTTTAGTTACGTTTGACCATTTATCTTATTCAAAATATTTGTTTAAATATATAAAATTATATAATAGGTTTAAAGTTTTTTTAGTAATAAAACAAATTATAATAAAATATTTGATAAATTTTCAAATTTTTTGAATAAGATAAATAATCAAACGTAACTAAAGAAGTTAACTACGTTAACAATTTAAATTCGGAGAGAGTAATATATATGAGCTCGAGCTACTAATTAATTATCCATGAATTTGAACCATGTGTGGTCATAAGTTACCCTGAGCTGCCCCAAGACTGAGGAAACATTAATCAATCTTCCGTCAGAGGAGGCCTGCAGTAGCGGCAACAAGGCCTCGATAACATACTTTGTTCCATAGTAGTTTGTTTGCAGTCCCTTCTTTGCAGCATCGTAAGTCTCCTGGCTATTTTTCCACAACCATTCAAGCCTCTGAACCCTATCCATGCCACTGAGCTGTCGGACACAACAACAAATATACTTGTTCAGTTTGGCCTTTTATACGAGCAAAGTATCAGGAAGCTCACAGCAACATATAAAATGAAAAAATGGAAGTACTCTCAAGGACATTCAATTGTCAAATAAGCACCATAACTTTTACCTTATTAGATGTATATGTGTTTTTGTAGTTTCCCCATTGTATAATGGGTTTTGTACATATTTACCCACACCTATATATA
Source organism: Eleusine coracana subsp. coracana (assembly GCA_032690845.1). Taxonomy (NCBI): domain Eukaryota; kingdom Viridiplantae; phylum Streptophyta; class Magnoliopsida; order Poales; family Poaceae; genus Eleusine; species Eleusine coracana. The sequence continues at coordinate 7,502,443 of CM064424.1, forward strand.
TATATTTGGGCCTAGTGTCCCTACTATGAATACAAGTGCTATTCATAACATGGTATCAGAGTCAAGTTTTGGTTGGTTTTTATACGACTTATCTTGTCGTTTCTTCTAATCAGGATTTTACAGTAGGGTACTCGTAAACAAAAAAAAAACACTGCAGCTTGCGCCGCCTCTCTCTTGCGCTCTCGCCGTCGCCCGCTGCTACTCCTTCTGCGCTCTCGCCGTCGACATGGCTTCCAGTGGAGTTGCTATTCTTTGTTGTCCGGTGATTTTCAATGGCACCAACTATCGAGATTGGGATCCTCGTCTTCGTATTCATATGAAGGGTCTCCATCTTTGGAGTTTTCTTACTGGCGAGCTTATCTGTCCGCCTCGTCCTACGGCTCCTACTTTGCCTGTGTTTCCAGTTGAGCCCGTTCTTTCAGCAACGGCCACTGCTGCTGAGAAGGTGGAGTATGACAAGACGCTTGCTGGATTTGCTGCTGCTGTAGAGAGGTTACATGATGACTATGATGATCGTGTGGCGTCTTATGAGACTTATTATGCTGCCTACACGACATGGATTGATGATGATGTTCAGGCTACTACTATTTTTGTTGCTAGCATGGCGGATCAGTTCTCTGCTGATATTATTGATTTTGAGTATGCGCATCAGATGTGGGCTTTTCTTCGTGAGCGCTATGAGCCTTCTGGACAGTCCACTTTTCTTGCTGCCATTCGTCAGGAGCAGCTTGTTCGATAGGGTGACTCCACAGTTGATGAGTTCTACGGTCAGATGTCTGCTATTTGACGTCAGATTGACACTCTTGGTTCTCAGTTGTCTCCTAGCACGTGTGAGTCGTGCCTGAGTCAAAAGAAGGTCCTGTAGCTTCGTCGCACCTATGACTTCTTGACTCGCCTTCGTGATGAGTATGAGCCATGTCGTGCTCAGCTACTTGCTCGTCATCCTTGTGTCACTTTGATGGATGCTCTTGCTGATGTTCGTAATGAGGAGATTCGACTTCGTGAGTCCGGTCTGCTACCGGCCCCCTCAGTGTTGGCTGCTCGTTCTTCAGCTCCCCCTCCTCCTGTGGTGCCTTATTCTACAGCGCCTTCTTCTAGGAGTCGAGGTGGCTCCAGTTCTTTTTAGTGTGACTATTATGGTAAGGATGGACATGTGGAGTCTTACTGTTACAGGAAGAAGAGGGAGAAGAAGGCTCAGACTCGTCGTTCTTCACAGAGTACTTCACAGAGTACTGGTAATGGTAGTGCTGGAGGTTCTCAGAGGAGTTCTGGTGGTTCAGATACACAGGAGATTCTCACGTTACTACATCGCCTTGCGCCCTCTGCACCACTTGGAGCTGCTGGTTTTGTGACTCAGTCTGCTGCTTCTCAGTCTTCCACTGAGGGACCTCGTTCCTCTTCTACTCCAGGTATTTCTCTATGGATTCTTGACTCTGGTGCTTCCTTCCATATGACTCAACACCGCGCTTGTCTTTCTTTCATGGTTTCTCCACCTCCTTCTTATTTTGTTCATACAGCCGATGGATCTTCTCTTTCTATTGTAAGACATGGCACTCTTTTATCAGATTCTTTCTCTATTCCTAATGTTTCTTGTGTACCTGATCTAACCATGCAGCTTATGTCTGCCGGTCAACTTACTGATCATGGCTGTCGTGTGATTCTTGACCCTGATTTTTGTTATGTTCAGGATCGTTGCACGGGTCAGGTAGTTGGTTCTGGCCCCCGGCGTCGTGATTTACAGCGTCTTTGGGAGTTGGACTGGCTTCATCTTCCTTCCGCTGCGTCTGCCAGTCTGGTTGGCTCCAGTTTTGCTGTATCATCAACCTCGTCTTTTGCTTAGTGGCATCATCACTTAGGTCATATTTATGGCTCTCGTTTGACCACTATGATTCGTCATGGTCTTTTAGGGTCTATTTCAGGTCATGAGTCTTTAGATCAGTGTCAGAGATGTCGGTTAGGAAAGCAGATATAGCTTCCCTACTATTCGAGTGCGTCTGTGTCTCAGCGTCCTTTTGATCTTGTTCATTCAGATGTATGGGGTCTAGCTCCCTTTATTTCTACAGGGGGCATCGATACTATATACTTTTTATAGATAACTTTTCTCGCCACATATGGATTTATTTTATAAAACATTGTAGTGATGCTTTATCCATCTATAAGACTTTTACTGTTATGATTCACACTCATTTTGACATGTCCATTCGTGTTTTTCATGCTGACTCTGCAGGAGAGTATCTTTCTGGAGCTCTTCGCCTGGTTCTTTCTGAGCATGGCACTCTTGCTCAGTTTTCATGTCCTGGTGCTCATGCTCAGAATAGAGTTGCTGAGCGCAAGCATCGTCATCTTCTTGAGACTGCTCGTGCTCTTATACTTGCTTCTTGTGTCCCTCCTCATTTTTGGGCTGAGGCTGTCTCTACTGCCAATTTTTTGGTTAATATTCAGCCTTCGTCCGCCCTTCATGGAGGGATTCCTTATGAGCGTCTCTTTCACCAGTTGCCAGACTACTCCGGCCTTCGTCTTTTTTGCTGTGTGTGTTATGTGCTTCTTGCCCCTCGTGAGCACACTAAGTTGACTGCCTAGTCTGTTGAGTGTGTTTTTCTAGGCTATAGTGCTGAGCATAAGGGATGTCGTTGTTGGGATCCTGTTGGTCGTCAGATGCGGGTTTCTCGGGATGTTGTTTACGAGTCACGTCCTTATTTTCCGCGTCCGTCTTTGGACACCTCCCCAGCATCTTTAGTTGATCCCCTTTCATTCTTGACTTTGCCTGATGCCTCTATTGTCAGCAGTCGTCCGGTTCCTTCTTCATTGGCACCGGTACCTTCTTCCCTGGTACCTTCCTCGTTGCTGGCAACATCTTCTTGTGGGGTGCCTTCTTTACAGGTGTCTTCTTCTAGAGAGTCTTCTTCTGGTCCCTCTATGGACCCTGACTATTCTATGAAGCCACCAGTGAAACAGGTCTATACTCGATGGGTTCATTCGTCCTCTGTTGAGCCCTCTTCTGCTGATGTGTCATTGTCACCTGATGAGCCATCTTTTCTGTTGGATGTCTCTTCTTTGGAAGATTCTTCGCCCGAGCAGCTTCTCAGACATGGCGATCATACTCATCGACATCCTGATTATTATTCTCCTTCTGCCTATTCTACGATGGTTCTTTTTGAACCCACAACTTATCGTGATGCTATTCTTCATCAAGAATGGCAGCATGCTATGGCTGAGGAGATTGCTACTCTTGAGCGTACTGGTATGTGGGATCTTGTTCCCCTTCCAGCATATATTCGTCCTATTATATGTAAGTGGGTCTATAAGGTGAAGACCCGCTCTGATGGTTCTCTTGAGCTCTATAAGGCTCGTCTTGTGGCTTGCGGTTTTCAATAGGAGTATGGCCGTGATTATGATAAGACTTTTGCGCCTGTAGCTCACATGACTACTGTTCGCACTCTTCTTGTTGTGGCCTCTGTTCGTGAGTGGTCCATCTCTTAGCTTGATGTCAAGAATGCCTTTCTTAATGGTGAGTTACGTGAGGAGGTGTATATGCGTCCACCACATGGGTATTTTGTTCCTGAGGGCATGGTTTGTTGTCTTCGTCGCTCACTTTATGGCCTAAAGCAAGCCCCTCGTGCTTGGTTTCAGCGCTTTGCTTCTGTAGTCACTGCTGCTGGTTTTTCTGCCAGTAATCATGATCTAGCCCTTTTTGTTCACACATCTACTCGCGGTTGGACTCTTCTCCTTCTTTACGTTGATGATATAATTATTACTGGAGATGATTCTGATTATATAGCTTTTGTGAAGGCACGTCTCAATGAGCAGTTTTTGATGTCTGATCTTGGTCCTCTTTGTTATTTCCTTGGGATTGAGATTTCCTCTCCACCTGAGGGGTTCTATCTGTCTCAAGAAAAGTATATTAGTGACCTTCTTGATCGTGCTTCTCTCACTGATCATCGTACTGTTGAGACTCCTATGGAGCTCAATGTTCACCTTCGTGCCACTGATGGTGAGCTTCTCCCTGATCCTACTCGCTATCGTCATATTATGGGGAGTCTTGTCTATCTTGTTGTTACTCGTCTTGATATCTCACATGCTGTGCATATCCTGAGTCAGTTTGTTTCTGCTCCCATCCAGCTTCACTATACTCACTTGTTTTGAGTTCTGTGTTATCTTTGTGGGACTATGTCTCGTCGGTTGTTCTTTCCTTGCTCCAGCTCTTTACAGCTCCGGGCATATTGTGATGCTACTTGGGCTAGTGATTCCTCTGATCGTTGCTCTCTTTCTACTTTTTGTGTTTTCCTTGGTGGTTCTCTTATTGCTTAGAAAACTAAGAAGCAGACAGCAGTTTCCCGTTCGAGTGCAGAGGCTGAGTTGCGTGCTATGGCTCTTGTGACAGCAGAGGTTACTTGGTTACGATGGTTGCTTGAGAATTTTGGTGTTTCTGTTTCTATGCCGACTTCTCTTTTTTCTAACAGTACAGGTGCTATCAACATGGCTCTTGATCCTGTGAAACATGAACTCAGTAAGCATGTTGGTGTTGATGCTTTTTATACACGATCACAGGTACAAGATGGTATTGTTGCTCCTCAGTATGTGCCTTCAGAAATTCAATTGGCAGATTTGTTCACCAAGACACAGACTGGAGCTAGGCACAGGTTTTATCTCTCTAAACTCAGTGTTCTTGATCCACCCTGAGTTTGAGGGGGGGTGTTAGATGTATATGTGTTCTTGTAGTTTTCCTATTGTATAAGGGATTTTGTACATATTTACCCACACCTGTACATGTATATATTTGGGCATAGTACCGTCATTATGAATACAAGTGCCATTCATAACATACCTATCTTGGGCTGCCCTTGGGATTAAGAAAGCCTGATGTCTTAGATTGTTTGCCAATAGCCACTAGGGTGCAAAGGAAATTACTATATTGCTTGTAGTTTCTAACACAAGCAAACACAAGCAGGCAAATTGAAAATGGTAAACTATGTGCTATCATCTCTATCGACTTTTTACATGTGCAACATAAAAGTCCCAATCATAATGCTTGAGCAAATTGATAAATATAGAAGGCATTGCTTATGGCGTGGCTCAGACATCAATGGCAACAAGCCACCCTTGGCTGCATGGCAGATGGTTACTAGACAAAAATCAGAAGGAGGACTAGGAGTCATAAAACTCAGAACACATAATGATGCTCTTCTAATGAATAATCTTCACAAGTTGTACAATAAGACTGACTTGCAATGGGCGCACCTAGTTTGGGAAAACTATTATTCCAATGGAAAGCTTCCTGGCACCAAAAAAGAGGGTCATTCTGGTGGAAGGATATTTTGAAACTACTTAATTAATTCAAAGAGATTGTTAAAGTACTGATTGGGATGATCTTTGTGCCAACATTGTGCCTAAACTATAGTTTCCCCACCTCCACTCCTTTGTCAGAAACAAAACAATAAATCAGTGGGAAGTAAGTAGGCAGGGGGGCCTGTATAACCTGTTTCATTTGCCAATTTCTGTTAACAATTGCAAAGATTAGAAGAAATAATTCAGAACAATGTACAAGTAGACAACACCGACATTTGGAAGCAGCAAGGTAATCATGTAAGCTACCCATCCTCTAAAGCATACAAAGCACTATTTGGCCATACTCAAATGCACCCCATACATCAATGGATATGGACCTCCAAATGCCAGCCTAAGAATCAAGTTCTTTTCTGGCTCTTAGTAAAAGAAACACTAAATACAAGAGGTACCTTGAGGAGAAGAAATATGGAATTGAACTCTTACATCTGTGAATTATGCATATTGCAAAGGAGAGAAACAATTTGGCACTTATTCATCAGGTGTAACTTTGCAGTAAGATGTTGGCAATCAATTGGGGTTACTGTACCTATAACAAGGCCATCGTTACAAGTGTTGAGACATATAAGAAGGGTATTAGCAGTACCCTTTGCCATGGAAATCATAATACTAATGTGTTGTAGCATTTGGACCAAGAGAAATCGATGGATATTTGATGGTATTGATCCTACAATTCACAACTGTCAAAGCAAATTTTTTTATGGAGTTAGCACTGGTGGCACACAGAGTCAAGGAAGATCGAGTTGAAACCATACGAAGATGGATAGCAAGCAAAGCTTAAACTCAGCTTCAAGTGCAGTTTCCTGTTATTTCTGTGTTATATCATCTTTTGTTTCCTTTTTTCTCTTTTTATTCCTATTATATAAAACTTTGTTTATTTATATCTCTACACTTAACTAAAAGAGGTGAACACGTCTCCATACGGTGTTGCACAAAACTCATGTATCAAAATCTGAGTCTGTTGCGTAGAGGACTAGAGATAAATCAGGAAATAAAATCTGATATGAAATCAACATGAGAAAGGAAAAAAAAATTGAGTTTGTTAATCATGTTTTAGTTGGAGCCCCCAATGTTTGTATTCTGGTTTACTTGAAGTCCGATGGTTACTTCTACTTGGAGTTGGATCCTTTTTGAAATTTGTCCTGGTTATCGCTATATATAAATACATCATAGAAGCAGAAATTATGAGTTGCAGCCTGACCTTGATGAACTCCACCAATGAGCAACCGTCATCACCATGGCAAACGCGTGCCTCGCCACCAAAGTCTCGTCAAACGCATGCCTCGACACTGACGAGTTTCCGCTGTCTCGATCGGCTCCAACCCTCCAAAACGGGTGTGCGTCAAGTTGTCCTACGCACTGGTATTTTTAACAGGATTTGTGGTGGTTACTAGACCGCTCTGACAAGCTACCGCCGTCTCCAGCAAACTGGGGGCCATGGTTGGATGGCCGTGTGCGAAGAAGACTACCGTCACATGTGCATGTTCCTATAACTCTTTATGTTTCATGGTCTTTTGTTTCTTTTTTCTAGGCTGCCAGTCAATTGTTAACCCAGTGGTTATGTCTGGCGTGAATAGGCAGAAATCATCCATGACTGTCGGCTGGCTTTTGCGCGAGATCGGGTGCCAGTGTTCTGGGTCATCCCTGTGGCCTTGATCGATGGAAGACGGCAATACGGCCAACATCAGGATGGCATTCCATGACCACACTTGCAGTGTTCCAATTCAACACTCGTCCAGACTCCAGACACAGAGTGTGGCGTCGAACTCAGTATTACTCGTCGTTAGACGGCAAGATGAAGTTCAGCCTCAGTTGAGATCGCTGTATAAGGCACTCACATCACTGGCGATGATCAATTTCCTTGCTACATCCGACCATCCCACCCCTGTCTAATGAGTAGCATCGAATGCAAAAGTCATTACCACTACAAATTACTTTGACTCTAGGGTTGAGCCGCTTATTCTATTCTTCTTACGAAAGGGAAGGAGCAAGATGCTATCAACCTCAGTTCTACTACACTGTATTTTAATCTTTCATCTAGCTAATTGATTTTTTTAATAATATGATCCTATGTAGAAATCATTACCACTGTAAAGTTTGACTCCAGTGTTGTGGCAAGCATTCTGTTTTGTTGATGGAAGGGAACGGAGCTAAGATGAAATCAACCTCAGAATAGAGGAATTTGATAATTTTAGGTAACTATAATTTGTTTTTAAAACATCTTTGTTTTGGTTCCATGTTCCTGATAATATAGATGAGCGAGTTAGATTGATGCTGTTGGTGGAAGGCTATAAGGTGGAATGATAAATTTATTCCTTCAGTATGTAATGCAGTCATTCTCTTGCATATGAGATGGTTACCTATAGTGGATCAGTTTTTGCATTAGATTTGTTATTTTAAATAGTTTTTTATTAGTAATATTAGCTCGTATTGTCTGGAAATCTTGGAAGCTATTTTACGACTTAGTCCTTTCTTTGTTTTGTTGCTATCGACCTCAGATTCAGCTAGCTTTATTTTCAGTCATGTTGTTTTTAGTCCTTTGGTGCCTCCACCTGATAAAAATTAAGCTGAATTATTAAGGGTCTGTTTGGTATAGGTTATTATTGCTTTTGTCTCATCAACTTATGTACCTTTTGGCACTGTATCTACAGTAAGCATAAGCTGTGATAAGTAAGATTTTTATAACTTTTCTCAGTTTATGATATTGTATCTACAATAAACATAAGTTGTAATAAGCAAGGTTTTTTAGCTTTTCTCAGCTTATTGTATTATAGTTAAAGGAAAAATATTATATTATTAAACATAAGTTGCATCACCATAAGCTGTACCAAACGGGCCCTAAAGGCCGTGGGTGGGAATGCTAGCTAGAATGATCAATTATTTTTCTTTGGTGAAAAACCTATCAGCTGAAATGATCATTTGATCTTTAACATAATTCTATGTGATAGCTGATATATATTACACTACATTTACATCTTGTTACTATTTTTTGATATCACAAAAAATCATGAAGAAGATATATACTACAGAGTACAACACTCCTTTAGTCTTTTTTTAGAGTAATATAAAAACCATCTCTTGATGTGTAATAAGAATGTATATCTTATATCCTACCAATCAACAAACATTTAGTTTAGTTAATATGTATAATTTGATTTATTTTTCTTAAATCCCGTAGCAATGAACGGGTACTTTGCTAATATATATATATATATATATATATATATATATATATATATATATTATAATTTAAACTTAAATTATTTATATAATATACTTATTGATATTTTTAAATAAAAGAACATATTTATATCATTGTTGGTGCTTCTTAGTATACCATTTTATATATCATATAAGTAACAATTTTTCTATCATTTCTTACCTCTAATGTTAACAATTTCTATATTAGTGTGGTTTGAGTGCTATGTTGTAAAATTAAGTGAAATAATATTAAAAAATACTCAAATATGAGAAGTACTTATATGAAGCCTAATTCGACATGCAAAGAGGGATTTCCACAAGCTCATGACGCCTACATGACATCACTGAACCTGTATAAAATCCAACATGCAAGACCAAGGTCATGACCCAATGGCCAATCGCAAAAATCAATTTGCGCAGAATAGAAACAACACTGTATTATGACGGGATTTTGGACTTAAAAACATGCTCTAGTGAGAAAAGTTAAAACACAAAACTTGTAGATCTCATCGAGATTTTTTTAGAATATATGTGGATCATATTATTTGGACTTCGGAGGTAGGAGATATGTATCCCATACAGAGACCTATGCAGAGGAGTCCGAATTAAAATAAATATTTTTGCATCGTATATTTGGAAACCAAAATGGTGAAATCTTAACTTCCATTGAATATCAAAGTTGTAGAACTTTTCGTGGGCTACGAGATAGAGTCTGAGTTTGCCTCATTTGAATTACGGACAAAAGATTTATGATTTTTTGAATTTGGTACTTTGATATGGAAGGTACGAAACCGATTTGAATTTAATCTCTAATTTTATGGACGTACGGCAGATTATTTTATACCGTGAACGTTTCCACCTAAATTAATAGGAGTAGAGATAATCTCTAGGGAACTCCCCTCCAGTTTCATTAAAAAAAACATATAACTGATGATGAAATGATGCTCACCTCTTCCTCAGTGGACACTGAATTGTAAACAGAACCTCGGAGGAATTCAACCCCACCATACGCGGCATCATTCACCTACAAACCCCAAAAGTTCAGAAAAGATGAATCTCAAAAGAAAAGGTTCAGAAGGAGGCTTACCAGAATGTCTACCCTCCCGAAACGGGTCTTCAAGAAATCAGCTAATCCAGTAATGCTGGAAGCATCCGTGATGTCCAACTGGTGGAAAAGGACATCAGAGATCCCCGACCCTTTGAGCTTCTCAACGGCTTCCGTGCCTCTCTTCTCGTCCCTTGCGGTCAGAACAACGGTGACGCCATTCCCAGCCAGCTGCCGGCACACCTCGAGTCCGATCCCTTTGTTCCCCCGGTGACCACAGCGATCCTTGCAAAGGCAACAGCGAAATGAAACAGATACGTGTACTATTAAGCAGACCCTAAAGGAATTTCGACTTGAAGAAAGAGTACATGCCAAGAGATGCATACCTCGTGCTTGGGAAAATTGAGATGGCTTCCGTCATGAGCGTGCTGCACGAATTCAGCTCGAACAAAATGATGACTTGCTCTGGTGTGGCACAGCACAGGTAGATCTTATAGACAAGTAAGAACAAGCACAGGCCACACGTGAAACAATACTCGACGCTGTACGCTATTTTTTAATATAAAAGAGATACGCCACCTGCTCATGATAAGATTACTTTGTTACCAATTGTTCCGGAATGTACAATATATAAATCGCAAGAGGTGAAGAACACGATACACGTTCACATGGTGCATCTCGAGAGGAGACGATTAGACGACCAACAAAGCCTCAGTACACCTAGCCTTTTCATATGGGTCAAATAAAGAGAGCAGGTAATTTGTTTCCAAGGCACTCTATTAGACCGCAAGAAGTCCCGCACAGAAATTTCACAGGAAAAATACATAACTCCGAAAAAAAAAATCATGCAATCCACAAAGGGCCAAAATTTGGATACGCTCTATAAGAGCTGCATGCGAAACTTTGAACTTAAGATCATGTCACCAGTAGTGGTTGGAGCTGATCCAAGGTAACGGACTATAGGTAAGCTCTGACGCCATGAAGAAAACATGAAAGCAGATGATTCCATCCCGCAATACAGAAACTTCCTAATTAAAAGTTATTACACTATTACACTTTACACAGGTCGTTCAGTGGTCATTCTTAGCAGCAGTAAGGCAATTTAAAATTTCAGATAGTGGACAACTGGCATTACTATATCATCTTTTTTTTTTTTGGATAAGTTTCTTGACGGCTCACCAACCTTTCCAGTAATAATATAATGAAAACCCAGGACATCCTGTTCTGGATCATTTCAACTAATCCTGGAAGCATGCAGTGGAGAACTGTGCCATCTAATTCTCTCAAAGAAAATGTGACGTAATGGTATGATCAGGCTTGTTAATCAAGGATTATTCATTGCAAACTGGCTATTGTTCTCAGAGAAACCATACAATAGAGGAAATCCCAAACCCTAAGCATGAAGCTCTAGAATTACTTCTGAAACATATTACTGAATGCACTAGTCTAGGTACACTGTCACAACCACCGTCACACGAAAGACGCCTCACCATCACGGTCAAAATAAGCACCAGTTGGACCATCATCAGGCAACAGAGCAACCTTTACAGAATTACTAGCACCCTCCTTGGGTGTCAATACGCCCATGTGCATAGATATGTCGGTCTTGGCATAACCAGGTGTCAAACAGTACTTCTTAGCAAGAATCCTTGTGTACGCATTAAGGGCAGCTTTGGCAACTTTGTAGGCTGAGGATCCACCAGTTGGCCACCCATGTGCCTCCACTAAGTTTGCCTTGAAATCTTCTAGGAATAAATCCAATAGCTCACCCAGCCTCTTTTCAGTTAGACTATCAATGCCATCGAATTCCTTTCGTAGTTCTTCACTATTAAAGTTCTGCACAAGAATAAATGGTACAGTATTCAGTTCTCTATTAACAACAAAAATGCACAAGAAACAAGGCAATGTGAGTTGGTATAAAGTTGAAATTGCAGGGACATTTTCATTGCATATAACACATAGTGAACATGGCTTTTATTTTGCATTTTCAAGTGAGGACAAACTTATTTTGCCTTCAAAAAAGCATGCACCGATGTTATGTACCACCCTGTAATGCCTGCTGTGATTGCTTCATGTAGCTGGGCTGGTGAAATATCTGTCTTCGAGTGACATGAACTAACGCTTGTCAGAGAAGTTACGTTGGGTGTTATTGGACATGTTTTTGTGCTCTTGCTATATTGGCCCTTGGCACATTGGGTGATTGGGCCGCCGTCCATATGAGCACTTTCAACACAAGATCGTTCTGAAGCTTGCTTGTGACAAGCAAGTATATAGTCTCGTTTGAATGGAAGTGGAATGATTTGATTGAGTATATCCTCGCCTGCTATCTTCACTGGCCTGGTAGTTGCAATTCATCCCTGGGAAGCCCATGGTGCACTGTTCTTGTATGTTGTTTCATCTGCGGAGAAAATATGATATCGTACTAGTGCCAGTGGATATCTTGGTTTATTTGTAGGAAGATACATGACATGTCTTGTGGACAGACGGCTCAGGGCATTGCCGGTTGCTGCTGTTGGCGCATAACCAAGTACGAAGTTTATACATGCTAACAAGATCGACGCAAGTATCCTGGAGTACGTAAGCAAATAATCATCAAGACACCTAAATCTTGGTAATATGTTTTTAGTTGTCAGTAAAAGGATATCGGCAAAGAGGATTTCCCAGCCATAAGAGTTCATCTTGCTTCTTGACATCTCGGGACGGTTTACACATTTTTACCATCCTTATGAAACAAACATGCTGCTTCTGTATCCACAGAAGAAACCATCAAAGTTTTTGCTTCTTTTTAAACTGTAAAGCAACTCCTTCCAATATATCAGCACTTCTACATCCCTTTTTTTTAATATAAATTGGAGCATAGTGATGACGAGCTCATGATGCAAAGGCAGAGCCATCTAAGGTGTTGATGTATCTCAGATTGCCGTCTGCAATTTACCGGAGCTTCATTATTATTCAAGTATCTATTTAGAAAAAAAAATCTGATATTAGGAAATGATATAAGAATACTTCTGTTGTTCAGGTGCTGAGCGGATCGAGGATGGTCCATGGTCATTCCTGAGTGACAAGACCAGCAGCAGATGGCATCCACGAGTGATGTTTCTTTACCCAGTAGGCCACTAGTAGATAGCATCAGCAGTCACAAGGCTATTTAGTTATGTTTCTCTGCCCAATTGAAGAATCGAGAGGAGGGAAGAGAAATGAAAATATGGGGAACCGGAAAGGTCGTAGTTTTGAAGTTGCTTTCCATTTTGCCGGGTTTTTATTTTTGCCTCAACACCACTCCTAAGAAACACCTTGTCCTGGATATCATTAGTAAACTATACCATGTCCTCAATACCACTCATCAAATGGTTTCTTCTCCCCAATACCACACAATTTTATACCTATTTTATCCTTGTGGCTGTTTGTACCATATTGAACACCTAAAAATTCATTAAAATCTGTAAAAAAAAATCCAAAAAATGAAAAAACGCCGACCGGAGCGCCGCACGCCAGCCGCCTGCATGCACGAGATCTGGCGCCGCCCCTAGCTGGCCTGCGCGCGAGATCCCGCGCTCGCCCGAGCCTGCACACGCGCCTGCTCCGCCCGCGACACCTGCCTGTGAGCGTCGTCGCCGCCAGTGGCCTGCGCGCGCGGGGCTCCGTTGCTGCCGCCTGCCTGACGCCCATTCAGGAGATGGAGAGGATTTGACTGTGGTTGAAGACAGAGGGGTAAAACGGGAAGTAAAATTCCTGCCTTGTGTGTTTTTGGTATTGAGAAAAGTGGGTCTATGTTAGGAGTGGTATTGGGGACAAGGCCTCTTTACTAATGGTATCCGGGACCGGACGGGACACTCTTTATGGATGGTGTGGAGGCAATGTCATACTCTGAAAATCAAACTCCTAAGTTGTTTTTTTATCAAAAATAACTAGGTTTCACTGTATGTTTTGATTCATTCACTTTAGCTTAATACTATACGGCTACCTAGAAGCATTTATCTCCTCTTTGGATGATCAAAGATGTTCATTTTAAATATATTTATGGTTCACATAGATGGTTAAGCACCGGCCTGTTCAAAGCTGCTTTAGTTCTGATTATTACGATTTTAACATGTCGCGAATAATACTACCGCTTCCAGAAAGTGAAGACTTGAACAAAGGTCTCACGTGTCATGTAAACTAGCAACCTTTGAATTCTGAAACAGAAGTTGAAAACATATTTGTTCTACCACTGGCAGCAGGCTTATAACAAGCTTCAAAACAACTGGGTAACATAGAGGCTTCACATAGAAGGCCCAGGCAGCAAAGCGCGCTGATTTTCTAGTAATTGTTTGATTTCAACTCAGCCCTACGAACGTAGCAGCGCCAACATCAAACGAACGACGACTCCTTGAAGTCTTCAAAGAACGCGCCGGTGAAACCACCTTCCGGCAGCAGAGCCGCCGCCGCTACCCTGCTTCCGCCCTCCTCAGGCGTCAGGAGCCCCGAGTGTATTGTTATGTCGGTCTTGACGTAGCCGGGATGCACGCAGTTAACGCGCAGCTCGGGGTGCCTCCTCGCCAGGATCCTCGAGTACGCGTTCATGGCCGCCTTGGCCACCTTGTATGCCGAGAACGCCCTTGGCCACCCGCACGCGTCCACTGCGCCGGCCTCGAAGTCTTTCAGAAACATATTCAACAGCTCGTCCAGCCTCTTCTCGGTGATATTGTCCACGTCGTTCAGCTCCTGCTTCAGCTCCTCGTTTCTGAAATGCTGCATCAGGAAAGAACAAATGTTGCCGTTTTCTGTTTTCCGCAAAAGTGATTAATTTGAAGCTAGAGCTACTAGTCAACTAATATATGCATATATTAGCTCGAGCTACTAATTAACTAGCAATGGATTGGAACAGTGTGTGATCGAAAGTTACCCTGAGCTGTCCGAAGTCGGAGGAAACATTAACCAATCTTCCGTCAGAGGAGGCCTGCAGTAGCGGCAATAAGGCCTCGATAACATGCTTTGTGCCGTAGTAGTTTGTTTGCAGTCCTTTCTTTGCAGCATCGTATGTTTCCTGGCTATTTTTCCACAACCATTCAAGCCTCTGATCCCTATCCATGCCACTGAGCTGTCGGACACGTCAACAAATAGACTTGTTCAGTTTGGCTTTTTATATGAGCAAAGGGTCAGGAACGAAGAGCAACATATAACTAATGATGTAATAATGCTTACCTCTTCCTCGCACGACGCTGAGTTGTAAACAGGACCTCGGAGGAATTCAACCCCGCCATACGCGGCATTATTCACCTACAAAGAGAGCAAGTACGTCAGTCACCGCTCCGGTACAAAGTTCAGAAATGCAGAGCAGGGTTTTATTTATGTCGTTCCGGCCATGTCAAACCTTCAAAAGTTCAGAAGAAGATGAACCTCAAAAGAAAAGCTTCAGAAGAAGGCTTACCAGAATGTCTACCCTCCCGAAACGGGTCTTCAAGAAATCAGCTAATCCAGCAATGCTGGAAGCATCCGTGATGTCCAACTGGTGGAAAAGGACATCAGAGATCCCCGGCCCATTGAGCTTCTCAACGGCTTCTGTGCCTCTCTTCTCGTCCCTTGCGGTCAGAACAACGGTGACGCCATTCCCAGCCAGCTGCCGACACACCTCGAGCCCGATCCCTTTGTTCCCCCCGGTGACCACAGCGATCCTTGCAAAGGCAACAGCGAAATGAAACAGATACGTACTATTAAGCAGTCCCTAAAGGAATTTCGACTTGAAGAAAGAGTATATGGCAAGAGAGAGATGCATACCTCGTGCTTGGGGAACTTGAGATGGCTTCCGTCATGAGCGTGCTGCACGAATTCAGCTCAAACAACGTAATGAAAATGATGACTTGCTCTGGTGTGGCACAGGTAGATCTTATAGACAAGTAAGAACAAGCACAGACCACACGTGAAACAATTCTCAACGCTGTATTCTATTTTTTTAATATAAAAGAGATACGCCACCTGCTCATGATAAGATTACTTTTTTACCAATTGTTCCGGAACGTACAATATATAAATCGCAAGAGGTCAAGACACGATACACGTTCACATGGTGCATCTCCGGAGGAGACGATCAGACGACCAAAGCCTCAGTACACCTAGCTTTTTCACATGGGTCAAATAAAGAGAGCAGGTAATTTGTGCCAAGGCACTCTATTACACCGCAAGAAGTCCCGCACAGAAATTTCACAGGAAATATAGATAACTCCGAAAAAAAAATCCTGCAATCCACAAAGGGCCAAAATTTGGATACCCTCTATAAGAGCTGCATGCGAAACTTTGAACTTAAGATCTTGTCACCAGTTGTGGTTGGAGCTGACCCAAGGTAATGGACTATAGGTAAGCTCTGACGTCATGAAGAAACAAACATGAAAGCAGATGTTCCCATCCCGCAATACAGAACCTTCCTAATTAAAAAGTTATTACACTATTACACTTTACACTAATACAGAAACACTCATGATAAGTTTCTTTACGGCTCACCAACCTTTCCAGTAATAATATAATGAAAACCCAGGACATCCTGTTCTGGATCATTTCAATTAATACTGGAAGCATGCAGTGGAGAATTGCGCCATCTAATTCTCTCAAAGAAAATGTGATGTAATGGTATGATCAGGCTTGTTAATCAAGGTTTATTCATTGCAAACTGGCTATTGTTCTCAGAGAAACCGTACAATAGAGGAAATCCCAAACCCTAAGCATGAAGCTCTAGAATTACTTCTGAAACATATTACTGAATGCACTAGTCTAGCTACACTGTGTATTGGCACCAATTACAATTCTTTCCTTTATTCTGCAAATAAGAAGTAAAAGAAAGGAGATCGCACCCACCATCACACGAAAGACGCCTCACCATCACGGTCAAAATAAGCACCAGTTGGACCATCATCAGGCAACAGAGCAACCTTTACAGAATTACTAGCACCCTCCTCGGGTGTCAATACGCCCATGTGCATAGATATATCGGTCTTGACATAACCAGGTGTCAAACAGTTGATGAGGAGTGCAGGGTACTTCTTAGCAAGAATCCTTGTGTATGCATTAAGGGCAGCCTTGGCAACTTTGTAGGCTGAGGATCCACCAGTTGGCCACCCATGTGCCTCCACTAAGTTTGCCTTGAAATCTTCTAGGAATAAATCCAATAGCTCATCCAGTCTCTTTTCAGTTAGGCTATCAATGTCATCGAACTCCTTTCGTAGTTCTTCACTATTAAAGTTCTACACAAGAGTAAATGGTACAGTATTCAGTTCTCTATTAACAACAAACATGCACAAGAAGCAAGGTAATGTGAGTTGGTTGAAAGTTGGAATTGCAGGGACATTTTCATTGCATACAACAAACAGCGAACATGGCTTTTATTTTGCATTTTCAATTGAGTACAAACTTATCAAAGCACTATACTTAATAAAAAAAACTTAATACAAAAATCCTCCAAAACCGAATGCAGAAAGCAGGTGCATATGAGGAACAAGTTATGCTGAAAGAAAAATGTTGCAAAAGCAAACAAGAACGCTTTTGGCTAAATCTACTCATCATCATGCAAAATGAAATAATGATTCAACAAAATGAAGCCATAGCCAAGCATCCTAGTACAGAAAGCCACAAACATTATCAGTGTCCAATAAGAAATCAAGTATTCATTGTTTTCCCCAGTGTACTTTACTGAACTTACTCTCAACAGTCCAAAGCGTGATGAAACATTGACGATTCTTCCAGAAGAGGACAGCTGAAGAAGAGGAAGTAGTGCCTCGGTAACTATCTTGACACCATAGTAGTTCGTCTTCATACATTCTTTTGCTTCCTCAAATGTCTCTTTTGAGTTTTCTCTCATCCATTCAACTCTCTGATTTATATCCATGCCTTCAACCTAACACATAAACATATTAATCATTCTACAATCAAATTTATTCCTGATATGATGCAAGCCAAGGTAGGATGTACACTCAAAATCCTTTTCCCAAGTTATAATGTGTACCATCATAACTACCATGCTCAGAGCAGTTAAGGAAAAAATGACAAATCTCAATGTCAAGAAAAACAGGGAAAATAATCATACTAATGTTGCCCTTGTGTCCACTTAAATATGAAAAATGCATGAAAATTTACAAACAACAAAGAAGTATTTTGTAAATTTCTCTTTAGTTATGAAGAATACCTGATCCTTAAGTTGGGTAACCAAAACTGGATCACGATAGACACCTGAAATCCCTGCATTATTGATCTGGAGACAACAGAATGGTGGTGATGTATTGAATATAATTCATAGAAAACATAAGTTCACCCAAAAACAATGATCGGAGACACGAAATTTTGCAATAGTGTCATTCCATGATTTGCATTCACGGGTTGCAAAGTGGGACAACTTTGTGTCCAGATAAGAGCTCGACAAGTAGCTAATGTCATAATACTTTTAGTTAGTGCACCGCGTGATAGGAAACCCATGAATAAAGCCATTTACACCCCTCAACAATAAACCATGTTTCCCTTCCGGATTAGGCTGATGGTGTATCAAAAATAGAACTGAGAGCAACAATGTACACGTGCTTATGTTCAGTTTCATATGTATAAACGTACCAAGTTCAGTTTACAAGTAACGAGGAAAACTGAATGGATAGCTTCGTCAGTGTCGCTAACTAGTGACGTCTCAGTTGAACAGTACCAATTCCCACTTTCACAAATGAGTCGCGAGTCATACCAGGATGTCGAGCCTCCCGAACTGATCCCTGATGAAATCCGCAAGCCGGGCAGCGCTGGAGGGGTCGGTGACGTCCAGCTGGTGGAACACAACATCGGAATCACCGCCGGCGTGCCTGATTGCTTCGACCGCTTCCAGCCCCCTGGCCTCGTTCCGCGCCGTGAGGACGACCTTGAGCCCCTTGGCCGCCAGCTGCCTGCAGGTCTCCAGCCCGACCCCCTTGTTTCCCCCGGTGACCAGCGCGATCCTGGTTGCGCCAGCCGTTGGACGCGCAGAAATTAGCGGCGAAGAACAGAGGCTGCGGTGTCAATTACGGGGATGCCCGCCGGCACAAGAAAAAAACGAGGGGCCGTCAGAGAGAACGCACCTCTTAACCGCGGGATTCGAGGCGGCTGTTTCCATGGCTCCTCCTCTTCTCCGGTTCGGGGCGGGGGCGGCGAGAGCGAGCGGAATGCGAGTGATGTGGCCTTGGTGGCTTGGTCCTTGGAGAAAGGAGATTCATGGCACGGCCACACGCCTTTCCTCTGTCTTGTGAGGACGAAACGGCGCTTGCCGGCTTCGCGTGTCGCGTCTCGTGTCGGTCTGTGCCTCTGTGGGAAGGGCAGGATAATATTTGGGCCGCATGGTTTTAGACTGGGCCAGTACTGTGGCAGGTGATGGTGTGAGCCTCCTAGGGCTGGGCTACTTTGTGACTAGCACCCGCTCTCTGAGTGCTGAGTCTCTGGAAATGTTTTCCTTTTATTTTGTTTTGTTTTCTTTTTCCACACAGGGCTCCTTACATTCTGGCGCGCGAGTAGCAGAGTTCTACTTGTATAGCCATGTGTTGTTCTCAAAAAAAAAAAAAAAAAAAAAAAAAACTTCTATAGCCATGTGCACTTCTTCGACGGGCGACGCTGTTACAGCCAGGATCAGCACTGCCCCTGTTTAGCATTTGTTTTCTTAATTGTTTAACACGACCCAACAGAGTCAATTAAGAAAAATGTTGCCGCACGAGTCCCCATCACTTTTCTTTCCTCCTTGATTAACATAGTCCCACCACTCCCTAATTCCCATCACAAGTCCACAACACTTGCCTTCAGTCGAAGTCTGTTGTACTGCTACCCCCACCCCGGATTACGGCGTGTGCACCAGAATTCTCGAGGTAAGCGAAATCTTGCGTGCGTTTAAGGCAACGCACAAGAATACTCCTTTCGCGGGATGGCAGGTGAGGTTGATGTCATCTTTGTCGTTATCCCCCTTTCGCACAAGAATCCTCCACGCTCACACAGCAATCATCTGCCGGTACACAATCCAGAGCCGAGCAAAACAAGCGGCGCGGCAGGCCAGTATGGCCACGTGCGCTTATCCGATGCTAGAATACAAGAGACGTCACGGTCACAGCCTCATCTCTTGGCCGCCATGGGCGACAAAACGCCGGTGGCGGTGTGCACGCGTGCCGCGATAATATATTCAAGTAGCGCCGCGGCCGCGAGTGAGAATCCGATGGGCAGCGCCGTTGCGCCGAGGTCAAAAGAAACGAGAAACTTGTTCACGGCCATGATGGCGATGCGTCCTGTGACTGGAATGGACTGCTGGAGCCATGCGCATCGCTCTCGCGCGCGTTACATCACACCATTGACTAACAGCGGGCCATTCCCAGTGTTTCTTTACTACTAGTAGCAAGTACAGTACTAAAAATGTAAATTAGGAATCAAGTAGTACCAAGACCTCTGCTAAGTTACAGAAAGTGCACAAGTCACCAACAAGAGGCAGAGCTGGTTAATTTTCTCTCGCATAATAATTTCTTTAAAAAAAAGTACTTGTAGGACAGTTTGTTATTATTGATCATCTTCCGCCGGAGAGGCCGGAGACGTCGGAGAAGGCACCGGAGACGGGGCTGACGCCGGACGTGGCGGTGGAGGGGTAGGACATGGCGAAGGAGTCGAATCCGTCGTTGTGCATGAGCGCGAGCATGGTGTAGCTGACGTAGGTGGGCGGCACCTCCGGCATGGGCGCGTCGCCGTCCAGGTACTGCACCACCTGCCTCATCCCGGGGCGCGCGTCGGGCAGCGGGTGCGCGCACATGAGCCCCAGCCTGATCACCAGCCGCGCCTCGTCGGCGTCGTACTTGCCGCACAGGCGCGCGTCCACGGCGTCGAGCGCCGCGCCCTTGCGGTCGTACTCCTGCACCCAGTCCAGCAGCACGTTCTGGTCGTCGGGCGCCACGCACCCGAGCGGCCGCCGCCCGCACGCCACCTCCAGCACGAACACCCCGAACGCGAACACGTCGGTGACGGGCGTGGCCTTCCCCGTGCGCACCAGCTCGGGTGCCAGGTACCCCATGGTGCCAACCACGTGCGTGGTCTGCGGGTCCACGCCGTGGTCGTACAGCCTTGCGAGGCCGAAGTCCCCCAGCCGGGCGTTCATCTCGGCGTCCAGGAGCACGTTGCTGGCCTTGACGTCGCGGTGGACCACCACCTGCTCCCAGTCCTCGTGGAGGTAGAGGAGCCCCGCGGCCACGCCCTTGATGATCTGGAACCGCTGCTCCCAGTGGAGCACACTGGGATTGGTGGCCTTGTCGTAGAGGTACTTGTCCAGGCTGCCGTTGGACATGTAGTCGTAGACCAGCAGCAGCTCGCCCTTGCGGCGGCAGTAGCCCAGCAGCTGCACGAGGTTGCGGTGGCGGAGGTGGCCGATGCTGACCACCTCCGCGATGAACTCCTTCATCCCCTGCTTGGAGTCGTGGGACACGCGCTTGACGGCGATCTCCAGGTTGGATTTGTTCTTGAGCACGCCCTTGTACACCCGCCCGAACCCGCCCGTGCCCAGCAGCTGCTTGTTCTTGAACCCCTTGGTGGCGTGGTACAGCTCCTTGTACGAGAAGCGGTGCGGGCCGAACTCCGCCTCCCAGTCCTCCCGCACCTCCGCGTACCGGATCCGCCGCCGCACCAACAGGAAGACGACGACGACCAGCGCGAGGACGAAGGACGCGGTGGCGATGGGCAGCACGATCTCCAGCACCTTGGACCGGGGCTTGGGCCCGAACCGCGGCAGCTTCGGCAGGCCCGAGGCGTCCAGCGGCGGGGCCGGCGCACCGTCCATCGCGAAGCTCCAGCCCAGGACGTAGTGGCGCGTGTAGATCACGCCCGTGGCGGCGGAGAAGCCCACGAAGGCGGTGTCGTCCACGACGCCGGACAGGTTCACCGGGGCCGAGATGAGCGGCTTCCTGGGCTTGGTCGCCACGTCCAGGGGCGCCATGGTCACGTCCAGCCGCGTGGTGGCGCCGTCGTAGTCGACCCACACCCGCATCGGCTGCCGGCTGATGAGGCTGAGGTTGTTGAACGTCCCGCCCGTGGCGTCGTCGTAGTACCCCGCGGTGTGGTTGTAAAGGGACCGCATGCTGTTCACGTTCACGCCGAGGTGGTTGCTGTTCATGTCCTGGAACTCCGGGTTCAGCATGGTGTCCAGCTCCACGAACAGCACGCGGTTGGAGGACGCGCCGTTGTCGGTCACGTTGAGGATCCCCAGGTACTGACCCGCGTTGAAGGTGGACAGCCGCGTGGCCGGCGCCACCACGAACGCCATGCCGTTGTCGCTCAGCACCGTGAAGTTGGACACGATGGCGAACACGAACGCGCAGGAGAAGGACCGCACGGCGCCGCCCGGGGTGGAGCGGAGGCGGATGGGGGTCGGGTGGAACGCGTGCCCGGCCATCTGGGAGGTGCCGTTGCTCAGCACCAGCAGGCCGTTCGGCGCCACGGCGGACATGCCGTCAAGGGTCAGCTCCGCGCCGCCGAAGCCGTTGTAGGTGAACTCGTCGGCGGCGAGGACGGCGCCGTGGTCATAGGAGACGACGGCGACGAGGAGGAAGAGAAGTGGTAGGAAGCGGCGGAGAGGCTCCATCGCGTGCCACAGCGGAGAGGCTCACGGCGGCGTCTGGTAGCTCCAGTCGACGGAAGCAGCGGTTCGTCTTGGACTGAAGTAGCAGAGCACACGGGTCTCGTTCAGGACAGGATCGGTCTGGTGGCACTCTGGCTGCGCGGCGTGGAGGTGTGAACGAAGTGATGCTCTCATCCTTTGACCCGGGTGAGGAGAGTCACTCACTGCTCAAAACCGGACCTGCCGCTAGAGTTAGGTGCCGTGCTACCCACAATTCTACGAGGGCGTTACTGACGCTGGGACCAACCTGACCTGTACGCCGTGGCACTGTCACGATACGAGGACGCGTAGGTCCGGTCGCCATCTTCTGGTGGCAGTAGCATTGAATCTCGACGACCCCGCTGATCGAAGTCAGTCAAGAGAAGACAGACGGCAATAAAAATAGCTTTGCCAGCGATGACAGGAGTGAGTGGTTAAGTGTCACTCTGCATGACATGAATTAGGCAGGACACTTATCCTAACCAAGTTAAGTTAGTGTCGTCTGGTGAGCAGCGAAGCGTTCTTTTTGACTGTTATCACAGACGCATGATGGCGCTCGCTTTTCTTCCCCACCATCATTTGTTAATCGACGTGATCAAGAATCGAATATCTTCCTGGGAACGAAATCAAGGAATCACAGATTTTGTCAAAAGGGGCTTTCCTTATTATTGTAGTGACCCCAAAATCTCGTAGCAGAGGGGCATGAATCTCAATCTCTATCTCTTGGTGGCCAGGCGCTGACTTACGTTTCTTGGAGCGCAGACAACCACCCCAGAAAAACCTCGGCAGTGGAAACGGAAGCGCTGACCAAAACGGCCAGCGCGAGGAAGCTTCGTGTGACCGCGCTGGCACCGGGAGCTGCCGCCACGGCTGGCTGCATTGCTCTCTGTGGGCCGGCGGCAGGTGAGCCGTCGAGAGAAGGGCGCTCGCTGGCGTAATTGCGGCTCCACTGGTCCCGCCGTCACGAAAACGCATGCCGGAAAGCTTGACGCGGCTGTTGACCGCTGACCTCAAGTCGTCGATCAGATGAGGACTGCAGGAGAAGGCATCCGCATCACGGCACACGGCAAGCGCGTCCACACACACCTGTTGCGGTCACGGGCATGATTGGTTTCGCACACGGTGCTGTGAGATCCAGGGCGCAAGACAGCGACGCGCGCGAGCCTGAAACGAGCGAGATTACTGCTCCGTGCTCACTTCTCCTCTCACCATCCCCGCCCACGCAGTGGAGAAACGAGGATTCGTCATCGTCATTCTTGACGTGAGCATCTGGTCAGCTGCCACCAAACGGCAACGACGCGCGCGGTCGCGTTATACACCGGCCGGTGAAGCACACACCACACCGCTGGAGTTTAGTATAGTACTCCTCAAACCCACCCAACTGCTCCCTTCCAGTAGTAAGCGGCAGTCTGAGTGCGCCGGACGCACACAGGGTAGCTAGCAGCCATGGCGCAGCTCGTCGTCCTTGTCCTCTTCCTCGGCGTCAGCTGGCTCCTACTACCCGCCGCGTCGGCCGCCGACGAGCAGTTCATCTTCAACGGGTTCAAGGGCGCGAACCTGAGCTTCGACGGGATGGCGACGGCGACGCCGGACGGGCTGCTGATGCTGACCAACGGCACGAGCCAGCTCAAGGGCCACGCCTTCTACCCCACCCCGCTCCAGTTCCACCGGTCCCCGAACAGCACCTCGATGGAGTCCTTCTCCACGTGGTTCGTGATCGGCATCATCGGCGCGTTCGAGGACCTGAGCAGCCACGGGATGGCGTTCGTGGTGTCCAAGAGCCGCAACTTCACCTCGGCGCTCCCCGGCCAGTTCATGGGCCTCGTCGGCTCCGCCAACAACGGCAACGCCACCAACCACCTCCTCGCCGTGGAGTTCGACACCATCCTCAACTCGGAGTTCGACGACATGAGCGGCAACCACGTGGGCATCGACGTCAACGGCCTCCGCTCCGTCGACGCCGACAACGCGGGCTACTACGACGACGACGCCACGGGCGCGTTCCGGAACCTCAGCCTGGTGAGCCGCCGCGCGATGCAGGTGTGGGTGGACTTCGACGGCGGGAGCTCGCAGCTGAACGTCACCATGGCGCCGCTAGATGTCCCCAGGCCCAGGAGGCCGCTGCTCTCCACCACCGTCACCAACCTCTCCTCCGTCATCGACGACACCGCCTACGTCGGGTTCTCGTCGGCCACGGGCATCCTCTTCTGCCGCCACTACGTGCTGGGATGGAGCTTCAGGATGAACGGCGCCGCCCCGGCTCTCAACATCTCCGCGCTCCCCACCCTACCCGTCACCTTCCCCAAGCCGCGGTCCAAGGTTCTAGAGATCGTGCTGCCGATCGCGTCGGCGTTCCTCGTCTTCGCCGTGGCCGCGCTCGTTTTCGTGTTGCTGCGGCGGCGGCGCATGTACGCGGAGGTGAAGGAGGACTGGGAGGCCGCGTTCGGGCCGCACAGGTTCACCTACAAGGACCTGTTCCACGCCACCGACGGGTTCAGCGACAAGCGGCTGCTGGGCATCGGCGGGTTCGGGCGGGTGTACAGGGGAGTCCTGGCGTCCAAGATGGAGGTGGCCGTGAAGAAGGTGGCGCACGGGTCGCGGCAGGGGATGCGGGAGTTCGTGGCGGAGGTGGTCAGCATCGGCCGGCTCCGGCACCGCAACCTCGTGCAGCTGCTGGGATACTGCCGCCGCAAGGGCGAGCTCCTCTTGGTGTACGACTACATGCCCAACGGAAGCCTGGACAAGCACCTCTACGGCGACAAGAACAAGATGGCCCTGAGCTGGGAGCAGAGGTTCCGCGTCATCAAGGGCGTCGCGTCCGGGCTGCTGTACCTGCACGAGGACTGGGAGCAGGTGGTGGTCCACCGCGACATCAAGGCCAGCAACGTCCTCCTCGACAAGGAGATGAACGCCCGGCTGGGCGACTTCGGGCTCGCGCGGCTGTACGACCACGGCACGGACCCGCACACGACGCACGTCGTGGGCACCATGGGGTACATGGCGCCGGAGCTGGGCCACACGGGGAAGGCGTCCAAGGCGTCCGACGTGTTCGCGTTCGGGGCGTTCATGCTCGAGGTGGCGTGCGGCCGGAAGCCCATCGTGCAGGACGCCACCGACGGCCGCCTCGTGCTGGTGGACTGGGTGCTCGACCGCTGGCGCGCCGGCGCGGTCACCGACACCGTGGACCCGCGCCTCGCCGGCGACTTCGTGGAGGAGGAGGCCGGTCTCGTGCTCAAGCTCGGGCTGCTGTGCTCGCACCCTCTGCCCGGCGCGAGACCCGGGATGAGGCAGGTCATGCAGTACCTGGACGGCGACGTGCCGCTGCCGGAGCTGTCGCCGACGTACCAGGGGCTCAATATGCTGGCGCTTATGCAGGACCAGGGATTCGACCCCTACATCATGTCGTTCCCCATGACATCGATGAGCGCCAGCAGGCCCAGCACCATGTCTGACCTCTCCGGTGGAAGATGAATCGAGATCGTTTCCTCCAGTTAACCTATCTGGAGTTCCTCTAGTTTTCTTCGACTTCAGAACCTGTTTCCTGTTCCTAGATCATCGAGTATGTAAGTTCAGAACCTGGCGTGTCTTCTGCACATGTATGCAGTATTGATGACCTGGATGTAAAGGTTGATGTTTCGATGCGGAATTACTGATAACAATTAGCTTGTCCAGAGGCACCTTGGCTAACGCACGCCAACATGACCTGTCCATGGCGTCCGGTGCACGCCGGGCGCCCTGGAGCTTGGCGATGGAGGCCTTCCCGACGCGTTTGGCCACGTTCTCACTCAGCGCCATGGGCCTCAGCTTGGGCGTGGGGCGGTTCGTCCCAGTGGATCGACGAACCGGCCCATGAAAATGAGTCCAATGGGTCACCACGGATCACATCACGGGGCAGGCGGTCCGGCTTCGTCCGATCCCTAGGATCGAAAGGGTCGAACCTCCTCTCCGCCGCCAGAGCGACACCGTTCGCTGCCGGCTCCTCTCCGCTGTCAGAGCGACGCCTCGCTGTTGGCTCCTCTCCGTTGCGTCCGTACAACGACGTCGCTCTCCGCCGGCTCCTCTAGGTCGCGCCCGCTCTCGACCATGCGTCGACTTCCGGCTCCGGCTGTGGATAGGAGCAAGGCGCGACGTCGGCTTGGGCAGCGGCAAGGCGCTCTTCCATTGGTTCTTCGAGGCCGACGCAACAACGCTAGTACGTGGATCGATCCTCGTAATCCAATGAAGCTATGGACCATATCAAAAATTCAAAACGAATACGCAGGGTGCCCCGCATCGTGCGGCTGGGTCGGCCGAGTCGGAGCGGTTCGCTCCGCGGATGAACCACGCCCATGCTGACATAGGCCGTCGCCTCGATTTTGGGGTACAATGCCCTTTGCAACATGTGACATGCGAGATGCCCACCGCCGCATCAGGCCACGTTTTCTCACTCAGCGCCATAGGCCTCGTCATTATATTCGTTTTGGTGGTACAGCGCGCTTTGCCAGAGGTGATATATGGCCACCGCGACGAGGCCGTCCATTGCTAGGCACCGCGGGGACTCGAGGCGCGCGGCTGCTCTGGCATACTACCTCAGTCTGAAAATATAAGGATTTGTTAATTTTGAAATAATATTTTTAACATCTTATTTTATTTAAATTATTTGTGAAAATAATATTTATGTTATTATAACTTGTTTTATTATTTGAGATATTTGAAGTATCATTTTTTTATTTTTATATTTTTACAAATATTTTGAATAAGATGAGTGGACAAACATGTTTTCTGAAAATTAACAAATCCTTATATTTCTGGACAGAGGTAGCAGTATGTAGTAGTCGATGAGCAGTCATTTGGCATAATGGCACACATGTACTCTGCTTGGTGGTTTCGCAGCCATTGAGATGAATTCAGACTTTCTGGTTCTAGACAAAAGTTGCTATGAATTCAGGCCTTGAGGCCAAACAAACATATCATAATCTACTATAAAATTCATCTTTGGCTAGAGTTTTTTTTTCCCTGGTTTCATTTCGATATAGACTCATGTCTTGCTATTCTTATAACTTATAAATAGAAATATTTTATTCTAAACATATGTAATATGAGTCAGTTATAAAGCTAGAACAAAATCAATAGGGGTGTAAGAATATCTTATTTTGTTGCCCATGAGTGCTTAATGATTGCTTATATGGCTATGAACTTGTTTATGACTGGGTATCGACAATGCAAAGGTCGCTCTCATCACACATGTTTCACCCACACATCTTGCAAATGGATGAGCAATATTCAATTGAAGATACGACTATTATGTGTAGCTTAATCAAAGATGTTCTATAGACTTGCTAGATATAATTAATTGGTTAAGTCACACAAGATATTTTCTTAAGCATTGATGCAGACGATAAAAGAAGACAAAACTCTATAAACTATGTGTAAATCTGATGATTAATAAAGTATATGGTTACTTGCTATACTTTTTATGTTATTGGTCTTCATTTTGTTTTCATGAACAATGACTTCCATGGTTAAGCCAATGCCTACTACCGTCAACACTAGGTGTTTATTGACAACGATTCAGGAATCGAGTTATCGGCGGTTTGCATCGATGGGAGTATGTCATGACAAAACAATGTTTAATACTTAATATGACAAAATAGTTTTCTTACCATGATTCAACAGGAAACATTGCCTATAACACTACATATCAAGCGTTTTGTAAAAACTTGCATTTATTCCTAAGTATATATTATTTTATTACATGACAATTTATTTTTATATTTAATGTCGTACATAAAACATAATGTACTTATTTCGTTAGTCATCTTTAAAGTATTTTTGTTTTATTACATTTTAATAATTATCAACTTGATTGGTTATATTGAGAAGGTTGTATATTTGGATCCATAAAGCCATATGTAATACTTTATTATTAGTTTGTTACACAATGGGGGTTAAGGTAAGGAGCAATAGTGACATATAATTAAGTCAAAAGATATGAAAAAATCTTCTAGATAAATATATTATCTCCAGAATCATCCACAAAAATATTACTTTAAACTATCAGCACTTTTTAATGTTTCATGGATGATAAAAAGTGACAATTGGTAGGAAGCTTTTTTATGGTAAATCTGCATATCAGGCAGCATATGTTTTTTTTTCAAAAAAAAAAAAAATAGGACACAACTTGCTTTCAATGGAGGCCAATAGATGGCTCAAGGTCTCCCACCCGGAGCAGCAGACCAACCAGCACCTTGCTTGGTCCATTAGGTAGCATATGACCATATGTAAGTACGGATCAACAATAAATCACATAGTTTCACATCCTTACTGAAAAGGAAAAGAAAAAAAAAGAAAGAAGAAATCTTGTATGAACCAATTAGTTTTATTTTTCTGAGTATTTTGTTGGACAATGAAGTTTACTTTACGACCATCATGTGATGTAACTGCTTAGTAAAGAAACATGCCAAGCAACTATTTTGATGAGTTGGAGCTGCATGATTGTAGATCTCCATTAGATCGAGATAGAGATTTATTTTTACTTCCCGAATAATTCATTTTATCCACTTGAGTACACAAATAAAATCTTGACTTTTATTATCTCAAAATATTTCATTTAAAGCTCGAATTTACATATCATTTTATGTTTAACATCAAAATATAATTTTAAATAAATTATATAGCTTAATAACCTCTTATATTATGTTAACATAGAGACATAAAAAACAAGCAAATGGCGGAGGTTGAATAGGGTGTTGAGATTGTGGTTGGTGATCACAAGGGTCATTTAGAGTTACTAGCTGCCAATTTATGCAAAGAATTGTTCAACAGAGCTAGCTGAACAATGGTCATCAGACGTGTTGTTTCTTTTTCTCTAGAGCAAAATATGGCCTCAAACGCTACGGAGGCCGCATGCCACCTGTCCATGGCGTCCGGCACACACCGTGGTGCCCTGGAGCTTGGCGACAGCGACCTGCAGCGGGGCTCGTCGGTGGAAGCCTCCACACCGTGGCCGGCCTCGTCCTCCACTTTGGGGTACAATGCACTTTGCCAGATGTGAGTCACTGCACCGAGGCTGGAACGCTTCAACGTCTGTGGAGGTTAGTGGCTACTCGAGCGTATGTATGTACTCAGGTTCTGCCTCAATACCGATGAACAAGCGATCGCTTCGGCATGCCCGGTCAGTGGCACCATGGCAGACAAGTTGGACGTTGGAATAAACTAACGACTGAAAACAATTCATCAGGCTTCCTGGTTCTATTGCAGACAAAGGTTGCTAAGAATTCAGACCTTGTGACCAAACAAACATCAGAATCTATAGGATACAGGTTACAACTCATTTTACCCCCAAAACGGTTCAAAGGAGATCTATTTTTGGTGCAGAGATGCCAAATAATAAAACAGTTGATACATGTTAATTGTACTAGGATAGGATAGCTGGTTCACAAGGACACAAGGGCACATCCGGTGTAGTACGAACAATGGATTTGTGCCAGGCTAAGATGTCCATCAAAGTTAATATATGAAAAAAAAATTAAACATTTGTATTTGGTACATCATTTGACCGTAAAAATACAACCAACAAGTCAAAAGACTAATTGAGTTACCAACAGCTCAGGAAAGAATGGTGTTTCCTTAATTTAAGGCAGCCTATATCAATACAACAGAATGATCGACACCCTGTTACCCTCTGGGGCTGTGTGGCAAACAATCAACAACTTGTGAATCCACGCCGAATCTATATGAGGTAGCCCAAGGCACAACCAAAATGGCGAAACTTATATTCTTTGGTAGCAGGATGATTCCTCCAAATCAGTATACAGCTGTCATATGAATCCCAGCAGGAGCTGCAAGGGAATTTCAGTTAGAAATATATTGAGCAAAAGAACTGAAAAAAATAAAACGACCATAATGAAGGGCCCCTGTAAAATCTCTGAAAAAAAGAGAATGCAAACAGAGGTCATTAACCAATCTGGAGCTTCAATACCACTCTTCTATCGAACTCAAACCAATTCAGAACCTTTGCAAGACAGCTTCGTGTCCATAGGGGTAATACAACTCATGGTAATTAGTGCTTGGAGGAATTTTGATTCCACAAACTCACAGATTGTAGTAGGTTTTTAGCCAGTCTCAGATTGTTATATGTGCATACAGTGCACTGAGTACAGGCTCAACATTCTCGAAGCATAGAGCATTACTCCATTTCCTAGCAATTGCTGAACAATTGTTGGAACACTAATATTCATTAGTAAGAAGCAAACCAACTCACGAACACTTCTAATCCACAACTAATGTATTATCAAGCAAATTATGTTCACTAATAAACTAATCCTGGGGAAATACCATAAGTTTAGCCAGTTCCTGATTAATATCAGGTAGCCACAAGCACGGCCTCCACAGACTAGTTAAATGTTACGTGAAGTAATGTGCACTATGCCACCTGGACAAGCAAATGGCACAGATGCAGTCTAGGTTTTGTCACCTTGTTGCCAAACATGATTCTCTATGCATATCCATATTGTTTCGTAAGATGAATTTCCACAAAACACAAAAAATTATGATTGCATCAACAATCCAGAACATTCCTAGACCCGGTGTACACAAAATAGATACCTCATTCACATGAGTGTTAGCAGAAACATCAAATTGTGCTCACTTCCTATTTGAAACAACAAAATTGTAATAGTCCTCCTCCTCATATAATCTCCTGAAACATTAGAAGAAATTGGATATTAAAATTAACTCCCAGGTAAAGAAGGTTATGCGAACAAGATATGCTACAAATAAACATGATATCCCAGTATTATGGAAAATGATGCAAATACAATATCAAAAGGTTCGTCTGAGAATGCAGATTTAATAGAACAAAATCTGGTGACTTCAATATCAGTTGCTCCAAATTGAGATCCAATGGTAAGACAATTTCCAGATATGTGCTATCAATTAAAAAAAATCAAGGACCAATCTCATACAAATCCACTAATTCCAAACAGGGGCGAATATAAGAAACTGCAATTAAATACATACTTAGCGTCCAATAGATTAGGGTACAAATAAATATAACTAGCGAAAGAACAAAATTAAAAGTTGTTTGGTGTGGCTATGGCATATTATCCAGACGTTTATGGAGCCCCTAAGACAACAATCTTGACAGTACATTATCAATGTTCCATAAGTAAACTAGCAAAATTTTCTATTTGGCCAATGTCACAATGCACTGCTTAGAGAACATGCCATATGCAAAGGAAACCAAATGAAAGTTGAGTGAACTCACGCTATATCTGCTGATGTATCACACTTTATCACAGCTTTCCCTTCAGGAAGTTCAAGGCAGGAATGGTGCATTATCATTTCTTTCAGGGTATGTTTTGTGCTCTTGATATCATTGTCCCACAAAATGCTCTGCACCAGAGTTACAATGTGATGTGATGGCAGTGCTCAAAGCAAGAAGAAAAACATGTAACTCATACAAGCTCATAGAAGGCCATATATTTGATATGCATTATCATTTCTTTCAGGGTATGTTTTGATAGAAGCTCATAGAAGGCCATATATTTTTGCCTATAATACTTATGTGAAAAGGGGACATCCTAGAATAAAAAAACAGAAAGTAAAATCAAATACCTTTCTCACATACTCTCTTTTGACATCCTCCCATGGTATTTTGCCTTTGGTAGAAAAGATAGAGGCGTTCCACATGGCCCCTCTGGCAACCATTACAGAAGCGGCACCTAAAAGTTTCAGAACCAATATACCAACCGTCATCAGAGTTAACATGAATGAAAGGACAGTCTGCTCGTGTACTCCAACTAACAACCAAAGCAAGGATTACACATGTATCAAATTTATCTGCTTTAAGAAATCATGTCATATGCATGCTTTGTTAAGAAGTTACTATTTCAAAATTGTCGAGAACATAACGTGTTGAATATTATACAGCTTTTATGAAAGACCTAAGTATTGTGGAAAACAGTTCATGCAGCTCTGCATTTGGGAAAGAAGAAAAGCAAATTCAAGATTGTCAACTAACATGGTTGATAAAGCAAACATATAACCGTGTTATTGAAGCACACCTGTAGCATCTTTAATTCTTCTAAAATCTTCATACTCGAAGATATCTCCATTAGCTATAACTGGAATCGACAGTGCAGATACGACATCAGCAATCTCATCCCACTTGGCAGGATCTCTTGGCCTGTCTTTGACCTTCCTGTATTTTTAAACAAGACCAACATAAGGAAATGCAATTATCCAAAAACTAATATCATGGCAGAGAAAAAAAGTTTTTACATTCTTCTGGGTCATATTCAGTACCATTAATGTTATAAAAGCAGTGCCTTGGGGGAAAAAATATGCCATCTGGTAAATAGAAAACTCAGATCTCAAATAAAGAAGTGGGCAGCAACAAGGTCACTGAATTTTCCATAGATCTGAGCGACATAATCAGATACTACAATAGTTATATGAACCAAATGACTGTATATATGAATATGCTTTTGGACTTGGAATCTTAAACCCATATTCAACTTGGCAAGATGGATATGATTCGAAGATGTAGATGATAAGTTGAATGTTTTTGGAAGTAAGATTGAGAATGGTTAAAGTTGCCTAGCAGCAACTGGAAACTACAGCTGTGTCCTTACCTTCCATGGACACCAAGAGCAGGAACACCTGTTTTCTCAATCCGGCGTGCCAACTCCACAGTGTCCTTAGGTGCGTTTAGAAGACGGATTTTACATGTCACTATAGTATCCAAGTTCCTCCGCAATGTTGTCAAAATCTACATGGTATACTATGCATAGCCTGAATGAGCACAGTGAAATTATGGGGTATAGATGAAGGAAAAGGTGAAAAATAGAACATGTACATCATGTATAAGCTCAGGTTTCGAGAGTAATGCGGCTCCCATTCCTCCGCTGAGAGAAAAAGACTTTGGACAACCCATGTTGATATCTATAGCAGCAACATCATGACACCTGGCAACAATGAAAAACCATGGTTAAAGAAAGATTCAGCACACTTAAAACAACTGATCCAATGCTATCAGATCAAATAAATGCAAATAAGGCTCAAGCCAGAGCACTTTATGTTAACTTCAGAATTTGGACACTAAAAAAGTCATGGAAATAAGGCTTACACAATCTCAGCAGCTTTAAGTGCCCTCACGGCATTTGATGTGCCCATTTGGAAAACAACCCTACCCCTTTCTTCTGGGCAAGTACGGAAAACCACACTGTCAGTTCCTTTCTCCAAAAAATCCGTAGTTCCAAGAGATTCTGGCAAGCATTGTGCACCATGATTAGGATACGTGGAATCATACAATGCAGATCTAGGAATTTGAACAACACATGGAACAAAATAAATCTTGGAACCAGAAGGTGACCTAACTTCATTCTCTTTTAACTTTTAAAGCAGCTGTAAAGTTACACTAGCATTCATTCAATCCTTTTCCACAGCGAAAATTATTATGCAAGTCATTTAAGAAAAATATTTCCACAGTTAGCCTACTGGAGTAAGTTATTTCCAATGCTGCAATATATACAATTATATATCAATGGCAGTTGATAACAGACTTTGCCACTAATACAAGGCCGAAATTGGAAGATCAACAGACTACATAAATGACAAATATCAAATGAATTAAAATACCATTTGTAACACGTTTGCACTTCAAGAATTTGTGATCAATTATCTCTTCACCATAAGTAATATCAGCACCATATTCAGCAGCCAGCATCCTAAATGGCAAGGTGCCCTGTAAAAATATTTAACAAAATGAGGCAGATGCTACATTACAAAGTTGGTTTTGAAGGAAAAGTTAGATGCACAGACTACGAATAAAAAGGTTCTTAGGCATAGGGTGTTCAACATGACCCATTTCAAAGGGAGTTACTGTGCTCTCCAGCTACAATATGTTGAGACTTGAGACAATCCTCTGAAGTTTTGGGGGACTGCTAAATTTTCATAGGTAATCTTCTGAAGTAAATAATGTCAATTCATTTACTAAAAGACATCTCCGCTCCCAGAATAGTTCAGAAATAATACAATATAAAAAGGAAAAGTCTGAAGTCCACTGATATTACAACCAACTAAAAGAGTAGTAACCCTCCTACTCTGGTTTGATTAATTCAAGATCTGTTTGACACTGCAGTAGCTTGTGA
Source organism: Eleusine coracana subsp. coracana (assembly GCA_032690845.1). Lineage (NCBI taxonomy): Eukaryota > Viridiplantae > Streptophyta > Magnoliopsida > Poales > Poaceae > Eleusine > Eleusine coracana. The sequence goes on from CM064424.1 coordinate 7,536,755, forward strand.
CCATTTTTCTCATACGTGGCAGAACAACTCAATCAGTTATCTATTTTTTTTTCATATTTCCTACATTTCAATTGACTGAAAGTTCAGTCAAGTTTCAGTCAATGGTGAAATTGTCTGTTTTGTTTTTTCTTTGTAAGATTATATGTATTATATAATAAAGATCGTACCCAGTGCTGAGAGCTCCCGCACTGTGCGGGGTCTGGGGAAGGGTGTCAGCGGCAGGCCTTACCCCCGCCTGTGCAATGCGGGGAGACCGCGGCTCGAACCCGGGACCTGTTGGTTACAGGCGGTATGCTCTACCGCTGCACCAGGCCCAGCCTTCATATGTATTATATAATGTATTAATGAAATATTATCAATGTATTAACTATGTTACTTTGTGACCAGGAAAAATTAGGTGCTAGGCGCTAGGCAGGCGGTGACCCTCCGCCTAGCGCCTAAGTGTGCCTAGGCGCGCCTAGGCATTTTCCTAGGTGGTACATTTTTAAAAAAATAAATACACATATTAGGCTGAAAATGATAAAGAGAAAGAAAAAAAATGAATCATGAGATGGGCTGCCATGTAATGGCCCATTTGGCCCATCTCTAACCCACCATCTGTTCTAAAAGCTAGCAGCTCCCGACTCCCAACCTAATCTTCTAGAGCACAGTGGCAACGGCAAGGCAAGGACAGCGACGGCGACGGTGGCAGCGATGATGGCGAAGGGGCGGCAGCCTCCGGTGGTTCGATGTTTCTCTCTTGAACCCATTTTCCTGCTCCCGGTCATTCGTGCTTCCATTTTCCTCCTTTCCTGGCGCTGTTGTCTTCTTCCTCCTCTCTTGGGCCTTGCCGCAGACCGCCTAGGCACTCCTAACCGCCTAGGAGCACCTACCCCCCTAGGCGAGGCGGAAGGCTATCGCCTAGCGCTTAATCGCGCCTAGGCGGTGCCTAGGCAACGCATTTTTTTTCAAGGCTTTGTGAACTGTTGGATCTAGATCCAATGATTTAGAGCATTGATTGAAAGGAACCCCAACTTTCAAGCGACTGAACATTAGCAAGCGCCAATTTTTTTCAGTTAATCTAAAGTACGATAAAAGCATGTTCACTTGACCATATAAACCTGCACCATAACTTTATAAAACAGGGAAAATTAGTTATGTAGCGCTGAAAGTTTAGCATGGAGAGGGAGAATTTTAACTATATCTAAAGGAACTACCACAGTAATAGCTTGCTTTGATGCCATAATCTCACATGGGCAGCCATCAACTGCTTGCAGTTTTAATACAAACAGCATAATAATAGGCTATAATCTGAGCATAATTATCCACTTACATGCATCTGTGTCATGTAACACCCCCAAAACATTTGACAACTAATAATTAATCAAATAAGCGAATTAGTTCATCATCACGTGACTCCAACCATCAGTCGGACAGCATGCCCACTCAAATCACTTTTGATATATAAAACGAGAAGCGTCGAGCATCCAGTTCTAGACTGACCGGCAGGAATCTAATTGCTAAACGAAGGCGGAGGCCCAATCTTTGCATCCATAAGCTTCAGGGTACAGCTCTAATCTAAAGTCATGTGCTCCCGGAGGAGGCGACGGCGACGCAAATCCAACAAACGGATTAAGGGGAGGACTTGGGGTAGAGAGGAGTTACCACGCGGACCATGGGCGCGAGCACCAGCTTGTCGCGGTAGTCCATCCCGCTCGCTCCGCGCCACTGCGGCCGTCTCCACTTCTCACTGTAGCCTCTGACCCCGCGAAATTTGGAGAGGCGGCGAGCGCTTGCCGTGGGGCGAGAGCTTGGCGGCGTACGCCGTACGCGATTGGACACGGGGGGACAGACAAGCGCCGTGTTTATTTTTCTCCAGTCTCCTTAGTTGGGTCGGGCCGGTATAAAGCCCTTAGTTTTCCCACTTGTGGGCTAAACGGCCCAATTACTTAGTGATCCATCACCCAGGCCCGCTACACACTGAAAGGCAAAGAAAGAAACTCTTTTTTTTTTTATCTTTTCCCACGAGAAAGAAGTTATGCTATATTTCTCCCCTTCATCATTCAATACAAGAAGTTGTTTTCTGTTATATTTAAAGTGCGAGGTCGTAGTATCACAATATTCATGTAATTGTGTGGTGATTTGCTTACTAAAAGGCCAGTAAAGTAATGTGAGACCGATGGGATCAAAGTGGAGAACAGCGAAAATCGGTACCGTGGCTTTTCAAGCTTTCTGTGTGGCGCAAGCAAAACAATTGTTTAGCACGTTTCACTGACAAAACAATTGTGTTATTGCTGGCCTTTTAGACTGCCGACACATCTGACCCAGGGAGACAGATAAAGGGACATGATCACCAAAACATAGACATAACTAACCCAGAATTAGACGCATTGCCGCATTAGGCGCCTGCAATTTGCGCGACACCGGCAGGAGTTAGGTCCGCTGTTGTTTCATGGAGTCAGCGGACCACCTCCCAATCATCTCGCTTTTCCTCGCTAGCTAGACAAAGAACACCCTTTCATCGCTCACGCTTCAGAGAAGGGCGAGGCCATGTTATCAGTAGCAGCTAGCAGCACACTCCCTCCACCTACCGTGAGCCCTCTGCCCTTCGTACACGGGCGTCAAACCTACGCCAACACAACACAGCAGCGCACACACACGCATCGTTGCGCCCATACAAACACTGCGAAAATCCTCTCCTGAGTCCCTCTCTCCTTCCTGGCCGCCTCTCCGGGAGAACGAGAGCATGGAGAGGTACACCACGAGCTCCCGGCTACCAGCCATGCTTCTAGCAATGCTTCTGCTGCTGGCGAGCGAGCTGGCCACCCTCAGCTGCGGCCACAGAACTCCCAGAGCCGAAGTTGCAGCGTGGAGTCGGAGACACGGGCGTGCGGCGGCGCCAACGACGACGACGACGACGACGACAGTAGTTGCGCGCGCAGCTCCCCCTGCAGCAGCCGAGGACGCCGAGGCGGCGGCGGTGCTCGGCGAGTCCAAGAGGCTGGTGCCGCAGGGCTCCAACCCGCTGCACAACTAGCACACAGGTTCTTTCAATCGTCTTCCATTTTCTCTTTCTCTAGCTCGCCGCATAACACAACTGTAATTAGTTAGTACTACGACAGTAGCAGCTGTACGTCTCTCTGATGACTGATGAGCTCTGAATCCAATCTAACACGAAAGAGTTTGCATGTCTCTTTGCCTTTTGCTTGTTCTATCGTGCAAAGATTTGATCGAGAGATAGGACAGTAATGATTGGGAGCTCCTGCAATATCTTTGTTGCTGAGTGCTTGGCCTCATTTTGAGGATTGTGGTGTACCTTCTTCTTCCGGGGTGTTTAGCGTCATTTCCGTCGCTGCGGCGAGTCAGTGGTAGCAAACGGACACGGAGAGCCCAGACAAGCTGTGCCTTTGTCGGGCTCGCTAAACTATGATTTCGGCTTGCTAGCCTTTTTGTTCTCTTGCGACCACGCCATCAACAGTATCCCGAGAGTATATACTACTATTACCCCCCACATGCTTAGGATCGTCGCGTATTGCGTTAAATTCACATGCTTGGATCGTCGCTCGTATTGCGTAAAATTATTGCAGTTTATTAGGTTAATCTATTCCTGCCACAGAAAGATAGGGAAGCTGCAGAGCAGGAAGATGCGTCCGTGAAGAGAGCAGCTAGACGGTTGAAAGAAGAACGCTGTTTTTATCTCGCCGGTTGAGTGACCATCAAATCATAATCTAGCTAGTCCCATAATCCGAGACATGGCATGGTGCTGATTACCATGCATGAGACATCGAGGTTCCTGCTCTGTTCTGCAAGATTATTTCGTCCTACTACCTGTCTCTGCCTCAGAAAAGAGCAGACAAGTGAAGCCTTGCAAGCAGTCGCGGCCTGTTGGAATTACGACAACGTACCTGAAGCTCTGAACATCACTAGTACGGTTCATCCGTAGTTCATACATGTGGCAGACACCATTATTACAACTTTCATACAGGAGTGAAGACAACGTTTTTGGAATTTGCAGGCTTTTACACTGGGTATGATCAAGCACACGACGGACGGCAGTATGACACCAAAAGGATCCGCTTCCTTTCAAGAGGACTGCCTCCGCCCTCCAGTCATCAGTCATCACCTAATAGTTCTCGGAGAAGCCCTCGTCACGACCTTCCTGGGAATATAGAAGACACATTTTCAGCATATTGTGGGTAAATTCAGAGGAAGACACTAAGACCCATATCACTAATCTTAAAGTTAATGGAAAGCAACAGATGAGAGGATCAAGATAACCACTAACACAAAGTACGCATAGTCGGAATCGACAGAAACTAGACAGGAAAAGCAAAAGTGAGCAAAGTGTCATCCATAGCAGATGGCATATCACGTGAAGTTCGCTAGCAAAAAAAAGTTCACAAAGCTTGCATAGAAAGCCTGCATATGAGCGTTAGTAACTTTTCGGTTTTGTTATGATGTTAGGATAGATTGTGTAGTTTATTTTTTAACTAAATAATCTGTGTTGATGTCAAATATTTGAGAACAGAGGAGTGTTTTATATCTGAAAACTCAATATGATGAATACCTCTGGAGTGAATGTGAGACCAACTTTGATTTCTCCACGGTATTCTTCGTCTTTCACCACGTTATAAACAGTTGGAGGGATGCTTCCTTCTGTATAAACTGCATCCAGAGGAATCCTGCAATAGTCCAGCACTCAGTTGAAACGAACAACAAGGCAAAAGTTTGGATCCCACAAACACCTTACAAACTGAACAGCAATTTGGAGGGAAACGCATTATTTCAGCTAGCTTTTGGGCAGGGTTTGTGAATAACAGGGGCACTCACGTTGCTTCCCCAACAAAGTCGTCATCCGTGCCACCATCACTGTCCAGAAGCTTGATGATAAGCTCTGTTGCACTGTGGGAGACGGTGAACACGAAGGTTTCGTTCCATTCTGGGTCACATCCTTTGCCTGCAGATTACAAACAGATCAAATACAATTGCTAGACAAGTGCACACATAATTTTTGCACTAAAAATTCTATCAATATGGAACAGAAGATTTACTGAACAATTCCTTTGGTAAACATCTCTATTTCAACAAAACTAGCTTCACATGTCTCAGAATGAATAATCGATCTTTCTAAATTTAGCTGTAGATTAAGATTAGTAGTGCACAGACCAGAACATAACCAAAGAGCTGAACTATTGTCAGAACTCCTGGTACACATAGCCTATCTACAAATTCATCAGCAAGAGCTGGAAATAATTATATATTTCTTTCACATTTTCCGTACGAAAGCGTAACATCAACTGCACTTTTTTTTTCTAGCAAGATTTGTTAAACGACGTGCATGATGCTGGCAATAAAAAGTGATGCCAAATGGGAAGATTGATATACCTGATGCAACACTGCTCCTCTGCTCCTGCGAGCGATATTTCAGAAGGGCGTAGGGATCCATGTTAGCTGCGTGCATGCAAGATCATTTTCACTTGGTAAGCAGGGACTAGCAAAATTAACGTTAGGCAATCACAAATATTGCAGAATTTCCCAGCTACAACCATCCACCGGTACCGGGCCGATTGATCGCCGAATAGGAAACGGCACAACAGAATTTGAAAAGTAAAAGAGGGGAAATCGTACACAGGTAATCAGTGTTCTCTAGGCCCTTGGCTCCAACGAGCAGCACCTCCAGGGTCCCCTGCGCCATCTCCCTCCTCCTGTCCAGACCGACCTGATCTTGCTTTTTCGAACCCCAATTCCCTAATAATCCGCTGCTTGATCGATCACCAACTTGCAGTGAGGACGAAAGCAAAACGCCAGGACGGTGAGATTGTCGAGATCCAGTCGTTCACGCGGCGGCATTTATAGAGGACGTTGAAATGGGAAGAGTGCGTTGATTGCCTCCCCACGTGGAGGCGGCATGGTGGCCGGCGTTATACGGGCAAGTCAACGTCCGCGCGAGCACCGACGTGTGAGTGTGACGGTGGATGGATGGCTTCTCGCGCCGGTTTCGCTCGTGAAAAGGCCGGTGAAACCGGCAGCCGGTTGATACTTGCAGTCCGTGCCGTTTGAAACCTTGGATGACGGCGAGAGTTGGGCCGGTGGCACCCAGGCAGGTCCGGTTCGGCCTAGCGGCGACGAAATTTGTATGGGCCTGGCCCGAACAAAAGTGAAGGATGGATGAACGGTCATCTTTTTGGAAGAAGTCCTATTTTTCTCTTTTTTTTCAAAGGAGAACTTTATTGAGTGTTAGGTAGTGTTATTACAGACCTGACCTGACAGACGTTCCTGGAGAACCAGGTCCTGAATACAGACCGGAATACAAGAAACTGAGACTCTATTGACACCACGACACTTAGACTCTTACGCTAACAAATGCGTAACATTATTTTTACTCCTATCGATCTTCCTCACCTCCACAGCAATGCGACGACCCGCCTCCACCTTGAAGTCGTGAATGAGGGAAGACACTAGCGATCTATCCCTTCCACCTTGTTTAATTTTGTCGATGACACAGGAGTAGTCTGGCCATCGTTCTACCTGACGGATACTGTCCAGGCACACCACAACCTCTGCTTCCTCAGCATCCCTATAATAGAACAAAACACAGGAGGCACTTAGTAATGGTTGGCCCCGACTCTCTTAACTCTTAGTATAATTGTAGATGATATTCTGAATTATAAAATCGGGTAATTGGACTTCCTGAATTCTTATGTTTGGTCAAATTTTTTTCCCTAAGCGATATTTAGAGCGGTATTAGCTGACTCAGCATGGTGAAGGCTCACCTGTCAGTTGTCACATGGGCTCCTATTATTTTCCTTATCATATAGGACCCACCTGTCAGGGACCTAACATATCATCTGTTGGTGGGGCCCACTTGTCATTGACCCAGAAATATTCTTCGTGCTCCTCTGCTATTTGCCATCGGTAGTAGGACGCGAGCTTGCCACACCCGCGCCCCGGCCACCTGGTGGTTCCGCCACACGCCCGCCCTCCCGGTGGCTCCGCTGCGCCCTAGCCTCGTGTCCGTGCACCTCGCTGCCCGCGCCAGGTGGATCCGCACGCTAGCGCTCGACGACTCTGCCTCGTCTCGGCCCTGCGTCGGCGCACCTCGCCGCCCGTGCAAGGTGACTCCGCCTCGCCCCGGCCCCGCGTCATCGCACCTCACCGCCCGCGCTTGGTGGCTTCGTTTGGCCCCGCACCTGTGCCCGGTTGCTCCGCCGCGCCTACCCCACCTCGGCGTCACGTCACCCCCATCTACCGTCCTTGCCCTGGCCCCGTGCTTGCGCCTCACCGCCCACGTCGGTGGCTCTACCGCGCCCGCCTCAACCCTGCCTCGCATGGGCCCCGTCCGCCGTCCTCGCCCCGGCCCACACTTGCTCCGGCCTCACGCCGCCCTGACTCCTCGTCTGAGCTGAGTCAGCAAAAGGAGTATGTTATGTGTTGACATGACAGCTGATATATAGGTCCCGCTATGTTACATAGATAAAACCGCTCTAAATACTGTTCATGGAGGAAAGTTGAGCTGGACATAAAAATTTAGAAAGTCCAGTTATCCGATTTTGTAATTTATGATACAGGAAAATAGGACTTCTTTCCATCTTTTTTTCTACGCTGAGTTTCATTAGTATATATGTGATTTTGGATCCACTTCCGGCATGCTTCACAAAACTTCTACTAGCATTATTTTATTTTCTTCATCTCGGAGTATATAATTCATATTTTGGTTCGTTTGCATATCACGGTGAACATATTTTGAAAGGAGATGTATCTCATTTTAGAAAGGTGTAAGATGCTACTACGAGGCGATTGTCACTCTTGAGAGTAGAGAACTCGAAGGTTTGTAGTTAGATTACGTAGGCAATGGTAAATGCATTTACTGTTTTGGTGCGGTGGAGCACCCCTTGTTCAGCACCTTGTTCACTTGCAAGTTCCAACCAGCTAGAACAGGAACAGGCGGTGACCCATTGGTCTTCTGCAGCGCGTGCGTGGCCCGGTGCGGCAGTATGTCGGCATTGTCCTATCCTGATACAGTATAGTAAGATGCCTGCACTGTCGATGCTGCTTTTTGGCAGTTCTGTAGACCGAGACGAGATCTCCTCTCAGTTTGCAGCAGCAGGAGCATGAACTTTTTTAAGTTTCAAACATCAGTACAAGGATCAGTGAAACATGGACACGGGGAAATAGCTTTGGATCCATCAGTCGCGCTCAACGGCCCCATCCGGACCATAATCTACGCTGAAGCATGCATTGCAACATCCACGGAGAGATCATGGCAAACGGAACACTTCAGGTGCTGTCACTCCATCAGACCCATTTACATTTGAAGGCAACTGAAACCAAGAAAAACCAACACCCGTGAGAACAGAAAGCTGCGTAGCGTGCTCATTGTTTGCTCAAATGGAGTAATACCGTGTCTCGCGACACTCTCACTAGAAATGTCAAGAATGTGATGCCAGGAACCATACAATGAGCCGTTCATGAGACCTATAGAAACATAATCAATCAATAAAACACACTCCAGCAAAGACATGTGCGGCTGTCTCTCAACCCCAGCAGCAGAGGGTCAAAGCATACGCATATATTGACCATAAGTTTTTGTTTTCACTTAAAGGACTTGTGGAAGCTTGTCACTATTTGCAGTAATCCTGCGCGGTGAAAGCATGTCCGTCGACAACATCACGCCCCCACGCTACTGCCATCGAGTGATCATTCCTCACCAGAATCCTGATAGCGGCAGCGGATAAAAGGCAGAGAGCGACCGAACCTTTTCGCTCCATCGCTCGCGCACGAGAGAAGCAAAGGAATTTTACGCCTTTACGAACCAAGATCCACTTCGAGCACTTGCAAACTAGCCATTCAAATCACATGGCACCAAACTCCACCGAGGCCAAAACGATCCGTATATCAGCAGACTTTAACCAAAAGCGGCGAAGTCAGGTCAGACTCCTGAAATTTTGGGTTCGAGTTTGTGCCACGAAACGGCATCCAATTGGCCTTTTTTTTTTTTCCAATTGTTGTGCACAACGAAATAAAAAAGTACTACTAGTGCTACTGGAACACCAAAGCTTTATCTCACTTCCCAAGATGAGCACTTTAATTTCTGTCTCAAGATCTAAACATTCCTAATTTATTCCAGTGATGACAAACATTTCTATTAATACAGTAGTATATCAATAATAAAGCAGATTTGCAAGGATTTAACACAAAGAAATAAAGAATGGAATCTAATAGTATTTCTATATCCCAGCAGGCCAAAAAATAACAGCTGTACACAGCGCATAGCAGCATCTCTCTCGAGTCTCGATTGATCGACTCTCGCCTTCTAGGCCCCCAGCCCTCAAAATCCCATCCGCCACCAACGTGTGGGCCAGGGTGTCAGTACCGACACGGCCACTCCAACCAACACCATTACGAGTGACTGACAATATGGACCTGTGGGTGCGTACGTGGCCCACGGGGGCGGCGTGTCAGTGTCCACTGACCCTCCGCCGACACCCAACCCGGGGAACGGCGAAGCGAGCAGCTCGAGCATCGGCACTTGATCCGATCGAATGCCGAGCAAACCGATCTTTCCGGTGACGTAGGGCCGGCATTGTCAGGCGACGGCCGCGAGGAGGTCGTCGCGGGCGCCGTGTCGGCGGAGGAGGTCGTACGGCGCCCAGAGCGCGTCGAGCGGACACGCCCGTCCGGCGTCCAGCCGCAGCCACGGCTTCCCCTTCCCGCTCCAGTGCAGCAGGCTGACCGGGCCCGGGTGCAGCTCCCGGCACTGCCCCGCGACGTTGTCCCCGCCGAGGCCGTGCTGGTTCCAGCGGTGCTCCACGGCCTTGACCTCCCCGGCGAACACGAGCAGGAACGGCGGCAGCGAGCCCAGCTCGTAGATCCTGGCCTCCTGTTTCTGCACCTCCATCCAGTACTCGAGCTTCGCGGTGTACCCGCCGGCGCGCCAGCGGTCGAGGTCGATGACCATGACGCCCGTGTTGAAGTAGCAGGGCGCCCGCGTCCGGTTGGCGAAGACGGAGGCGTACTCGGGCCTGCGCCAGAAGGCGTCGGTGAAGTAGGAGGCGAAGTTGGCGTGGCAGTACTCGGGCGCCGCGAGGGCGGCGTCGGGCCCGAGGTCGGTGGCCCAGAGGCGGGCCACGTCGTCGACGACGAGGAGGTCCGAGTCGAGGTAGAGCACGCGGGAGACGTAGCGCGGGAGGAGGTCGGCGAGGTAGATGCGTGCGTAGTTGAGGGGCTGGTCGAGCGCACGGCGCACCGAGGAGGAGATCTTGCCGCGGACGAGGCGGGCGTCGAAGCGGTGGACGGTGGCGGAGAGCGTGGGGAAGGCGGCGGCCAGCGCGCGGCGGAGGGACGCGAGGCGGCGCGCGGGGGAGGCCGAGGAGGCGAGGAAGTGGAAGGAGATGGATTCCGGGCAGGCGGCGTGGCGGAGCACGGAGAGGACGCCCGCGAGGGAGCCGCGGAGGTAGGTGGCGTCCAGCGTCATCGCGATGTGGATGGTGGGCGCGCCCGCGCAGGCCGCGCCGTTGCGGAACGCCGGCGCCTCACGGAACTCGGGGAGCTCCGCGCCGCCGCCGCCGCCACCAGCTGCAGCCGCCGTCGCAGCGCACGATAGAGCGAGGAGGACCACGGCGAGGACGCGCATTGCGGCGCCAGGAGGAGTGTCCTTGCGTTACCAAACCCCGCGGAATCGAAAGGGGAACGGAATTTTACGGGGCACGGGTGGGGGCGAGACGAGATGGGACGGGAGGATGATGCATTGATGCGGATTGCGGAGTTTATGAGGCGGAGGGAGAAGAGGGGCCGGAGACAGCCTGGACGGAGGAAGACGTGTGAGGTTTTTACGGGTTTTTGGTTGGGTTTTCCGGGACTAGGGTGCGCCGTCCGCGTCCATGGACTTCCACTTTTGTGCTAATAACGGTTGGGCTGGTTTAAAGTTGGCCAGCCCAGCTGAGCACGTTCCCTCCCTGCTCAGCTGCGGCGGCGTTTTGGAGCCGCGACCTGGAATTAGACATGTCCAAACGGGCGGTACGACCCTGGTATTAAAAGACCCTGTCACGGTTAATTAAGAGTCGGCATGATCTACGGGGCATTTCGGGTCGTCCCGAGATAGTCTTAGGACTCAGCTGTCGGTACATGACACGGCCTTAAAATATAAATTTGTGCTGGGCCGGCCACTAGACATGTAATTACATAGACCTAATAATTTAATTACAGTCCATTAACACTTAAAAGTGATGAAAAATAAAGAGAAATAAGATGATTAATGAGATTTGAACTCAAAACCTCCACTAAAGTAATAAGATGACTTACCAACACATTAAATTTTTTTTTTAACTATAACATAAATATAGTTATACTTAAACAATTTTTTATCGGGCCATGCCAGCCAATCTTAAGGCCTGCTCTTTGGCGCAGACATGGCTCTTACCACCGAGTCATGCCTAGTTCGTGTCGTGCTTTTTTTTAAAGGCTTCGTGCCAGCCCACTCGCCCCGGCCTTTTTGACACCTCTACCTGGAATGACGACTATTGCTGTTGCCTGTTGGGGCGTCCATTTTGTTGGTACCACCCTCATCAGACGTACTAAAATTTTTTGATAGAATCATCGATAACTAACAGACTACCACCGTCCACCGGAACGGATGGGTACGTAGCTTTCTGCAACGCCGGAGGTGCCTGCTACTGTCATCGCTGACTCGGACTACTACGTTCTTATCACAGGAGCTGCCGTATCCTTGCGTACCACACTGGCATTTTTTTTTCATAGTGGAAATCACGCTCGTATTTTGGAATTTGGATACAGCACTTTAAAAATTGGCAATAACAGTACCGTCCAAAGCCCACGGCAGATTTAATATGTGGAGTGGCCCAGCTTTACCTAGTGACATGAGATTCGGCCCATACGTCACACAACAAACCCATGTGGCCTTCTGACGAAATCGAAAAATCATGAGATGCGCGTCCTACGGATTAGTAGAACTCGGTATGGCGCATGACTCATGAGACAACAATGTCGTCGATTCCCCTCACGCGAAACCTCATCAGAATTCAAGAAGTACTCGCTACACTGCTACAGCGCAGCATCAGGATTCGAACGTCCTGAATTTGAACCGGAGAGCATGTGTGAGCCAGTACGACGCACTTGCAGGAACTGAAAGACAAACGATGGCCGGTATAGCTACGCCGATACGTATAAATTAGTCAGCAGGGGGCTGCCATCACTTAACAAAAGAAGATCAAACAGAGCAAGCAATCGAGAAAGAATATCTTCCCCGTCCACACACACAATAAACTGCAGTATGCCACATGTGACTGGTCACGCTTATCCCAAATAGAACTACTCAAGGCATCAATCAGGTTGCTTGTCCCATTTCTTTAAACTCGCAATTCAAACTCACTTCGTCTTAGTCAGGCAGACACCGTCCCGTGAACACACTTGAACGGATCAGTGAAGCAACAAGTAGTGGCTTAGCAGGCTAAGCAACAAAAGTGTGTCCGCGGAATCCCCGCATCAAGCGGCTAAACCCCGCCATGCTTCTCCCTTTCCTCATCCTCGTCTGCGCCGGCGTCGCAGGCGCCGCGGCGCCGCCGCTGCCGCCGAACGCGCGCCCGTGCGCGTCGCCCGCCGCGGCCTACCCGTTCTGCGACGACTCCCTCCCCATCGCTGCCCGCGCGCGCGCGCTCGTCTCCCTCCTCACCCTGGACGAGAAGATCGCGCAGCTCTCCAACACGGCGGGGGGCGTGCCGCGCCTGGGCATCCCGCCCTTCCAGTGGTGGTCAGAGTCCCTCCACGGCCTCGCCGACAACGGGCCCGGGGTCAATTTCTCCTCGGGCCCCGTCCGTGCCGCTACGGCCTTCCCGCAGGTCATCCTCACCACCGCCGCCTTCAACCGCTCGCTGTGGCGCGCCGTCGCCGAGACCGTCGCGGTGGAGGCACGCGCCATGCACAACGCTGGCCAGGCCGGGCTCACCTACTGGGCGCCCAACATCAACATCTTCCGCGACCCTAGGTGGGGTCGTGGGCAGGAGACCTCCGGGGAGGACCCCGCCGTCGCCGCCGCGTACTCCATCGAGTATGTTAAAGGGTTCCAGGGTGAGTACGGAAACGACGGTAGGATCAGGCTCTCCGCATGCTGCAAGCACTACACGGCGTATGACATGGAGAAATGGGAGGGCTACAACAGGTACACCTTCAATGCCAAGGTGAAGTTCCACACCTTTTCATTTCGTTGAGCTTGTATGTTAACCTTCAGTGCAGACTGTGAGAGTGATTGGATCCAATGCTAGCAGGTAACTGAGCAAGATTTGGAAGATACGTACCAGCCTCCTTTCAAGAGCTGCATACAGGAGGGTCGTGCCAGCTGCTTGATGTGTGCATACAACCAGGTGAATGGTGTGCCAATGTGTGCTCGCAAGGATCTTCTGCAGAAGACTAGGGCTGAATGGGGATTCCAGGGGTACGATGCTTATTCTTCCCTATATTTTGTATGTATTGAACCTTTGAGACATTTGAAATGTCAGGAGTGAAGTCAAATTTCAAGCACATCAACTCGCCAAAAAAAAAGACTCTACTATGTTATTGCTTATTTGTGCTCTTTTGACCATCTCAAGGTATATCACTTCCGATTGTGATGCTGTGGCGATAATTCATGAAAACCAAACATACACGAGTTCAGACGAGGATTCCGTAGCAATTGTTCTTAAGGCAGGTTGGTGACCTGAAACCTTCTCTCCTGTTCTGACTATCACATAAGAAATTTTTTAGCATGCAGATATTTTACTTCTAAAAGAACTCTTGTTTGAAATTAGTTACTTGGGATTAGGACAAAGATATACATGTTTAGCTTACCATTTTGTGATGAGTGCTGACCCAATACCTCAAAAGGATAAATATCTTATTTCAGTATACACACTTCCTCTTCCAATGTGCCCTTCGCCAAATAATTACCAGTACTTTCAACTGCTTATCAAAAATAGATTTGGTAGAAAACAGATGTATGTAGTCTTCACCTATCTACTAGGATTTTGGTGATATGCTGATATTCCTCTCCTTTTTTATTCAAGGAATGGATCTCAATTGTGGCTCTTTCCTGATTCGGCATACAAAGTCAGCAGTTGAGAAAGGGAAGGTTCAAGAAGAAGATATAGACCGTGCCCTTATTAATCTGTTTTCTGTTCATCTTCGTCTTGGAGTTTTCGATAAGACTGGTGGCAAACAATTGTTCACTCAATTAGGACCCAACAATATCTGCACGAAAGAGCATAGAGAGCTTGCGGCAGATGCTGTAAGGCAGGGTACTGTTCTTTTGAAGAATGACAACAGTTTTTTGCCCTTGAAGACAAGCGACGTTAGGCATATTGCTATTATTGGACCATCTGGAAATGATGCTTATGCGATGGGTGGAGACTACACAGGTTTAAACCACTACCTCCATTAATCACTGTGCTTGCTGTCTTGCATCAACTAATATTAGTCTCGTTTTATTTAGGTGTTTCTTGTGACCCCACCACTTTTTTTAAAGGCATGCAATCCTATGCCACACAAACAACCTTTGCAGCTGGATGCAAGGATGTTCCCTGTAACTCGTCAGATGGATTTGGCGAAGCTATTGAAGCAGCTAGAAATGCTGATATTGTTGTTGTAGTCGCTGGTTTGAATCTGACAGAAGAGGCTGAGGACCATGATAGAGTGAGCCTTCTCCTTCCAGGCAAGCAGAGAGACCTCATCCATAGTGTTGCTAGTGTAACTAAGAAGCCCATTGTGTTGGTTCTTTTGGGTGGTGGTCCTGTTGATGTTTCTTTTGCAAAGCACGATCCACGAATTGGAAGTATTCTTTGGATGGGATATCCTGGTGAGACTGGTGGACAAGTTCTTCCAGAAATTATTTTTGGCAAGTACAACCCAGGTTAGTAAAAATGTTATGCTTCTCCAAGGAATATGCAACTTCCATGTATTATTGTGAAAAACTTGTCCATGTATTATTGTGAAAAACTTGTGTAAGGTTGCTGGAATAATCTGGTGCACTGTGATGACAGGAGCAAAGCTACCTTTAACTTGGTACCCTCAATCCTTCACTGCTGTGCCGATGACTGATATGAACATGAGAGCCGATGCTTCACGCGGTTACCCTGGAAGAACTTATAGATTTTACACTGGGCCTGTAGTATATGGTTTTGGATATGGTTTAAGTTACTCCACATACTCCTACAGCATCTTGCAAGCTCCAAAGAAAATTAGCCTGTCACATTCATCAATCCCGGATGTCATCAGTAGGAAGCCTGCATACACAAGGAGGGATGGACTGGAGTTCGTGAAGACTCAAGATGTTGCGTCATGCGAGTCTCTAATATTTCCTGTCCACATCTCTGTTTCCAATGACGGTGATATGGACGGCAGTCATGCAGTTTTACTGTTTGCAAGATCGAAATCAAGTGTTCCAGGCTTTCCTATAAAACAATTGGTTGGTTTTGAGCGTGTTCACACGCTTGCTGGCAGTGTAACTAATGTGGAGATTACCGTGGACCCTTGCAAGCATATGAGCGCAGCCAATCCTGAGGGCAAGAGGGTGCTGTTGTTGGGAGCCCATGTTCTGACGGTGGGCAGTGAAGAATTCGAATTGTCCATTGAAGCATGAAAAGGATGTACAGATCTTATGATTCGTATACGAAGGTCAAATTTGGAGTAAATCCGACGATACTTCGTAAACGGATATGTTGACGTCCCATGAAGAAAGAAACATCACATGTTGTAAAGATTTCATAATAGGATCAAATTTGGGTTATTGTGATGTCACTTTTAGAGCATCTCCAAGAGAGTCCCATAAACTCTTCCTAAATTAAATTATGAGATTTAATAAAAAAAAACTTTTCCAACAGCTCTCCTAAACCATTCCTAAATTTGTTTCTCCCCTAAACTTACCCCACTTGTAGCTACAAATAGGAGAAGAATTGGCCCCCGATTCTACTTCTCCTTTCAAAAAACTTCTAATGACATGCTCTTGTCATAATTTCTTTCTAAGAACTTGCTGAACTAGTCTAATTTAAATGGAGTTTTAGTCTATTTTTAGAGGAACTGTTGGAGGAGGATAGAAAATTTGGTTCTATAATTTTTTAGGCTGTTCCTAAAAAAAAGAGTTTTAGGAGTAATTTTTTGGTGAGCTCTTGGAGATGCTCACATCCTGAATTAGTTGCGACGGTAAACTGCTAGTAGCTTGAAATTAGTTGCAACAATAAATTAGCTGGCATGAAAAAAAAGGGCAATTGCATACATGACCTATTTTTATCTAAAAAAAATGAAGATCATTTTTACAAAGTTTAAAAAAGAGATTCATTTTCAAAATTAAGATTAAAACTAGAGACTTGCTAATTTTTAGTTGTTTAAAAGTCTAGACAACTTTTAATCACCGTATTGAACTATCGATCCAACGATTTATAATTATTCTATAAATAAATTTTATAAAAAATTAAAACATAAATTAATAAACCATTGACTGAAAACTTAAGTCGATTGAAGGCCAAGAAATATGTTAAAAATGGTTCATGTTTTGCAATTAAAACTAGAGATATTACTTATTCGGGGACCTGCATTTTAGCCTGGATATGAATGAGGTCTCTCCGCCAACGGAATGCCACCGTCTGATCGTTGCTTGCTGCTCGGTGCTCGCTTCTACTCTCCAGCATCACATATTCGTATGCGTGAATGCATATTCGCATCACATTGGTGGTGGTCGTGCGATTTCCGCTGCCATCGCGCGCCGTAGGCCGTAAAGCTCGATGAGGAGGCCTGTCCAACGGAAAAACCTGCCATCTCAGCCGTGCCGAACTCACTCGAACCACGGCATCGCCATCAGCCCGGGCTGCCCGGGCCCAACCGAATCGCGCGCGCTGCGCGCCCGCCACACGCGAACTGGATCAGATCTGCCCCACCCCCCTCTCCTCTACCACCTCTCCATCCCCCCATCCCGCTGCAACAGTCTCCCTCGCGGGCATAGCCATCCAACACCACAACAAACGCTCCCTGCCTTCCACTCCCGTCCCGTTCCCCACCGCCGGTCGCCAAGCTCGCCATGGCCTCCGCCCTCGCCGTCTCCGTCCCCGTCGCGTCCGCCTATGCGGCGCGTCGCGGCAGCTGCGCGGTCCCGGCCTCCTCGTCCCGGAGCCTCAGATCGCCGCCACTCCGCGCGGCCGCCGGCATTTCCGGGAGCCGTCTCGGCGGCCGCCGTCGCGCTTTCGTCGTCCGCGCGGTGCAGGGGGACGCGACCGTTGACGGTGTGTATGCGAAATACGTTATTGGTCTCCCTCGCTCTCGTCACATATTCACATCTCGTGTGTCGATCTATTCCATTCGGTAATCGACAGTGAGCTTCTGGCCCTTTCTCGGTATCGGCCAATTGGAGTGTGTAGCATAGGTTTCGTGGTCTCCTCCGTGGAGGCAAATGTTCGGGTGAGAGGAGGAATCAAGGATTAAAGTTAGAACTCCACATGGCTAGTTTATGGATTTTTAGCATCTCGTTTCTAACAATATTTGCCGTGTGTGCTTCTAGGTCTATGTGAACGACTGTCTTCAACACTTCATGCATGCATCATAAATGGGTGAAGGCCTCAGATAGAGACGGCAAAAATCAACCTGCATGTAGGCGTGTTTCCCTGGGAAGATCAGCACATGTGTGTCGTGTGCGTGTGACCTGTGCTTTGTTGAGCAACCTTCTTGTAGTTGGACAATGGGTCGTTGCATTTAACCTAGTATTGACTAAGCGGTATCATTAACACCTACCTTTCACTAAGAAGCGGGACTCTATGTTGCTGGGTGAGCACCACATTCAATTTGGTGCATTCAGAGTTTAGACTCTATATTGCATGGAAAGACCTGCTTGTAGCATTCCCTCCATTACTTAAGGCAAGGAAGATGGAAAGAAAGAAAAGCAGGAGGAAAAGGGCAATATTATTAAACCAAAAAGAAAAGAGTAAAAGAGGGGGGCGGGCTAAGGATGGGCCAAAAATTTGTAAATTCTAGGGTCCACATGTAGTGTCATTGGATTCACATTTTAAATTAGTTTCGTTTGATGTTACTTTTCATGGTCATGATTTATGAGTTAGGTATTAACTGTCAAAGCGCATTCGTACTCCTTATATTTGAAATGGAGTATACATCACGTTCCTACGGCATAATTTATGTTGAATTGCAGCATTCAAATATGGAAATATTATATAATTGTCAGAAAATTGAGCAGCTACAAGTCATTAATTGTTTGATAGCAGTTATATGTATCTATCTATTTATGTATGTATATATGTATGTATGCTCATGTTGCCTCTTATTGTGCCGTTGCAGAGGATGTATCACATTAGTTTTTTTTTTATTTAGAGAATGAGGATGTATCACATTACTAAGCCACGATGTAATGGGATGCATTCCTTCTCACTCCCGTTAGCATTATTATGTTTGTTTACATCTTGTCAAGGTTTAAGATAAAAATTCCGAACTATATGGAAATTCACAAAGGCTGAAAACAGAAGTGCTTATTGCTTAGCCATCGTAAAAGCTCTGGGGTTGATAAAGTCTTCGGTTTTCTTTTCAGTATGAAAAAATTGTTATGCATTTTGAGCCTCATGCATTTTTGCACAAAAGCACAAAAGCTAACTATTTTGGACTATCACATCTAGAGCAAGGGTCTCTTGTTGGGACCCCATTGTGGTAACAGATGATGCTTTTATTTTCTTCTAACTAAGAGTGAGTTCAGCTTGTACATTCTCTAGGTTGAATTCCAATGTTTGGCTTACTTGGGGTAAACCATGTTTCTATATTCCTTTGCTGACTAAATCTATATTTTCCCTGCATAAAATTGGGGTTCTTGGACAGAAATGAAGTGGCTCCCTTATTAAATGGAACATTAGTTTTTTGCAAATATAAAAAGGAATAAAAAGTAAAATACCGTCAAATATGAGGATAAATATTTGAGGCCATGGAAAAAATGTAGTTGACACATTTTTTGGTATTTACTACGTGATGAATGCCACAATAGTACAATTTTACATGCATTATATTGTCCTCTCCTTAATCACTCTGTGGCACCGTAAAAGTTCCTTTGAAAATTTATGCTCTTTACAAGCTACAACTCATCAACATTTATACATGAAGCATTCATAAATCTGTTATGTTATTTCGTTTGTCAGTACGGTACCATGTTAACATCACTAGTGTGTTCTTATCAACTGTCCATTTGCAGTTCCGAACGTGTCAAAGACAACATGGCAATCACTTGTAATGGAGAGCGACCTTCCTGTCCTTGTTGAGTTCTCAGCTTCATGGTGCGGACCGTGCAAAATGATTCATCCAATTGTTGTCAAGCTCTCAAAGGAGTACGAGGGGAAGCTGAAATGCTTCAAGCTCGACACTGATGAGAGTCCAGACATTGCAAGCCAGTATGGCGTCCGGAGCATCCCCACCATGATGATATTCAAGAATGGTGAGAAAAAAGACGCTGTCATCGGTGCTGTGACTGAGAGTACACTGGTCACATCCATCGAGAAGTTTGTTTAGATAGAGGTCAAATTCCAAATGGATCTCTTGATGACAGTTGGCTTTACAAACCCTATGTTAAGAGCATTGGAGACCATATGCACGAGTTGTAGATATTGGAGTTATATTGTTGTAGCGCCAAATATAAATGGCGTTTGAGGATACCTGACCACATTTCGCCTCATTGAATATCCACCATTATTTGTGATCATTCTCTCATTTTCTGCACAACGTAGTGTGGGCATTGAATTGTACACATTGCCAGACAGATTACGTACTATGTACTTGTTGTCATACGTGGCAGACAAGAGTGTAGTGACACGCGGATGTAAACAACAGAATACCAATATCTTTTGTTTTATGGCATAAGTTTCCCTGACTTTTGAAACATGGCAAAGAGCTTGACCCCGTGTTAAGCCATGTAACCGTAACTGCGATTCAGCATTGCACTCGAGACTGTCCAGTAGTGATTTTCCTTTGCCGGACGGTGAGCTTTGTTACACCTTTGTTGCCGTCCGCGGTTGCAGCTTGATGGAGTCGAACAGCGTACAAACTTTCTGTAGACAAGCCCATAAATCTGTGTGTTGGGAGCATGTCCCCGCCGAGATATCCTTATCCAAGGACCACGGCCACGGGGAAGAATGATCTACCCGTGGTGCCAATCCGCGGCGGCCGGCTGGTCTGGAAACGGTGGGCGTGGGCGCGCGCCTCCGGTTCTGCGATCTCGAGCTGAACCGTTCCATGTGTAATTGTGTAGTCCCCCTAGATTCAATGCGGCGCGCGGGCCTGACCGCACTGGAGCAACTTCCCTTCGGTCCCATGGCCCATCGGCTTAGCTGTGGCTACCTGACTGGTGGGCGGCAGGATCGCAGCACCATGGAACCTGGCTACAGTACCCCCCCCAATTACTAAAAGGCAACGGAACGGAGGCATTTAAGCTTAACGCCATTCCATGATTAAACAAACCCTGTGCATGCGCGCCGTTGGTGTGACTTAAAACGTGCGTCGGCGCTAACGACGGGAGGTGGGATTTCGGCCACATGCCTGGAGCTCCCAGTCTGTATTCTTATTATTTTCTTCGGAACGAACAATGGGGCGTCGTCGGCGTGGCAGAACCGGACGCGGCAGGGGAGCGACGCGCGCCCATCCCTCTGCTCTCCGCACCTACCGGACGCGAATGATTGATTTCTCGTGCGCGACCACACCACACGGGCTCACGCACAGTCAGTCAGGGTCAGGCACCAACCGCCGCCGTGTGTGCCTTGGGGATCCTCCTCCTATCCGACGCGGCGGATGAGGCGCAGCACAGGTGATTAAACAAGACGCGAGCACGCAACCACCGCTGGATCTGCAGCTCACCCGAGGCGCGCAGGCCGTTTGACCATTGGCAGCTCCTGCGACTGCGACGCGTTCGGGGCGGCTGGCCACGCGGATCGGCGGTCTCGACGAGCAAGGAGGGCGCCACGGGGCAGGGGCCATCTCGCTGGCTCGGGGACGGAACGGGAAAACCCTGCCTGGTTTTTCGCGTGCCGTTTTTTTTTTCTTTGCTTTCCCCGTTTCCCGTGTCCGTCCGTTTGGCGTTGATGATGATGGCACACAGGATTGCGGGAGCCGCAGGTTGGTTTGGCAAGCTCCAAGCGCCGGTCGATCAGGGTCCATGGCAGGCGGCGTGTCCCTGCGCCGGTGACCGCGACAGCTCACTTGTGACTTGTTGCGACTTGGCAGAAATCACTTTGTGGCTGCATACACTTTTGAGGGTGAAATCTTGTGGGCGCGCTCTGTTTTTGCTTGCGTTTGCTGTAACTTGAGTTGTTACATGTGAGCCCGCGCCTTTTCAACGGATTATCCTCCCGGGATGGACGGAAGCGAAGACCTGTGGTTTGTTTACTCGCTTGTGCTCGAATCTAAAATGCCATGGCAGTCACGCCACCAGCCTCACTGAAACGATAAGACTAGCAAAAAACTAATCAGAGGTTGGCACCACCGAACCGAGTGATGATTACAGAGGAGAGGATATTTAGCGCTGCTGTCTGCTGGATAATGGCAGGCAAAATCTCCGAATATATTCTTCCTTCCCCGTACTCAACCGCAACTCGAGATTATGGACGCTTGCGCGCGCACGGTACTAGGCTACTAGTCGTCTAGTAGATAGGAAAATGCCGGGCACTGGGGCCGTCCGTGTTGGCGGAACTTCCACTGATGCGAAAATGCTTTGGGACGTCTGAACTTTCGTGTCGGTGTCGCTTAGCACCGCCGTGCACCGGTGGAAAAAGCTGCAATGGTGGTGACTCGATACAAGGCGAAAAAGGGGAACGGATAGACCTTATCTCCTCCTTCCGCAGAGTACGGACGGGGTGGTTGACGTCTTCGCTTGGGAAACGCAAAACAGCTCCAATCTGCCCGTTGTGGTGATTCTTTCGGATTAATCACTATTACGGTGAAAATTTTTCCAGGGCGTGTGAGGCATTAACAAAGAATCTGCTTGAATCACACCGAGGCAGAGATAAAAAAAGTCTGTTGGAGACAAAGGAGACCGTGACAATTTGCTTGCGATGCCGAAGTCGATGTCACGGTTCGCGCCACAAAAGCTCGTGCAACACCGCGCGCCGTGGCAATGCACCGGTACTCGAGAAGTCGGGATCACTGGGTGCCATGCCAACCACCAATCAGCTTTTACCGAGCCCATCTCCGCCGTCCATTGCCCACCCAACTTCCCTTCTCCTCGTTATATATCCCCTTGACCCAGCCCACAGAACAGCCTATCTTCTTCCGAAATCCTCCTCCTGAACATTTTTCGGTCGTCGTCTCCTTCCTTCTCCCCGTGTTCATATTCATCCTCTCCTCCCAAATTCGCCTCGCCGCAAGCACCGCCCCCTCGCCGCTCCCGCGTTCCTCGCAAGGTGCCGCGCGCTCACGCCGCCATCGCACGAGGCCTTATCCCCTGGCCGCTCCCACACAACCTCCCCTAGCACTTCGCCCCCGAATTCGTGCCTCTTCGTCGTCCTCGTCCTCGTCCTCGCTGCTGGTACTCGACCTGCGTGGAGGGCAGATCCATCCGGTTTCCTCGTTTTGCTGGTAAGGATCCCTATCTTGCTTGTCTGTGTTGTTCTTTTCTCTGTTCGGCAATTGGGTGAGAGTTGATTTTTCTTCCGGTCTTCGCTTTCATTTATGTTAGAGAAAATAAATTCTTATTAATCGTTCTTTATGGGACGGATATGCCAAATCGCCTACTTTATCGCGGATTGGTTTGCGCTGTGGTGCCTGCCCATAATGTTTGCCCCGCCTGTTGTTCCTGTGCTTAGAACTCGCGTGATTTTGTATATCTTGCTTGAAGGTTGGTTCAGTATGTGATGTCTTGCTTGAAGAAATTGCTCTGGCAGCGGCTATGTTTAGTAATGCCCATGTATTGTGACCTGGTGTTGACGAACTGTATGTGCTGTGTTACAGCCTAGAGGGCAAAAACTGGATAATGCTTTCTTTTTACTTCTTCTATCTATAGATTTCGCCTATATGACTGAATGCGTAGAAAGTGAATATACCATATGTCTGTTGAATTGGACCAAACTTTCATGGTAATGGGCTTCAATCCACCCTGGTAGAATCAAAACTAGCACCTTGTTTCTTTCTGGAGTTTTACATCTTTGTTGGCCACTTACATCTTTCATTTGAAGTGCATATAACCCTGTTAGACTGATTGTCACCTCAAATCGGAACTAGAAATCTTGGGAAAATGGTGTGCTTTGAGCCTCATCTGCAGGTACCTGATGTGATTAAGGTGTGTTTGATGTTTGAAAAGACTTTTGCTAGTATTAAAATAATATTGGTACATATGGGGCCAGAGTGATTAAGAAATTTCCACGAAGCTGTTGGGCGAGCCATCCATTGTTTCCTGATCCTGATACAGTAGGTGCAATTATCACTGGGTTATTCTTGTTTTGGTTGAGCAATAGATATGTTAATGACGATCTTTTCGGTGTGTTTGGTTCCATTGAATATGCCAAGTGTTGTAGCTAGTACATCATTGTTGCGGTCCACATCGGTGACCCCACCAATTGTTTTCCAATGATGCTCCTTCGGAACGAGCTCCACAACCACACAAATATCAACATGTCACGCAAGCTTGTATTGGAAGATTAGGATGGGTGCCTTGGCCTATCGCAAGCATTCTTTTGTTTATTCAAATATGATCTTTAGTCTTTTGCACCGGCTTACTTGAATATAGAATTATAATGGTCAGCGTTAGTTTGCTCAGGACCTGCCAGCCCTGTCGAAACTTAAGTTTGCAGACTGCCGGCCGTGCCTATAAAATGCAAATTATTTGCTATTTTTTAAACTTGGCAATTTCAAACTGGGAGTGATGTTTCTTGCCTTGGACAAGGGGGCAAGCCTTGGAATCAATATATTTTATGCCGTTTCAAGCATTGGATTTGTGATAAGTCAGTGGTTCCATTTCCTTGCTGACCTGAGTTTCCTAACTACTGATTGTTGGATTCTCGATAACATGCTAGTGACACGTAAAGTACCATAGGATGCTGCAGATGTAATCCCCATTACTAAAGTATTGGGGCATATGAGTGCTGACTCAGGCTACCAGGAAAGACGATGCATTCTTCTGTAATTAATTAACTGCTTGGTAGCTTGGGTAAATGTTAAAGGTTCTGGCATCTTAACTTGGTTAGATTTCCCTAACGTTAGCTTCAGGTATCACAATTGTTAAATGTGACCGGAGACCCTCCAGGACAGGATGATGTGGTGTGGGCCTAAGAGCTGCCCATTACATGTGCCCTTGTGGTAGTTTAATTGGTGTGTTTGTATATCTAGCTCTGCGTCTGCCTCGAAAATATATTAAATACTATGGTTATGTAGCTTTGTGATTTGTATGGTACCTTCCAATTCCTTGTGTTTGTATAGTCGTTCTACACAGTTTGGTAGGTGTTCCCACCTTATGAATGTTTTAAACGCCTCAACTATGCTCTATCACTTATTCACTTTGTCTGTCTATCACGTGTTTCTTAATCAGCTATATATCATGTATACCTCTTGACCTACTCTTTTGGTTATACTTTTTTATTTGCAGTACCACAAGTAATTGAAACAAATTCAGTTTGCAATATTGTGATCATCATTGAAGGTGGGAGAATGGATCAGACTTGCATGGCAGCTATCAGTAGCCAGCCTTTGGTTGCTGATGTTGATCCAGTGAAGAAAGCCGGCGCGAACATGCCTGTGACAACTGGAAGTGGATGCTTTGACTGCAACATCTGCCTTGATTTTGCAGCAGAGCCAGTGGTTACACTATGTGGCCATCTCTACTGCTGGCCTTGCATCTATGAGTGGCTGCGCCCAGGGGTGGAATCAACTGCCAGCAACACTAGCAGTTCAGCAAGGCGACAATGTCCTGTATGTAAGGCTACGCTCTCCCCAGACACGCTTGTGCCACTATATGGCCGCGGTGGAAGCTCGAAAAAATCGCTGAATGGTATGGTCATCCCACGGCGTCCAAAGGTGCACCTGGAAACTATTGAACACCAGAACTCGCAGAGCCATGTCAATGATCATGAGCACCCGAGCATGGAAGCTGATCCTCCGCACCGGCCATTTCAGCACACGCACAACCATTCCAGTGCCACCGAGTTCGACTTCATCTACCCTCCTGCACCTGTTGGACGTGGTTTGATCCACTCAACGGCTGGAGGTGTGCTGGGAGGAATGGCAGAGGCTGTGCTTCCATGGGCATTCCGTGGCCAGCTGCCGCCAAGCTTGTACTACACAAGCCCGTACTACGTCGCCGCGCAAAATGGGAGGCCCAGGCTGAGGAGGCAAGAGTTGGAAATCGAGAGATCCCTGCACCAGATCTGGTTCTTCCTCTTCGTATTTGTGGTGCTGTGCCTGCTCCTGTTCTGAAACAATACCGTGCTATGCACTGTTCTGTACATACTGAAAGTGGGGGGGGGGGGGGGGGGGGGGGGGAATACTAATGGATGTTGGAGGATGCGTATAGTAAAAAGGGTAATGGGTGACGGTTTGGCCTCTATGGATAAGCATGTGCTTAAGCATGCTGATAGAGTTGTAAAATGATGAGATATGGATGTGAAATGCAGATTTCATTGTTCTCGTCTTAATGGCAGAAAGTGCTCCTTTTTTTTTTCTTCCGCAGGAAGGTTGACTGTCATTTTTCGTACCTATCATTATATAACATAGCAAGAAAGAAAAGTGATATTATATCGGCTGTCCTTAGCACTATGCCTTCAAATGTTTCTTTTTGCAGATCTTTGGATGATAATAATCTCAGACGAGGCATGATTCAGTGCTGAGAATAGCTCACATTCAACTCACTGATAATGAAGATATGTTTAAATGGAATTTGCATCAGAATGATAATTTTTTAGTTAATTCTATGTATCTTGTTATGATAAATAATAGGTTATTATAATGAACAAATTGTTATGGAAATTAAAAATGCTTTAAAGATTAAATATTTGTGGTATCTCAAAAGAGGTTGGTGTTAACAAAGGATAATCTTGCTAGAAGAAATTGGAATGAGTGTAAACAGTGTTGCTTCTATCTAAAGAATAAAAGTATAGAGCACTTTTTTTTTTCAAATATCATTACACACGATTTCTTTGGGGTCTGATATAGATTTGTTCTGGTCTATCACCACTTCAAAACTTTGATCATATATTCGATGACTGGTTAGATGGAATAAGGTTTAAGTCGAAACAACAACTACTAATTAGAGGATCGGCTTTTTATTGGACTATTTGGCTTAGTTGAAATAATGTTGTTTTTAATAAATCTCTTATTAAGACTTATATGTAGAGAAACTCATTGGCTTCGCTTCTGGTGACAACAGAAGAGGCATGAAAAAGACAATGAGAAAATAAAGACCGCATAACAAATGTTGGAGATGGTGACAATGCATATTTTTTGTCGATTATGTAATAAAATTTGCCTCTAAAGATCTTGTCATCCGAACTGTTCGTTGGTCAATGTAATTTCATTTTCAGGCGGAGGAAAGTACGCCGAACTGTTCGTTGGTCAATGTAATTTCATTTTCAGGCGGAGGAAAGTGCTGCGTAAGTTATAATTTGGACTATAGCTTGATGTCAAACAAAAGCAGGTATTTATTTCTGTTATCTAGAAAGGAACTATTGCCTTTTCTTGCACATTAACTGTAGTTTTTTTTTTGGAGCATAAGACACCACCCTTTATTAATCAACAGTAGAGCACATGTTACAAATACCATCAGGTGGTGATAAGAACCAAACGAGACTGCCTACAGAGGATTGTAAATAGAACTCCTCGCGAGCTACGAGCATCTCCGTTTGATTCTCGATTTTCACGGACGATTTCAGCTGAAATGAAACTGGCCCTTCTAGACGCAATCTCCCTGACAATCGCCTACCCAGAAATCTCAGGAGCAAGTCCTTTGCAAGGTCCAGCCCTTCTCTGCACGCTATTACAGCCGTCTCTTCTTTCAACAACGACAGCTGCTCTGCTCGCCCCTAGGAAGTCTCCCTTGTGATAGCGAGCAATTGCCGCACAGGCTGCCGTGGTGCAGTTCTTTGACAAAGCTGCATCAACGTTAATCTTGACGAGAAGTTCGGATGACCACCTTCGGCTGCGGTTTGATGCTGCCAACTCCAGATCCGAGATGTACCTTTCAATGAAACAATGTGTACTATTGGATTTAGAAACTCCTATTCGAGCATAGCTTTCCTGCGTGCATAGTTGACTGTCATTATCTACCTCTGTTAGGTCCTGCCTATCGGCCTGGTAGGTTAACAATACACTGCCGTGCATTGGTTGGTGTAACAGATAACGGCTGTTCGCTCGTACGAAAGTTGTGCTCTTTGTAGCACATTAAAATGCACATTGCCCTTTCGCAATCAAGTGCCGAGGTGCGATATTTCTTTGTTTTTTTCTTGCCGATTGTACATCTGGTTGATAAGTAACAGCTGTTCGCTTCAAAGCTAAAAAGAATGTATACAGCACATCAACGGTTGCAAACTGCTGATATTCTAGCTGTACTGTCTCTGAGATGATGCCCAAGTTGTTCATACTTGTGCAAACAGATCTTTCATCTCACGTGATTACTAAGGGCATCCACAGTGGTTTAGACGACCGTTGTCTCTGAATACCTTGATTATGAAACACAGACAATGAAATTGACGGCTTGCACAATGGATGTCTTTTAACTGTCTATGTACTATTTAAGTCATATACAAAAACCATAAATCAAGATGATCAAGTACATCTTTTATCTTTGTAGATCATTTGTTGCTTGTATGAATGCATGAGATTTAGATAGTTTTTCAAAATACAATTTTATATGAAGAATTGAAATGTAGTTTTCTATTTTATTTTTGTATTGTTTCTGCAAGCTTCACGTACCATTATTTCAAACTATCTTCAAGAAGAACTTTTATGCAGAACAGGAAGGACCAACTCACAAAACTAGTCATCCTTGTCCTCTGGTCTCACGTTCTCACGAATGGCCATGACATGCCCGCCTCGATTTATTTCATCCAGATCCATGGGCAGGCAAGCACCTTCAAGCTTCAGCCATCGTCTTTTCTCCAAATTTGCTCACGGTAGCTCATGTGATGCTCAACGTTGCTTGCGCTGCAGGTACATGGAGTCGTGGAAGATGAAGATGCTGAGATAGGCACCTCCCGCTCAGCTCAGTAGTCAGGATGAGGCAAGGGAAGCTGGTTTGTCGTTCCTCACTTGATCCAGAAACAACGATGTTGGTTTGTGCTGCCGTCGATGAAGCCGTTGTTTGCCTCGGAGCATGAGCTCCTGCCGTCCTCTCGCGAAGCGACGATATCGTTCTCTATCTTTATTTACTCCCCTCCACGTCGGATGAAATTGCTGGCGTGGCCTCATATAGACGACGTCATTAATAGCGTTGTAGGTGCCCTAATTTTGCACTGCCTCCTGTCTCGTCCAGTGCACCAAAGTTAATCCTCATTATAACAGTGCAAACTACATATTTAGTATGTCTGCATACTTCAATTGAAACGACAAATACCAGCAGCATTTATATGTAGAGACTACAGTGATCCATATGCCTGACAGGCCAAAAAAGGTCAGCTCGAGAGGCGACTTAACACTTGCATGAACAAAACAAATATCATGTGTTCATGTACTGATTCAGTTGTTATACCAGTCAAGAAAAAGAACAGAAAAAGTAAGAACAAAGAAGAAGAGCAAGAGAAATGTTCTGCTACTGCTGTTGCGTTGGATTGCCTGAGACAGCTCCTTGTTCCCGCGCTCCACATTGTTTGTAGCTTCAACAGCCTGGCAAAAGGTAGATGTTCTGTAAGGACTGAATATATTGATTGCTTGTGAAGAGCATATGGATAATAGTTAGTAACAGTTTAGTGTGTCTGAAAATTCAGTTGGTTCAGTAAGTGCAGACGTTAGTGTGTCTTGCAAAAGTGACGTTGTGCAGACGTTAGTGTGTCTGGAAATTCATGCCTCGCCCGGCTTGATCGGCAAGAGGAAGCCAAGCAAGAAACAGCCAGTCGTTTGGTACGTTACCCAGCCTGCCTCGTTCGTTTTCCCTTTGCTTGCTTGTTTGCACAGACACGGCACGCGCGACCTTGCCTGTGCCGGAGAGCCGATTCAGCTCTTCTACGCGAGCAAGGAAAATCGTGCTTCTGGAGGCGAGATTGTTGGCAAAGCAAAGTTCTAGATGCTTTACCAAACGCTTGCCCTTGCTAGGCAAGGGGAAAACAGTGCCCGGCAAAGGATCCAAACGTCCCCTCAGTTGGTTCAGTAAAGCAAAAGTGACCATGTGCACACGTGCAAACTTTGATCTCATGTAATATATCTATAACTTGTAAGTAAGAATTGCTGGCCATCATTTTTTTAAAAAGCTGGTGGCCATCAAGCATACATCTTAAAAAGAAAAAGAAAAAGAAAACTAGAGACCATCTACTGTAAACAAGGAAACAATAGTTTCATTGGCCCTGATAGTGTTGTGGACAGTAACAAGGATTTATAATTGTAGAAATTATTTCAAAGCTCCAACAAGTACAAAAGAACAGATCACCTGTCCATTATTGGTTGCACCTTATATGTATTTCTATTAGGAACTGAGCCAAGCTCAATTGGTTACATCCTGAATAGTGAATACCCATGTCCGAGTTTAGTGCCTAAGCTCTCACTTGGTTAACAATATGGATGCAACATCCTGACCACCCAAGTCTGAGTTTGGTGCCTGTTTTCTTCTTGATTAAAAGTCACCTAGTTCCTCCTATGCTGATTGAGTTTTTTTTTTTTTTAGAAAAAAATGTGTTCCTATTCATATGTGGAAACAAAAGTTACAGCTGCCTCTGCAAACAAAAATCAGAAAATATCATATACCTGGTCATATAAATACTGAATCTGCTGAGCTTGTTGCAGAACATGTGTTGACATAAGATGGTTAAGTGCTGACATTTCCATCATCTTTGTCTCAGTTTCTTGTACAGCATCAAGAAGACTTGTCAACTCTACCTGAGACAGTTCCACAACACACATAAGGCACGGTAAATTTAAGTAAAATAGACAAACCTTTCACTTAATCATAATTTATAAACCATTCTAATAGTACCTGAAGAGCTCGTGTCTCATCATCCAATAGTTGTTCTTGAACTCTCATGGGTGCAGTAGATACTTCCTGATCTCCAAGCTTTGATACATCAGATTTCAATACAAGATTAGACTTGGATGGCTCGGCAGGTTTAATCTCTGGTTTCTTCTGAATCTTCTTTCTTGGCGTGGCCCTAGTAATAGCATCTTGAAAGCGCATAGACCGGAGACGATCAAATTGCGCAGTTACTGAGTGGAGACGCTCACTCAAAATCAGAACCTGGTAAAATTGTACATAAATCAAACAGATTATTGATATTGAGCATTAAAGTTTTTATCAAACAGATTATTGATATTAACAAACAGGATAGTTCATAAACTGATGCTTGGCTGATACAACAATCTGGACCTACTTGGTTCAGATTTGAACAAGAAAAACTAAATCAAATACTATTCATTCAATTGTTTCAACACAAACCAATGGAGGTTGATATTGAGCTTCCAAACTAGGCAGAATGTACACCTGACTTGGGATACCTCTAATTAGAAGAACTATCAAAAGGATAATCCACTGAATGGAGCACAATCCCCCCCCCCCCCCCCCCCCCCCCCCAAAAAAAAAAACAAAAAACAAATTGGTCAAAGTTGTTTACTTCCAAATTTCCAATGCAAGGTGTTCTGAAAAAGAAAACTCAATGCACGAATAGGCTGTACAAAGCATGCAATTGATCGATCCATGGCAAGGATAACATCCATACCACACCATGCTGGTGAGCTATCAAGTCCAACCGAGAATTGTCATCCCTTATGCCAAGCCATGTTTTTGCACCTCCATTCTTCTCTTCATGGATCCTGTTCTTCAGGATATCAATCTGTTCCTTGCATGCTTTAACGAAAACACCAACCTGACACACTTTCAGTAATTAGATAGTGTACTAAACTGAAAAATATAGACCAACAGTGCAATCTTACGATAGTTAATACAGAGTACTGGTATGACTTCAGATTGTCAACTCAATAATCAATAAAAGATAAAGATATCTTATCACTATATCCAATGTACATTAATAGCAAGAAGGGGGAAAATGCTCAACCAATCTTGGAAGAATTAGTTGGATTTCATATTAAGATGAAATATGCACCAATTACAAGTCCAAGAGAAATTTACATCCACACCGTCAACTAATTGAATCAAATAAGGAACTACCGTATTCAGTCCCTAGAATGAATCAGTTGGATTTCATATTAAGACGAAATATGCCACTACGAGTCCAAGAGGAATTGAACATAGGTGGTGTAGGCATACATCCACACCGTCAACTAATTGAGTCAAGAAGGAACCACCACACTCAGTCCCTAGGAAGAAGGAAAAGATATGTAATCTATCCAAACTGTATGTGTGTGACAAAGATGATAAATGGTTGTGCTTATGTCCACTCTTCAGTAACTGTAGTTCTAGATTGTATGATTATGAATGAGTACTTGATGTCACTATACAAGGTATCATGTTGTGGCATTGAGCTATTGGCACAAAATTTCAACTGAGGGCTTCAAGGACATTGTGAATTCTAGAGCACTTAACCTCAGAATTCTCAATGTTACATTCAAAATGGAAAATCAATGAGTTTATCGTCCATATTCCAAAGTGAATTATCATAGGAAAAACAATGAAAAAAACAAAGAGCAGAGATGGGCTACAACTCACTTCATGCTCAATGGTGTCCCTCTCCTGTTCTGTTGTGCGGTGCAGGTCCACATAATCCCTCCTGTGCTTCACAATGAACCTCTCAAGTTCCTTGATACTCTCAAGCTACATCAACACGAACCAACAGTAAGACTAGCAATCTCCCACGTTTAACAATGAAACAATGTAGGAGTCCCTTTCTCCCCCTCCTTCCTACCGTTTTAATCGCAGCATTCGTGAATGGTAACTTGGGAGACGGCTTCCGCATGATAAAGGCAGACATGAGAGCAGCTAATTGAGCCTGGATACATAAGCAAACACAACGGAGCATTAAGAATTGAAGGTTATTTGTGAGCTTGTCACTACAGAGGAGAGGGGGTTGTCAAAAGAAAGACTGTGATGGAGGTCACCTCCGTGTAGCCATGGGAGAGCGCGGCGACACGGACGGACTCTTTGAAGTCCTCCATCCTGTCCCGAACCCTCGACATCGCTGACGGACTAGCAGTCGCGGCCTCCTCTGATCAGATCCGCGTGTGCTGGGGAAACCGGCGAGATGCGCTGATCGCACGGTCCGTGAGCTACAGGTACGCGCAGGGAAAGGGAAGGAAGCGCCTGCCGCAGCGCGTTGGACTGGCGGCGCTGAACGACGGCGGCCGGCCGCCGGCGTGTGGGATCGGACGGCGAGGCGGGAGCGAGCGGGAGGCGGCCAGACGGGTCGTGAAGGTGAGAGACGTGTTGAGGTTACAGAGGCAACAGTTTATGAGCGGTGGGGCCACGCCTGGTACGCAAAACATGGGCCCATCGGTCAGTGAAGTCCAAGGAAAATAGGCTCACGCCTCCAACCTATCTCCTGCACCTGTGCCACCGCAGGTCCGCAACACTCTCCCGGGGCTCAAGGCCATCACTACCGCGATCTGCTCGCCACCTCGCCTCCCCCGTCTCTGCGCCCGCTACTTGAAACCCTAGCTCCGCGACGCTAGGCCAATAGGCATGGCGAAGGACCAGAATGGTTCGGCCTCGGCCCGTGACGGTCGAGTCGACGAAGAGGAGGAGGCGGCGGCGCGCAGCCGCAGCCGCAGCAAGTCGTTAGACGCTGAAGGGGACGAACGAGCGAAAGGGAGCCGGGATCGGAGCCAACGCGGCAAGACGAAGCGGCGGGAGGAGGAGGAGAGTGAGAGCTCCGACGAGGACTCGAGCGAGCGGCGGAAGCGGCAGAGGAAGGAGAAGGACCGCCGGCGACGGCGACGGAGCCGCAGCGAGAGCTCGGACTCGTCGTCGGAGTCTGAGTCTGAGTCGTCGTACTCGGGCTCCAGCGCGGTGTCGGAGAGGGAGTCAGACTCAGAGGAAGAACGCAGGAGGCGGCGGCGGAGGAGGAGGAAGGAGAGGGAGGAAGAGGAGAGAAGGCGGAGGAGGAAGGAGAAGGAAAGGAAGAAGAGGAAGGAGAAAGAGAAGGAGAGGGAGAGGAGGAGGAAGGAGAAGAAGAAGAAAAAGGAGGAGAAGAAGGATTTGGGGAAGAAGGGCGCTGTGACGAACTCGTGGGGGAAGTATGGTATCATCCGTGAAGTCGATATGTGGTGAGTGGCCTAATTCATATTGTTTCAGAATTTGACATTTCAATTCACTTAACTGCAATGAGACATATTTGCAAATTGTAATTCAATCTGAAATGTGCAAATGTCATCATCAATTGCTAAGCTTACTGAAAAAAGGAGATGTGATATGATTCAATCTGAAATATTTGATTAGATTAGAATGCATTCAACAGTTACCGTTGTAAAAAGGCCCATTTCTACTAACTTCTGGGCTGAGTTTGGAAATTCATCTCACAAAGCTCGGTAGAAAGGGTATGCTTAGAAGTTATAGATGAACTCCAAAATTAAATTTACCTTTAAGTACTATTGAATTACGTGTCATATGGGACATTATTTGCTTAATTCAATACTCTTGACATCATGTAGTATCTGTTATCTTTTGAGATGAGTTTGGATTCTAGACAACTGATATGAAGTATCAACTTCTCCTGCTAAATCTCTGAGTTAAACCGTGTTGTGTTTTGTAGGAACAAGCGTCCAGAGTTCACTGCATGGTTATCAGAAGTCAAGCAGGTATAGTTATTTTTGTCATACTTTGTGTGTTGATACACAGTGACAGTGAAGGAGGGATGGGGATCTAATTAAACACTAGGACCAAAGTCATACTTGATTCTTGCATCATTTTTTTCCCTCCATAATTTTTTTATGCTTTATTTTCTTACTGTTGGGTTCCATATTGGTTATGCCCAAGCGCCCTAGTTTGGTTTTGTTGTATCATATGTTGTTTGGTTCACATAATGCCGGCTTTGTATTAACTGATTGCTCTTGTGCATCCACTTCGATCCATTCTTTTGCAAGCTTTCTAGCCTGATTGCTCCTGCATGTTTACCCAATTCTAGTCTCATCATACAGTTTTAGTTGCTTGAGAGTTCAGTCTGTTCAATACTTCAATTTAATTTCGTGTCAATGTGGCCACAGGTTAATTTGGAGGCATTGTCAAATTGGGAGGAGAAACAAATGTTTAAGGAGTAAGTTATTGTGCTAACATTACTTGAATATAAACTTCATTGTGCTAACATTACTTGAATATAAACTTCTGATGGACCGCGAAAATAATTGCTGCTACATTCTTTCCAAGATGTTTAACATATGTTGTTTGTATCTCAGATTCATGGAGGATCACAACACGGCTACTTTTCCATCCAAAAAGTAATTGGCTTCCATCTTTTGGGTATAGCTTAGATTGAATTGCAAGTATAAACAGGAACTTATTGTTTATGCCCTTGTGTTTCCTTTCAGATATTATGATTTAGATGGTTATCACCGCAAAATGATGGAAAAGGAGAAAAAGAAGGGTTTAAAGACCTTGGTAACAGAACGTACAGTGTTTAATGATGAGGAACAGCGACGGTATGTGGACAACAACATATTTCTAGCTTGTAGTTTGTATATGTTTGCAATATTTTGCATTTTAATAGCTAAGGAAGTTTCTTCTTATGTGCTCATAGATATTTGAATGTCACATATATTCTGACTCTTGAGGATAACTTTAATGCAAAAAGACTCTTATGATGCCTTGATTTTTTTCTTGGACACTGAGTGGATCATTTGTCCAGTGATATTCAACTATTTTTTTTTCACACAGGCTAGAAATGATCAAGGAACGTGAACGGCAAAAGGCGGAGGAAGTCGAAGCTGTAAAACGCTCCCTTATGCAAAGTGGAATGGTTAGAAACTTTGTGTGTTTCCTGTGTTGTGGGTGTGTTATAAATTATAATAATGGTGCATCATCAATTGGCTCTGGATTATTGGCCTTCTGAATAGATCTTTTAGCATTAATCATTAGTTATCAAATAAGCATATTTGTTATTATGCTGACAACTAACTGAAAGTAATTAAGTAATCTGCATCAGGTGTTAGAATGCCCCATGCTAGCAACCCGATTGGTTGTTGCAACATGAGTAACCCTTTCAAACAAGTAAACAGTGCCCTTATAGTTGACGTGTGTCACACATGTATGATCAAGTTCTTATGGTCTTGCATTTTTTTTTCCAAGATGTGAGATTGTCCACTTTATTTGAAACAGTGGTAGTCGATCTTGTACATCTTGTATTACTTGATTCCAAAGTGGCTCCTGTTTATGCTCCTTTTTTTCATTGAACTCCTTATGTTTGTAGTAATACTTCAAAATAACTAATTAAGCTGATCCCACTGTACCTCTCCTTGTATTTGCAGTAGCAAATTGTGCATCGTTTATCCATTTCAAGGTTTTACTGACAACATATTTACCAAGTGAATATTATGTAATCATTGCCAGATGATTATTGTAATATAATATTTTTTGCAGTGATACCATTG
This sequence comes from Eleusine coracana subsp. coracana, assembly GCA_032690845.1. NCBI lineage: Eukaryota > Viridiplantae > Streptophyta > Magnoliopsida > Poales > Poaceae > Eleusine > Eleusine coracana. Next base: position 7,572,398 of record CM064424.1, read on the forward strand.
GAAACATATTTTGCTCTGCCATCTAACTTTTTGAACTTTGCTATTTTTTTTAGGCTCAAGCAATGAAGGAGCAGGCCCGTCTTCGTGAGGAAATGGCATACCAATACAAGTTGGGCAATCATCAGGTGTGCCACTTTGTCTGTCTTTCTGAATTTGATGCAGTTACAGTTAAATGGAGCGATGTAAGCAAACTTAGATAATCATTTTGTATATCAGGCTGCAGCTGCAATCCAGAAACGATTGGATCCTGATGCTCCTCCTCAGTAGGCGGCCTTTTGATAACCCTGATTCTTGCTGCTCTTCCTCCTGTGGCGTCATGCGCACTGTAAAGCAAACATAGTTATGATGTAGATCCTTTGGGGGAAAAACCTCGAGATACATATGTGACGTTTGTTACATATAATTTTCACAGCTAGCATGCCAAATGCTGTTATTGTATCCGTATAATTTTGATAGCAACTACCTGCTCCAGTTTTCACATGGTGTGTGCTGGCGTGCCAGATTTTTCATGCGTGCTCCGGGGAAGCAAGCTTCTGTTGCATTATTTGGTCCTTTCTGGTTGGCTACAACCAACTAGTATGTTACTCCCTTGATGATGTTGGTTAGTTCAATTTGCAACTAACCAATATCAACAGAGCAGAATCGGAGGGAGTATTACCCTGCACGAGTTGCGCACTATGTTTCTCCTTCGGGAAACGATGAATTGATTAGCGTGTAGCTGTGTTAATGATGAAACTACTTCGACTTGTTTTAGCGCTTAATGGTGGACAAGTGATCCGAATTTCTTTGTATGCTTGATAAAAGGCGAGAACTCGTGGCGCTGTTGATTGTTCATGGGATGAGGTCTGCTCAGATATGGTGAAAGAAGATATCTGTGAAATTTTTCAGCGCTCGACGAATATGAAGAATTTCCTTATCGTTACTATATCATTCGCCCACGAAAAATAAATGATAGAAGGAAGAAGCCGGCACACAAAGACAAAGATGTCAAGTTCACATCAAGTCCTCAAACAGATCCAAATATAATCATCATCAATCAAAAGATCGAAAAACACAAAGACAATCGAATCATCGCCACGGGAGCTCAGAGAAGAGCGACGGCTGGACTAGCGCTTGATGCTACTCCTGACCTTGCTCCACGCCTTCATGCACGACTCGCCGGCCGCCTTGATGCCCTTCATGGCCGCGGTCTTGAGGTGCTTGAGCTCCTTGGTCCTCTCCTTCACCTGCTGACCGAACCCGCCCATCTCTTCTTCTCTTCGCGATCTAGAGGAGCCTGCTCTCTTCGCTTGCAGAAAGGAGAGATCGATCTATCGAAGAAGATGAAAGGAGGCTTTGCCGTGCGCTCGGAGGGAAAGAGTCGTGGAGGAGATATATGAGGAGTGCGTGTGGACCTGACCCGAAGCTGATCTGTAAAGATATTTGAAAATGAGTTGTGCTGGCGGCGTTCAAGGAACGGTCACGAGCTGCGGTTGAAAGTTTGAATCGCACGATGAGATAGGAAGGGAAGACCGCATGTGTCGTCGATTAGCTAGCGATTTGTTTATTCTAATGAGAATACAAGTACTGACCGACATGCGGGCCTGGTGATTTTCTGGAGGTTAGAGGGCTTGCTTGCCAAATTGTTTTTTCGGGTACGTCGTGGTGTGTGGAATCTTGACAGTTCCTTAATTGCTGTCCTCTCGGAGTTTTATTAAGAGCGAAGGAAAGAAAAGGAAGACCTTTGCTGTCACTGTTTCTTTATGGATGGATACGCGTAGATTGATCCTGTCCTGCCAGACTTTCGGTGGACTAGAGTAGCACCGATTTTCCTAGGAGCCGGGGTTTGGTATTGCGTCACCGATGAAATTTTCTGGAACGTCTCGGGGCGGGTGTCAATGCGCCAATTTGGCAGCTCGTGCCTCGGGTTGATCATGAACTAAAAGCCAAGCTCGCCGTCAACCATCCCGGCCGAGCTTGGCTTCCTCTGCACTCGCAGATCGGGGGCCGGCAGCACGGCGCCATGGTATCGTTTGACCATCGCGCCGCGCCCTCGTGGCTTCACCGGTTTCTGCGTCGCTGCTGGACCAGCCGCCGTAGCTGCCCTGCCCTGCTCATGGAGGGCGCGTGGGAACGAAAGGAACCGGCATGTGCATGTCCCCCATCGCGCGCGACATATCGGATCGCTCATGTGCTTAGTAATTTGATTATCAAGTAAGCCAAAACAGAAACAAAGAAAAATCTTTGAAACGTCTGGAACATGCAAAAAAAAAAATAGCGGCAAAATTAGATAGCACAGTTCCAATTGCAGCAAGTTCACAGGCAGAGAATTAGTACAGAAATACCGTCTGGTGAAACAAGTCCTCTGACAAAAATTCATCCACAGGCAGGAGCTATCTACAAATCTTTTTTGGGCGCCTTCCTCTTCATCCGGCTGAATGGACCCACCGTCTGGTCCATGATGTACATGTAAATCACCTGGCTCCAAGACCTGTACGATTTTAGGCTGTTGTAGTACTCCGGCGCGATCTCCTTCACCTTGTGCAGCCTGGTGCCTGGGATCCTCGGGAAGTCGTGGTGCTCGTTGTGGAAGCCCACATGCCATGTCATGAGGTTCAGAGGCCCGTAGTATGAGTAGGTCTCCTGATCAGGGTTGAAGACGTAGTGCTCCGAAATGAAATGGCCAGCCATTGGGTGCATGCCGCCACCGACGAACGTCGAGAGTATCAGGTAAGCCAGCGATGTCCAGCCGTAAAAGTATACCAAGCTGGCGTCAAGCGAGACCTGGATGGCGAGGTTGGTGAACTCCCAGAGGCCTGGAGGCTTTGGCTTCAGAAAGAGCGGCCTCAGCGCGTAGAAGAAGAGCTGGAGCACCACCCACACACACTTGCTGATGGTGTTCTTGACAACGTGCGCCTCTGCTTGGCTGGGGATGTCCATATCAATCCCATCCACGCCTTGGAAGCGGTGGTGCTCCAAGTGGTATTTTTGGAATGTAATGGACATGGGGACACCAATTGGGAGATTGGCAAAGATACCTAGCCAGCGGTTAAGAGATGGTGTTGTGAAGGCAAGGTTGTGGCTGAGTTCATGGATTGCAAGGAAGAGATTGTGGTTTAGGAAGGAGCCGAAGAAGTAGGCGACTGTCAATATCTTCAACCAGCTAGCATCTCGGAGGAATGTGGCAGCCCACAACTGTAGTGAAACAACTGCAGCGATCTGCATACAATGTTGAAACAGCCATCAAAATACATCTAGTTAAAGATGATTTTCGGTGGTAATATCTCATAAATGAAATTGGTTGAAGAAATTTCTCTATTCATATTCCAAGATAGTACAGATAACAGACCATATTGTGGCGTACAGATAAGGACAAACAACAAAACAGACTACGCAAGTACAGCCTAAGGAAGGCAGGTCCCCAGATTTTTCTTGAGATTGTGGCTGTTTCAAGTTGCCAACTTGCCTTATAAAAGTGCAAAGGCCAATTCAATAGGTGTTGGTGACAGAGATATGAGGCACCGCTAAAGCATGTGAAGCCCAAATTTCTCACCAGCAAGAGCAGTATGTTTTTTTTTTTTAACACAAGTTCAGATCAAAGGGACAGTACAATGACAGATTTGTCTCCTTAGAAAATTCAATTGTTTTCAAGTGATCATCTGAGATTTGTTCTTGAATATTGGCAAATTTTGGTTAGTTTAGTGAAAATAGTGCACTAAATTATTGACTGGGACTTGCGGCAGGATGGCATCCATGGACTAAGGGCTATTTGGTTCGATTCCTCAAAAATCTGCCTGAGCCAGGCATTGATGCGTCCAGATTGTTTGCCTGCCCCAAGCAGGTTTCCACAGGCAGAAACCAAACACGCCCTAAGTATATGAGGCCTTACCCTTGAAAGAGATAAAAAGAAGGAAGCAATCAAGGCATAAGGGAGTGAATCTTTGGGTGCATTTGGATCTTTAAATACACCTTGCCTAGTTAGGCTAGCTAAAACTAGCTCGTATGGGCATAACTTCCAAAAGCAATAAGTTTTGTTTGGTTTCCACCATGCAGGCTAGGTAACCACCTGCTTGCTGGTGAAGGAGAGCCAATTCAGCTCTCTCAAAAGAGCAAGCTTTTTCTTGCCGCTTCAGGCTAGATAACCATCAAAAGTTAGTTTTTTCTACTGCTATCAAATACCTCTCTTTGCTAAGCAAGGCTAGGACAATTTTTGCTGAGGATCCAAACACACCTTTATCCCCACAAATTGGTGGGGAGACACAGTTCAATGGTTCATTCATTGATGTCAAACTAAAAACAGATAACGTACTCCATTAAATGAAGTACTCTGTAGTAGTATCCTATCGGAGGAAGCAACTACCATTTCAGGAACAAAAAGCATGGTCGGGACTTGGGACAAATTCTGAACAAACAAGGAAGTTCAGCCTAACAGAACTCTGATGCCAAAAAAATCCCAGGTTAATATTGAAAATAGCAGAGGGTAATGCATGCCTTTAAAGGAAGCAAGCAGCAGCCAATCAGAGAAGCAACTGCCAATTCAGGTGTAAAAAGTATGGCTGGCACTGGCAGTTTGCAAAGATTCAGTAGATCTGTAAACCAATAGAGTTCCCAACCAATCAGGGTAATAGCCGATGAAGAAGACAATTCAATGGACGAAGGTCCTGATTTTAATTTGCTAGCTTAATTGCTAATCTCACGAGAATATGGAGCACAAAATATTTGCAGGGTGATAGGATTTTGCAAAGTCGCATAAGAAATTTTACCAGTTACTTCAAGAAAATGCTAACGGAACAAGCAATTTGACAAGAGAAAAAAAAAAGTTCAAGCAAGTATACTCCTGTAAACAGTGAATCTGAAATCGACGCTACAGAAAGTATTAAATGCAGTTAGAGTCCAACAATTATTAGAGCCGAATAACTGAGCCAAAACGCCACATCCTACACGATGCCAAATTAATCTCCACCGAAACTGAAGAATAATTCTGACTACCTATTCTGATATAGTATAATTGATGAAACTGTAGCACTGCCCCACTCGAACGTATCCAAACCGACATTGCATCCCCACACCTCATCGGAAACGCCGAACATCGTGAGGGAGAAAAAAAAAACAGCGTGAATCACACGAATGAACACACAGCAGGAACGAGCGAAACAGATGCGTACGACAGGTCGAGAGCGAGGAGCAGATCACAGCACCTTGAGGAAGGCCAACGGATCCGGGCCGAAGAGCTCCTTGATCTGCGGGTACTTGGCCAGGATCTCCCGGCGGCGCGACGCGTGCGGCTCGTCCGTGTACGACCAGAAGAAGTCCGTCGCCATCACCCCTTCCTCCCCATTCCCCGCCGCGCCCATTGCTTCCTCCCCTTCACCTCGCGAAGGGCGGCCTACAGCGGCAGTGGGACTCGCGTCCGGCGGCGCCCGAATGCGGAGGGGTGGGTGGATACGTCGCTGCCTTTTCCAAGGGGGGTTTCGCCGGCGGCCCGATTCCTGCGTGCTAGTACGTATCTGTGATGAAGTGTCTCCTCCAGCTATGGGTGGAGCCGTGGACGCGGGTGGTGGGAGATTTTCTATTTCAGAGAAAAAAAAAACGGAATCGAGGTCGTGACGACGGGCATGGACGGACGTGCCCTCCTGGCCGGAGGAGAACGTGCTGGGTAACGTAAACCTCGCACGGTACGGTGGGGTCAACATGTCATTGAGAGCGACGACCATGCGTCATGGCTGGGATGGGCCTGATACCTGAGCTGGTCGGTAAAGTATCTGGGCCAACAGAGGCCCAAAAAAAGAAAATGGTACGGGTAGACCTTAAGGTTATTTTGTGTTTTGGATTTTTATAGTATTATCTCTTCTCTACAATATATTAATTAAGATGAGGTCGTCTAGACCGCTTTTTTTCGTGTCCATATATGTCCGTAACATTATCATATTCAGTTTGTATACTACAATAATTCATCAATCATTGAGTCGTTTTTAACTATTTTTTAATCCTTTGTTGAATTGGACTCCGATTTCAATTCGATATTTCATACTAACAATAATTAATCATCTATTGATTTATGATTTACATCATATTTTGAATAAAAACTAATATCAAGAATTCTAATAATAACTCACCAAAATTATTATAATAAATATTCAAAGGTAAAGCAAAATAAAAATAGAGCAAATACTCAGGCAAAAAAAATTGATTAATTAAAAATCTTTTACAGTTACAAAAAATATTCTAACCATAAATTTTTTTAACAAATGCCCGTGGCAACGCACGAGTATTTTGCTAGTATCTATATAATAATAATAATTTATTAGATCTAAATTCGATGACACAAAATAATGATTGAAAGTTAGCAACTCTTTTTTTTTCTACAGTACTGTAGGCAACTGATGGGACTGAAGATTGAAGAACTCGCCCGAGGAGAGAATACGAAGGCTCCTAGCCATTCAGGGTACTCCCTCTGTTCAAAATTAGATGTTATTTTAGAGTTGAACACGAAAAATAAGGAGAAGTAAAAAGGTGGGTACACTAAAAACGAGAAGGAGAGAGATAGAGATGTAGTGAGAAGAGAGAATATTGTATTGGGAAGAGAGAATATTGTATTGGGAAGAGAGAATGACATATAATTATAGAAAAGTTGAAAACCTTAGAATGACATGTAAATATGATCGGAGGGAGTACTTCGTTGTACTTGCGTACCTGATCATGACCAAGGTTTTAGTAACTACGGTTAATCAATCGGTTTTCTTGGTTAATAAGGAAACCGGTTCTGATCGGTTGGTGGAACAACTGATCAACCGGAGGAAACCAAACTGAGGATTGTAGCAATTTGATTAATCAGTTGATTTTCTTGATTAATCGGACGTTTTTTTATCGACTCGAGCCGGCGGCTGCATATATTATGTGAACTCTGATCATGACCACTAGCACTGCCTCAGCACGCATTTGCACCTCGAACTAATAGTCAACGAACACCCACATCCGCTGAAACTTTCTTTGACTGACATGGCAACAGGATCTCGATATGCCAACATTCATTCTGAACCTCACATGGAAAGCGCAGAATTTCAAACACCACGCACATTCCTCATGTGAGCAGATAAGATTTTTGCAGGCCTGATAAATCTTAGGGCCACTCATGAAATACGACACGAGACATTTGTCACGAACCCTGCATTTCAGACAGGGAAACACAAGCCGGAACACACGGACGCAAAAAAACACACAGCACCCGAACGCAGGCAGAGGCCACGAGGGATCCAAACCCCTCGCCGTCCAGCCAGCCAGCTTTCCACATCGGATTCCAAGCCTCCAGGATTGACGATTGCATAGCCAAGCAAGCAGCAAGCGCTCTGCCTCCCTTTGGAGACGGCGGCTGCCTGTACCTTGGGCCAGATCCTGGGCTCAGCTGCTCACCAAAAAAAGGGGAAAAAAACACTCGCATCACTCACGTCTGAATCTCATGCAGTGATGCATCATTCACCACGGAACTAATAGCTACGCTGCCACACACAAACGATGAGATCAAGCTGAAATCTACTACTACTGCACCATCCAGTGAGATGAATGCCTGCCAAGTGGACCAGCCTTTGCGGGCCTACATGGCAGTTACCGCCGGGCCGATAAAACGTGGGCCCCAAGGAGCTCGGCGCCATCAGAGGGAGACGTCGAAGTTGAGCCGCGAGGTGTACGTGGCCTTGGGCCTCCAGTTCTTGGGGATGACGTCGCGGGCCGTGAGCGTCTTCCGGCCGGACAGTGTCGTCAGCCTCACGGAGAAGGGTCCCACGAGAGGGCCCCGCACCAGGCACCACGTGGCCCCCCACACATGCTTCATGTCCAGCCACTCCACTGAGTTCGCCTGCACCACCGTGAGAAGGAGAAGCCAAGGTGAATGTTATTATCAGGTACAGTTATGCACTACTGTTAATCCACTACAGCACTACTAGTAGCAAGCAAGCAGCATCTGAAACTTTACAAGGGAACAAAAGGCACATGAGGATGGCTGGTTGCCTGGTTGCATGGGATTCCGTCGTATCTTTGGATTCCCCAGCCAACAAGGGCCACGAGCCCACCACTACTCGCGCGAGTCACAAGCGTGCCACAAAGCACAGGATTACTGACAGATAGATTAACAGCAGTGAAAAAGCACTAAGAGCATCTCCAATAGCAATTCTATAATGGATTGTTATCTCTAAAATCCAACACAAATCTTAAAATTTAGTAAAAAAACAGCTCTAGTAGCATTCCTATCTAGATTACAACAACAACAACAAAAACTTTTTATCCTAAGCAAGTTGGGGTAGGCTAGAGATGAAACCCATGGGAATCCAAAAAAGAAGAGAAGAGACAAAAAAACAAAAGCCAAAAGAAAGAGAGAGAGAAAAAAAAAGACAAAAACAAAAAGAACAAAAGCAAAAAACGAGTAAGTAAGAAGGAAGGAAAAAAGATCATGGCTCCGGCACGTCTATTGCTAGTCTACAAGCGCTCCTATCCATAGCAAGCTCCTTAGGGATATCCCACACCTTCAGGTCTCTCTTAACCGACTCGTCCCAAGTCAAGTTAGATCGACCTCTACCTCTCTTAACATTAGCATCTCTCTTTAGAACCCCACTACGTATCGGCGCCTCCGGAGGTCTCCGTTGGACATGTCCGAACCATCTCAACCGATGTTGAACCAATTTCTCCTCGATAGGTGCCACTCCTATCCTGTCCCGGATATCTTCATTTCGTATTCGGTCTCTTCTTATATGCCCGTAAAACCAACGTAACATACGCATCTCTGCTACACTTAGTTGTTGAACATGTCGTCTTTTCGTAGGCCAGCACTCAGCACCGTATAACATCGCCGGACGAATTATCATCCTATAGAATTTACCTTTTAGCTTTTGTGGCACCCTCTTGTCGCATAAGACGTCGGATGCTTGACGCCATTTCAACCAGCCGACTGAAATTCTATGCCTAACATCTTTATCGATGTCACCGTCCTTTTGCAACATCGATCCTAAATAACGAAATGTAACCTTCTTGGCCACCAATTGTCCATCAAGGCTAACGTCTTCATCCTCATGTCTAGTCACGCTAAACTCACACATCATATACTCGGTCTTGGCCCTACTAAGTCTGAAACCCTTGCACTCTAATGTGTGCCTCCACAACTCCAATTTCCTATTAACCCCATCCCTACTCTCGTCAACTAACACCACATCATCAGCAAAGAGCATACACCAAGGGACATCACTCTGTATTTCTCGTGTGACCTCGTCTATCACTAAAGCAAATAAATAAGGGTTCAATGTTGATCCTTGGTGTAGTCCTATTTTAATCGGAAAGTTATTGGTGTCGCCATCACATGTCCGAACACACGTCCTCGCGTCCCTGTACATATCCTTGATGAGGGTAATGTACTTAGTTGGGACTTTGTGCTTCTCCAAGGCCCACCATATGACACTTCTTGGCACTTTGTCATATGCCTTCTCGAGGTCAATAAAGACCATGTGTAAGTCCTTTTTTTGCTCCCGATATCTCTTCATCAATTGTCGCATTAAGAAAATCGCCTCCTTGGTCGATCTTTCAGGCATGAACCCAAACTGGTTTTGCGTCACACTTGTCACTCTTCTTAGGCGATGCTCGATGACTCTCTCCCAGAGCTTCATCGTATGGCTCATCAACTTAATCCTACGATAGTTAGTACAACTTTGAATATCTCCCTTGTTCTTGAAAATCGGTACTACTATATTCCTCCTCCATTCTTTCGGTATCTTGTTTGACCGAAAGATGAGGTTAAAAAGCTTAGTTAACCATACTATGGCTCTGGCACCTAAGCATCTCCATACTTCGATGGGGATGCTATCATGGCCCATCGCTTTACCACTCTTCATCCTCTTCAAAGCTTCCTCTATCTCTGTCTCCTGAATTCACCTCACAAAGCGTCTGTTGTTATCATCAAATGAGTCATCCAACTCAAGTATAGGACCTTCCTCCTCTCCGTTAAACAACTTATCAAAATACTCTCGCCATCTATCCTTGATCTCCTCATCTCTCACTAGGAGTCGGTATACCCCATCCTTGATACATTTGATTTGGTTGATGTCCCTCGTCTTCTGCTCACGGATCCTAGCCATCCGATAGATGTCCTTCTCCCCTTCCTTCGTGCTTAGTCGCTGATAAAGGTTATCATATGTCTGACCCTTTGCTACACTCACTGCTCGCTTTGCAGCCCTCTTGGCTATTTTATAGCCTTCTATATTGGTTGCACTCTTGTCAAGATGTAGGCGCTTGAAACACTCCTTCTTCTCCTTGATAGCCCTTTGCACCTCATCATTCCACCACCAGGTGTCTTTTGCTTCTTGTTTGCCTCCTCTACTCACGCCAAACACTTCTGAAGCTACCTTCCGAACACATGTTGTCATTTTTAGCCACATGTCATCTGGTCCTTCTCCTTCCTCCCAGGGTCCCTCTGCTAGCATCCTCTCCTTAAAAGTTTGTGCCAGCTCCCCTCTAAACTTCCACCACTTCGTTCTCGTGGTCTTGGTACGTTTGTCCTTGTATACACGTACCCGAAAACGAAAATCCGCCACCACAAGCTTATGTTGAGTGACGACACACTCCCCAGGTATCACCCTACAGTCCAAGCAAGCACGCATATCCTCCCTCCAGGCAAGGATAAAGTCGATTTGGCTCGAGTGTTGTGCACTTCTAAAGGTCACTAGATGGGATTCCCTCTTCCTAAATAGGGTATTCGCTACCAATAAGTCATAAGCTAGCGTCCAATTAAGTATATCCTCCCCCTTCTGATTCCTACTACCATACCCGAACCCCTCATGGACTCGCTCGAACCCTACATTAGACGTCCCCACATGGCCGTTAAGGTCTCCTCCTATGAAAAGCTTCTCACTGATAGATATGGCACTAATTATGCTATCTAGATCTTCCCAAAACTGACTCTTGATGCTCTCACTAAGACCTACCTGAGGGGCATATGCACTAATCACATTTAAAGCCGAATCTCCAACTATCAGCCGAACAAGGATAATCCGGTCCCCGTGCCTCCTAACATCTACGACTCCATCCTTAAGGCTCCCGTCGATCAAGATGCCTACACTATTTCTACCCGATGTTGTACCCGTGTACCAAAGCTTGTAGCCAGTATTCTCCACCTCCTTCGCCTTCTGGCCCTTCCATTTAGTCTCTTGAACACATAGGATATTTACACGCCTCCTAGTTGCCACATCGACTAGCTCTCGTAACGTGCCTGTTAGAGACCCTACGTTCCAAAACCCAAGTTATTCCTAAAATGTTATTCAAAAACGCATAGAATATTCCTATCTACATTGTTATTCCTAAAATGTTTAGGATATATCATATTTCTCTCTCCAAAACCCAAAGATAGCAATCCAAGTGGTAGAAACACTAACAAGCTATGGCTTTGTCCCGAACATACTAACAAAATTGAATTTAGCTGTAACATACTATGATTGTGGAAAAATTCGTCTGTGACACATTATAACCATTTAATAATTATTTTCAACTTTTCTATCTCAATATATAAAATATATTAGAATTTGAAACTTGACACAAACATACATTGTTGCATTCTCTATCATCAGAAAATAGAGCTAGATTTTTTTAATTCTTTATGTTGTTCCCTAATTGTTTTAATATTTAATTTATGGAGAAAACAATACAAACAATCGGAAAAATATAGCTCTATTTTTTTATGATAGAGAATACAGAAGTGTATATTTGTGCCAAATTTTAAATTCTAATCTATTTTATATATTGATATAAAAAAATTGAAAATAATTATTAAATGAACATAGTGTGCCACAGATGAATTTGTTGTTGTTGTTGTTGTTGTTGTTGTTGTGAACATAGTGTGCCACAGATGAATTTTTTCACAATAGTAGTGTGTTACAGCCAAATTCGATTTTGTTAGTGTGTTCAGACGAAGTCGTAGTTTATTAGTGTGTTCTAGACAATTTCTCCAATCCTAAAACTAGAGAGGAAGTGGCGGGAGAGCAAACCATCCATTTCGGACATTTCTGTCTCTAGGGCAAGCTCGGTGGAGGAGGGCGAACTCGCGGGGTAATGCGGGAGAAGAGGACAACGCAAGAGTAGAGGACAGCGGCGAGGTAAGAGGAGGGCGACGAGACGGGGGAGGAGGACGGCGCGAGGGCAGAGGACGGCGGTGAGCTGAACTCACGCTGGGGAAGGAGGTCAGCGCGACGGTGATGAGTTGAACTCGCCTCGTGGGAAGAGGACGGTGGCGAGCTGAACTCACGTCGGGGAAGGAGGACTGTGACGCGATGAGGGAGGAGGACGGGTGTAGGAAATGGCGGCACTCTGCACGCCTCACATGTCGGGGTGGACAAGGCTGCGGCCATTTTGTAGAAAAGCCCTTTGGAAAAATTATAATTTTTCATATCTTTTATGTGTCTTGAAATTTTTATGAAAAAACTCCTTGAAGTTGAGAATATTTTAAAAGCGATTTATAGGGTTCCAGTTTTAGCAATTCTACTCGAGATGAGCTTGTTAGTAATTGCTATAACCTTTTCTCTCCTATGCCTAAAACTAGTTTTAGGATTATATTAGAGATGCTCTCCGGTGCGAATTGCCATAAAGAGCAAGCAAGCGTGAACGGCCAGTGTAAAAGCACGGTTTCTTTAGTATTCATAGTCCTCTTAAGCAAGTTGACCTAGCTGATGAAGGAGGAGGAACAGCATCATTTGGGAAGGCACTGGCAGTGGATCCTAGGGAGGAAAGGTAATGGGCATTCAAACGATGGCACCAGGGATTCATTCATTCATTGTTAAGTGTTGCATCTCCAAAACATTCTGAATGGGAATGATCCGGCAGAATCATGTGCTTCTGTGCAGAAAGCTATTGACTCGGGTTTGTTTGGTAGACAGCGAAGAAAGTAGTATGCCTTCTTGCCTTGCCATGCGTGTCTCATTTTCATGTTCCTGATAAGATGCTCCTTTTTCTTGTGCAAGTTTAGGTTGGTCAAAACATGGGAATATTTTACAAGGCAAGGCTAATATTTATATATAAAAAAAAGGCAAGGCTAACATCTGTCAATGTCACCTGCACATCTAAAAGGACAGGATAGAGGCCAAGCAAGTAAGCAACAGTGGGGTTATGGCAATGAGCAAGTTGAGAGGGTTAGTAAAAGCAAAGCCGTACACATGTCTACAGCATGTGTTCGTCTTTGCAAGGAAATATAGATGAATTCGATCACATGCACACACGTCTTCTTTGCAATTGCAAGGCAGAGCTCTGTGGTCCTCTTGCACCACCCGGCAAAGCATTTTGTCCCATGCCAATGGAGAAATGACCCTAGCTCGCACTAAAGGCCGTTAAAGGCAAGAGATAACCTCCTCTTTCCCACTCACTGTTTTGTGTGCCACTAGGTAAGCGAAAGAAGAGGGAAAGGAAGGGCCCAGAAGCGTGCCAATGAAAGGTCTGAATCTGAACAAGGGCGATGCCCGGGACGGATTCGTTGCTTACCTGCTTTATCTGCATGGATCCAAGGTCGCCTTCGCCGTCCTCGAACTCGACGAGCAGCGAGAGCCAGAAGTTGGTCGAGCCCTCGTTCACACGGAATGCTATGCTCTTCCCGCCGTACTTGCAGGCCGTCCTGCAAACGACAATGCAGCGGTCAGTTTCTGAATGTTAAAGAAAAGAGCGAACCTTACAGTTAAACAATAAGATTAATCACTCGTTGTCTTTTTTTTTTCATCTGCAACAGTAGGTTCAGATTCCTTTGGTCCTGCATGCATGAGTGAAGAAGAATTGACCAGGGGATCCATTTCTGCCCAGAGATTGACCAGGAGTACTACTTGATACGGTTAAATATTTGCAGCTCTGAGTTACCGCACGCAGAGGCATGTAACTTGGCAGATCTCAGACAGCTGAGCTGATTCGCAACTGACAAAAAGTAAAAATGGTAAGTCTCACCTCCTGAACACAACCGACAGCTGGCCGCGGTCGCGGAGGCGGCTGCCGGCGCCGGCGACGGCCATCCTGCTGAAGGCGGCGCCGCTGAGGTCGAAGTGGGTGCGGCCGCCCCCGCACATCCCACCGGGACACTCGTCGGTGACGATGACGGTGACGGCGCGGCGCGAGCAGATGCCGTGGTCGAGGCACTTGACCTTGTAGCATGCGCCGCAGCCCTCGCCGTCCTTGAACAGCACGGGACTCACCGACCCGACGCGCGCCTTCATCGGCACCACATCCACCAGCGTCCCGTACCCGCACGCGCCGCCTGGAAACACACACACACACACGATGGATTTGCTGCCGTTAGACACAGAATCGATCCCAAAACACAAGGGTCCAATGCAAACTCCTACAAATTGCTTAGTAAACAAACTGCTGACACTGAAGTTGCTGAAAAATATCTACAAATTGCTTGGTAAACACAAATCGTGACAGTGTAAGTTGATTAGAAAAAAAAAGCAGTACTACAGTATAGTCGAGCCAGAGCAACAAAATGCAAGTTGCCGTGAACAGACAGAGCCCTGTGATGGATGGACATGTCAAAAGTCACAGGTGCCGCATACTGTTCCGTTACGAGACGAGACGAGTCAACAGAAGGACAAAAAACTGAGGGTCAGCTATTGCAAGATGATGTACTACCACACCGCTCAGAGTGCACTAAATGTTACAGTGACATTCGATTAACTTCCACTGATCCAAGAATTAACATCGGCAGCAGTGTCGGTGCCGTGTGACCGGGGCCAGATATTCAGGCAGTGCAATAGTGCAGTCCAGCTTTACTGCATTTACCTCCAAGAGTTCAGCGACGGTACCGCCGTGAGCTGGGCAGGGCTTTCCGCCGGCCGGTCGCTGAACCGGTGAACCCCCAACCCCATGAATGCACGAATCCTAAGGCCTGATGAATAGCCTAGATGCTCGACACGTACAGTGGGGGCGCTGCGCGGGCCCACCGAAATTTGCTCCGCGATTCATGGGATCCGCAGAGGTCCCCCCGCCAAAAAAATGTCGCAACGGGAAGAAAGAATATTACTGTTGGCCTTGTTTTTCTACCCAGCGAGCGGCGATAAATTTCAGCTAGAGCAAGTCTCAAAAAAAAAATAAAAAAATCAGCTAGAGCAGCCAGAAAACTTGGCTGGCTGTTGCAAACCTGACGGCAGTGAGAACCGCTAAACAACCCTAACAATCAATTTCAGCAAATACTAATAAAGAAAGACAGGAATCCCTGGCGTCCCCGAGCGCTTGCTCTCCGGGCAGGGCGCTAGGTAACTAGTGCTTGCTTAATGCTGCGTACCTGGAGGTGAGGTTAGACTTTAGAGAGAGTGGTTACCGTCGCTGCCGTCGCCGTCGGCCTCGCCGTACCACGTGGCGGTGGCCGGCCGCCACTCCATGTCCTGCAGGCCCGCCTTCGTCGATTTCCCGCCGCCGAACAGCAATGCGGCTGCCATGGGGGGCGCCGGCGCCGGCAGCAGCAGAATGCAGAGCAGGACGTGGGCGAGAGAGCGCGAGGAAGCCATGGAAGGGAGCGGTTGGTTCCTTTCCTTTTTCCCTCTTCCTCTGCCCGCTCGGCCTTTCCCTTGCACTGGACTAGGACTGGCGAAACGCGGCTGCTTGCGCTTGGAGTGGAGAGCTGGTAGGCTGCTTCTTTTTTTGTGGCACTCTGTTTTATGGCTTCGAGAAATCCCGAGCCCCGATGCTCTCAGGGCGAGGTAGCAGCTCTCTGCTCTGTAGTCTGTTGGAGTACCAGCGTGGCGGCCTGATTTTATACTGAAAGAAATACAGCCAGCAGAGCAAGTGAGCAGTATACTGTAGGCCCTTTTTGTGCTTTTGGATTGATGGTTGGCCCGTAAACCACTGTAACGTCTCCAAAGGGTGAGAGCAATTAAGCTAAGCAGCAACCAGAAAACAGGTTTGCAGCTTGCGCACGGCCATGCTTTGCCATCCACATTTTTGCCGCGGGCCCTGGCCCCCGCCCATGTGCGCGCGAGCGAGAAATCACGGAGGCGTCTCGCGGGCGTGCGCGCCGTTGCGCCTCGGGGTCAGGAAGACCGTTGACGTGGGAGTCCTGCCGCCGCAACTGCCACCAGTTGGCTTGACCGTTGCCACAGTGACAAGGGCTAGCAATGCATGCGCGGTACTCCTACCGGCCGGCTACCAGCGCCAACGGAAAGGCTACGATCGCAGTCACGTGCTGGTCCGGGATCACGTTGGCAAGTGGCAGCGTGCGTCGTGTATGAAGTGCGCCGACAGGTAGTTGGTTCCGGCAGCATTTGCTCCAGGTAGTAGCATGGAGCGGGGGACGGAATCGCGTGAGACCGGCGAAAGCAAAACTCCAATCGCGAGTAATTACTTGTCTGAAATATCATCATCACTCGGGCAGAAAACCAAATAACTAGTCCAGGTCATAGCGAAAAAACCGTGGTGCATCTTTGCGGATGGTCAGGAGGCGCACAGCCGGAAGCCTGCTCAACCGTTTGTACATTGTACTACTACTACCTTTTGTTAGCATCTATGCTATGGCTCGTGTCCTCTGTACCCGTGAAAGGCTTTCCTCCTGCCTTGTGAGTACTACCACCTTCTGACTTCCAGCGATACGGCCGAGGCTAGAGGGATCTGAACTCTGGTCATCCCTGTGCCCAGATGCTGCATCATTCGTTCCTTGATTCCTTGTGCAAACCTCGAGGCTCTCGCTGAACACCGGCGTGTGGCGGAAACATTGCGCCGCGGATCATGGAAGCAAGACAGTCAAAGGCCACTTGGAGACCGTTCCAGGACACAGTGCGTACGGGAACGGGACAAACAGATGAGAGCAACATCTGAATGCGCTAGGGACATGAGCTACAGTTCAGGGGTAGAAATCTCTGCCGGAGAAGATTGGGAAATTCGAATTCCCGGGGAGTTCTACGCCTTTTTCTCGTTTTTAATTTTTCCCTTTTATGGTGTCATAAAATAGTTTTTTTTTTTGTTTTTGAGAAGAAGTGTCATAAAATAGAAAAATCTCCCCATCGACGTTTTTTTAACATGGTTACATTGGTGGTCCGTTTTCTGTTGATTCACGGGCCGAAAGCCTATAACCGATGAAGCGCTCAGATAGATGGGCCTACCACTGGCCCAGTAAGGCGAAGGGGCTGGCCGAAGTACTACTTGATGCCCGCAGGTCGAATTTGACCGCACAAAAATAGATTTAACAGTTCAAAATATCCTAGGGGTGGTCGGTAAATAAAACACCAACCAGCGGGTCGGGAAACAAAGTACCGACCACCCCGTTCCTAAGTGTTGCGCCGCGCGCTCGACGCCTCAGTCTAGGACTCGCCCGCGGCCGTCCTCGAGCGCGCATCGTACTGGCTACGCCGTTGTCTCTACGGTCCGGCGGTCCCGTGTGGCGCGACGTTACCAAGCGGCCGCTGCCATGATTCCCCACGCTTTCGTCCTTACGCTGCCACACGATTTTGCCAGGCACATCACCGGCGGCCTCGACCATTCTTCACCATGGTCGTGATGTTGTTCGTGCAGTCCTTCCAGCTCCGCCTCCGCCCCTACGGTTCTACCTTCTACGCATGTATTCTAAGCCTCCATCGAAGCGGTCGGCGTCGCGCCCTCGCCGCCTCCAGGTTTCAGAACTAGTGCAAGGTATTTCGCCATGGAAGCTGCCTTGGATACTCTGTTAGGCCTTATTCAGCAGCCATATTTTAATTACCAACATAGTTTGTTTATATGTATGGTTTAAATGAATACATGTGTGTTATTTAAACCACTTAAAATCACATGTTTTGAAATCCACTTGTGGAACCAAACTATTGACAGAAAAAATTACATTCGGCAAGCATGTATTCATTCCTAGAGTCAAAACTTTAATATTATTAAAACAAAAGCTATTTATTGCTGGATGAGGCAACATACCAAAACCAAAAAATTGAAAACAAATGAATTGCTAGTGAAATCACATAGCTTTACTCTCTATCTGACAAAGCAACATAATTTAAGCCACATAGGTCTACTGACTGTTCGACAATGCATACTATAACATGCAACCATTCTTGGGCAATATATACCATCGTAGTTTTAATAAAGACGAACTAGTAATAAAGAAGAACTAGTAGTACTGTTCAAGACTACAAGCATCTCCCAAACTACAAGCAACATAATTTTAAAAAAGAAAAACTAGGAGTATTGTTCAACAGATGATCCAAGACAATTTGAACGTCAATCAGAGGGCTTGACCATGTACACCATCTACAAAAAAAAATAAAGAATGTCCAATCAAATTCTGCAAATAAAAATAAGTTTTCAGAAATCAAGAATAGTATAAAGAAATAACAGTAATTGAGATACTACATTAAACTGTGCCCAAAGCACAAAAACATTGTTGTCCCCTGGTTAGTTTCCTCCTTATTTTTGACATGTGATTTCATTCATAAGCAGCAAAAGCAATATAATTATTTATATTGTGTGACTTGTTTTAGAGCATGATAACTTTAGAACAGAATTAGAAGCACTCGGTTGGATATAATGCACTAATCAAGTAATGCAATCTACAACTACTTTGCTGAGACCTTTGTCAAATATGCTCATGTTAATTGTCATTCCATAACTAAGCTACACACAAGATAATAATATACCCTATTTCTTTAGGACAATATTATGTGTTCGTTTCTTTGAGTCTAAATTTTAGTGGGTCACATCAATTATTAAAATACTATATATGATTATTAAATATAAAACTAATTACAGAGTTGAATGCACATCAGCGTGATAAATTCATTAAGTTTAATTAAGTCATCATTAAGAGATGTTTACTGTAGCATCACTATCTAATCATGATCTAATTAGTCTTAATAGATTTATCTCATTATTTAGAGGGAGGGTCATGGACTGGGTTTTGTCAGTAATCTATATTTAATACTCCTAATTAGTATCACAATATTCGATGAGGCATGTCTAAAAATCAGAGGGGTGGAAACGAACACACCCTAAGTAAAGATAAAATTATGTCCAACAGAAAAGTTCTAAAGTTCAGAGAAGTACATGCTAGTTCAAGATGGGCTCTACTCTGATAGAAATCATACCCGCTACATCATTTCACTCCTCAGCCACATCATAGTAGCCTCTTGATCTTCACTCATTTTGGTGTAAGCACGGGATCCTAAGATGGGAGAGGCTCGTCCTCTCCAACTCTAGGAACGGCTGGGGGGATCTACAATAATACAAGACACAAATTAGTAAACTGGAATTCTAGTTTAGACAACACAATACACAAATTAGTCAACTAGAACATAATTAAATAATAAACTAGCATAAATGAGTATGCTGCTAGTACTATATCAAAGAAGATCTAGGATCATATGGGATAGCTGAACTAGGAGTTATAGATGATCATAAAAAAAACGTAGAGGTATGAGACCTTTATCAGATAAAAGTGTACAACAATGAAGTAAAAAGAATATAGTTTTAGGATAGATGCAAAAAAAAGCTAGGTAAAGTCAGACAATAGTTTTAGAATACAAAACTGTAACTAATATAACCAGTTTAGGACATAGCAACCTGATCAAAGAACCATGACAAAATGAAGAACTAGCAGTTATCGAACATTCAAGACAGATAATAGCCTATTGTGAATTGGGGTATACTTTCTAGTACTGCTATGAAACCAAAATAAAATAAAAAGATATATCTGACCAAAATTGAACACTTTTAACAAAATGAGCATGATAATTTTCATGTACAAATAATGCAATCCAACCCTATTCTATTGAGAACTTTGTCAAACATGCCCATGCAAGCTATCACACGCACAAGCAATCATCACTTGTTGATAGACTACAACTAAGTTACAGATAAAATAATATTTTGTCCTATTTTTTTTGTGAGACAAGATTATGTCAAGATAAAATTATATCCTACTTCTTTTTGCTGAAAACTTTCCGCTACTGAAAAAAGGGTCATAATAGCGCACTATCAGCAGTGGTTGCTTCAGAACCGCTGCTAATAGATTATTAGCAGCAGCTCAAAAGCAACTGGCCCAACTAATAATTGTTGCTCTAAAGAATCGCTGCTGATAATAGCTATCAGCAACGGTTCATTTGAATGAACCGCTGCTGATAAAAATTATCAGCAGCGGTTCAGAGCATGTGGGCCCCATCCAATTATTGCGGCAGCGAACCACTGCTGATTAAAATTATCAGCAGCGGTTCAGACGTCTGAACCGCTGCACTTATCAGCGGTTTTGTATATGAAGCGCTGTTGATAATTTTCGATATCCTAGAACGTGAATTAAAGCCCAAATTGTTCATAATAAAGGTGTAAACACTAATAAGAGAAATTACAAAAAAGATAATATAAAATAGCAATTTCATTTCTACAAAAACATAATACCAAAAGATAATATAAAATAGCATATGTTCTTCTATTAGGGTCCAATATCCAATTATGAAACTACCTTGTATAATACAAATATGATTGTGCAATAAGTTATATCTATCTAAAATAATGAAATTAAAAAAACTATATCACAAACGAAATACAAATAATACATACGATATTTCTAGTGTAATAAATAAAATTGACAAGGTAGAAAAAAGTCTAAAAAAAGAAACATATATCAGCAGTGGTTCAGATGAACGAACCGCTGCTGAAAGTTAACTATCAGCAGCAGCGGTTCTACTCCTCAACCGCTGCTGATGTCAACTGTCAGCAGCAGTTCTTTTACTCAACCGCTGTTGATGCATGTATTCTTTTATACAACTGACGGCCTCCCTCCCCTGCCTGACAAACGCGCTCCCCAACTCCCACCCCTGCTCGACAGCACCTCTCCCACGGCTCCGGCCGCCTCGCCGCTCCGGCCACCTCGGCGCCCCGACGCTCTGCCCTGGCGCCCCGACGCTCCGGCCGACCGACACTCTAGCCCCGGCGCCCCGCCGCTCCGACCCCGCCGCCCCGCCGAGGACGAAGAAGGCAAGCCCACTGTTACCCGATGTAGGCATGTCATCAAGAAACCGTTAGCCGCCGATGGTGCCCATGACCCATATAGTTGGATGTACGATGATGATAGAGATAACGAGGACGACGATGATGATAATGACACTAGTGAGGACGATGATAATGACGATGACAGTGATGACAAGGATGATGATAGCAACGACAAGGATGATAATGATGATGGAGAGGAACCAGCTAGCAGCTTGGAGGAAGAAGGGCTAGGTGAAGATGCACACAATGAAGAAGAGGAGGATACCTTTAATGGTGATGAGATGGTACCGAATGGTGAGGATTTTTCTGTGGATGACGAAGTACCTTATGAACCAAAGGATTGTATCACAACCACTCGACACCTTGTCAAGTCACGAGACGATAGAGAGTTGCTCATGGTGAAGCACTATTGTCAATCACCTCCATTTGCCAACCAATATACTCGTAATGTTGAGATATTCAAGGCGGATATCATCATGGGCAAGTGGATTCCGTTCACTGCTGACGTAGCAGGCGAAGGCGATGTACTCTTTCTCAGCCGATCCTTCTGCAAGTATATGCGTGCATATGGAGACGTCAAAGAGGGTTACATATATTTCATGGGTATACAACAAGTTTTTGACACTAGATCTTGGGTCGGTACACCGTTAAGACTGCCACGTAGGGTTGGACTGGAGGACCAACAGTTGCTGACATGGCTCTTCCTTCCAGAGTTGGTGGTTTAGCACATAAATACCTCTAGCACTGAAAAGAAGTAGCAAGAACTGGCTAATATTTTCTTTAGTGCATCCATAAGATTGAGCGGTCAATATTTTGTTTACTGCATCCACAAGTGGCCATCATCTATCTTTTTCATCTTGTCATTAGAAATTGTCTCTTATAGTTATTCTCATTTTTAATTATTCCCTTTTATCGTGTCATAAAATACTTTTTTTTTGTTTTTAAGAAGAAGTGTCATAAAATAGAAAAAATCTCCCCTTCGATCTTTTTTCAACATGGTTACGTGGGTGGTCCGTTTTCTGTTGATTCACGGGCGGAAAGCCTATAACTGATGAAGCGCTCAGATAGATGGGCCTACCACTGGCCCAGTAAGGCGAAGGGGCCGGACGAAGTACTACTTGATGCCCGCAGGTCGAATCTGACCGCACAAAAATAGATCTAAGAGTTCAAAATATCCTAGGGGTGGTCGGTAAATGAAACACCGACCAGCTGGTCGGGAAACGAAGTACCGACCACCCCCGTTTCTGAGTGTTGCGCCGCGTGCTCAACGCCTCAGTTCGGGGCGGTCGTCCCCGAGCGCCCATCGTACTGGCTATGCCGTTCTCTCTCCAGTCCGGTGGCCCCGTGTGGCGTGACGTTACCTAGCGGCCGCCGCCATGATTCCCCACGCTTTTGTCCCTTGGCAGCCACTCGATGATGGCAGATATCCCCGTGGCCTGGAGCATTCTTCACCATGTACGTGATGTTCTTCACACACTCCTTCCACCTCCGCCTCCGCCTCCGCCCCTACAGTTCTACATTGTACGAGATAATAGATTGGTATAATGGTTGTGTTATATTGCAAAAAATCTCTCGGTCGGTATATATGAGAGTACAAGACTTGAAGGGCAAGGCACCTCTCCGGGGATACATATGGAAGTCGTAGATACATAATCTAAACTATCAAATATACTCTAACATTTCCCTGCAGTCACAACAGGAACACCACAGAAGGTGAGACTGGAGAAAAAGCCGAAGGTAAAAACCGACGGACTAGCACCCCCCCCCCCAGTTAAAGCGTTGAGGTACGGATGCTGCGACTGGAAAGAAAACCGATGAGTACCTCATGCAGATGATAGCCCTTTAGTGCCAAAGTAACCGAAGTCGAGGTGGACATGGTCGTAGCCGTGGAGAAGGGTATTGCTCCAAAATCATCTTGACGAGCAGACGGATGCACAAAAAAATCAGCTATGTCCTACCGAGAAGAACTCACTGGATGACTGGCCGATCACGTGATGGCGAGGGTGACGGGGTGCTCGGATGTATCAACGAACTGTAACCAACTTCATCCCATCTGCGACATCTACGGTGGTAGCATCCTGGAGGGTGACGGACGACACTGACTCGGACCATTAGTCACGTGACGAGGAGGAACAAGCATGAGTGGCATCACCACCTAGCTAGGCGGCGATTCCGACAAAGACGGCTTGACCATGAGCATTGTTAATACAGCTTGAAGAGCAAGCAACAACAATCTCGTTATTTGGGAAGGTCGACGAGCGTCGATAAACGACAAGGGCAACGCAATCCTAATCAGTGATCAGGTTAAAAGGAAAATAGCAGCAGTCCAAGACCGTAGAGATATGGCCTTGTTCTTCCGTCTCATCCTCTCCTCACGCACAAGACACAAAAAGAGGAGTTGTGAAGCAGGTCGATTCGCCGTGACTTGTCGTAGAAGGCAGGAGTGCAACACGTTGACTTGATAGTCTTGAACCAGGCCACTAACACAGAATCTCACGTTGTGATTAGCCACCTCCAAGAGCACCACGCTGGGGCCGCTAGAGTGCGCCATCAGCCCTCACGGGCAGCAGCATGGCCCGCCCAATGGAGGATCGACTCGTGCAGCGGAACCACCAAACCAGATCGTCGTCATGATGATGATCAATCCACGCCTCTTGACGATGAGACATCGCGAACACAAGGACAACAGCTAGATCAAACGATCAGCAAAAAAGAAGGACTGCCCCCGACGGAGATCATAGTGATGGATCTCCCCAGGGGGCGCGATGCGGAAGCGAAGATGGGGTTACATCATAGGATCGTAACCCCCTCTGATGTCACGTAAGAGATAATAGATTGGTATAATGGTTATGTTATATTGTAATGAGTCTCTCAGCCGATATATATGAGAGTACAAGACTTGGGGGGACAAGGTACCTCCAGAGATACATATGAAAGTTCTAGATACATAATCTAAACTATCAAATATACTCTAACATCTCCCCGCAGTCACAGCAACACCACCGCAGACGGTGAGACTGGAGAAAAAGCCGAAGGTAGGACTAAACACCCCCCGCCACCCACAGTTAAAGCGTCGAGGTACGGATGCTGCGACTGGAGAGAAAACCGATGAGTACCTCATGCAGATGATAGCCCCTTAGTGCCAATGTAACCGAAGTCGAGGTGGACATGGTCGTAGCCGTGGAGAAGGGTATTGTTCCAAAATCATCTTGACGAGCAGACGGATACACAAAAAATCAGCTATGTCCTATCGAGAAGAACTCACTGGATGACTGGCCGATCACGTGATGGTGAGGGTGACGACGCGCTCGGACGTATCAACGAGCTGCAACCAACTTCATCCCATCTGCAGCATCTACGGTGGTAGCATCCTGGAGGGTGGCGGACGGCGCTGACTCGGACCATTAGTCGCGTGACGAGGAGGAACAGGCATGAGTGGCATCACCACCTAGCTAGACGACGATTCCAACGAAGATGGCTTGACCACGAGCGTCGTTATTACAGCTTGAAGAGCACGCAACAACAATCTCGTTATTTGGGAAGGTCGACGTTCGAGCGTCGATAAACGGCAAGGGCGACGCAATCCTAATCAGTGATCAGGTTAAAAGGAAAATAGCAGCAGTCCAAGACCGTAGAGATATGGCCTTGTTCTTCCGTCTCATCCTCTCCTCACGCACAAGACACAAAGAGAGAAGTTGTGGAGCAGATCGATTCACCGTGACTTGTCGTAGAAGGCAGGAGTGCAACACGTTGACTTGATGGTCTTGAACCAGGCCACTAATACAGAATCTGGGGCCGCTAGAGTGCACCGTCAGTCCTCACGGGCAGCAGCATGGCCCGCCCAATGGAGGATCGACTCGTGCAACGGAACCACCAAACCAAATCGTCGTCATGATGATGATCAATCCACGCCGCTTGACGACGTGACATCGCGAACACAAGGACAACAGCTAGATCAAACGATCAGCAACCAAAAAAGAGGCGCTGCCCCCGATGGAGATCATAGTGATGGATCTCTCCAGGGGCGCGCGATGCGGAAGCGAAGATGGGGTTAGATCACAGGATTGTAACCTCTTCTCATGTCATTTAAGAGATAATAGATTGGTATAATAGTAATGTTATATTGCAATAAACCTCTCAGTCGATATATATAAAAGTACAAGATTTGAATGACAAGATAACTCCAAAGATACATTTATAAGAGTACAAGATTTGAAAGACAAGACATACATATAGAAATATAGATATATAATCTAAACTAACAAATATACTTTAACATACGCGTGTCTGCTAAGCCTCCAGCGAAGCGGTCGGCCTTGCGCCCTCGACGATGGTGACCACGCCGTCGCCGTCGCCGCCTCCGATTTCAGAACTGGTGCAAGGTATTTCGCCATGGAAGTTGCCCTGGATACTCTGTTATCTGTCCGACGAAACCATGTTTCGGTCCCCAGCTACCGCTACCATCTCCATGCCCCATTTCCGAGTGTTGCGCCGCGCGCTCACCGGCTCCAGACTGCCAGTTCACTCCGACGGCCGTGCCCAACTGCCCATCGTCCAGGACACGCCGTTCTCTCTCGCCGGCGACCCTGTGTGGCGCGAAGCTACGTGGCCGCTTCTTGCCATGATTTGCGAGCCCTGTCGTGTCGTTCCTTCGCTGCCACGACCACGATGATGGCGGGCAGATCGCCGCAGCGAGCGTTCTTCACCATGTCCGTGACGTCCCTTCGCGCGCTCTTCGCCTGCAATCATTTTAGGGAAACTGAGCTTTTAAATAACTGATCGAGTGTCATCGGTTTGAATCAAATTATCCAGAGTACTCTCAGTATCGATGTTTCGTGTCTGTAGGGGCTGTCGAGCAACTGAATATGATTGTACCGGCAACAGACTTGAGGAACGGCAGCGCGAAGGCGAAAGAGCCAAGGGGCGATGGACTGATGGCCCACCATGAGAATCGGACGACGCTCAGGGCCTTGCTTGGCCCATCCCCGGCCGTTCCCAATGCTCTTAGGCCTCTAGCTAGCACGCACGCGACGGGAGCAACCAGGGACTGAGTCATCCATCGGGCTCAGAAGCAGGGCAGGCGACGCGGCTGGATCTGGCTTCGGCAGGCGGCGACGGAAGACCGGTGGTGTCTCGGCTCGGGGCAGGCGGGCGCGGCGACACGTCGACACGGCACTCAGCAGCAGCGTCTCTCGGCTCCCGGCTACGGTACGCCCTTCTCCTCGTTCCTCTCCACCTGCTTGCCTTGGCAAGTGGCACCTCAATGTATTGGAGTGCGCCCCCATTGACTATACATACTGCTATCGCTGCTGTCCGAAATTTAATTGTTGTATTGCAAATCTAGAGTTCGGTAATTGCATTGCAGGAAATTTAGAGTTCGGTAGTTGTATTGCAAACTAAAGGATGGAGACGTTGGTTTTTTTTTCTCTCTTTTGTTGGAAATTGCAGAAACGAAGCATTTTTCATCCATGAAGAAGTTGGGTAATTGTATTGCAGAAAATTTGAAGTGTAGAAATTCTATCGTGGGTTCTCTCAAATGATGTCTCAAGAACATGTGAATACACTACTTATTCGATTTGCTTTGACTAAATTTATTGTGTAGTAGGAATTAGGGAAAAATTCTTTGAAAAATTGCACTTTAAATTTGTAGTACAAGACTTTTTATTTGTCGGCCCACCCTACCTTTGGATGGACCTGCCGAAAGCTTTGCTACGGCATCGTTCACTGCTTCAGATGCACGTTTTTCACATCGGGACCACGGGCCACGAAATACGGCCCGTACAGAAAAACAACGCCCCACCTCGTATCTGAACACCATCCCCGTCCGTTCTCTTCCCTTCCCTACCCGGCCACCCCCGTAGGCGCTTCGCTCCCGGCTCTCCGCCGCCGTCTGTTTCTCCCTCCCGCCCACGCCAACCAACCCAGCAGCCAGGAAGAGGGAGGCCCGCCCGGCGCCGTTGATCCTCGCCTTGTCCATCGACCAGCTGCTCACCTCACTGCGCCGCCGCCGCCAGCCGTCACCCCGCCGTGGTCTCGTCGTCGGCCGAGGCCCTAGGTTTAGCAGGTTTGCGTGTACAACACTGTTCTGTTCCATTCGAATATAGTAGAAATTTCGGTAACCTTCGTTTTAATTTTACATGCTGCCGTATGCTGAGGTCCTTGTTAGATGCATTCCTTGATGGGTGGCGTTTATATCCATCATCTGATTTTGTTTGATTGCAGATTACTAGTAGTTTTGATCTATAATAAATTTGCACTAGGTGTTCTCTAGTATGGATTGTTGGAGTAATTATTCTGGGAAATTGCCTATTGATCTGAGTAGTTGAACATTAAATACTGAACTAATGATACTGATACTAGATGTTCGAACCCTACAATGGCTACTCTGCTCTGTGTACTTACGTGTTGTGTGTAACAGAGGTCACAAATCCGGTGTCCTGCCTGATGAATAGGATTTAAGAGTGTTCTTGGCTGTTAAGTTGGAGATGTCGGAAGCACATGACAAAGATAAACAAATTGGCAAAGGGGAAGAGGAAGTGGAGGAAGAGGAGTATGTATTGCTAGAGTTGAACGATTGTCTTTATTCAGACATCTCCCCTGGTGCTCCATATGTACTATCTGTAAGTTGATTCATCTCTTTCTCTACAACTCTATGCAGAAAAATTATTTAGTTTCTCTGTCACTGATATCTTGAGTCATATCTTTTACTGTTTTTTTTCATCACCTTGTACTTTATTAGATTCCTAAGTTATGATCAATCATATTTTTCAGGGTTTGGATACATTGACTCCAACCTTGACCGTGGGTGATGGTCTGAAAATGGTAAGTCATGCTCTGCTTTTGTAGATGTATACTTAGGTTTTGGGGATGATGCTTTTTTGTTGTTTGTGGGTCGTGGAACATGGATTCTAGGAGGTACTGTAGATCCTTTATGCATTAGCTGCACACAATTCGATAAATGTGATTTGCATGTTCGTAACGGACACACAATACTTCAGAACAAGTATTTACATTCCTGTTTTAATATTAGTAACCTGTCTGGGTTTATTCATTGTTAGAGACTATGGAGTAATCCATCAAGAGATATTTCATAAGCGTACTTTATGTGTTTGAAATTTACAAGAGGACAAGATGAGAACAAATATGAATTAAAATCCATGTTATTTTTACCACCTGTGGTACCAGGCATGCATTTAGTTCTGATTTGCAAATTCTTTGCCTATGACAGCAACTTGTCCCTTTTGGCTGTATTGGTCTTTACAAAAAAAGAAAAAGGATTTGAAGCTTTCCATCTCAAAAATTTGTCGTTTGAGCCCTAACCTTGCATACTGATTGTGCCAGCACTAATGTTTGTTTGATGACAGATTGGAGAGTATGAAGAAACTGTTGGAACATGTTATCTATTCTCAGAAAGTGGTTAGTATCATCGGAACGCCCCTCCATTGTCTTTACTTTTTGAGTCCAACAAAGGCATCAAATACTCTGAGTATGCTTTTATGTGTGATTGCATCCTTTGCAATTTGCACATGATACGTCCATTTTTTTGTTAATCCTTTTATAAGGACCTGATTGAACAGAAGAACAAGTGAATATTATTTCTGTGTATATGTTATTGATTCTGTCAGCCCATTATATAACCAATGTCAACCCGGGCATTTCTTTGGGAACCTCCTTTGTTTGACTTAGCACAATTCTTTAAGTAGATACATTCATTCATTGTTTTTTTTTTCTGTTTTCCTTGCCAGAAACTCAACCTAAATCTAGTGCTGAGATGCTGCCTTCTAGAGAAAACAAGGACAAACAAGCCAGCAGCAGTAAGGAAGCTCCATCAAAGGAGGTGAAGCATCTTGCAAGTCTTGAAAAAATCCTCAAGTTTCGACCAGTCAGCATGGACCATCAGCAGCGTAGATCATGTCAGCATGAGGACAGGGAAATCTGAAACAAGCTGTGGCAGTTTTTCCTCATTGATATCTCGAGTGTACAGTTAGGTAATCCATTGATCTCCATACTGGATGGTATATTTGTTACTCCTATGTATTAGCCGCCCTTTACCGTAATATGTTTACGCTATCCGAGTGGGCCTTTATTTCTGTTTTCTTTCTAAGCATTGCTAATGGTCTTCTCAAAATAAAGCATCTTGGCAAACTTTGCCAGGTATTGAAGTTCAAGCAAGATTTTTCCATATTTTCCATCATCGTGTGGGGATCGGGGAGATACAACGTGTCTAAACTTTGAAAGAAAAGAAAAGATGTCAATGCATCTGAACATCTGAAGTTCTGGGCAGCCACATGGATCTGAAACTTCCTGAGAAAAATAGACGATCGCAACCTCTATAGTCTAAACGTTAAGACCATTACCTGGTCGTGATTGGCAAGTACTACCCGTTCCACTTGCAACATAATAAAATTCAAAGTCTTGCTGTGAACGTGGAGACGCTTAAAATAAGCTCAAAAGTTTCTTGACGAACCATTTCCCGTGCGAGGCCCCATAACAAACACACGCTAATCAAACACAAAAAGGTAGGTCTACAATTGAGCTCCCGCGCTAGATCTGAGGAGGAGATGTGAAGCTCCGCATCGAATCCCTCCCTGTTATTCTGTGGTCGCTGGTCTTGGTGGGAGACTAAAGCAGAAGCACAGCATCGGAGAGCAGAGGTGATGGAGTCCGGGAAGATGAGGCCGGCGGCGTACAAGCGGATGAGGCCGGAGGACGAAGAGGAGCTGGACGAGGCGGAGTGGGCGCACCGGGCCGAGGCGCAGAGACTTAGGCGAAGGAAGGGCGAGCGATACGTATTCACCTGCGCTGTCTTCGCGTCCCTCAACGCCATCCTCCTCGGTTACGGTCAGTCTGCTTCTTCTTCCTCCAGCACTTGAAGTTCAAACAAAATGCTCAACCGCTCAATCGATCGTTTCTGGTGTGACGAATAACGATTCGTGATCTCGAGCCAAATTTGCACATACAGCTCGTGTCGGTGCGAGGGATCTCCCATGGCGGGAGGTTCGGCATAGGGCCGTAGGCGCGTAGCAAGGTCCAAAGAGGTTGGCGGTCGTTGACTTGTTCCGTTCGGTGCAAGAGTGTTGTCTTCGCTTCCCTTTGCCTTTAATCTCCATCTGATTTTTAATCTGTCCTATTATTAAATATTATGATACTAATTAAAAGTATTAAATATAGATTACTGACAAAACTCAGTCTATAACTCTTTTTCTGAATAACAAAACAAGTCTATTAAAACTAATTAGGTTATAATTAGATAATATGATGTTATAGTAAATATCTCTTAATAATAACTTAATTAAACTTAATAAATTTATCATGTTGATGCACATTCAACTTTATAATTAGTTCTATATTTAATATATATTTAATAATTATATATAGTATTTTAATGATTAATATGATCACACTAAAATTTAGTAGAAATAAACACACTACACTACGCGTATAGTATTGTGACAAACAGTGAAACAAGAACTATTTGACGCCGGTGGATGGACGGAACCGAACTACCGTATCATTGCGCTGTTGGACAAATTACAAATTCAGTTGGGTATAAGGCGAAGTTTCTAAGAAGAATGCTGCAGGTGACGAGGACATCTTATTACTGTTGTCATTTGTCGCAGGAAACCTTCTGATATTTTCTGTTCGTACTCAAGGATCAATCGGTCCGAACCACCTTGCGTTTGCTTAGACTTGTATGAAAGCGACTGCTAAAAAGGTAAAGGTAGGAGTGTTATCAATACACAAATCTAATCCCGTTGATCACATCACCACTCCACCAGCTTTTAACCGGGCTATCTTGCCCTGCCACCCGTCGAATTTATGCTGGTAAACCATCTTTCCAGGACCAGAAGCTAATTTAACCTCCGTGTAATGACACCGTAACTCTCATGGAATAGTCGCACCTTAATCTTGCCGGGAACGGGTCATGAGTCATGACACGCTTCTCCTTCAGATAGGCTCCCAGATTTTCCATATCAATACTTGACCAAGACAAAATAACCAGAACTATAAGGTTTTTCCTCAGCAAAGCTAAAATATAATATGGGTACTACAAGTATACAACAGATACAAGAAAAGATGATTTTGGGCAAAAATCGTTTATTCACATTATTAGTTCGATAAAGAAAATGGACATCCTCGCACCTACTATTGTTTTCGAACCAATCCTAGCACCTACTAAAAGGAACAGGCATACGGCGAAGCTGTGAGCAAGAAAGATCGAAATAACACATTGACATCTCCCACCTTCCTCGCGCCCCATTGGATTTGGGGGGTGTCATTGATGACCACTCCCAAATCTGGCTCCAATCCGCGTGTTGCGAGCGCAGCATCCCCTGACAGCAGCAAGCGTGGAGCGGGGCCATGGCGGAGGCCAGCGCCGCGGCCAATGGCAGGAACAAGTACGCGGTTCTTGATCGGAGCGACGAGCCGGAGCTCGACGCGGGGCCGCCGGGGCCGAGGAAGTCCTCGGTGTCCGAGAGCGAGAGGAGGAGAATCGAGCGGTTCGTGTACACCTGCGCCATCTTCGCCTCGCTCAACGCCATCCTTCTCGGCTACGGTGAGTTCCTCTGCGACGCCACTGGGATACGAGATTACGTATAAAAATGGCGCCTTTTTCCTTAACTGAAATCGTGTACCCGTGAATGCAATCGTGGGGCGCTATTAGCAATAGTAAAGTAAATTTTTGGACACCATAAAATTCAACTCACTTGACATGAGCTGGGATCCGTTTATGGTTGTGTGTTTCTCGATTATTTGCGAGTAGGATTTTTCTAGTATTTAAAAATGATCAATTAAACTTTCCATGGCTGATGATAATCAAGCTTCTCATAAATGAATTCCCCTCTCCGTAAAACATCTCGTAATCCAAGACATGCTTTAATTTACAGATGTTGGTGTCATGAGCGGGGCGATCATCTATATTCAGAAGGATCTCCATATAACCGAGTTTCAGCAAGAAATCCTTGTAGGTTGTCTGAGTGTAATTTCACTCCTCGGAAGTCTATCAGGGGGGCGAACATCTGATGCAATTGGTAGGAAATGCACAATGGGGCTTGGCGCAATCGTATTTCAGGCAGGCGCAGCCATCATGACATTTGCTCCCTCATTCACCGTACTTATGATTGGGAGGCTCCTCGCTGGAGTGGGCATTGGTTTCGGTGCCATGGTATCTGCAGTATATATTGCTGAGATTTCTCCGGCCTCTGCCCGTGGGACTCTCACATCCCTTCCGGAGATATTCATCAACTTGGGGATCCTCCTTGGCTATGTTTCAAATTATGCTTTCTCAGGCCTCTCAGAGCACATCAATTGGAGGATTATGCTTGGCGTTGGTATCCTCCCGTCTGTCTTCATCGGCTTTGCCCTTTTCGTGATCCCAGAGTCCCCAAGGTGGTTGATGATGGAGAAGAGGGTTGCGGAAGCTAGGGCAGTGTTGCTACAGATAAGTGAGTCTGAAACTGAAGTTGAGGAACGTCTGGCTGAAATTGAGGAAGCTGCAGGTCTTATGAAATCAGTGAAATCTGAGGATAAGGCAGTGTGGAGGGAGCTACTGAATCCTTCTCCTGCTGTTCGTCGGATGCTGTATGCTGGATGTGGTATTCAAATGTTCCAACAAATTACTGGGATTGATGCTACTGTCTACTACAGCCCAGCAATTTTCAAAGATGCTGGCATCAAGTCTGATCAAGAGCTTCTTGCTGCTACCGTAGCTGTGGGTTTCACTAAGACAATGTTTATCTTGGTGGCAATTTTCCTTATAGATAAAGTTGGACGCAAACCACTTCTTTATGTCAGCACAGTTGGTATGACTATCTGCTTATTTCTCCTCGGAATTGCACTTACATTGCAGAAGCATGCCATGGGATTGATGTCTCCACGCTTTGGGATTGACCTAGCCATTTTTGCGGTTTGTGGGAATGTGGCGTTCTTTTCCATCGGCATGGGACCAATATGTTGGGTCTTGTCTTCAGAGATATTTCCTTTGAGATTACGAGCTCAAGCATCAGCACTTGGTCAAGTAGGTGGTAGAGTGAGCAGTGGGTTGGTTTCCATGTCATTCCTTTCTATGGCCCGTGTTATATCAGTGGCTGGAATGTTCTTCGTGTTTGGTCTACTCTCGACTATCTCAGTACTGTTTGTGTACTACTGTGTGCCAGAAACTAAAGGGAAAACCCTGGAGCAGATTGAAATAATGTTTGAAAGTGGGAAAGAATGGAAAGGAGGTGAAATAGAGCTCGAGGATACGCAACATTTGATACCGGATGACAAGAAGTCTGGCTCTCTTGGTTGATACTTGTGGCAGCTATAAACTTCATACAGTATAATTCATGTTTAGGTGATTGGGCAACTTCGTCCTGCTCTCATCAGCTGTGAGATTCTGAACTTGTGCTTCAGATCCAGAAACGTTCAGGCTACCTTGAACCACGACCAGTTTTGAGAACCCGGAAGGGACTTTAGTAGGCTTTTAGGTTGTAACATAGCTGATTTTTTATGTTGCTAGGTTAAAAGTCATTATATTGTCATATCCGAAATGATTTATGCCTAGGGCATGATCAGAAGGATGTGAGTATTGTTGTATCCCACAAAATGTGAGTTGTATCTGGTGGTCATCTTAACCCCCCCCCCCCCCCCCCCCCCCCCCAAAAAAGAATAAGCTTCCATTTTTTTTTTTGACATGGACAAGGTGTTACAAATTAGAATACTATTTTTCAGTCTTACTACCGGATAATACCAGAGAACTGTATGCAACCCAACTGTTGCATTAGTCTGTGGCTGTTGCGGCTTAGTTTATCTAGTTCAAAATATTCAAAACCATCACATGACAATAGACAAGAGACATAAGATCGGTGTGGGATAACATAACAGTCAAGAAGGCATCTCCTCTTGTCAGATATTACTGTCCTACTGTTTCCTCACAATATTGCATTCCATGTCAAAGTAGTTGTTTGAATGTTGTTGGTTGAGTTCATTCTATACTCTGATTATGTTGCGATATGTGAAACAGAGCATCTACAAACAAATTGAATGCCAGTGAATGGGCATGTTGAGTTCATTCTATACTCTGATAAGATAGTCATACTTTCCTATACTTAAAAGTCCAAATCTTCTGTACTAGTAGATTCTTCCTTACCTGCAAGATGTACACAGAGATTCTCACATCTGATGATTGTCAATACTGGCAATTGTATGTAGCTGTAACTCTATTGAAAGTCAAGGCCATTGGCTGCATCTTTCTTCAGAGCCAAAGCTGGGATTAATACAATCTTCCCATTATCTAAAAAAAAGATATACACTGTTCCATCCGAAATTCCGTACCAATTTCTCAAGTTCAATATCTATCTGAATTGTAGCTACAATTTTGCATACTATCCCAGAATTGAGAAAAATTGCCGCTATTCTTGCTTTACAGACATGGAAGAAGAATTGCAGAACAGGCAGCTGTGCACAACCAACCTCGCAATGACGCTCCCTTCCTCTATCTCCACCCCCCTGGTCTCCCTGTTCCACAGGTGGATCCCGAAGCTCCCGCCCCTGATGTTCTCCACCTTGGCCTTCACCCACCTCTCGCCGCCCCTGTCCCTGGGCGCGCGGAACAGCCCGCCGATCTTGATCCAGTCCACGGGGTAGAACGCGCGCGGCGGCAGCACCGCCACGCCGCCGCCGCCGGCGAGCCGCGCCAGCACCCGCGACACGAGGTACGGCCCGTTGTGTCCCCACCTGCTCCCGTCGAACGTGGCGGCGAACTCGGCCATGAACTCGCGCAGCGCCGGGTGCGCGGCGTCGAACGCCATCACGGCGTTGTTGAGCCGCCGCCACCCGCCCGTGGCGGCGTCCGCGGCCTGCGCGCCGACGGCGTTGTGGGGGAGGCCGCCGCCGCCGCCGTTGGGGGAGAAGAAGGAGGTGAGGACGAGGACGTCGGCGTCGAGGTAGACGCCGCCGTACCGGTGGAGCAGCGCGAGGCGGAGGAGGTTGGAGAGGTTCTGCCCGAGCGGGATGCTCCCCGGGCTCACGCCGCCGCGGCGCGCGGCGGCGAGCCACGCCTCGGCGGGCGTGCCGCGGAGGAGGTAGGCGAGATCCGGCGTGGCGGCCGCCACGCGGAGGCCGCGGTCCGTGAACGGCGCGAGCTTGGCGGCGCCGCCGGCGGAGTCCATGGTGTCGGAGGCGACGAGGAGGCAGGCGCGCGGGTGCCACCGGAAGAGGCTCTCCAGGACGAGGAGCTCGCGGCGGCCGAACTGCGCAAGCGGGGAGAGCCACGTCATGAAGAAGCGGCCGTCGGCGCACGGCCCGGAGTAGAGCTCGGCCGCGCGCGCCGCGAACTGGCGCGTCTGTGGCGTCTCCCGGAGCAGGAGCTTGAGGAGGCTCTTGTTCCTCTTCGTGGACGCCTTCTTCCTGCTGCTCTTACTAACAGCCGGGGACGCCTGGATCGGCGGCGGCGGCGACACGTGAATGTGATGGAAGCCTTGCATTTGCATGGTCATTTCCATGGAGACATCGAGGCTGGCACTAGAATTGCTGATCGTTACGTTGGGCCCGGAAGTTGATTTCGGGAGGAGAGGGCAGATGAGGAGGCTGAAAGTGGTGTGCGAGACGAGGAAGACGAACGCGAGTACGGGGAGTGAGATGGAGAAGAGGAGCAGCGGCTTCCGAGCCGTCGTCGTCGGAGACGACGGAGGAGTGGCCATGGCGGAGTTCTTGGTGGCTTGCTCTTGCTGCACCTTGGCCGCCGCGGCCATGTGCACGTAGTGGCGATGTGTATGTGACGAGCCATTTGGTCTTTGAAGCAGGGGAAGGCGGGGGGTGCCATTCGCATGGGATGCTGCAGCTGACAGGTTAAAATTAAGTACGCTTGCAACATGATTTAGAGGTTTTTGTCCTTAACAACAAATCATGTTATCCTCTTTCATTATCAAGCGTTTACTTATCAATAGAATCTATGTGCTTATTATATGTTCACTTTCATATATGAGAAAGGATCCCTCCAGGTGTGGTGAGATGCAAGAACAGCTTGCTAATTGTATTCTCTCCGGATTTAAAGTGGTGACACAGTTGACCTTTTTAGTTATATTTAATCATTCATTTTATTTAAAAATTTAAAAAATTATCAGATATTTTATTATGTTTTGTTTTATCATTAAATAAAGTTAAAACTTAACTTATAATCTTATATATTTTTAAATTAGTATTTTAAATAAACAGCAATGATCAAACGCAGCTAAAAAAGTTAATAGTGTGAACAATTAGAATCCAGTAGGAATATATCATTAGAATAGCCTCAAAATCCACGAGCTAACATTGAAGTTTTGCTAACCACAATGCTAACATAACGTCAGCACATCTTCATAACCACAACATGGATCATGATCAACATCTTCATGATTCACCATCCTACATACCTCACTCCTTTATTTTCGGATGCATTCGGGCAGCAGTTATACTGTTAAGCTCTTGTGGTAAAACTGTTATTGTGCAGTCCTAATAGTTCACTAGAGCAACACCTTAGGAAAATTTTACCGGAATTTTTTTTTATCGGAGGTTACTGGTTAACCCGATTTTCAGAAATATCTTAAAACATTTCAAAAACAAATTTGAAAATTTAAATTAAATTTGAATAGTTTCAGCATGATTTTGATAGAAATATTGCATAATTTATTCCTAAACTATTTTACATCAAAACAACATACGGATAATATAAAAATGACATGACCAGTGCTGCAGCTTTGAGATTAGAACACCGATTAGATGATGTGTCATAGCAATTTCTATCATTTAGGAGTCATGAATTGAGGGTAAATGTTTGGATGAATAAGTTTGAGTAATGAATTGATAGGTTTAGGTTTAAATTTACTCTGATAATACATGTTTCTTGTGGTCAAACAGACTCAATGATAGTAATTTGATTATTCCTGAAATTTTTTACCAATATGCAAATTTTACCGCCTTCCACTGATAAACTTGGCATGCCGGAAATATTGGAAATTTCAGACCGATAAATTTTTCAGACATAGGGCAACTTGTTAACGGAGACCGAGACGCCCTGTTTACAATTGGTAGCTGTAGTATCCAGTTTTAATTGATAAAATGTCTAGCATACAAGAGAAGCAGGCAATTCTACTACAATAAGCAAAAAACATGTAACACATTTGTTCTTAATTTTAGGTGGGAAAACAGAGAATTATACTGTGATAAGAAAAATAAAAACTATGTGTTTGGCATGACTTATGTTTAAAGCCGCTTATATTTTATATTATCTATTAAAATTATAGCATAAACAATTGAACCGTTAGTCAAAATAGTTTATTTTATTTATTTGACACTACTTATACATGGATGATGGTATATAAGTTGGAAAAAGAAGTTTTTGCTTGCTTTGCCATCGTAAGTACAAAAATGACTTATGGGTGCTTATGTACATATGCACTTTCGACTTCAACCTATTTAATAAGGCTTTTTCTTATTATAGCATAAGCTACTTAATAATTCATGGCAAACATGTCAAAGATGTATGTGCAAATATTGAGATCAGGATCTAAATTTTACAAACACACCGCTGGTTTGAACCGTGGCGGCTCCCTTCATCCACATCATCCCACCCGTTCCACATCAAACCAAAATTTTTACATGTGCATGCAGCATGCTCAACTTGCATATCTTAACCGTTGGTTGCTGTCGAGATTGCTACGGTACATATACAGTATCCATACACACTCTCCCTCCCGTTACGCAGTAATCTGACTCCTGCAGCACAGCCGCGCTCGATTAGCCGCATCCGAAACGAGTCGAGCTAGCAACCACGCGCTTGTTGAGCTCAGGTGGCCGCGCATGGCTGCTTGTTCTGTGCCTGCTCTGTAACCGCGGTTGTGAATATGGTCTCTTTCTACCTTCCCAACAATGAAGACGCCGATGAACGGGCATTTTCGTCAGTATGCATCTGTTTCTGTTGTTTCAGCACCGACATCGGTATTATTGTCCATGGCAGAGTTGCAGGCCGCTGCAAATTGAAATAGGCGAGGAATTTGTTGCTGCCAAATATAGAGAACCAGATCGATAACACATGCTGACGACCTGTGATATGTTTTGCTCTACTTCGATGAATCATCAGTGCACTGTGCTGGGTGGCAGACAGTCACTGAACAATATGAGCACGTGCGGGGAAACAGTTGTACGGGCCACGTGGAAATTGAAACAAATCAACCATTTTACTACAAACTAAGAGCATCTCTAAGAGAGTTTTATAAAATTTTCCTAAATTAAATTAATGATGTTTAATCTAAAAAACGATCTCCAATAACTCTTCAAAATAACTCACAAATTTATTCTTTTTCTAAATTCATATTATTTGTAGGTAGAAATAAAGAGAAAATTAAAAGCTCTAATCTTTATATTTTTAAGAGAATTAATATTGTTGTGGTCTAGATGCTGATGTAACTCAATCAAAAGTTCTTCACAAAAAAAAAAAATTCAATCAAAAGTTGTTTTGATATATTTTTAGTAAGAATGGTTGGAGAAAATATATACTTAATAATTTTTGAACTGCTATTAAAAACATTCTTTTGAGATTATTTTTTAAGAGCTTTTGAAGATGCTCTAATGAAGGTAATGGATTCCTTCTAAACAACACAGAATGGCACAGGATCAGTCCATGAACAGCCTAGGGAATAGGAATATTCCGAGTTCAGTGGCCGAGACATCACAAGTCGATTAGTCGACGCGATAGTTCCTCCGGCATCCCAGAACTCAGTAAACTTTTGAAGGGTGCGCGGTAAGAAGCGCGGCGCTTGTACTCCTCAATGAGGTCGTTGCAAAAATTTGTAAGAGAGGACGGATAGTCGATTCCGAGCATACGCGCTGAGACAACAAAATTGCTGCATATATAGCGTAGTGAGATCGGATTACTGTAAAAGTACGTCGGGGGACATACTTAGTTGCATTTTCCTACGCGCATGCGTAACACATTCTCTGTCTGATCCAGTCTTCTGCTTTAAATTTAAATTTGGTAAGACAATATTCAAGAGTGGTGATTCATTTCGATTGATAGGCAACACCATCATTTTTTTAGACCACACTTGAAATAAAGTAAAGCCGCAAAACATTATTTGTTTAAGTTTCCTTCCTCTAGCTACAGAACTTAAAGCAATTCGGGACTCTGGAGTAACGAGCACCTCCGTATTGCACTTTGAATTGGATCAGGCTTGGTGACGTACGTAGCTTCTCAAACTTGGGTATTGAATTAAAACATAAATTGTATATGCAAGATATCCATAATAATGAATTACTGAATTAAAAGAGAACTATTTAAATACTAAATGTTAAATAAAATCAAGATTTGATTTCTTCTTTGGTCTTGTGGATACACTGTGGAGAAGTGAGAAACAAAAATTAACAAATTATGCAACAACTCAAAAGCCAGCTCGATTCGGCTCGCAAATTTGATGAGCACGTCCTATATGTACCCCTTAGTGTGGTCGGCTGATAGCTTGCTTCATGAGTTAGACTGTAAATCCTGGTTTTATGTATACTTTTTTATGGTCAACTGGACTGAGAGATGTACCCACCTGATATTTCTGTTAATGGAATATAGATGGCCCCAACTAGCCCATTACAGATGAGTTACAAGCGCTTACAAATTTTAGTAAAACATGGGAGAACGGGGGTGAGTTTTTATTGAAACTGAAGAAGTAAAAACAGAGCACAATGCGCCAAGTGATGGTTTTCTATATATTTACTAATTTATTTTGCAATTTGTTCAAATTACAGACAGTTATACCTATAGTAAATATTTTTGCAAAGTTGTTGGGTATTTCTGGGAATACCCAAGCAACCAGCTGGGTCCGTCAGTCAGGCTTGGGGAACATCAGCGAACGGATGTCCCGTTGCCGATATATACAACAACAATCACTGTCAATGCAGGTTTCATCGAACGATTCTCATGAAACTGGAGTAGGTATTGCATCTGTGATGAGTGATATCATTTGCAATGATTTACCAGTAGAATCGGCTGCAAATGAGTTACCAGTTGTCATGCCTGAAGATGTCACCACAGAACTAGACAAGGGAGGATCTAACCAAGCTAATCACTACAACCCTTTCATTGCCTATGGATCATTAGATGACACATGGGAATCTAAGTATTCCCTCCCTACTGTTGTGTATGCTGCTTTCATATCACCCATCTGTCCTGTTGAAAAAACAGATAGTTTTAGTGATCTTGTCAATCGCTCTCTCAGAGGATTTGAATCTCTTGGAATAGCTGAAGCCATAATTGAAGAAAATATGTCAGATTCTGTAGAAGCTAGTCCAAGTATGTTGG
Source organism: Eleusine coracana subsp. coracana (assembly GCA_032690845.1). Classification (NCBI taxonomy): domain Eukaryota; kingdom Viridiplantae; phylum Streptophyta; class Magnoliopsida; order Poales; family Poaceae; genus Eleusine; species Eleusine coracana. The sequence continues at coordinate 7,612,641 of CM064424.1, forward strand.
ATGTCCAAGAATCAGAAGAGAGAAATGATCAGAGAGAAGGTCTCACTAATGAAACGAGAACCAATGTGGCACATGACACGGGTATGGATACACCCCCATCAACTAGCAATGCGGAGCCTAGTGATGTCAAAAGTGAGGGCCCTCCAAAGTGTGAGATTGATGGTAGCCAAGAACTACATGATTTTAACCCAAGAGATGTAGAGATTGCTACGAAAAATAAGGAGGACAATGCAGACAGTAAGAGTTCAACTCATGTGCAAACAGAACCTGTGATTCAACTGAATGGGCCTGACGATAGCGCAAAAGTGACTACTCAATCTGTAATTCGCAATCCATTTGAAGCAAGCTTTTCTGGACCAAGTATCACATCAGGTCCACTAACGCCCTCCGGTCACATACCTTATTCTGGCAACATTTCTCTTCGATCAGAAAGTAGCACAACAAGCGCGCGATCTTTTGCATTTCCAGTGTAAGTAAAAACTACCTGAATTCAGTTTATAGGAATAGAATTCGCTTTCTACCCTGGATTATTATTGATTTTTTTCTTGTAAACAAACCGATACTGTCTTCATTTTTTTCATGTCGATGATGGCAAATAAGCTACGTTTTGTACTTCAATATATAATTTCTCTTGTAAGTGAATATTCATGCATACGGTCGGAGGAAGTTTCACTCACTCAACCATATATGACACAATCCATCCCATATAAGAAACTCTATAATTCCTTCTACATCTGAAGGGGCGGCATTGATTTAGTTCTATATTATGGTAAATATTCAACAATTTAAATTCCCCATAGTTGCCTAAAAAAGATAGATTCCCCTTGCTGAAGGACATCAGTAAGGCCCGGATACTGTTGATGGTGCTACTTGCTGTTAGGTAGCTTCATATATGCTTGTATTGTCATGAAAGTTTTTGACATTGAGTAGTTTTACTATGCACATTACCTCTAGTAATTACTGGAGATAATACTTAGAGGTAATAATGTAATTTAATTATATATTTATTTAATTACTCACATTGCCACTAGGGGTATAGGGTTAATTTCTTAGCATCTTCACTTCATCTGTATAGTGCGTTCTCATTCATCTGCTTATAGCGCAACGGCTCATAGGCCCGTTGACGCCGCCACCACCGCACATAGGCCCAATTGAAGTTGTCAGCATTTTTATCTTTCCAGTAATACTCCAGTAAAATCATTACTGCTTCAAATTACTGGCAGTAATAGTGATGGGATGAAAAATAATCTTAACCGTTGCATTACAATTACTGTCAATAATTACTATATTATCTCTAGTAATTACTGGAGGTAATATGCATAGTAAAACTGCTCTTCGACATTGGGGCAATCAGTAGGACATTATTAATATGTATTATGTTTACATGAATCTAATTATTGATCCCATTCTTTTCATTTCGATTAACAGACTACAAAATGAGTGGAATAGCAGCCCTGTGAAGATGGCGAAGGCTGACCGCAGACGCATGAGGGAAGACCGTGGCTGGAGTTACAGAATCCTTTGTTGCTGTAAATTCTGAATGTATGTGCTTACCCTGCATTTTTTCTGTTTGAGTTCAGCCCTTCGTGTCACGCTTGAGCCTGTGGTAGTCCATGTTAAATTCATTCAAATTAATATTTGCTCCTTTCTCTTGTTGTCTCTCCCCCATGCTCTGCTTTTTTATTTATCTACAGCAGGTTAATGGCTTGTCGGATTCGATAGTGGCTTGTAATTTGCACTTTAAATGAGAAATGAAGGTATAGCTTTGATATAGCATCCTATGTTACTTGTACAAGAATTGCTGATGAATGTGCCTGGAGGTTAGATGGTTGCTTATTTGAGCCTTCTTCCTCTGCTGGGAGTGATGCTGGCCAATGGTCATGGTCCTTATATGTGAGCAAACAACAGTATAATATGACAATATTGGTACAAAATACTGAATACATAAGTAAATTACTAAACATGTGATGTAACATGCATATGACATGAACAAGTTTGCAAACCTGATAACCTGGTGCGCACACCTATATACATGGTACAAGGTAGCTTAGCCTCAAGCATGAACATCCAAGTACAAAATTGCCCATCTGCACGATTCTCTCACCCTCGAGCAATCAGGATTGAAGCAGGATATCCAGCTTGGAAGGACTAGCATCATTGTTCAACTAGGACTAGCAACTAAAGCCTAAATATAGGAGCAACTACCCCTAGCTCTAACTATGTACCTAACTGGTATGTTGGCTGTCTGTCTATGGCTCCTCATCCTGCAACGGCACGCCGTTGTTGATCGGCCGGCGACGTTTCGCCTTGGCCGCGTAGTCTCTCCTGAGCATGTCGTACATCTCGGTGGCCGGGTCCGCGTGCTTCCCAGCCGCCCGCATTTTCACCGTCCGTGGTCGTGACCCTGCGGACGTGGCTGAGCCGGCCGGTCGGCGGTGGGAGCTGCTTCTGCTGATGATCCAGCCAGACCCTGAAATGAGCAACATGAATCACAGTTAAATTATATGAATACATATACAGATGCAGCGCATTCTTTTATAGAGGTCATGAGGGGCAGTTTGTTAGAGTGTGTTAGAGAGATACTTAAGAGACATTACGGATTTGATCCGTATATGAGGGTCATACGGATATTGATCGTATGAGATTAGTTCACTAACGAACCAACTTGTCGAGGTTCATTAGAAGAGTCTATATAAGTGGAGACGGGGTAAGGAGTACGAACCTGATCGTGTCGTGGACAATAATATCGATGTCGGTATTCTTGTAAGTTCTAACTGCTCTCTACTGATCGTATCGTGGACAGTGGCACATCGTGCAGTGAAGGACAGAAACGCAAAAAGTGTGAAGAGGGCAAGTTCTCAGGTGAAGAAGAACCGTCTGACCTCAGTTGAGTTGTGCCATTGTGGGCTTTGTGTGGAGGTTGTCCAAACTCCATCGTGGCCTGGGCTGCAACCACCTTCGCTGATACCATGCCATGGGCCACGCTACGCCTGTGCTTCACACAAGCGTGCGTGGGCGCGTGGCAAAGGAAGTCCCCATCTTACCTATCTCGGTCCATCAAGCAGAAGGCGGTATACGGACCTATTCTGAGTCATGTGGGCCGTTATCATATCTAATAGGTTAACATAATATGGACCTATTCTGGTCCTATAGGCCGTCATATATCGCAACCCTCGCTGCTGCACTCCTCGTCGCTCGCCTGAAGCCCTGATCGAACGAACAGTGCTAACCCATTGCGGCTGCCCGCTACCGCAGCCTTCCCCCTCCCTCGGCCCTTCCCTCCGAGCGCGCACGCCAGCGCAAAACCACGTCAACACCGGCGCCATGGGGAGACCAAAGGCCGCCGGCGCGTCAGCATCCTCCTCCTCGAAGAAGCAGAAGGCAAAGCCGAAGCAGCGCAGTGGCATCGACTTCAAGGTAACCCGATCCCACCATCGGTTCTCTCCTCCCTCCGGGGCCCCAACCCTAGCCCTATGCTCACCGTGTTTATCCTTTTTTCCGGCTGTCGCAGAAGTACAAGCACAAGGTCGGGCGCAAGCTGCCGCCGCCTAAGAATGCCACCAACACGGAAATCAAATTCAAAGGTGTGGCGATCATCTTTTTTTCGCATCTATATCCTGCGTTTGCTATCATTTGTGGTGCTCAATTTAGGTTTTCTTTTTGTGTTTTCGTGTGCGTGCAGCGATTGTGCTGCCGGAGCAAAGCATGGCCTCAGAGAGGGCGGGCATGGCGGTGAACAAGCGCGGGCTGACGCTGCGGGAGCTCCTGCAGCAAACGGGACATTACAATGCTAATGTGGGGCGAGGTGAGCTTCCTCTAATATATCTCCGTGTGATAGTACACCAGTTGAACGTTGAAACAAGATATAATAGCTAACTGAAAACACGATGTTCTATGTTTTTTTCTCTGAAGCTGCATTGAACGGAATAAAGGACATTGTTGTAAAGCACCCAACAGAGCTCAAACTGCACAAGGTTGCTATAATTGAGAACCGGTGGGGATTGGAGCGGCTCAAACTGCACAAGGTTGCTATAATTGAGAACCGGTAGGGATTGGAGCTGCGTGGCGAGAGCACGAGGGCGTTCTGCCCGAGCCGGAGGAACCTTGTGCGGTGTGGTGGGTGGCTTTTGGGACCCGAGCTCGCTGCCTCTGCTGCACTATATGCAGTCAGCTGTAGCCGAGTGACGAAAAACAGCAACCAGCATGCACCGTCGCCGGGCAGCCGGGGGCCACATGCCACCATCAAAAAAATTACGTACGCACGCTCCGTAAAAAGGGAATCCCGACGGGTCCAGGAGCTGCTGTGCCACGCCGCCTGCTGTAATTTTTAATCTCAAAAACTAGGCAGGCGCACGCTGTAAATTAATTTTTTTGATGTTGCCAGCAGACAGCGTGTTCGTTCAGAGTCCAAAGGTGGGTTGGTTCCGTTCACCCCGTTCGGTCGGGCTGTGACAAAGTTTCAAAGCCGCAGTCGTAGCTGCAGAAGCACAGGGAGAGATGCCGCATGTCTTCGAAGCACCTGGCTCGGCTAGGCAGGTGTTACCGGGTATTTTAACCCCGAGTTTTCTTTTGAATTCTATATTGTAACCCTGAGTTAGCGGCTAGCAACAAGGACGTCGACAATGGTTTGGCCCGAAGAGAATCTCACTTAGGATTCTTGTAAGTTCTAATTGCTCTATATTGATCGTGTCGTGAACAGTGGCACATCGCGCAGTGAAGGACAGACACGTAAGAAGCGTGGAGAGGGCAAGTTCTCAGGTGAAAAAGAACCGTCTGACCTCAGTTGGGTTGTGTCATTGTGGGCTTTGTGCGGAGGTCGTCCAAACTCCGTCGTGACCTGGGCTACAACCACCTTCGCTGATACCATGCCATGGGCCACGCTACGCCTATGCTTCGCACAAGAGCGCGTGGGCGCGTGGCAAAGGAAGTCCCCATCTTGCCTATCTCGGTCCATCAAGCAGAAGGCGCTATATGGACCTATTCTGAGTCATGTGGGCTGTTATCATATTTACTAGGTTAACATAATATGGACCTATTCTAGTCCTATGGGCCGTCATATATCGCAACCCTCGCTGCTGCACTCCTCGTCGCTCGCCTGAAGCCCTGATCGAACGAACAGTGCTAACCCATTGCGGCTGCCGGCTACCCGCCGCCACAGCCTTCCCCCTCCCTCAGCCCTTCCCTCCGAGCACGCGCGCCAGCGTAAAAGCACGTCAACACCGGCGCCATGGGGAGACCAAAGGCCGCCGGCGCGTCAACATCCTCCTCCTCGAAGAAGCAGAAGGCGAAGCCGAAGCAGCACGGCGACGTCGTCGACATCAAGGTAACCCGATCCCACCACCGGTTCTCTCCTCCCTTCGGGGCCCCAACCCTAGCCCGATGCTCACCATGTTTATCCTTTTTTTGGCTGTCGCAGAAGTACAAGCACAAGGTCGGGCGCAAGCTGCCGCCGCCTAAGAATGCCACCAACACGGAAATCAAGTTCAAAGGTGTGGCGACTATCTTTTTTTTCACCTTTAAAACCGGGTATCTGATACCTTGAACTATCCACCTCGGTTCAATTTTCCTCCCTAAACGGTTTTGACAGCGGTATTGATTGAGTCAATCGTCCAACTCAACATTTGGCACACGCCCTGTATCGAGTCAGCAGATGAGTGGGGCCTGCCATTTTTTTGTTTTTTCTCTTTCTTCTCTTTTTTCCTCCGTCCCTCCTCCCTCTCTGTATCTTTCTTCTCTCTTCTCCCTCTCTGTGCATCTTCCCGGATGCCGACCCGCCCCTCTCCTCTGGTGGTGAGCCTAGATCCGGTGGAGAGGAGAGCAATGGTCTCGAGGACGCGGCGGGGTCGGCGTGCCAGGACGCGAGGATGTGGGTGCAGACGATGATGTAGTCATTGGGCGCGTCTGCGACGGTGGGTGGGAGGAGGGGCCGCTCCTCCTGGAGCAGCTCGTACCCGGAGCTGCGCCTCGGCGCGGCGGAGAGAGAGAGAGAGAGAGAGGGAGAGCGAGCAGTGGATTGGGTAGGAGAGAGGAACGGAGTAGGGCGTGAGGCGGGTGGGGAAGCCGTGGGAAGAGAGCGCAGCGGCGACGTTGTTGGCGGCGAGGGTGTTGGCCTCCATGTCCGTGGGGTGGGGCCAGGCGGTGAGCGCGCATAGGTGGGTCGTGGCGGTGCCGTTGGAGCCGAGGGAAAGGAAGAGGAAGAGGGCCTGGTAGTGGGAGAACGGCGACGCGGCGAGAAGGAGGTGGTAGGAGACGACAAAGGCGGCCGCGACAAGGAGTGGGAGCGGGTGAAGACTTGCGGCCGCCCGACGCGGCGGAGGGGCCGGGAGGAGCAGGGCCCGCACGAAGTCCCCTATAGTTGATAGATGAGTTTGGGGAAGAAGTAGCAAGAAAAAAGAGGAAACATGAAAAAAATGATAACATGGCATCTTACAAGTAGGACTTAAGGCCATGTTGGATAAAACCATTATCAAAAACCATCGAAGGAGGACAACTGAACCAGGTATAAGAGTTGAGGGTGTGAGATACTCGGTGTTATATGTGAGAGAGGTAGACTGCTCTACCCGCTATAGTTGAGGAAGGCAAATAGAACTTTTCTCTAACATAATATGGACCTATTCTAGTCCTATGGGCCGTCATATATCGTAACCCTCGGCACCCTCAATGCTGCACTCCTCGTCGCTCGCCTAATATGTTCTGTAAACAAATTTCCCTAAAAATAACTTATAAATATATCTATTTTAATAAATATTATATAATGATATTTTATATTTTATCACTATGCTTGCAAACTGGTTCAGCTCGTTCCTAGCTCGAATGGGCTTGGCTCGACTCGTTTACAAATTTAACGAGACAAGCTATGTATTTAGCTCGTTAATATACCGAGCTAGCTCGAACCAGCTTGTGAGCTGCTCACGAGCCAAAAATGATCCAATCAAAATTCATATATAGAAAAGCTTTGTTTCTTTAGTTATCTTGGCTCCAGTAGTTATGGAAAAAAAATTATTTACAAAAAATAAATTATGACATACAGATTTGCTAGTATTCAAAATATATTTATAACTATTTAATTTATAACAAAACATATTCTCGTCATAATATAAAATAATTTAGATATAAAATTATCATTTTAAATTGATCATTATTATGTTCACCTCGTTGAGCTACCTTGTAAACTTAACGGGCCAGCTAGAATTTTATCTTATTTTCTTGACAAATTGAGCGGAGCTAGTTCAGTATGTGAACAAGTTGGATTAAATCGATCTAAGCTGACTTGACATCCACCTCTACTTGTGAGTTTCTTAAAGCTTGTTGAGCTTGAGCTTGTGAGTCGCTGGTATGTCAGTTCAACTCGGCTCGTAAATTTGTTGAGTTAAATTTTAAGTTTGGCTCGACTTGTTAACTGAGCTCGTTATGACTATGAGTCTAGTCAAGTCACGGACTAAGCTTCCATAAAAAAAAGTCACGGACTAGCTTTTCGTGACCCTAAACAGAAGAACTACCGAAAAAAAATTAAAATCTCAACTTTACCTAAACTAAAACCCACTAGTCCCAATTCCCACACTGTCGGCCCATATAAGCCATTCACCCCCACCAGCCCAAAACAGCAAACCCTAAATAGCACCAAGCAAATCAAGGCAGGCGGCGGCTTGCAGTTGCAGGCACGGCGCGGGCGAGCCGCGGCAGGAGGAGCTAACGTCACGCGACCCCCAAGCCCCAACCCCAAGCCTTCGTCCATCCCAGACTCTTCCGCAGGACCCAGAATTAACCGCACTCGTTTTTCTGCTGCTAAATCGTTAGCCATCCTTCATTAACCGGAATTTTTCGTAGCCAATTTTCGGCCGTCATCGCACAGTGTACAGTGACAACCCATTGCGGCCGCCCGCCGCCGCCGCCTGCGTCGCCAAAACCGCGACAACACCGGCGCCATGGGGAGACCAAAGGGCGGCGGCGCGTCGGCATCCTCCTCCTCGAAGAAGCAGAAGGCGAAGCCGAAGCAGCGCGGCGGCGTCGACTTCAAGGTAACCCGATCCCACCGCCGGCTCTCTCCTCCCTCCGGGGCCCCACCCCTAGCCCGATGCTCACCGTGTTTGGCCTTTTTTCCGGCTGTTGCAGAAGTACAAGCACAAGGTCGGGCGCAAGCTGCCGCCGCCGAAGAATGCCACCAACACGGAAATCAAGTTCAAAGGTGTGGCGGCCATCCTTTTTTTTTCGCATCGATATCCTACGTTTTCTAGCTGTTGCGGTACTCAATTTGGGTTTTCTCTTCGTATTTTCATGTGCGTTGCAGCGATCGTGCTGCCAGAGCAGAGCATGGCCTCAGAGAGGGCGGGCATGGCGGTGAACAAGCGTGGGCTGACTCTGCAGGAGCTCCTGCAGCAAACGGGACATTACAATGCTAATGTGCGGCGAGGTGAGCTTCCTCTAATATATCTCCGTGCGACAATACACCAGTTGAAAGTTGAAACAAGATAGAATAGCTAACTGGAAACACAATGTTCTGTTTTTTTCAAAAAAAAAAATTCTGAAGCTGCATTGAACGGAATAAAGGACATTGTTGTAAGGCACCCAACAGAGCTCAAACTGCACAAGGTTGCTATAATTGAGAAGCTGCAGGAAAGGATATGTGACAGTGACAAGGTGGTCCGTGAATCATTGTACAGTTTACTGCAGTCACAGATAATCCCATCTTTGAAACAGGTATTTTCCCCTTTTACCAACTATATCTAGAATTGCCAGAGCTACTTCGTCAGCCAGTTCATATTCTACCATGGCACTTTAACATTTCATTTTTTACAGTCACTTGTAACAACGAGTCTTTACCCATGTGCTATCATGCTCTTTTAGAACTACAATATACTTTGTGCTTATATATAGTTCCATGCATCATCCATATGCATGACTTGTTTCCATATGCACTTTAACATTTCACGAACTATGGATGCATTTCCTGCTCTCTCTCTCTCTTCTATCTTAAGCACACAAAGACATGGCGTATTTTCCAATTTCCATACAACCTCTGATCAGCTCAAATGTTCGTAATTGCAGGACAATGCAATATCTACACGTAGTACACTATTTCTGCTGATGGCCAATATTTTGAATGGAATGACCCATCTATTTTTGGATATTCAGTTAATGGCTTTCAGGTTCCTGGAGCTTGTGGTTCTTAATTTCCCATCCTGTTTTACTAGTTATTCTGAACAGGTAAGTCGTCTGCTTCCATGGTTGGTGTATTAAGTGTTGAAAACTTGAAATGCCTCTATTGTTCTGATTATTTGTTGCTTAATAAATGTCACTTGTTTCTCAAATTCACATATTTAAGAGGGACTTGTTTTTAACTATCAGAAAACTTTTTTAGTAGTTCAGCTTTCATTGACTGATTATATTTACTAGGGAACTGCTTCTTGGTCTTGCTAGGTATTTAACATGTGGTTGATGATATTCATAACCAAGTTTAGTTTTCATTTGCATTATTTCTTCTGACAGGCCTTTGATAACTTCATTGCTGTACTGAGCAATGACAGAATCCAACTCCATGATAGGAATAAACTCAACAGCGTCCTCAGTGGGCTTGGACACTGTCTTTCCTTGGTTGCTAAAACGTCAAACAATGATGACACATCAAATCGACAGGTTTGCAAAGTGGACATACAGATGATCTGTTATTCAGAAAAAAAAAATCTTTCTGAAACATCTGGAGTTAAGATGAGGAACTTGGTTGAAAGAAAAAATTATATGATCTGAAATGTATAGCCTCGTCAAAACCATCTAACTATACATCAATGATGAAAGCCTTTGCTCATAACCTACAGGTTGGCAAGCTCTCTGCTAGGGAACTTTGGCAATGTACCACCGATGAAGATAACTCAGGAGGCAGTTAAGTATTTTGCACTTTCTCCTTTTCTTGGCTGTATAACCTGCTATCCAATTCATGTAGTTGCACCATCTTTCAATGGACTAGCTATTGCATGTGAGTTGCTTATTAATACAATTACAGATAGGTCACGGACTGCTAAAATTTTGCTAGATATTTTACTAATGATTTCTTGTAGTTTACATTTTTTTTTTACCTGAAGTAGTTTACATTTCTTATGAACACAATCACCGCGAGTTGCTTATTAAAACTAGGGATGTAATGATAAACGTCAGTAGCTCTACTAAACTTATAGTTATAGGAGTAACATTTTGTTGTCCTGGTTGGATTTTTCAGTGATTTATGGTAGTTAATGAATGGAAGTTGTGGTGATTTAAATCCATAATATCAAGAAACATAACGTTTCTAATTGACAAATGACAACCTTAAGACCATAGTATAAACTGCTATTGCCACTTTTTCTAGTCTTTTCCCTTTGTAAATCTATTTGTACATGAATGTCGCCCCTTTTTTCATCTTTTTTCTTGGTTATGCTGTGTTCATTGACTTTGTTGTTGTTGTTGTCTTATACATCTTCTACACTGCAGGATCATTTGCATCATCCAATCTATTAGCAAAGCTTCAGAACCTTGTCCAAATCCTCATTAATTCTACAGAGGTTTCAGCTTCAGAGCTTTGCGCAAAATCATCCATTGATGCTCAATCAAGTGAAGCATTGCTATCAGCCCTTCATTGTCTGGATTTAATATGTAGGATATTTGTTCATGAGCTGAAGAAACCTCAGTTGAATTTTTCGATTTCCAAAACTAAGTTTGATTCGGACTTGTTGAGAAGTTCCTTGTTGGTGCATCTAAAGAATTTGTGGCGTGTAAAGTGTTTGTTTCATGAAAAGGTACAATAGTAACCTTGATTGTTATTATTACCATGTTACTGTTTCATTGATTAACTTCCTGATTAACCAATAGGGGAACATGCTAGAGTTTGATTTGCTAGCATTTAGAGTGACCATAACAAACTGATGGAGCTATCGAACATATTTTAACCAGTATTGCAATGGTATTGCTATCGCTCTAGGATAGCTGCACATTTTGCTTGAAGGCAGGAACTACCATACTATGTTATTAGTTGTTTTATTTTATTTATGTGTACGCCTTAGCCTAATCAAGCTGATCTGGATGCTCAGCATCAATTTGGCTTGACCTCAAGCATTATTGAGCTTGAGATTTTTTTTTCATCTTGAATGCATATGCATATTTTTTGAGTGGCTGAGTTTTGAGTTTGAGCATCTTTGCAGCCCTTGGCCCTGTAAGGACAATTTTTTTCCAGACTTGTTAGTTGTAACAGATTTATAGATCTATGAAGAAGATGGATAGACAACATCATCTTGTCTCATAGGAATGCCTTCTACCATTTCAGCATAAAAAACAAACACACAAAATACAACACTATTTGCTGCAGTTTGTTGCTGGTACTGTGTTTTTAAATACTGCTACTGGCTTCATGGTGCCAAATGTCGTTGACTGTTCTAGACTTTTAGTTTTGTATTATTTTGGGCACAGTTCTTGTTTTGGAATATCTTTTGTACATACTTTTCTAGTACTTACTACAAGCTCTTTCCCATGGCAGGGAGATGACAAATTTTTCATATTCAATCTTAAAATTGCTGAAATTATCTTGTGCATGAGTGCGTGGATAGATAGTTCAATATTTCCAGCTGAAGAATTCTGCCAGTTTGTATCTTCTCTACTCACAAAGGTGTCCATTTCTCATGATTTTCAATTACCAATTTGTATTATTCGTCTCTGGAAGGCATTGTTTTTTTTTTGCCTGTTCCTGAATATTATAGTATTGATGAGAATTACCTATTTATAATTGACTATCTTCTTGTTTCGTCAGGCAAAAACACATCGCAATAAGGATCTCGTGGAGATATATTTGAGCCCACTTATAACTGCCCTACCAGGTCTTATATCTAATGCCCCGGATGACTCAAAAGGATATTTATTAGAGGTATGGTTGATTTCCTTTTCAGTATATGAAATATTCTGTGCTGATACATTGGTGAAAGGAAATACTATGTTCCACTGCAGGCATTTACAGATGCATTTAGAGATTGCAAGGTGGACTGCAAGCTAATCTTGCCTTATTTGGATGCAGTGGGAGAAATGCTATTTGATGTAGGTGCCTTTATTGGACAATGCTAACTACCACTGGCGTGTTTTGCTATTTCTTCGTTTATATGTGATTTTATTGTGTTCTGGAGAAGTTTCAGTCAACTCTGAAACATATATGGATAGATAGACTGATTGACTGGCTGGAACTAATAACTATTACAAATATGTTCTTCCAAAATGCAATAAACATTTACAAAGCCAAGAGTTAAGTAGAGTCTTGTGGAGGGCACACGTAATGAAAACCACCAACTGGTGATGACTTGAAGTAACTCTGATCCAGATTATCGAGCTTTTATACTTCAAAAGTATTCTATGAGATTTACTTTAGTAATAAATATCACCCTAGAACGTCCCAGTTACACACAATGTTTTTGTGGATCTTGACATGATTTTTAATACCTTCTACGTGTAGAAGGAAATAGGCATGTCATGCTATCATGGTTCTTGGATACATGAGCTACCTGGAATCTTACTACGATCAATTGATAAAGCCCCCTCAGTTACAAAGGTTTGCTTTAGGTTTTGTTATTATTCATCAAGAACTGTTATATGCTTGTTAGTCAGCATCAAGTTGGCACCCTCAGGTCAAGCATGCTAAACCTTATCACTGACTTGTGTAAGGCTAATGTGTTGTTTTAGGTTGTTTTGGAGCTTCTTCTAAGAGTTGGACAGAACTTTCCCACAACAAACTGTGAAAACCTGCGCACCTTCATAAAGTTATTTGGTGTTAGATGTAAGACATGAATCACCAAAGTCCTCTATGTATTATTTATACATTCTTTTATTCTTAATTGATGACTTCCTTTTGACAGCATCATCAGGATTGATGGAGCTTGGTCCTTTTGTTAACCTATCACGAGATTGCCAAGAACTTGCCATCTCATGCCTTTATTACTTCCCCAGTATGCTCCCTGACATAATTGGGCCATTGGCCTCATGTTGCTTAAGTAAGCTTCTGTGCTGAAATAATCCTGGCTTTACAGTTCAGCAATATAGCTATTTTCCGTTCTGAGAGTTCTGGGTATTTTATTAAACCTATGAAATTCAGATGACACGCTGGAACCCTTCATATTGTTCAGGGTTGCTGAGATCCTACAGTCAATATACAAGGCTGGACATTTACCGATAACAGAGCAACTCAGTTTCTTGTTGCTGCTAATGGCGAGGTTCAAAGTTCATCCTGGTAATTGCATGAATGTCTTATCCTTCTTGCTGCCATTTGCTGGTGGAATAGTTTTCTTTCGATTGAACAGTTTACTTTATCCGAAGTATGACCCTTTTATAATGTTTCTCATTCATTTTTATTTTGTACTTTAACGGAGTTTTTCTCAGACAGTTGTATATCATTTTGAAACCAGGGAATTTACTTTCTCCAGAGAATTCTAGTAAGGCTGCGAATTGGGATACATTCAAGTCCTTGAATCGCCTAATTTTGACCTCCCTATCTGAAATGGGTGATGGCTCGCTGGTCCTTGAATTGATGTGGAGTAATTTATCTAATGCAATTGTGAGTTTTCTAAACTTGTGTTTCATATTGGTTTGAAAGAAAAACTTATATATCATTTTTTTCACAATAATCACTGAATTCATTTGTCATTTTATTTGTTGCAGGCACAAAAACCATCGATGCACAACATGAATGGCTTGTTTAGAATTATTGTCACACTTAATGCAGGAACTAGTAAGGTCTTGAATGAAGATATTATAAAGCTTATAGCTGGCTACTTGGTCGATGCTTCTTTGGTGTGTACTTTCGAAATTTCAAGATCTCTGATACTCATACTTGGGTAATTTGATAGTACTATACCCTTGTTTTGCACCACTTAATACTCAAAGAACAGGGAGCCATAATAGTTTTATACTCGTCTGTTCTGTTTTTCTTGTAGTTAGGACAAGCTCATTAGTGCAAATTTGCACCAGCTATCTTGTCCTAACAACAAGATTTTCTGTCATAGAACATATTTTTGTAGTAAGAGTATAAAAAACAATAAGCCTTTAATCCCAAGCAAGTTGGGTTGTGTGGCTGCTTTATTTGATTAAACTGAGATATGAATATTCATAAATCCTTGTGATTTTTTTGTTAGTGTATGCCTTTGGTTCTAAATAATAATTGCTTTCCTTACCCCTGCTATACTTTATTTTTCAGGATTTGTCTAAAACAATTGAAACTGGCTTTCAACCTGATAAGACAAGACTATTTCAGTACTTCATCAAGCCTTGCATCATCATGTTTGAAAAGAATGATAAGGTCTTTTGCAGCACATTGGAGCTGCTTAAATCCTTTGTAACAGGAGATGATTATCTGTTTTCATCTCCCTCTAATTTAAACTACCCAAAGGAGCTTTCATGTCGAGTTTGTGTGGTCACGACCATACTGATCTTCTTATGCAATGACCAGAAACTCCATAGGAATCTTTCTTTGAACAAACTGGTTATTAAAGGCATTCTGGAATATATAAGCCATCAGCTGGTGAGTTATGTTAAATGATAACCGAAGTGGATTCGTTTAATTATGTTATTGATCAATACAATTATAATTTCATAGTGGTTAAATCATTTTTTATTTTAATGTTAATTCAAGGATATCTTGAAAAGAAAAAAAATGTGAATCCTTTCAAAAGTACTTGTTGACTTGTGCTTTAGTCGCTTTGCTTGCTTGCTTGTTTTACTGTGACCGACTGTATTGGCACAGACTATTTCAGAGTCGTTCTTCTAACTGTTTCACTCCATGTCGACTGTTACAGAGTACTAGTGGGTCTGATGTGACATATGAAGAAAAACAGAAGTTAAAATCTGCTTTTGAGCAACACAAGACCAAAACACTGCAGTTGAACTGCTGGGCTACAAGTGAGCTGGAGGGGCTTTCATGTGTCACATGATGTTATGTGAGTTATTATCATAATGATTCTGCTAATTATCTTGAAGAGAGTTTACTTATGTTCCTTGACACAGGCAACACGGAGTTGTTTGTTGGACAGATCTGAAGGAGATGTGGAGAGTTCCCTGCATGAGTCATGATGAGGCTGTTGTGCCGGGGCATCTATGTATAGCATTTCCCAAACTGGCGTCACACTTCATAGTTTCAGTATAGATTTTTGCTGGGCAGCTGTTAGGTTAGTTCTTAGAAAGATGTGCTCCATAGTTAGAACTCAGAAATTTTGATATTGTGATAGCCCTTTTGATCTTTCGGATTCCGAGTTCATTTCTGTCGTGATGGAATTATCAGCCGTAGCAAAATTCTGGAGGGATTGAAAAGTTCCTGAATAGGCCCTTTGGGCTTTGGCAATATAATTTGCGTGAAATTGTTATGTGTGAAAGGTTGGACAGGGAGGTAACGTAGAGCCCAATCAGTCGTACTCTTACCGTCATACTTACGGATTCAACATGCTAGCTTTGCA
Source organism: Eleusine coracana subsp. coracana (assembly GCA_032690845.1). Taxonomy (NCBI): domain Eukaryota; kingdom Viridiplantae; phylum Streptophyta; class Magnoliopsida; order Poales; family Poaceae; genus Eleusine; species Eleusine coracana. The sequence continues at coordinate 7,628,087 of CM064424.1, forward strand.
TGAAAATCCATGGTGCCAAATGCACGGCACTGAGGGCATGGGGTGGAAGCTTGTGTGGCAGTCAACTAGGACTACTGCCCTGATTGTTCGTGCCGTTGGGACTATCGAAGAGGTTCGAGATGGCGGTGACAGTTGTGGGCCTTGAAACGCAAAACCTGACTTAGGGTTAGTTGTGGGCCCTGAAATACGAAACCTGACTTAGAGCTCTGACTGTGGCTGTGGCTTTTTTAAAAATCCAGTTATGCTGGTTGTGGCTGTGTCTGAAATTATTTGGTAACATAATTTCTTCTGTAGCCTCTTTTATTTTATATAAGTAAATGAAAAAGGTAATTATCCATAGCACCCCTGGACATAATGTTTCATTTTACATGTGTTCATGTTTTATCATTTTAATTTTACAATAAAAATGATAAATAGATATTAAAAATTAACCAATAATTAGTATTATGATAAAAAAATAATATGTAGAGTTATTTTTGGATGACGCTAATTTTGGGATAAAAAAAACAATAATTAGTATCATGTCCATTGATCCTCTTAACAAGTATTTTTTAATCTTTCTTTTCTCCTCTTAATGATTCATCTATCTTTATTATTGGTTGACAACATGCATGGCAGGGGTATTTTTGGATGACGCTGACGTGGATGAAAAAGGAGCCAGAGAAGCTACCCTTTCACCGCTCCTTGCTTCGCATGGATTTGGATCACGGTTCCTCCTGTATTTTCTGGAGAAACTAGTGGAGAAGCACTGCATTTGGCATAAAATTTAGAGAAGCAGCGCGCGGAGCCGGAGCAGAAGCCCGGCGTCACAAACTCACCTACTGCTGCTATCTGCCAGCCATCTGTTGTTGACAAGCTTCCCACGCCAGGTGCGGTGCAGAAAGGAACAGGCCGGGTGTTTTCATGATACGGGTTCCCTTGTCAACACACTCGTACCAACGGCAACCCGTCACACACACAAAACGAACCAAAATGGTGTGGATCAATGGCAAAGCTTATCTCCATTCCTGTTCACGTCCGTATCATATCAGTACCCGTGGCCGGCAGTACAGTTTGTGGGTCTCCTTGTTTCTCCTCACCACCATCAACCACAAAACATCACACCAGTATACACTACATGAAACGTTCTTCCTCGACTGGTGCTTCACCGCTTGGCTCATCTACGGCGAGGAGGAGGAGGGGCGCACGGGCTGCTGCTGCGTGATGTAGTGTATGTTCCCGCCTCCCAGCACGATCTCCCTCCCGCCTTCCACTATCACCACCTGCGCTTCGTCAGATCATCAAACCACACACTTCGTCAGATCATCAAACAGTCACCCAAAAAGCTCAAACTCTCGAAATCAAATCATCAAACACGTACCTCGCAGTCAGGGAACTCCTTCTGCAGAACTGCGCGCGCTTCCCCGTCCCGCTCGTCGCCGAACGCCGGCGCCACGACGCCGCCGTTGGCGACGAAGAAGTTCACGTACGAGGCCGCCAGCCAGGGGTGGAACTGCACCCCGTGCTGGGGGGGGGGGGGGCGCTGCAGCACCCCCTTGCCTCAGAAAAATCTAAGTTTTTCATGCATCAGCACATAGAAATCTTGTCAAGTTTCACACCCTAGCATGCTCCACTGTATTACAAAAATTAGCTCAGCAGCCTTCCTCATTGCCGAGTGCGTAGAGCATGAAAGAAAACAATTGATTTGGTGTCTGTTTTTTCGTGTAGCTTGTGCTGATTAGCGAATCTTTAACCAATGCCATCGTCTCCTTTTTTTTTCCCTCTCACTCACAGAGCTCCTGTTATTAATTAGCACCCCCTTGCGTCCATTCCTGACTCCGCCACTGCCGCCAGCCTCGTCCCGACTTCCCTCGGCGCCGCGTTCTCCTGAAATGAGATAACCCCACGCATCTTTTCAATACTATCAGCCTTTTACTGAAATTGAACCAGCATTGCAAAGGACACTGACTGACCGTTGAGACAACGTCGTCAGCTTCTTCCTCTGTCCTGTACAGAGGCCCTGGGATGTGGATCTTGACAACCTGAATCTGCCGCCCTTTGGCGTCGACGGACCGAGACAGGGTCTCCAGCGCCTTGGCAGACCGCTCGTACTGCGGGTCCGTCTCGTCGTCCGTCCACGAGAGGAGGACCACGCCAGGTTGGATGAAACAACACATGTTGTCCACGTGGCCGTTGGTGTCCTCGTCACCTAGGAAGCACTCAAAATAGGAGTGTGTACAGTACTTTTCAGTGGGCACGACACATCTACTAGAAGTGGAAATCAAAGGCACCATAACAATGCTTTTTGTGGTTAATTAAGTACCGTAGAGCCCACGAGGTATCCAGATGACCTTGGTGACTCCAAGGAAGTCCTTGAGCTAGTTCTCGATCTCCAGCTTGCTCATGTTGGGGTTTCGGTTGGGGTTCAGCAGGCACTCTTCTGTTGTGATGCACGTTCCTGTTCAATTCAATGGGATTTGACCGCCACTAGTGTTAGCGCGCCAGACATGAACAAAACAAATAGGGTTAATGAAGGTGTATCTAAGCTCCTAATTTTATTTTGGTGATTGGTGCTAATATAATTAAAAATGGACTAATCTTTTAATGAGTATATGTGTAAAACATATTTCAAAGATTAAGGATAATATGCGTTGAAACAAAAAGGAGAGAAAAGAAGATTGAAAAAGTGTTTCAAAGATGAAATTCAAAAATATGTTCAAGAATAAAGCTTATGGAGTTTTTATTTTTTATCTTGAGTATAGGAAATGCCGTACTATCAAGAGGGACACAAATGTGTGAAGCAATGATGAACTAAGAGCAAAATTCACTTTTCCACCGTCAAAACTTTTTTTTCAGTGAAAAATCATCGATCGGACAAGTCCATCGGACTTCAGTACCTGCGCCAACTTGTGTCGTTGGACTTGTCCGATGATTATCGGACTTGTCCGATAACCAGCAAGTCCGATCCATCGGACATCCTCAAGCACACTTTATTCTCCCTAACTCTTCTCACTTGTCAGTCACTCATTCCACTCAAAAACACTTTCAAGCACACTTTACTCTCTCCAACTCTTCTCCCTTGCTTCCAATCTTGATTTGTGAAGGGATTGAGAGAAGATTGAAGAGCTCCATCGACTCCAAGCTTACACTCTCTTGAGCTCTTGGTTCATCCTCACCGCCGACTACTTTTGTGTTTGTTACTCTTAGGGATTCATCCCCTAGACAGTTAGATGTGCCTGTAGAGCTCCCAACTTATATGGTGATGCCTTGAGAAGTTTGTATTGACCCCTCCTTCGTGGAGATTGCTAGTGGAAAGTCAAGTTCGATCTTTGTGGTCACTTGGAGAGGTTAGGGTTGAAAGAAACCCGATCCTTTATGGATCCCTCAACGGAGACGTAGGCTTCTTTGTGGAACTGAACTTCGATGAATAAATCTTGTGTCTTTCTTGTCTCGTCTTATTTGCTTACCATTTACTTGTTCTTACTCATAACTTGCTAGTTAGGGTTTGCTTCTTATTTCTCAAATTAACTTGTGTAGGTTGCTTGCTAGTTGTTCTCCTTATTTCTACAGCTTTCTTTAGCTTATTATTACTAGCTCCTAGGTTGCCCTGCACTAGTTTATAGTTTTAATCGGTCGATCTACTTTTCAATCACGTATCATCAGACAAGTTTATTGAACTTTTCTCATAATCGTCGGACAAGTCCGACATTGCGTATTTAACTTTTATTATTAAGTGGTTTTCAGGGATAATTGGCTATTCACCCTCCCCCTCTAGGCACTTTCAGTTAATTGCAAAAATCACCCTATAATTCACTTGGAGTTTGAGATTCCTACCAATAAGTCATTTTATTATAAATTCTCACCCACCTAGTGTATTTTGTTGCAAAAACCAGCTCATATACATATGTTTTTGTTTATTTAGAGTAATCAATGATGTTCTTATTAAATACATAAAATTTTAAAAGTATAATCTTTATATTTTTAGAGAGAATATGTAGCAAAAATGTCAATTAAAGTTTGAACTATGTTTCATAAAATTTGAAATTTGAATACATTATTTATAAAAATAATAGAAATTACACACTAAAGTTTATTTTAAAATTTATATCAATAAAAATATATAAAATAAATTAAACATGTGTCAACTAGGATGATTTTTGTAACTAAACTAATTGGGTGGGTGAGAATTTGCAACAAAAACATTTATGAGTGGGAATCTTAAACTCGAAGTAACTTATGAGGTGGTTTATACAATTATCCTTAAAAAAAAGTAGTATCTGCTATTTCATGAATTCAACGCATGTTGTATACGACCTTCTCCATCCACATGAACGCTTCCGCCCTCCAGTACCATTTTGTGGGCGAACCTTGGGATCCTCTCCATCTCGGTGATCTGAAATTGATTGGTGGCCGAGAGAGGAAAGTGAATTGTTGAGGGTGTTGAAATAGCCTACAGAATAAACAGCTGTTTCGAATTGACCGCGGCTTTGTTCTTGCTTACTTTCTTGGCCACGGCGTTGTCAAGGCGGCAATCCTCGTAGATCCCTGTACCACAACAGTAGTAGCACAACACTCATCGTCATCGTCAAGCAAAGAAGTGGACTAACATTTCGATTTTTCTTTTCTTTTCGTATAAAAGGTACTAAATTGTTTATTCAGACCCACTTGAATAATCAAGAGAACAAAAACATACCTCCCCAAGCGTTAAATTCCCAGTCGATCCCCGTGATCGTTTGTTCTGTGATCCCTGACTCTGGTCCGGCTTTATAAGTGATAAACTGCAGACCATGAATGCTATTACTATTAGCAACCCCCAAACATTGGACTGCAAATGGGAACAGAGAAGACAAACATTCGAGAGTGACTTACAGTGGATCTCATATCACGGAACCAGGGACCATTCATGCTCATCTCAACCACCCTGAAGTTTTTCTGATGCTGCATCAGCTCCTGAACATGGGGGTACTGCCATAAACAAAAATCTAAGTACTATGCACCATGTTATATGATAACGAAGCAGTTTGTATGGAAGTTTTGCTTGAGATTTTTTTTTTTGGAAAAAAAACGGATACCTGTTCGGCAGTTGCGCAGACTGTGACGGGCTCAAACTTCGAAATGGCGATTGCGACTCTTGCGAACGTCTCTTGAGCTGGAGCAGCATTCTCTCGCCAGTTATTTGGGTGCTCCTGCCAATCAATCGGAGTATATGGATAATGAGACTGAATTCAAGATCGGCCAGAATATACTAGCTGTTCACGAGTTGATCAATCATCAAGCTGATGATTACTCTAATCTTAGCTACACCCGTCCTCCTAGGATCACAGAATCTTAATCTTAGGTACGACCGTGGTTACCACAAAATCTTATCCGACGGCCTACGAGTGAGAGGGGGGGGGGGGGGGGGGGCTGGATTTCGGTAGCCGGCAGAAACAGGAGTACAGGACACAGGACTCTGGTGCATCATGCAACCTGCGATCCTATTTATGATCATGACAAGGATGGTAGCTCGACCAAGTGAGCACGCTGCACAAATTCTCAGAATTCAAGATCCTGGTATCACAATGATGGACTGAACTCATCACAACAGAGCAGCACCCTCCTACCTACGTAGCGTCGAGAACCAAAGCAAAGGAAGGCAGAACATGCATGGAACGAGCGAAATGAGGAAGAAAAACGAAGAGGAAACGATGGAGGATTACGTACGGGCCATCCCATCCAGCACTGCTCGTGCGGTTCCCACTCCGCCGGCATCCGGAACCCCATCGGGCGCCCCTACATGACCTTCGCCATCATCTCTCTCCTTCAACACCTCTGTTCACAACAGAACTGGTCAAGTAATCAGGAACTGAGCTATCAGTCGCTTCCTTTGTTCAGGTGGTGGCTTGTGCCGGAGCTGCTTGTTGTCAGGGTTGTTTTAGGGTGTGTTAGTTTCTTTGGGTCTAAATTTTAGTGAGGTCATATCAATCATTAAAATGCTATATATGATTATTAAATATATATTAAATATAAAACTAATTATAGAGTTGAATGCGTATCAGCGTGATAAATTTATTAAACTTAATTAAATTATCATTAAGAGATGTTTACTGTAGCATCACATTATCTAATTATGACCTAATTAGTTTTAATGGATTTGTCTCTTCATTCAGAGGGAGGGTTATGGACTGGGTTTTATCAGTAATCTATATTTAATACTCCTAATTAGTATCACAATATTCGATGTGACAAGTCTAAAAATCAGAGGGGTAGAAACGAACACACCCTTATACTGGCAGGGCAAGAAGAGGAACCGGTAGGACCGAGGAGAAAATAACGGACCACGTGATATCGATTCCTATCGATTTACGCCACCACGCAGCAGCTCGTCCGATCTCCGACAGTGAAACGGCGTGGTTGGTGTTCCAGAAACTGGATCAACTTCCTGCTCCACCCTTTTTTTCTTTTTTTTTGTTACAAAAAAAATCCACCCTTTTTTCTTTTTTTTGTTAAAAAAAAACTCAATTAGGGGTCCGACATCCCTTTAACATTATATTAAGACCACCGCGCCGTACTGGAAGGTGGGCGCAAATTTAACAGAGAAATGATGCGGCACCCGGAATCGAACCCGGGTGTGCACCCTCGCAGCCAACGGTATTGCTAGTTTGGTAATGCTAGTTTGGTGACGGTTATTGTTAATTGTTTCCTCTCTTAGTGCAGGTGGTTAAGTGTTGCTTTATGTGTTCTTTATATGCGGTTATGAAAGAGTTGTGAACAATTGTCTTCAACCAAACCCAGTGGAACCTATAATGGAAACAAGTCTTTTGTGACGAATCTATTCTAGTCCAAGACACAGCGGACTATAGCACTTAAGTAGGCTTTCGGCTGCTGAAAATAGGATTGGTGACGTGCTAGACTAACCCACTCAAGGAACGCGTGTATAGAAAATTATTACAATGATTTTTTTTTAAAAAGAATATATTAAAATCCAGACGTTATGCTAGTTGATATATGAAACTGTTCATTATTAGCGATTAAAGCCGACTTTTGAGAAAAAAAGGGAATAAAATAGTATCTTGTACGCCCAAAGTATCCAGCATACTTATTCTTAAAAAACAAAAAGAGTGTCCAAGTGAATAATCCTCAACAAGGACTCAATTTCGTTTCGTGCAATTTTTGCTCCAAGTGATCTAAAACTTGTTTCCTAAAAAAAAATGCCGGCACAGTTTTGGTTTGGAAATGTTTGTCTGGAAATTTGAGCCACGGTCAAATGGGCAACCTGCGGCTGTGGAGGCCGGTCCTGTCCGAGCACTCCAACCGGGAGCGAGCACCAACAAGGACTGCTGGTTCCGCTTGCGTCCACGCCGTTTGACCACTGGCAATTCCTCTCGAGTCTTGAGAGGAGCGCACCAACGCACCGTGACCCCCGCAACAAGCAAGCTACTACATCCGTTTTAAAATATAATTATTTGTTAACTTTAAAAAATTATATTTGATTATTTATTTTATTTAAAAAATTATTAAAAAATTATTTATTTTATTATAACATACATTATTAGTATATATTTTATATATAATTAATTTATTTTTATATTTTTATAAAATAAATTGAATAAGATAAGTAATTAAATATAATATTTATAGTTAATAAATACTTATATTTTAGAATGGAAATAGTACATGAGTGATGGGCCGCATCGATCGCGTGCACGGAACTGCCGTTGTTCGGCGGTCGTCGAGCCGGAGCCGTCCCTTCCCTGACCACCTACAGTACCACCAACGCGGGTCATCGGGCTGACAAGAGTGGAGCGCACGAATCTAATGGCCGGCGCGGCAGCAAAGTTTAAGTCTTTTCTTTTTCTCAAGAAACCTTTACAGATCGTTATTGGATTTTGACCGGGATTACAGCAGGGTAGGCCCCCACCGGCCACTGTAGAACGAAAGAAAACTGTAGACAGAAAAACAAGACAAACACCCCCAAGATAGAGAAGAAGCAGCGTTTGCTTTGTGCAGTCCTATGAGCTTGGAGCTGGCCTTCATCCAATGGGTTGAATGTCTTGCTTAAAAACGGTACTTCCTCCGTTCTAAAATAAGTATTATTATAATTTTTGTGTCAGTCAAACTTTCTTAATTTTGACTATATTTAGAGAAAATATTGATAATATTTATGTATCTAAATAAGTTTCTTATAAAAATAGATTCAATGATCTATCTAATGATACTACTCATATATTATTAATATTAATATTTTTTTATATATAATTGGTCAAAACTAAAAGCGTTTGACTCCTTGGAAAACGAGAACGACACTTATTCTAAGATGGAGGGAGTATCATCAAAGACAAAAAAGAAGGAAGAAACCTGCGTATAGTCTTACTTCTGGTGGCATGTGTGGAAAGAGAGGAACAAAAGAATCTTTCAAGGGAGAGAACTGTAAGTGCCTTATCTCCTTATCTTTTTTTTGTTGCAATCAATGAACTAGCTTGCAGGTTAAGAGACGCAATTTCCTCTGGAAATCTTCACGGAGTCATTTTGGCTCCAAACATTCCTTCTATTCATTCTCTATTATTTGCGGATGATGTTTTGATTTGTGGCCAAGTAACAATACGAGAAGCTCAGTGCATCAAAGGGATTTTTTAATCCTTTTGTGCGGACTCGGGCCAAATTCCTAACTGGAGTAAGTCTTCTATCATTTTTAGTACTAACACTCCTTCAGACATGCAAGAGGCTATTAAAATCTTTTTCAGATCACGGAAATGCATCACAACATAACTCACCTTGGCCATCCTCTTTTCACTGCTCACATTCCAAAATCCAAAGTTTATGGTTTTCTTAAAAATAAATTTAAATCGAAATTCAGTGACTGGAAGGCTAACAATATTTATCATGCAACTCGTTCAACTCTTACTAAATCTGTGTTTTTCTCCATCCCAATCTATTACATGCCTCATGTTCTTCTCCCAAAAACTTTAACTAGAGAGCTTACTGCTATTATTAGGCATTTCTTGTGGAAAGGGAATAACCCTGAACATAATAAAAAGCCACTTTGTCTTACTGCATGGGACTATTTCTGCATTCCTAAAAGTGCAGGTGGTCTTGGCTTTAGAGATTTATCAACATTAAACTATGCATTGATTACAGGTTTAGCATGGAGATTGATATCTAATCCTGATGTTTTATGGGCAAAAGGTGAGTATTTTCCCAATACCTCATATCGGAAGGCAAGTAATCATGGAGCAAAATCTTGGACATGGGACTCCATCCTCCAGGTAAGGAATATCCTTGTTAGAGCTGTACAGTGGCAACTTTTTGATGGAAACATTTCCATATGGAATCAACCATGGTGTCCTAACTGGAGTTCTATGCATACTCATATTAAAGAGGAGGCTCTCAGTGACACTCTTCCTATCAAACTCAATGAGCTATGGTTTAACAACCCAAGGATATGGAATCATTCCCTCCTTGAATCCATTTTTAGTTCAGATTTTGTCAATCAAATTATGCAGGTACCTTTATCTCAAACTGATGGCCCTGATGTATTAACTTGGAAACCGAACAAAAAAGGGATTTGAACAGCTCAAAGTGCTTACAAATTAATTCACTCATAAGAGATTGAAAAGAGGGTAAGTAAGTTGAATAGATCCTCTAATGCCATGTCTATTATTAATCTTAACTGGAACAATAAGAGAATTTTACCTAGAGTTCAAATGTTCATTTGGAGACTGCTTTCCAAAAACATTGCTAATGCTCAGTGAGTTCATAGAAGAATGAAAGATGTCTCTCCTAATTGTTCTCGATGCTCTTTACCAGAGAATAATGAACATATCTTCTTTCACTGCACTTTCGCAAGAGCAGTTTGGTATGTCTCACCTTTTTCTATAAAAACAGACTTGCTCTCAGGTTCTTGTGCTGATATGTTTCACACCACTCTCTCTAATCTTAAGAATTCTAACAAAGATATTGATCTTGTGTGTTATATTCTCTGGTTTATTTGGAAAGCTAGAAATAATCATAGGTTTCAAAAGAAAGATGATTATGTCCACTCTGTTAATTTTCAGGCTACGACAGCTCAAATTGCTCAATATGAGGCTTATGAGATAGAGAAAATTACTAATGGCCTCTCTTTAGAACCCCGACTACAAGATCATTCAAATTTAAATTCTTCTGAGAGATCCAAATTTTGTTACAATACGGATGCTACTTTTATTGCAGGGAAAGAATCTGGCATTGGTTTTTGTCTTTCATACCAGGGAGATCCTTTTCCATGGTCAATCCAAGTTCAAGCTTTAACAAACCAACCTAAATCTCCTTTCATGCAGAAGCTCTTAGTCTTCTAGTTCTAGCGAGTATCTGGATTGTTGATAGGTTGGGAATCAAAAATTGTGATTTCTTCTTTCATAACTTGAGTTTGGTTTCCAGTCTCAACAATCATCAAGAAATTTGTCCAGATTGGCGTATAACACAGATCACAAGAGAAGTGGAACATAAAAAAAAAGGGAAATATTGAAATGCACTTCCATCATATTCATAGAGAAACTAATCAGTTAGTTGACACTCTTGCTAGAAATGTTGTGACAAGCAAAAATCAGGATTTACTGTTCTCATGCTCAATCCGTATCATCAGACTGGTTGTCCTTTTACTGTTGTAACACGTATGTGGCCAGACTGGGCTAAACTTTGTAAATTTTCTTGTATATAAATGTATAGCCCTTTATGGGCGTGTTTCCTTCAAAAAAAAAAAAAGAGGACTATGGCCAATCCTCGCCCAAGATATGAGGCTTTGTTGCCAATTGCCATGAACACTGACGGCGCAAATGGGGACGGCGATAACACAGACTGAAGTAATGCTCTGCTTTTGCTTGGTCTTGCTCGGTCTCTTGTCTGGAGTCAGCTGCAGCTGCCTCTCTCTATTGTACCAGATTATGCAGATTTAGGCTGTAACCTATTCTCTTTCTATCTTAATGAAAGATAACGCTCGTGCCTCCCAGGACGGGCGCACGGGCTGCTGCTGTGTGATGCAGTGTATGTTCCCGCCTCCCAGCACGATCTCTCTCGCGCCTTCGACCATTACCACCTGCGAGCCCAACAGTCAACAATGCTTCTTCGTCAGACCCATGGCAGCATGAACAGCTATGAACTTCTTCAGGTTGTATGTCTTCTTACCTCATGTTCAGGAAACGCCTTCTGAAGAACCTGACACGCTTCCTTGTCCCGCTTATCGTCACCGAAAGCCGGCGCTATGATCCCACCGTTCGCTATGTAGAAGTCCACGTACGAGGCGGCCAACCTCGTGCCCGACTCCCTCATCACAGAGTGCCCCTGAAACCGAAGCCATATATTCATTCATGAAGATTGCTAAGAATTGCTGAAATCAGCACTGTAAAAAATCTGGTGTCGAGGAGTGTTAGCTGCGACACTGACAGAAAAAATGACACCGGCTGCCTCCTCTTCAGTCATGTATAGAGGCCCTGGGACGTGGATTTTCACTACTTCAATCTGCCGTCCTTTCATGTCAACAGATTCAGAGAGAGTCGATAGTGCCTCCACTGACCTCTCGTACTGTGGATCCTTCTCATCGTCGGTCCATGAGAGGAGGACCACGCCGGGCTTGATGAAACAACATAGGTTGTCAACGTGGCCATTTGTGTCCTCGTCACCTGGGAAATCAAGCTCAAAAGCGTATTTATCAGCAGGGTAATAGCTACAAGTAGCAAATTCTGTCGAGGTTATTACCACAAAGTCCACAAGGTATCCAAATGACCTTTGTGACTCCAAGATAATCTTTCAGCTCGTTTTCAATCTCTAACTTAGTCATGTTGGGGTTTCTGTTGGGACTCAACAAGCATTCTTCTGTTGTGATGCAAGTACCTGAAATGTTAGGAAGACATTATCATCAGATATGTATACAAACTATCTATTTACTATTCAGAAATAAGTAGGTTCCAGGAAACCTTCTCCATCAACATGGATGCTTCCACCCTCAAGGATCATGGTATGTGGAAACCTAGGGATCCTTTCAATTTGGACTATCTGAAATTGATAGCCCAGATAGGAAAGTACTCCCTCCGTGTCACTTTAGATGACGTCCTGGCTCTAGCACGCATATTAAGAAAAGGAGGATGGTCGCAGCAAAAAGTACAACAGGCTGTTGTCGGTGGGATCCCGTCCTCCGAGCGCACATGTGCTCAGCCTCTCCATGCGATAATTTGTTTCTGTGAGCCGTAGATGATCCCACTATCACCACTCACGAGGAGCATCTTACCTCGATAACATAGAACGTCAAGTAATTTGGCAGAAATTGGTCATCGCTGGACGACGAATAAAAAGAAACGGAGGGAGTAAGTTGTCAGTGCAGAAATGACACCAGTTTCTAATGAAGCAGGGCTCAGCTCCTTACTTTCTTGGCAACGTCTCTGTCAACACCCCAATCATCATCGATTTGTGTAGTTATTGAATTCATTTCTGAAAAATAAAAGAACCAAAACTGGACTAGCCTATAGGAGGAACTAGGTGAAATTGCATATAAGGAGCAATAACCACTGCAATTCAGTTTCAAAAAAAAAAAAATAACCACTGCAATTCAACTCCAAGATGCCTCAAACAACCCAATGCAATTAGTTGAGCTAGGTTCAATACCAAGTAAATATTTGTGTGCTTCCCTTCAAGAATCCAGACCCAACACTATCTATTACCCGTTGGAACTTATGTAGTCATTTGCTAGTTGATACTATAACAACAGTAATGATAGTTGACAATTTTTCATGAACATGATTTACTATTTTGCGAGAAAAGAATCAAGATCAGACAACAAGTATGAGAGAATGCAGAATAAACATGCATAATTAAATTTTGATAACACATACCTCCCCAGGCGTTAAACTCCCAATCAATTCCCGCTATGGAGTGTTTTGTAATTCCAGACCCGGCTTTACGAGTGACAAACTATAAACCAGGAGCGCTATTAGCAAATGGCAATTCCAAACACCAGACAAGCATATTAAAATAGAGAACACAAGATTTCAGTTGACGCACAGTGGGTCCCATATCACGGAACCAGGAATCATTCATGCTCATCTCAACCACCCTGATGTTTGTCTGATGCTGCATCTGCTTATGAACATTGGGGTACTGCTAGGAGACAAAAAAAAAATCTGAGACTTGATGCCAATGTACATGATAAGCAGTTTGCAGAGCACCGCTTCACGTTAGGCAGCATCATCGTGACAATCCGGTACCTGCTCGGTACTTGCACATATGGTGACGGGCTCGAACTTCGAAATGGCAATCGCTGTTCTCACAAATGTCTCTTGAGCTGGAGCAGCATGCTCCAGCCAGTTGTCTGGACGCTCCTGTCATTCAGATTCAGAAAAAGAAGGAAGGCTTTTACTATGACGATGCACTTGTATTTGCTGAATAAAGCAGGGATATAATCTTTTTTCAGCACTTGACGAAAGGCAGCCACGTATCATGGTAGGCTCATAGCTGTCTCCTCACTAGAATAAAAAAAATCTTTAGTTTGATCACTATTAGTAATGGTAGACAAACGGGAGTGAAAACTACGGCAATCTAATAGTACGAGAGAAGCAAGGGCTGACATACTCAATTGCTTGCTAGTTGTCTTTTCTACCATAACATTTTTTTTGAAAAGTGGCAGTTTTCTACCATAACATGATATTCAGTTTATTTAAGTTAGTAAATAGTACTGGCGAGTTGTAGCATCAGTTTATTTACATATCCGGCATATGTTATCTGATAAAGATGGTGCACAGAAGAAAAAAATAAAGGAAATTACTGCATAAGAAACCGACATGCAGTACTGTACATCTGCAGTCATCAGTTGGTGTGCTTACTTCCAAAAGGAGGAGCCCATCGTGCTTAGAATTTAGTACTACAATATTATACTTTGAGTTTTCTGATGCGTCATCAGCGGTGACCAAGTCCCAATTGTAGTACTATACAGTAACACATACTGTCGTGATTGAAGATTCCATCCGAGTCTCAAAAAGAAGAGAGATTCAAGATTCCAGATTGAGAGAAGAATAGTAATTGACCCACTTAAGTCAGGCTAATTGGTGCCCGGTCGCTATCTGGTCCCAGAAGCAGGCGCAAGTTGGAATATTCCGCCGCCAATATAGGACTAGCAACAGAGGACGTATTCGTTTTGCAGTTCAAGAAGAAAAGGTAAGCCTTCGTGATCTTACCATTCGCGGTGCAGAACGGCCACACAACACAAGATCGATCAGGCTCGTCTCATCAGGATCGAGTTTCTGACAGAGGAACAGTTTTCGGAAGGCAAAGCTTGGAAAATACTAGTATGAAGAGAAGAGTCCTTCCACGACCCTGGGAGGCTGGGAATTGAAGGTAGTGAACCATTTGTAAATCGAGAAATCAGTGTATAGATCAGAATCAGATTCCAATACGGGAATTATCAAAGTGATGTGTTGAGAGGTCCAGTCTTCAACAGAAATAGAGCTGTTCATAGGAAAACAGAGTTGCGTCCCCGTGGTATTGAGTAATGAAAGTAATCAAACGAACGCAAAAAGGACATGGAACGAGGACATAGAAAAAGACGAGAAAGAGGATCAGGAAGAGAGGAGGAGGGAGGATCACATACCGGCCATCCCATCCAGCACTGCTCATGCGGCTCCCACTCCGCCGGCATCCGGAACCCCGACTTCGCCGGGTGCCCCTCCATGACTTTTGAACTACTCCTAGTGAGGTATCAAAAGATTTCTTTTTTCTTCCTCTTGGAAAAAGAAAGGAAACTGAAACAGAAATCTCCCCGAACTGCTACCGGCCCGGACGGTCGATTGGTTTATATAGTCGCGGTGCGGAGAAGACGACGGAGGAGGAGAAAAGTGCGAGTCGTGTGACTGCTGCTGCGTCCCCTCCATGCCTAGGCCCCACCCCACCGCGCACTGTGACTCGAGAGTTGTCCAGAGACGGTAGGCGAGGCCGTGTGCGGGCGACTGGGCGGCGCAACGCAACTTGTGTAGTGATGTGACATTACCACGGGAGAGGTTTTCGGCCACCAAAGAAAAACTTGGAGATAGACCCACTCATACGGTGAGCAAATGACATCTGAACGTATGAAAGCATCGACGTCAACAACACGAAATGCAAGGGCAACTAACGGTGCTGATCCAGGTCCCAACATGTGACTAGGAAGAAAAGGAGTTCCCAACGACGTCGGTCCAGGGCCCAACTGCCAACTACTATTGTGTGCTTCTCACAAATGGCGCACAAAGGGGAGACGCAGAGAGGAGCACACCACCAATGCAAGAACAGAGGCAAACAGAATAGCTTCCACGCCCGGCGCCAGGGTCACGGGTGCAGGAACACCGGTAGCCGCAGCGCTCTGCCCAGACTTCTGCTTGCCTGTGTTACGATTGGAACCACCCGGTGACCAGTTTTCTCCATGTTCTCACGTTCACACGTGTGTGAACGGTTCGTGAAAGGATGCGTCCCTACGCTCCCCGAATGGTAACTGTCACTCTTTCCCTGTATATAAGTGTACCATACAGTAATAAAGAGTTTAACAGTTCATTCATCATTGTCTCCATTTACATTCACAATACGTTGTCAACACTTGCTCTACACAGAAACTCGACGAGTTTAGGAACTTCTTCTAGAGACGCTGATCTCACGGGGGTCAACTTGATGGAGGAAGAACTATGCCTTGTGGACAGTGGCACCACAAACTCTATACTTAGGGAAACTAAATATTTTTAGACTTGGCATCTTTTAAATCATGACCAATGTAATTGCCGATAATTTTCCTCATCATCCCTATGCCGGGATGACGCGTTAACATTCTAGAAAATCACCTTGTATGCAACATGCGGCACGAGTTTAATGTATGTGTAGTACAACCCAGACGGTAAGGAAGGAATTCTTTCCAGAATATCTTTGCCATATCCGTTATCTTTTGTGATGAGGAGAAATTCCTCTTTGTTGTCTTCATGAGCTTCAAGTTTAGAAAATCACTGGTTTGCAGAATACTGCAAACAATCTGCCAGATGCATTTACTAATTATAAAGGTGTCACAAAATCCTTGAACCCTGCTAGGAATGCGCCGGAAAGAGTGGAGGTACCAAATAAAACCATTCAACTCCCTTCTCTGAAAAAGAGGGGGAGAAGTACGGCCCCAAAGCAGGATGTTGCTTCTAGTAAGCGCCCAAGGAAAAAGAGGAAGAAACCCTCCAAGAAGGTAAATGCAAGCCAACCTCAGCTTGGCGAACACCCTGTGGATGCACCGCAACCACAAATCGGCCCTCCAGTGCGCATTGATGCTAGACCATCATCGGAACACCCTAACACACTCATTTTGGGAAATCATGAGGAGTCACATCAGGTACAAGAAATTTCCATCAATTATACTGGTTTTGGAGAATCATATGATCGTAAGACTATGATTGTGACACTTACTTCTCAACCACGGTTGCTGACAACCTTCTGAATGACCCAGAACCAAAGACCATGGCAGAGTGTCGTCGACGCTCGGACTGGGATCAATGGAAGCAAGCAATCGAAGTAGAGATAGCCTCGCTTAAAAAGAGAGAGGTATTCTCATCAGTAATACCTACACCTTCCAGAATGTTTCCTATTGGATTCAAATGGGTTTTCGTCCGAAAAAGGAATGAAAATAATGAGGTGGTGAGATACAAAGCAAGGCTAGTCACACAAGGCTTTACACAGAGACCCGACATTGATTTAAATGAAATATATTCTCCAGTAATGAATGGAATAACGTTCCAATATCTTATATCTTTGGCAGTCCAAAATCATCTATTTTTGCAGTTGATGGATGTGGTGGCCGCATATCTCTATGGGTCACTGGATTCGGATATATACATGAAGGTTCCTGATGGAATCTCTGTACCGAATCCAAACGCAAATCACAACATGTACTGTGTAAAACTAAACAAGTCACTCTATGGCTTAAAACAGTCGGGACGAATGTGATACAACCGACTGAAAGAGTTCCTTTTGAACAAAGGCTACTCTAACAATAATGATTGCCCATGCGTTTTCATAAAGAGGTCCTCTCAAGGATTCTGCATTATCTCCGTGTATGTAGATGATCTCAACATCACCGGCAACACACAAGATATTGAAGAAGCGCGCAATCATCTTAAGACGGAGTTCGAAATGAAGGATTTGGGTCAAACCAAATTTTGTTTGGGTTTACAACTGGAACACCTTCCCACTGGATATCTTGTTCACCGGTCTGCCTATATCTAGAAAGTATTGGAGAAATTCAATATGGACAAAGCTTACCCCTCCACTACTCCTATGGTGGTTCGAGCTCTTGAAAAAGACAAGGATCCATTCAGACCATGGGAGGATGGAGAAGAGATACTGGGACCTGAAGTACCATATCTCAGTACCATTGGAGCGCTTATGTACCTTGCAAATAGCACCAGGCCTGATATTGCTTTTGCAGTGAATCTTCTAGCTAGATATAGCGCAACTCCAACCAAACGCCATTGGAATGGAGTTAAGGATATCCTCACATATCTCCAAGGCACACAAGACCTTGGACTTTTATTCATGAAAAATTCAGATCCAAGCTTAATTGGATACACTGATGTCGGCTACCTTTCAGATCCCCATAATGGCCGATCGTAGACAAGTTACGTGTTTCTACACGGAGGGACTGCTATTTCATGGAAGTCTTGCAAACAGACCATGATAGCCACGTCCACTAATCATTCTGAAATAATTGCATTATATGAGGCATCACGCGAATGCGTTTGGCTTCGCAGAATGATTGACCACATACAACAGTCATGTGGTATTAGTCCTATCGGATCACCAACCATTATCTATGAAGATAATGCAGCTTGTGTTGCACAGATACAAACAGGTTATGTGAAGAGCAATATGACAAAACATTATGCTCCGAAATTGTTTTATCCCTATGAGCTACAACAGAATGGGGATATAAACATCTTGCAGACGAAATCCTGTGATAATCTCGCAGACTTATTTACCAAGTTCCTAGCATTTACCTCTTTTCGCAAATGCGTTCAGGGAATCGGTATGCGTTGACTTTGGGACCTGCAAGGTCCAGGGGGAGTCATCTCCTGAATAGTAACTTGTTATCATATATCATATTGCACTCTTTTCCTATATGAGTTTTACTTACTTGTTTTCTCATATTAGGTTTTTAATGAGGCAATATCTCCACAAGCACATATGT
This sequence comes from Eleusine coracana subsp. coracana, assembly GCA_032690845.1. NCBI lineage: Eukaryota > Viridiplantae > Streptophyta > Magnoliopsida > Poales > Poaceae > Eleusine > Eleusine coracana. Next base: position 7,646,247 of record CM064424.1, read on the forward strand.
CTATCTCCTGATATTCCCTATTGGGGTTTTTAAAGGAGGTATCATAGACATATCCTATGTTGTACCATGTTCTCCTATTTTCCCACTGGGTTTGAGGAGTTTTTCACAGCATATAGATCGTATCTCCTCATATTTTTCCCACAGGGTTTTCTCTCTTTTCTTTGGACACATTTGTATCATTTTCTGTTACTAATATAATTTAATATGTAGGGGCTTGCCTCTTAGTTCATTCAAAAAAAATATTGGATCTCAAAGTTTAATGTTGATGTGCAGCTCTTTGTTGTGAGCCTGTGAATAGTATTTCTTTCAATATTACATCTACCTTTTGTTTTACTTATTATTCACAAACTACGTCCTTATGACCTACTGCTACTCTGAACAGTTGAACCATGTCATAGAACTACTAGGTTCATGAGGTGGAAATTTGGTATGTAACTTTAGATGAGCAAAACTATAGTTTTTCATTATGAATTTAAAGTAATTAATTAGTTTTATTATATTATGATTTCAAATTATACTATATTTACAAAGAGGTTATATATTGGACTGTGTGCTGTTAGGTGCATCCTTTCTGTGTCTTAAGTTAAAATAAAATAATTGGAATTCAATGATTTTTATTCCAGTATTGGTAGTGGATACTTAGTTTATTTACTATGTCCCATCCAAGAATTCGTACGTGGTTCAAGATACGTGCATGTCGCACGTGCATTACTACTAGTGTAACTGAAGTAAACAACATGGGAAGCCAAACAACAATGCATCAATCTAGATTACCTCCCCAGGCATTAAACTCCCAATCAATTCCTGCAGTTGTTTCTTCCTTGATTCCTGAGTCTGCTCCAGCTTTACGAGTAACAAACTAGAATCCAGTAATATTATTAGCTCTTTAATACCATGAAATAAATTAGAATAGAGAAGATAAATATCTAAATTACGCACAGTAGGTCCAATATCACGGAACCAGGAATCGTTCATGCTCATCTCAAGCACCCTAATGTTTGTATGATGTTGCATCAGCTTGTGGACATAGGGATACTGACAAAGAGAAACTCTTAATCTTAATATAGCAAATGTAATAATGACATGTTTTGGCAACTTGATGCAATCCGATACCTGTTTGCCACTAGCACATATGGTGACAGGCTCAAATTTCGAAATCGCAATTGCAGTTCTCGCAAATGTACATTGAACCAGACCGGCATGCTCCTGCCAGTTGTCGGGACGCTCCTGGCATCAAAATTCAAAAGAAAAATTAATAAGTTAAGTACGGCAAATTGGTGATGCATATAAAAATGTTCAATAAAAGTATACATCATCATCAATGTGGAGAAAATGGTAAATAAATCAATCACATGGAATTGTTCAGTATATTTCCATCGCTATCAATGTGGAGAAAAAGGTAAAGAAATCAATATGACCTGCTTTTGTTTTTGAGGGTTTGCTGAACGGGACAAGGGACAAATCATGTGCATGCACATGGTTAGTAATGGCAGACAAATGGAGCCGAAGCCATGTTTATCATACCAGATGGAGAAAGGGAAGGGTCGACACAAAGCTCGCAAGTTGTTTTCTACGCAACTAACATCGTGCTTAATTTGGGTAAGTTTAGTATATACTGGCAAGTTGCTGGGTCAATCTAATTGTGTATTTTCCACCACCACCAACAGTTCAGTTAGAGTTGATCTGCTTTGTTCTGCTTTGCTAAGCTTCCAAAATGAAGAAAGCAGTGACGTGCTTTGGTGACGGAATCTTGAACTTTGGATACTCTGTGACCACGTCCAGATTAAATAACACGTGCTACTGTCACGATCCAAGGATTCTAACGTGAGGACAATCACAATTAAACCAGTTAATCTTGATGCTAACTGCTCCCGGGCAGAACACGTGTCGGAATATTTCAGCAACAATTGTATACTGTAACATAACAAATGGACAAGCCCATTGCTAATTCGCAGTTGAAGACAGAGGGTCGTGCACGATTGCGACCACGCCATTACCAGCGTGCCGAGGACGCCAATGGCCAATCCATCACCACTCAAACAGAACACGCGACCAAAAACAACAAAGCTAAATGAAATGAAATTGTTTCGTGGCAGACATCACTCGTTGGCATGGCTTGGAAAGCACTCTGGAACAGGCACCGTGTGGGTTACAATTTAGATTCCGATATAAACAAGGCACTGTCGAAATCAGAATCAGATTCCAACGTCGTAGGGATGAGATTTGAATTAAACTCGCCGGAAGAACAGGGCCGGTCGGGTCTGCCGGCAGCGTCTAAGGAAGATGGCAAATAGCTAGTAGAACGCAGCAGAACAGAGTAACGGGGGGCACTAAAAATGGAGAGGAAATGATGAAGGGAGGATTACGTACCGGCCATCCCATCCAGCACTGCTCATGCGGCTCCCACTCCGCCGGCATCCGAAATTCCATCTTCGCCGGGCGTCCTTCCATGACCTTCGCCATCTCTCCTTCCTCCTTTCCACAACTCGCTCCCGCAGCGAGCCTCCCGCTCGCCTCGCAGCTAGCTTTATATAGGTGTGGGAGAGGAGAGAGCGGAGTTCGTGGAATCTGGGCCCACATGTCACCGACGGCGGCATCGTGATGGCACCTATGCTTCTAGGGCGGCGGCGGCGGCTATGTCAAGGCGCTCGGCTTTGATTCCATTCCACGTCGTGCTGTGCCCCTCCGACCCACGGGCCCACTGACTTAACGTGGGTCGGCCCTCACTAATCAGGGTTGGCCCACGTACATCTTTACGCCATTCTCACCTGGGCCGGCACAATCTGGTTCTTCTTCACCCAGCCAGAACCAAGTAGCCCATTTTCTCGTGGAGGAGCTAAACGAACGAAGCCCACGGACCACGGTCACCAATTTTTTGCAAGCCGAAAAAATCTCTTCGACCATCATCATCGCCAAGCCAGAGCCAGAGCCGGGCACACGAGTGACCGCAAGCTTCGCCGCGTCCACCTCCTCCTCCGCGGGGTCATTCCCTCGAACACGTCGCGCGCACGCAGCTCCCGTACCGCCCGCGACCTTTTCCGCTCGAATGGCGTAACGGGCCGAGCAACCACGAGCGTGCGTGCGTGCGCGTGGCGTGGCGATGACCACCGTGGCTTCTCTCTACTACCCCTTATCCGTCGCTTCTCTCCCGCGCGGCCAGGCCACCTGCTTCACGCGCGCCGCTTCCTGGAGCCGCTTCGCCGCGGCATGGAGCAGCGGCCATTGCTGCGGCTGCGGGCTCCCGTGCAGCCCGGAGTACGCGAGGCTGCGGGCGCGGTGGAGGGGGCCGATTCGCGCGAAGATCGACGAGGTGGATGAGGACAAGGGCGCCGGTCTCGGGTTCGGTCCCTCGGACCGCAGGAAGCTGCGCCTGCGCCTGCGGCCGCGGCTGCGGCTGCTGTGGTGGCGGCTCCGGCGGCTGTCTCCGCGGGAGGTCGCGGCCGACGCCTGGGCCGCGCTGCGCCGCGCCGTCCGCCGCGTGCCCCCCGCGGCCGCGGCGCCGGTCCTCCTGGCCGTCCTCCTCGCCGCTGCGCGGCTCGCGCTGCCCAAGAACGCGGCCCGTGAGGTGGCATACTCCGACCTCGTGGCGAGGCTCCGCGAGGGCGCCGTGTCAGCCGCCGCGTTCGAGGAGGACTCGCGCCGCATCTACTTCAGCAAGAAGGCCGGGGACGACGACGGGTCCGACGCGAGCGATGCCGGGGAGAGCACCTTGGGGGCGGCGACAAAATGGCCCTACTACGCGCGGAGGGTGCCGCACGACGAGGGGTTCCTGCTGGGGCTTATGCGCGAGGGTGGGGTTGACTACCGGTCGTCGCCACGGCCGGCTGGGAAGTTGCTGGTGGACATGTTGAGCACGCTGCTCACGCTCTGGGTCTCGCTGCTGCCGATGATGTGGTTCATACAGAGGCAGATGTCGGCTGGGGGCGGGGCGGATAAGAGGCGCAGGACGAGGAAGCAGAGAGTGTTGTTTGACGATGTCCAGGGCGTCGATGAAGCAAAGGAGGAGCTTGTCGAGGTGAATATTATTTGGCATTGCTTACTCACGATTGTTTGGTGTGATTCTTGCTGAATGTAGGAACACAATAATCATAGGCGATAGGCGTTCAACCGTACAAATGTCAGGCAATAGACATAGTTGGTACATCATATATACCAAATGGCACTTAACTTTTATTCATGTTCATACATCACAACTATGCTTATCAGATGATTCCATTGGAACTGGGAGTGTCAATTGTCAAGTTTGTATATTGCCTTTGTTTACTTTTACTATTGTATCATGCATTCTGCCGTGAGGCAGTTTCACTGTTATAATCCTCCAGGAGCCTAGATCACTCACAATGACATATTGACACAAACTAAAGGTGTTTCATTTACCATCTGGCCCAGAGGTTAAGCTTGAAATATTTTGTTTGTCTCATATTAGAAAGAATTATGGACACAAGGAACATTAGAATAGATCTCTTTTAAGTTTCACTGAGGCAAGTTGAGCTTGATTGCTTGCTTTGAAGATGGGCCCCTTCTAGCAAATCATGTCTTGTTGCCTCATTTTTATTTCACAAAGCTTCACTGAATAATAAAATGTGGAGCGTTTTGAAAACGCTAAGTCCTGGGAGTTTGAGACAATAGGACATGTACTTCCATGGTATTTGTGGGGCTGTTAAATGATGAATTTGTACTTCCATCTGACAGTTATGTCGGCTCAAACAATTTCCTTTGCTATGTATTAAGTGCTGATTTTTAAAATTTAACTATTGAATGGTTTTCCTTTCTATCCTCTCGTAGAATCATTTTTTTTTTGTTATTTTTGACTGAATCTGGACAGTTTCGTTAAGAACTATAATATGACATGACAATTTCTGCAATGTAGATTGTGAGCTGTTTGCATGGTTTGCTGAACTATAAGAAGCTTGGAGCAAAATTGCCCAGGGGTGTTCTTCTTGTTGGCGCTTCCGGAACAGGGAAGACTCTGCTGGCCAGAGCAGTTGCAGGAGAGGCTGGAATTCCATTTTTCTCTGTTTCAGCAAGTGAATTTGTTGAAGTTTTTGTTGGAAGAGGTGCAGCCCGAGTCAGAGATTTGTTCAAGGAGGCCAAAGAAGCTGCTCCGTCAATCATTTTTATTGATGAACTTGATGCTGTGGGCGGAAGTCGAGGTAGAAGTTTCAATGATGAGAGAGACCAAACTCTTAATCAGGTGTGATTTTTGCGCTCTGATGATATTTTCTATACCTTTATCATGCATATTACTAACGAAGGTTTCCTGATTTTCCCTATCAATAGCTGCTCACCGAAATGGATGGATTTGACTCGGACATGAAAGTTATCGTCATGGCTGCTACTAACAGACCAAAAGCACTGGACGCTGCACTTTGTCGACCTGGCCGCTTCTCCAGAAAGGTTATTGTTGGTGTGCCTGATTTGGAGGGCCGCAAAAAGATTTTGGCTGTTCATCTAAGGGGAATTCCTTTAGAAGAGGACCCTGAAATAATTAGCAATCTGGTTGCTATTGCAACCCCAGGATTGGTTGGCGCAGATCTAGCAAATATTGTTAACGAAGCTGCCCTACTAGCTGCACGAAGAGGTGAGTTACAATCATTTTTATGTCAGATACAGAAAGGTACAGAACATGTCAATTTTTCACATATTCAGATGTGATGTTAATGCAAATATGTTTAAAAAAAAAAACTCAATTGACATTCTTTTCTCATATTGCGATTGGGAATCATTGCAAACTATTCATTATTCACTTTTCTTGTCCTGTTCAACCTATTGGGTCAAAAGGAGGGTTCCTTCCTGTTGAAGTATAAATGTATTGTCCACCTTTTCCCATCAGCTTAGGCTTTTGGGTTCAACTGGTCGGTGCATACAAACTTAACACTTCCTAGGGGTGTCTGAATCCCAATTAACTTAATGTGTAGGAAATTATAGTAAAAATTATAATATGGAACCTCTTTGTGTTTGATTTATCCAGGTGCGAATACTGTGGCTCGGGAGGATATTATGGATGCAATTGAGAGGGAGAAATATGGGGTCAATGGTAGACAACAAAATGATGATTCTGAAAGGCAAGGCCTCACCAAATTATTTCCATGGCTACCTAAACCTGGAAGTAAACAATCAGGCCCTGATGATTTTGGAGGATTGATGGGTTATCATACATTAAGCTAACTTGAGCCTTTTCAAGGTATTTGTGGATTTGTGCTGAATATCTTATTATCTTTTTCTTTCTTTCAGACCACATTCCTATTCTTTTTGTCAATCTAAATGTTTCTTTCCAAACTGATTAATTTGGAGTTCCTTGACACGTAGACTTGTTGGATCAACTCCACTCACTCTTTATTAGGATTTGAAGTATGTCTGATTGTTGTGGACAGCTGGACGCTTTCGTTGGCAAGACATACAGCTGTACAGGTTGCTAACAGTCCAGTTGATCAAATGTCCACAGAATAATAGATGAGGATTAGTTTGGGCGTTCAGTTAGTCAGTCTAGATTGTATAGGTAAGCTGGAGTTCGTTAAGGTTTATTAGCATCGAGTGTAGGGGTAGCCAAATAATTGATTCAATCAAGCAAGGTCAAAACCCTCAAATGGAGGACAAGTCAGCTTTTGCTCTTTGCTTATCCCTCCCTAAACCCTAGCCATATCACTGATGTCCCTTCCTTGAGAGTTAGTCCAGAACAGGGAGCATCACTGCTTTGAAAAGAAAAAATACATTTAACAAATAGGTCTAAACTGTAATCACCACTTGTTTGACACAATGGACATAGAATTAATGGGATTTGGACTTATCTTCTGGCGGCAAGGAAGCACCATTTCTTCAGCTTTTCCTTAATAGATCCGCTATATTGACATTGAAGTCTGTAAGATTGATTTCCTTTGCTCCTTAACTTCAGTTTTTAGGCCGTCTGATTGGTATATATAATTGTCTTAATGATATAGTATCAAAACTTGTGCAACATCTATCATGGCTATTTGAACAGAAAAAAGCATAGTTGTTGGGACTAGGAATGTCCAGCATGTTTCCAGGTTTAGCCAGATTCTGGCTGGTATCAGGTTCACACTGCATGGTTTTGGTACCACCTAGATGAGAGGGTACTGAAAGTGCAGTATATTCCTCACCTCTTTCTCCAACAGGCTGAGGGGAGTAATGATCGTTGGAATGAATTGACGGCAAATCATCTAGTTGTTCTCCATGTTAATTGTACTTACTGTTGCTTAGAGATGTAATTTGAAATATGTAATTCATGCAACCCTCCCTTCCCCCAGCCCAACTATCTCACAAAGATCAAAGCTTAATTCTGAAAGTCTCTAGACCATTACAATGTTTGAAAACGGATTTATGCCCTTTTACACATGCTACCTTTTGTTATCTGCGATTTGGTACATGTTACACCTGATCATAATCTTTTGTCTACTCAAAGGTTTTTATTTGGTCTTTTGCTTCTATTTTGCAGAACCAAAAAAAAATATAGATTTCAACTAAAAGTGGCTCTGTAGCTTTCTAATGTACATCTTCACACTTGTGTGCGGAGTATGCTGCAGTTGGTGACTTTTGGTACTTTCGGAAGGAGGTTGTCACAAATTACAAACGGGAAATCTTGTAGAATACAGAGTCCCAAATTCATTGTCCTCCGGAACAGATTGTCATTTGCAGGCTTGTGACACACCTTTTGTTGTACGCAAATCAACTGCTCTTCTCATTCTTTGCTGACTGGGATTGGAGGTTCTGCTGTAATTGGATCTGTGGGGATGTGCAACTTCTCAAGTGCGCCACTGGAGTTGCATTGGCAACAATGTGCAAGTGCCAAGAAATGCTGATCATATTTCACAGTTTGCAGTGTGATACTCCTTCCATATTAACTTGCACGACTGCTTACACCATATATTGACTCAATTATTACAATGAGAAACAATATATATACCTTTGGTAGTTTAACATGTGAAGTTGCTCAATCTGTGAAGAAAAGTGTATTATGACAGAATTTTTGCTGCGCTTATCCATGTACTGTACGTGATAACTCTGAGAGCTAGCCTTCCAAACGACTAAGTGGATTCCTTGACAGTTAGTCGGAGAACGACAAGACCTGATTGACCTTGAAAAGTGTCTACTGTCAGACACACATATCTTGCGGCGAAGTTGACATGACCTTGATAATTGGAAAGCCATGCAAGGGCTGCAGAATCAGGACATGTACCCTTTATAAAGAGGAAGTTTCTTCTGCTCTTCCTCATCAAGAAAAAGGGAGTAAAAGGCAGAGCTTTGGCATGCGGATTCTGATCTGTTGTAAACAGGAATGAACCGTGTGGCCTGGCTTTTGAGGTTCCTTTTTTTTTTCTGGGGTCTGTGTGCTGCTGAGAGCTTGTCCCACGGGATCAAATCGCAAGCTCAAAAGGAACAACAGGAGGAAACTGATTTGTAGTTCTTTAAAAAAAAAAAAAACTGATTTGTAGTTTTCGCTCTTTGGTTCCCACTTTGCTTCCTGCTGATGATCTAGAGGGTCCGATACGCCCGGGGCACGCATCTATGACCACAAAGTCCGGAGGCTCACCTTGTCCTTGAAGATAGTAAAATCTCCTGCATTTTTGTATGGTTCTATTCTATTTTGTTTTAGTATTACCCAGGATTAACTGTTATCTCAGAGTTAATTATCACGTTACTCACGTATAATTGGTGCACTATAAAATTTGTGTAGCACCCCGTTATAGATTTGAGCAGTTAGCTTGTGAATAGGGGTTGGAAATGGTTGAAAGAATCTTGCGTAGAGGCCATATCAATGAAAATGACCATTTAAGGACAGATGTAAAGGTGACGAGTGACATGTCAATGTTGCACCCCCAAATCGTATTCTGAATTCTGGTGTGGAATTGGAACGTAGGATGCTATGATAACATGATGCTGACAGTACCAATGATAAGCGCACTGCATTTTTGCAGCAATTTCAAGATACGGGAAAAATCCAAGACCTTTGGTTTAGGTTAACACTATCATGGATTCCATATATAAAACTACTAATGTATTTGGATGTAAGTCCGACTCCGACAGCGAAGTGTAGTAAATTACACAGTGGCAGAGGTGAGATCGATGTAGGGATGCAAGTTTTCACTTTTATGGGTCGGTGAGTCGGCCTAAAATCTTCTCAAATGAACTAAACTTCACCTCTATCCTATTTAATCTAATGGAATAAATGAACTAGAGTCTTAACCCACTACTATCCATTGGATAGCCCACCTACATCCCTAGATGGATGAGAATATGGCCGGAATTAAGGAGGAAGACAAGCCAGATGGTGAAGAATATTTTAAGAGACAAGACGAGAAAGCAAGAACAAAGCGGTGCACTGATTAGTGACTTTCAGTCGCTAAAGACCTAGAGCTCTGAGCCGAATACTTCTATGCAGTAGACTTCTAGTGGGTCGCTTTCCCGACAAAAAGCTTATTCTCCCTCATTCCCCATGGACAAAGCGAGTGCCAGAACGTAATCCATGCTTAACAACTTTTTAATTCACGAACTGGTAATTTGCGTGCATTTAAGGACGCATCCATTTTTTAGACGCTGTCCTCATAACCTAAGAATTGTCATGCTTTCTAAGTTTCTTTATATGATTTAGTACTTACAACTTCATAGCGTTACATGTAAAGTTATTAACATAATGCCGTGCTCACGTACAGCTGCATGAGTCCAGATCCAGTCCACCCTTTTCTCCCCTCTGACTTCGTATATGTATGTTTCTTTCTCCAGAGATTATATATCTCTTACTCCCTCCGTCCCCAAATAAGTATCGCTATAGTTATCGTGTCGATCAAACTTTCTTAATTTTGACTATATTTAGAGAAAATATTGATAATATTTATGTATCTAAATAAGTTTCTTATAAAAATAGATTTAATAATCTATCTAATAATACTAATTATATATTATAAATATTACTATTTTCTTATATATAATTGGTCAAAGTGAAAAGCGTTTGACTCCTCAGGAAACAAGAACGACACTTATTCTAGGACGGAGGTAGTATATGCTAGTGCACTTATACCAATATTGTTCTATGGGACAACTGAATACACCAATATTTAAGAAAAGAGTAAAGTATATGACCGGTCTTTAAACTTGTACGGTTGTGTCACTTAGGTCCCTGTACTCTCAAATTGCATTTCTAACAACCTAAACTTAGTCTCGGGTATAATTTAGGTCTCTATACTCTCAAAATGTAAATTTAACTCTCAAAATTAAGTTTAGAGAGCTAAATTTGCATTTTGAGAATATAGGGACTTAAATGACATCCGAGCCTAAGTTTACGTAGTCAGAAATACAATTTAAGAATATATGGACCTAAGTGACACAACCGAACAAGTTTAAAGATCGGCCATATACTTTACTCTTAATTAAGAAAATAATTGCGTGAATATTCATAGTCCATCCTTTCTCCACTGTGAATATCTATCATCCTGGAACAATTTTCAGTAGATGTCTCTCTATGATATGCTATTGCACTTTCTTGTACAAGAACAAGTTTTATCTTAACAGATTGGGAGTTTTGTTTTGCAGGATAATTGAATAATACAGCAACCATATCATTGAACATATGAAAGGACAATAAAAAAAAAGAACTAATTAGTCTGTACCAGAAATTTCAGTGTCGTTTAATAGGAAAAGTGATGATTTATATGAGCAAAGGAGCGATTCATATCCTGAACCTATCTTCTCATGAACTATTTTGTAGTCTTGCCACAGTTCTTTCACGATGCATCAAAACAAAATAAGAACAATTACTATGGTTACTGAAGAAAATTCTAAATTATAATGAATAAAATGAAGGATCGATGTCAACAATTTTTTTCTTACACATATAGATACTAACTTGTTCAAAATGTATAAGTTTTAAACGAGTTACGTGGTCGTTTCAGTCATTAATGATAACTCATTGGCATATGATCGTTTATATTAGATGGTCATATGTATATAGATGAATTATTCGACCTTTCGCATACATATCTTGCATGCGGTTTACCAAAAAAAAATCAATGCATTACTCACAAAAAAAAATAAATGTATGCAATATTCAGCATTTATCTTTTTGATACTCAGCATTTTAGTAACTGGCACAACCCTCCTTCAATATGCATTTGTGCTTTACGAACTGAAGCATTTGTCAGTAGTATTTTTTGTGTAACAGTTAAGCATTATCATAACTACCAATATATATATCATTTGCTTGTGATGAACATGATATGCTATTCATCTATACTATTGAACAAAGTTTCTAAAGATTGACTATGTACAAATTCTTAAACAACGCCATATATTTTTGAGAAATAAATGGAGTATAAAACACGTTGTTTTAATCATCATAGTATGATCATTTCGAGTGAAATACACCTCAAATGACACAATATTAGTATGCAACATACTTTGTTATCATTTAATGCATGCATGCCAAGCTCTCTTACATATTTTGATGGATACATTGCTCGATGGACCACTGATCATAATTAATATTAATAAGTACATGACAAAATAAATACAACACGCTATAGCTATATTGCGATCAACAAGAAGCTAGCTAGTACAGCTATATATGCTCTCGGTCCTTGATCTTAGTGTACATATAAACCTCGATGAGACGATGACTTCGAAGATTATTGTATTAAAGGAGTTATATATCTAGCGAGAGAGCATCAATGCATGCATAAACGGGCAAGCTTAGAGTGGCACATCTATATCTAGACGACGAGGCGCCTCTGGTGGAAGGTGGCGATGAAGTCGGACGCCTTCTGGTCGACGTCGCGCTCGCCGACCCACCAGCCGTTGTCCTCGTCGCTGGACCGCACCTTGCGCAGCCTCGCCGGCCCCTCCCAGTTCACCTCGTCGTCGACGTGGTACCGCCTTGACTTTCGTGAGAAGCTGAAGATGCAGAAGAATGACCTTCCTCCCATATACTTGTCCTACTTCTTGTAGTTACTTACCAGCAAATAAATGTTACACTCCTTAGAGAGAGAGAGAGAGAGAGAGAGAGAGAGAGAGAGAGAGAGATGAGATAGTTGCTGGTAGTGTGGTTGGAGGTCAGTTGCTGTCTTGGGCAACTGAGAAGAGACCACACCTCAATTTATAGTGGAACGGGGGCTTTGTTGTGTGCATGGCGAAGACAGCCAGCTAATAAATAATAATTAGGGTTCTTTTTCTGGTCGTCGAGTTAGACATAGATGATCAAAAAGGTGTCGATCAGGGGGAGATCGACCTCGGAGGGCCTGGATCATATGATCCGATAAAGGTCAAGATCCAGCGGTCGAGACTGTGTGACATGATAGATGCTAAAGCGCGGTAGATTAGATCATATATATGTTCTGTAGCGCACTTGATGCATATGAAGCCGTCTTTTTTAGTTTATAGGGAGGGAAAAGCAAGTGCTGTTTCATTTAGCCTCCCGCCTCCGCTTTTCTCAGACACTATCACTGTTTGATTTTGAGCTCCATGCATGATGCATGCATGAAAAGATCCTAGAATATTTAGGGACGCATCAATGCTGTATGCCTGTATCCGATATCCTAGTAATACAAGAACAAATTAAGTCAGACATATATGATATATGTGACGTGCATGCAACCTGGCTAGTAGCTAAAAGATTTTGCAATGTTACAGTTTAGAAGAATCTCTTTGATATTTTTTATGGAGGAAGGGAGAATCTTTTCTTTGTGATCATGCAAATTTATATTAGTATATGCAATTCATTCAGCTAGAAAATTTCACATGGCTACAGGTCATTTGATAAAATTACTACAAAGTTACAATTTAACCGCTACTTGATAAAGTGTAGATTTTAGGATGAATTTATCACGTAGCTATAGTATTCAAGAGGGTTCCAGACATTGGAGTCTGGGAATAACATATCTAAAATCTATAGTTTTGCGATAATTTTGACATAGTATTTTTTAGTTTGGTGTCTCACTTATCAAAAAAATAAAGGAAAATTTGTCTGTAGGACACACTTCAATGTTGATTTTGTCTCATGGATAACTGAATCGCTTCTTTTGGTCTCGTGGATACCGAAAAAATACACCTTTTGTGTGCAGGACACTATAGCGAAAAAGTGACCATTTTCAAATTTTTTATTTTAATGTACTAAATATATTAGAACTTGAAATTTACCACAAGCACACATTACTAAATTACCTATACATGCAATTTTTTCATATTTATTTCTGATTATTTACATAAGTTTTTCACTAATAAAATATTTATTTTTAAAATTAAACTATGCAAACAGTTGGTAAAAAATTAAGAAAAAATCACATGAACATAAAATGCAACAATGTAATATTGTGACAAATTTCAAGTTGCACTACATTTTATTCATTAAGATAAAAAAATTGAAAATAGTCACTTTTTCTGCTATAGTGTCCTGCAGATAAAAGGTGTATTTTTTCAGTGTCCATGAGACCAAAAGAAACGATTCAATGTCCAGGAGACAAAACTAACATTTAAGTGTGTCCTACAGATAAATTTCCCAAAAAATAATAACATCAAAATATCCAATCTAACACTAAAAATATTTGCTAATGTATGGTCCACTTTAGGGCAAGCTGTGATCCTATATTTTGGCAGCCCCAAAAAACAGCAATCATATAACATCCAAATGTCCAATAGTAAACACATTGGAATTTGTCTGAGAAATGATGGTTTTGTCTATAACACACTCACAATCGCGTTTTTGTCCAAGACATTGAATTTTGGGTGCCCATTATTATTGTTTAATAATTATTTATATCTCAACACACCGAACATATTAAAGTTTGAATCTTTGCACAAACATACACTGTTCCATTCTCTATCACTAAAAAATAGAGACAAATGTTTTGTTATTATTGACATGGCTTGCTCGATAATTTAAATATTAAAATAATAAGTAAATCTTGCAAACAATCAGAAAAAATATAGCTCTACTTTTTAATAATAGAGAATGCAACTATGTATGTTTGTGTAAAGATTCAATTTTTAATGTGTTTTGTGTATTAAGATAAAAAAAAGTTATAAATAATTATTAAATGGTAATAATGTACCATAACAACATCTAAAATCATAGTGTCTTAGACGGAAATGCAATTATGAGTATGTTATAGACAAAATCACTATTTCTCAGTGTCTCTCAGAAAAATTCCCCAAACACATTTTGTATAGAGGCATAATCGGCATGCATGCCACTATAAGCACAGAGTGATTAGGATCTTCTCCCTGTTGTTTACCTAGATCATATTAAAAAAAATTATGGCTGTAATCACACTAATCTGAAAAGAAGAAAAGAATGCTCAATCATGAGATAGCTACATCTCCCATGCTATATTCCAAACCTTTTCATAAAGGCACCACGCGTTATTTGGATTCGTACGTTCAAGGTACACGTAACACGCACACCGGCCTTCAGAAGTATATATCGAGGAAATGTGATTTTGGTGTAATATCAGTCAGATATATATGTATAAAAGTCAGTGCATTTCATGTTCAGGATTGCCCGCGTCGGAATGCACTTTTTTTCCTGCCTCCAAAGTAGCTGACAAGAGACGGTATGTACCCGTAGAAAATAAAAGGAGGGGAAGTAATACTGCTAGTGCTTTGTTCCATCGATACACAAACAGTACATAACCAAACAAGATTCAAATACAATAATGTTCACCAAAGAAGCCTTTCTGCGGAGCCAAAAGAACTAAAGAACAGTGTGTTCAACGATGCTTTGTTCCATCGCCTTTATCTATATGAAGGGTGCGTCGCGTGTATTTGGCGGCCGTCGTACATCCTTAAGCTCTAAGCAGTAAGCTCCAAAGTATCGATATATATAGATGCTAAGATGCTGCAAAACCTGGTCCCTAACTAAAAGCGCTCTTGAGCGTACAAATAATTGGCAGATGTGCTGTTGCATCGCGATAACCAAAGCAGGGCGTTGTATTGTCTCTGTCGAACCCTGCACCTTAGACCCTGCAGCGAACACTTGCCTCTCGCTTCACCCGAAGCTTGTAACGCAATCTGAATTTGCATCTTTCTAGTTGATCATGGATAAGGGGTGGCTTGGCTTTTTGTTTCCTGGAGACTCCGGAGCTTGATCAAGAGGGCGGTTTGAGCTCCACACCTGCGTTGAAGGACTGATGTCAGCATGGTATGAGATGTGAAGAAGTAATTTAGAAAGAGTTGTCCATAGTAATTTTCAGCCATTTACCAGTAATCTTTACAAAGGACCCAATATAAGACTATTCAATTTGTTCCCTAACTAAATTGCACATGGAAATGCAAAGTTATTGCAGTTGATTTTCCATCTCATGTGGTGAGTGAAGCAGTAAGCCTAAAAAAATTCAGTGAGGCAAGGCTGAAGATTTTTATCTTTTTTTCCACAAAATAGTAATATTAACTTATGAAAAATGAACTCAGAATAATATTATTCCTCGAGGGTCAGGCGTAGAGATCAATAGATAGTCGACTAAACAGGAAAATAAGAGGCTTCTAGTTGTCATCAGAGATATTGTATGTTAGATTCTCACGAGAAGAAAAAAAAAGAGAGAGAGAACAGATAGTGAAGGTGTATTCACCTATAGGAGATGCATAGGATCCATTTTTTTCTCTGAAAAAGATGTATTCTCTGAAGATTTTAATTGATTCAGATACCTAATTACTAACAAAATGGTTGCAGCATTGTCTTGTGGCCATTCTGGACCTACACGAAAGCGACGGTCTGACTCATTAATTAGACCATTTCTTCCAATTTCAAGCCAGCTGTTACTGTACTGCAAATCGTTTGCCTGGGAATCAGATCCATCCCAAGAGGAATTTATCGGCGAAGGAACCTATCTCAAGCTTCAAGGCCATTTGAAGGTATAATACTGTTGAAACATCATGGTATCAAATCTTAAAGGCCTAGGCACTATTGCAACAACACGGTATCAAATCTTGTAGGTTGAAACTGAAACTTGAAACGACATGGTATCAAATCTAAAGGCGTAGGAATACAGTTGAAGCAATTTGGTATCAAATAGTACCTGATTTCGTTAGGTGCTAGGTTTAATGGTGCTATGCAATCTAGTCTTTGATATTTTTGTAACGAGATAGGACAGGAGCTGTACCTAAAACTAACAATTACTGCATCTAGCGACTTTGAGTTGATAATAGCAACAGTTTAGCATCTACATATCCAACAAATTAATCGACAGAAGAACAGCCAAACAGCAGTGAAACAAACAAACAAGGTTGCCTAGAAAGCGCAGGGACATTACGGTTGTGGACAAAAAACACTCTAGATATCTAGATCTTTGTTGCAGTAGTTGTTATTTAAAGGACAAAAAGCTCTCTTTATTTTAATGTCACATTTGGCTTGTTTGAAGTCGTCAAGGTAGATGAGTGTTGCATTATTCTAGTTCATATTTTAGACTATTCCATTCTGCATAGAGTTGCCACGTTTGACATTTGTCTACAGCTCCTTCCCTTGACTCCAAGAGGAGTATTATTGTCCAAAATACTAACCAGTAGTTTTAAGAAACTACTGGCCAGTAGTTTGATCTAACGGTATAGATTTCATAATCTGAAATCGTATCTACTGGTCAGTAGTTTTTCAATTTGAGAGCAATATCGGAAAAAATAAGAGTTATAGATTTATATTAATTATAAATAAAGTTATATTAACAATCAGATTAATAACTAATGTTTTATATATTTTTTAAGATAAACTTATATTTTAATTACTTGATAGATTTAATATTCTATTGTGAAAATAAATATAAATTTATTAATTAATAGTGCAATTACAAAATTACCCTCAAACTACTGGCCAATAGTTTTTCAAAACTACTAGCCAATATTTTGAACAGTAAAACTCCTCGACTCCAAAAGCACTGACCAATTGATGAAAGGGTAAAAATAAATAATGGAAATCCACGAATGCAACAACCCAAATCCAAGAACATGTACTACTCTATCAATGTCGAATTCTCCATTGCTGATGCAGACTCAAACGAAACTCTTCAGTCCAATATTTTTATTCTATGGTTTGGCTTCTTTCATACTTAAACCTTGGCCGGCAATGACTAGTAATAAACAAATGAATATTGATAATAACGACTGGTTATAGAGCACCCATGGCATTAAATTGCTTCGATTACAACAACCACGAAGTGACTGAGAAGCAACCTCGAGCTCTTCCCACCCATAATCTAAATGCAAAGAGGTTTGTACCTTTACCTCCCTTTTCCATGCCTTTTTACCTTATCCTTCAAATTGTCAGGTCCTCAAATTAATCAACAGGATATGAAGCCCTTTTAGGATGTCTCGCTGCGGCAGTGATAGTTGGTGTTATTGCTGTTTCCTGCCACATCAGGAGACGAGCATATAGGTTGAAACCATCAAGAAGGGATAACGGTAATTTCGCAAACTATTTTCTAATCCATATACACATACTACAGTACCTCAGGTGGTGGTTTTTGATTGCCTAAGAGCACGATGCACTTGTGCATCTTTATTATCTTTCAGATGTCACATTTGTATCCCTTGAATATGAAGAGGCTACCTGCAAGCAGATGTCGATTAAAGATATATATGCTGCAACTGAAAACTTGAGTCCATCAAATGTCATCGGACAGGGTATTGCAGGTACATGTCAGGATTATGATCTCATCAAGCAAAAAACAAATAAAAATTAATAAGAACATAAGATCTTGAAGGCATTTACCACATTTTCGACAATATGTGGTTTTTGATTTGCATATTGTTCCTCTTGTATTTTCAGGGAAAGTGTACAGAGGAGTGCTTGCAAATGGCTGGCCTGTTGCAGTGAAGCACATTGTAAAGAATGAACATGCAGAAACCTTCCTAAGAGAAGTTACAAGCTTATCACATATCAGACACCCGAATCTAGTGTCATTAAGAGGTTATTACGACGGGCAGGAAGAGTGTTTTCTGGTGTATGAGCTGTGCACCAATGGTAATCTGTCAGAATGGCTATTTGGTGAGTACCTTTTCAAGGAAATCAAACAATAGGATGACCTTATTATATTATTTTCATTGCTTCAAAGAACTGAATACTTTGATTGCAGGGAAGGATAAAAACCTTTCATGGATTCAGAGGCTTCGTATAGCTCTTGGTAGCGCTTGCGGCCTTTGGTTCCTGCACATATATCCTGAAGGATGCATTGTCCACCGTGACATCAAGGTATGATCACATGGTCCTAAAGGATTCAGTGCATCTAAAGATTCAAATAATCGAACTCATACCTGCTGTGACAGCCAACCAACATATTGCTTGGGGTTGATATGGAACCAAAGCTATCTGATTTTGGACTCTCGAGAGTCATGGAGCTAGGCGTGTCACATGTAAGCTCTGAAGTCAGAGGAACTTTTGGCTATGTTGATCCAGAATACCGTCACAACCACAAGGTCAATGCTGCCGGGGATGTATACAGTTTTGGCATGGTCCTCCTACAGCTCCTGTCAGGAAAGCGAGCAATCAATATCATGAACACGGATAAGCCAATGTCACTGGATAAAATGGTATGGTCAGAAGCAATTAAAGTAAATTTACATTCAGGAATGAAATTATTGATTGAGCTGGATCTGATTTGAATACCTGTTGTTCCCAGGCTTCAACACTAATCCGAGAAGGAAATGTATTGGAGTTTGCTGATTCTAGGTTGAATGGGAACTACTCGGTGGAGGCATTTGATGTCAGTC
Source organism: Eleusine coracana subsp. coracana (assembly GCA_032690845.1). Classification (NCBI taxonomy): domain Eukaryota; kingdom Viridiplantae; phylum Streptophyta; class Magnoliopsida; order Poales; family Poaceae; genus Eleusine; species Eleusine coracana. The sequence continues at coordinate 7,664,943 of CM064424.1, forward strand.
TGAAGCTTGCTCTGTCATGCACTGGCCACAAGAAGCAGCGGCCATCCATGGAGCAAGTTGTGTCGAGGTTAGAGAAGGCTCTAGAGATCTCCACGAAGAATGATGACAAGCACAACAACATTAGCATTGTTGAGTCCCTTGCATAGCTATCCTATGTAACCTTTTAATAAGCTCCTTAATGTTTCCATGGACATGTTTAGACTTTCTTGAACACTAGGTGAACCAAATCTGATTCAGTGGTAAAGTAGAAAAATCTTGCTTCAAACTGGCAGATATTACTTCATGCCTATAGAGGCCAGCTGTAGAGACAGTAGGGCAATCCAGAATTCCAGACTCATAGTAAACTGAAACTAATGCCGAAAGAAATAAACAGAAGCACAATACCTCCTAGAAAATAAAATGTCCAACGGAAAATGATCATGAAATCAATTCAACATTTGAGTTTGCAATTGTGGTCTATGTGAACATGCATTTTCAACTTACTAGAAAATAAAACACCAAAAAGAACACCAGCCACCATAACTGGCCCTACCACTTTGCCACATATATTCAGAAGTGGCAAACGAAGAGGACTTGTGACTGGTGCCTTGAAGACCAAACAATGTCATACATCTCCATGCAGCAAATGAATAACATGCCGTTCTCTTTCAAAAAAAGTCAATATATGCATATATAATACAAAATGTATTTATTATTTCACCAATATAGTTTTCAGCCTAAAGAATTAAAGGGTTTTACATAGATGCATAAGCAAGTATCCAATTAACAGTTAAATCTAATTACAACGCATTGCAGAAAACCATACTGCACACACATTATCGAAGTGGCAGTTTGTTCACTTCAGCATAATCCTTTTGGTTCATCGAAAGGACACAGAAACCATGAGGGAGGAAAAGGTAAATAGCAAGAAATATTATCACTCCGAGATCAGCTTCTTCACCTATGGCAGGCTGAGAGGGTTGCCGTAGGTATATCTGACTGGCACACCACATACAGTACAGGGAGGCTATCACCAGGATGAGATAGAAAGATTGATTTGATTTTTCTGTAGCAGATACTCCATGCTTAATTCTGCCAAAACAAGGAACAAAATCTTTACCGAAACGTAACATGGATTTTTAAGTTAAGGTAAGTTTTAAAAGGAAAAAAATTTCTAGCAGAAGGAATCATCGAAACATTCAAAATTCAAGAGGAAGAATTGCAAAGATTCTGTTCCGTGCACCAGCGTGGCATTTTTGTTGGCCGTCAGTAAAGGTCATTGTATACTTCTATTCTGGAACACACAACAGAAGTGCGTGTGTTGCATTGCTGTGCACAAGCCAGAACACTTAAAGCTGTGTCAAAAAGAGTTTTTATTTTTTTAAAAAAAAAACAGACACCCAAACCTAAATGTAGCATCATTATTGTAACATGACAATGATCAACATAATAACCAAAAAGAAATATTAAAGTTAGAGTCAATATCTAGTTAGGTCTCCATTTTTTATTTTTAGGGAAGGAGAGAATCATAGCTTCTGTAGAGCATTAGTACAGATCTGTCACCTGTTGATGTACACAAATCCCCCCATGAGGCAAATGCAAAGAAGGCCTACAATAACCACTGCATCTAGATTGATTGGAGCTCGACCTTTCCACCAACCGGTGCTCAGTATCCAAGTATACATTGTAAGAATGGCCATTCTCCTGCAGCAACATAACATCAATCTCAGTAGTCTAACAAGCATGCAATGCTTCAAAAGAAGCAAAGTGATCCATTTATCTCCATAGTAGCAAGGGGTGGAGGTTTGTTTGCCAGTCCTGATAAATTGCACTTGTTAAACAAATATAGTGCGTCGATTCTGTTCAGGCAGATGTTCCTAGTTCAAAGGAACTTCTCCCATGCAGTCACTTTAAATACTTTAATCCTATGAGCATTCTTAAAGCTACGGTATCAAGTAGTATATGCTAATGTCTCCCCTGAAACATGAGGAAACTTGATAATACTACATGCCCTGCAGTTAAAGAAAAGTCCGAACCACTGCATGCTCACCTCAAACAAGTGATCCAAGAAGAAGTGGGACAGCGAGCCGGCCGAGATAAGCAAGAAGCACTGCCTCTTGTTTAGTGGTACCTGCAGCAACACCAGCATTAAACAAATCAGGCATGGAAGACCAAACGCCACATGATCAGAGGCTTCTGGACTCTGGCGCTGGTCCCTTCTCTAAGATTACTGGATTAAGATAATCCCGCATTTGGTACACTAGATTGACAAAGATGCTGCCTTACAGAATAGTCGTGACTGAAAAGGTACAAGCAAATCCAAGGAGGGGGGAAGGAGAAGAATGAAAGAAGAATATGAGGGAACATTCTGTCACGCACCCCTGCGGGGGAATCGAGGACGCCGGCGGGAGAGCCAGGCGAGCGGGAGGCCGAGGAGGAGCGGGTAGTAGAAGGGGTGGTGCACGACGGACATGGCGAGCCCGCCCACGGCGGACGCGGAGGGGAGGAAGGAGCAGAGCCACTCGGCGAAGGCGCCGAGGTCCGGGCCGAGAAAGGCGTTGGCGGCGTAGAAGGCGCAGTGGTGCGGGCCGAAGCGGCCCGGCCCGGCGACCCGCGACAGCGCCGCCCCGCCGGACAGCGCGTACAGTAGGTGCGCCCCTGGCCCGGGCATCCCGCTCGCTCGCTCCCAGTGATCGCGCGGCGGCTCGGTTGATGCGCGGCCGAGTTTGGTGGCCGGGAGAGAGGAGCAGAGGCGGTGGCGGCGATGCGGTGCCCTGCTGGGGACTCTCTGGTTTGATTTAGGTGGGAGCTTGCTTGTGTGATTGTGTCCTTGTGCGTTTACTCTATGCTTGTTCGGCTTCCTAATTTCCGCTGCTACCGCCAAGGTAACGGTAAACGGTCAGGTGGTTTGACTGACCAGAGCGCAGAAGACCAGGACGGAATGCACTGCTGGTCTTGCAGCTGCGTTCGTCTTTCTCTTTCGCATCAATCGCATGCAACCGGTGATATAAAACCAGAAATAGTAGTACTGCCATCTTCTGCGGTTGTACCGCATTTGGAGCTTTGTTCATCGCGACATGATCCGAGAAGGGGTCAGAACATGTCAAAAGACACGGTCTAAGCCGCCGCCCTGCCCAACTGAACCAACCACGAATGAATTGTGACGGCTTAGCTAATTGTCACCTACTTTGCCCGGCTGCTACATCCGGATATTCCGTTCACGAAGTTCCCGCCGTTGAAGACTGCGAAACCCCATCGGAAAATAATAATAATAAAGACTGCTAAACATATGAGGCACCCGCAGAGTTCGGGTGACAGCTGAGATCATGCTAACACTCGAAGAGAAAGCAAGGCTTAACGTTCGCACACCACCTACATAGTAAATCCTAGTGTGATAACGAACTTGTTAAAAGCTTGCTCCAGAACATACAGGGTCTGGAGTTCGGACAGCTGCACTGCGCTGGACATTTTTACAGAAAGCAGCGGTGCATCTTACTACTAGCTTACGGAGGCAGTCTTGTTTCACTGGCGCAGCAGCGCGCACGTCAGGCGTCGCAGCCCATCGGCACGGCGTCGTCCACCCCGCGCCTCCTTGATCGCCAGCAGGTTGTCGCAAGCGATCCACGGGAAGCTCCAAAGCCGTTTCTCCCCGCGGTGGTCCGGGTGGTACCACGCCGACGCCATCCTCGACGCGTCCGAGCACTCCCTGAGCCACCCCCTGACCTCGTCGTGCAGGGCGTCGACGGCGGCCACGATGCGGTCCTTCATGTCGAAGTAGCGCTTGTTGTCGCGCTTCAGGTACAGCTGCTTGTTCCGGATGTTGCCCGTGAGGATGAGAGTCCTCGGCCTCCGCCGAGTAGTAGCTCATCAGCATGCCCAGCTTCTCGGCGTACAGCTCGTAGCACTCCTCCGCGGCGTCCAGGAACTCGCGGAAGCCCGGGACCTCCACGCGCGGCGGCTCGCCGGGGCCTCGGGCAGGAGCGCGTCCGAGTCCTCGGCGTGGCGCAGGGCTGCACGGTACAGCTTGCCCATGGGGCCGTCGGAGACGTACATTGGCTTCTCCCAGCGCTCCATGAAGTCAGGGTACTCCCGGGGCCGCAGTGACAGGGGCATCTGCGCCGGAGCGCCCGTCTTGGCGAAGTCCACGGCCATGGAGTGCAGAGCGGCCAGCTGGAGGCACTCGGGGCTTCGAGCTTTCAGCGGATTACGGTCCGCATGGATCAGGTGGGCAGTGGAGATGGCACCGAGGGTATCATTTATCATGTAATCGACGAAGTTCTTATGGATTTCCTGCATTAACAGATGGTATGATGAATTTCCCACATCTGAGCATAAAAAATGCAAAGAGGAAAAAGGTATGATGCATTTTTTTTTCCAACTACGAGGAGCAGGTAAACAGTAGTAAGATCTAAAACCAGCAAGATTTCATATGCATGTTCGATAATGACAATCTCAAGCCAAGGTCCCATTTGGGTGGGTTTCACTTTCTCAGTGAAGTGCTTCTCATTTTTCAGAAATAACTATAAATGCATTCAGTGACAAACTGGAACCCTGCCAGACAAGCTCCAAGTTAAAACACGTGCTAAGCACGTACATGGTTCAAAACATTAGAGCTTTACAATTTCTGTCCGACTTCCAAGTTGATAAATAACCTTTTTTGGCTAATACAAAAAATATATTTATCATATTTTCCACCGACATAACCTGTTTTCCAAGGTTCTGTAATGCAAATTTCGTAATAATACCGCTACTCATAAACACTTAAACCTTGGTGCTATTTTTCAATATAAAAATCTGAAATTGGGAATGTCAATAGAACTTAGGATTGTACCTCAAGTGTAACAACATGGTCCATTATGTGTGGCCTTGTTGCAGCATAGTCCATAGGTGCATCAACCTTCTCGGGGATCAGCTTGTCATCCCAAGTGATAAAGAAAAGGTCACCATCCAAATCACCCCCGGAGCATTCATTTGGATGAGGCCTAATTAATTTAAAGACTTGTAAGGGTACAACAACAACAACAACAACAAAGCCTTTTTATCCCAAGCAAGTTGGGGTAGGCTAGAGATGAAACCCATGGGAACCCAAAAAAGAAGAGACAAAGAAACAAAAGCCAAAAGAAAGAGAGAGAGAAAAAAAGGACAAAAACAAAAAGAACAAAAGCCAAAAACGAGTAAGCAAGAAGGAAGGAAAAAAGATCACGGTTCAGTATTGATCAAAAGCCAAAAACGAGTAATTTGGTTTAATATTATCAATACTACCCTTAAAGACTTTAAGGGTAGTATTGATAATATTAAACCAAATTATTAATTGAGATTATATGCATTGCACAACATAACATGTATAGAAGGGCTAGCAAAAATCAATATAGTGACTTAGTTCAGTAGAGATACAGACTTCATCGCAACTATGGGCAAAGAAAAATGAAGTATACAACCCCAGAAAGTCATCTTTCAGCTTAACGTACCTTTCACCTCTCTGTAGAAACACAACACAATCAACAAGCCCCCTAGCATCCAATCCAGCATCATATACAGCTTCGAGTACTCTGATATCACCAGGATGGAGACATGGGTTCTTTGAGACTGCAACTTTCCCAACAACTACGGCTGTTTCCCCATCATCATCATAAAAGAATGGCTGCTCATTGTCCTTCTGCTCCTTCTGAGTCTTTGTAACTCTGATATAAACTTGACCATAGTCTAACGTGCCTGTTTCATCCAGACAACCAATAAGAACATGGCCTTTCGGAACATGAATCTTACACCTAGTTCTTATGTCAATCAACCTATTTGCACGATGGGCTTTAAGCCAATGTACCTCTTCCTTGCAGCAGCATCTTTACTGCCCTCTTGGTTTCAGCACCACCAATTTTCCCCAGGGCAGACAAAGCAGCTTCTTTGTTAGTTAGCATTTCATCTGCTTCACGCATATCATCTTGTTGCATCGACTCAAATGTTTCATCCCTTATCCCCAAAGTTGAAAGAAGAGAGATAATTTCACGATTCACATAGCATGGCTGAGACTTGCTCCAACTTGTAATGTTCAGCATATTGCTCTGTGATTCAAACTTTTTCATACTAGGTCGCAGAGAAAGATCAAAAAAGGAAGTAGGGTCAACAGCAATGACTCCTTTATAACCACCAAACCTTATTTGAAAAGCAGACGGAGGGTTAGCAGAATCAAGTCCAAGTACTTTGGCAATTCGCCTGGCAAAACTCAATGAAATCCTCCCAATACCATCAGAAAATATATATTTGGTGCCATCAGTTGTGGCTTCAACATCTGAAATTACTTCTATATTAGATGATGAGATTTCGAACGTTGGCCGTGAAGAGCCTGAACAGCTGACCCATTCTAGCTGCACATTTGGAGACTGAACGGATATCTTCAAAGTGCCCCATCCACCTTCTTATACACTGCAGTCAAAGATTTATTTGAAGCAAACATCCAAACAGAATTACCCCGAAGTTGGCTGGCAGAAAAAGCCAAAAATTCGTATTTCTTTGGGCCGATGCAGAATCCTTCTTTCAGAGTGGAGAGAATACGGTGATACAGACCAGTTTTCAAGGGTTTAGAAAAGAAACCTTTTTCAGTTCTAGGTGACAATGCATTGGAAGAAAGTTTGCTCCAATCTTCATCAGCAAAAGTAACTCTAACAAAGTCAGAAGCATACTCAGAATGGTACTTAACCACATAATTTGAGACTTCTTCCTCCGGTCCCAAGCAATATATTTTTGATGGAGTGATGTGAATTCTGTAGCATTTCATAAATTTTCCTTTGTCTTTACTCTTACTGGACTGCAAAGCATTCTTGCTGATCTTCAAGGTATAAGCCTCCTGTTTGATGAATTGCAAAGGTTCATAGCATGTAGATTTTAATTTGCTCATTTTCTCAAATATCCTCCTTGCAGTATCAACTGAGAGTTCTTCGAGGACTATAAACAGATCAGCATTAACATGCCTGGCAACTAGCTTCCCCATGTGAACCATAGAGTTGAGACGAAAAAGAGTTTCGTAGGGCACTGATAAGCCCTTTGGGCAGTCAACAAGAGGAACGACTTTGGAGGAAGTGCCAAACACATCCATTGAAGAAATGACCAATTCCCCTAATTCTCCTGAGAAGGGTAAACTTTTGAGAATATCTGACACTGGTGCACCTTTGCCCAGTTTCAAGATTGGAACACTCCCCAAAAGAACTATTGGGTGTAAAATCTAGTGCCCTAATCCAAGCAAATTTGTTGTCCTCCTTGCATGCAAAAAAGCGCTCATCTGTAAACCTTGAATCAACCACAGGCCCGGAAATCACAGTGTGTATTCTTGGTGCATAAGTGAGCTGCAACAAGCATAATATTTAACTATCAAACTTCATTTTCACAGAAAAAAGGCCAAAAGACCAAAAAAATAACTGCCAGTCAAGCAAATGTGATAAATACTAAAGACATCAGGGCAGCTTATATCCATAGTGAAAGTCAAACAAATGCTCCATTTTTCAAGGTAGCCTTTGAATTTTCAAGTGAATAAAGCTGAAATAATTTAGCCATCTCACCAAAATAAGTTCAAAATTTTCCCTGTAAAGTTAAGTTGAAAAGAGTTGTGGTACAGTTTCATCAGATCTGAGAATTGTTTCAAATATCATGCAGCAGGAAAATATAGCCTTTGAATTTTCAAGTGAATAAAGATGAAATAATTTAGCCATCTCACTAAAAATAAGTTCAAAATTTTCCGTGCAAAGTTAAGTTGAAAAGAGTTGTGGTACAGTTTCATCAGATCTGAGAATCGTTTCAAATATCATGCAGCAGGAAAATAACAGTGCCACTACAGATTATGCAGAACATATAGCTCATAGCAGAAACTTAATGAGCACAAGATGCTGCTATGTTAGCACAAATATGAATAATCAGTCACCTCTGAAGAAAAATAAAAATCTTGCATTGGGATTGATTTTCCTTTGCACAATCAAGTCATTGGTAATAGTTAAAAAATGGAAAATGGATAGAATATCCAATAAATTGATCAAATGCTATAGCTTGTAACAAGGGCTGTAACAGATCATAGAAGACTACAAAGATATCCTTTTATGCAGCCCTAGAGGAAGAAGAGGCTTCATCTGCAGCACACTTGGGAAGATAATTCTATTATGCTCTAATTATTTTAGAGATTGGGCTACAATTTGAGATGAAATTTTGTCGATTCACCTGCTGAGATACAACTCTAAACACACTGAGCTAATTCTACCCAATCACTCAGTTATACACCTTGCTACTGGGTGAAACTAAGGGTATCTGCACAATTCATGTCAATCGGATATCTCCATGTTAGCTTCTTCAACTCAAATCATATGATCTGACATGAATTGAGATGGAATTTTGTCGATTCGCCTGCTGAGATACAACTCTAAACACACTGAGCTAATTCTACCCAATCACTCAGTTATACACATTGCTACTGGGTGAAACTAAGGGCATCTGCACAATTCATGTCAATCGGATATCTCCATGTCAGCTTCTTCAACTCAAATCATATGATCTGAAGTTTTAATCAACACAACTGTAACACAAAAACGCATCAACATTGTGGAGCTTCGTGCATCAAAATGAACAGCATGGTAAGCAGCTCACCTGCAACAAGATGGCGTCCATCTCATCAAGGCTGCACCCAAAGCACTCCCTAATGTCCTCAAAGAGCACCTCGAGCCTGTACTTGCGGGAATCGTGCTCCAGGTAGAGGTCCACGCGCCGCTTCGCCAGGATAATCTCGGCGCGCACGCCGTCCCAGGTGTAGGCTACCTCGACCTCGCGCTCAGCGACGCGGTTGCCTAGAATGAGGCTTGCGCCAGCAAATCGGAGGGAGAGATCGGGCGCAGGATGTCGACGTGTGCCGGGGAGATGGAGACGGGAACCGACGAAGGGGGGCAGGCGGCCGGAGGAGGCGAGGTCGGTGGCGAGGATGGCGGCGGCTGAGGAGTCGAACTGGACCGTCCCGTAGCCGCGGCTGAGCCAGCCGCGGTGAGCGGCGACGATCTTGCAGGCGAAGGCCACGCCGGCGGCGGCGACGGCGGAGTCGAAGAAGGCGAGAAGCTCAGAAGCGATGGCCGAGGGCGGAATGTTGGATACCCGCACCGTAGCCGTGGCGCCGGTTGCGAGCGGGATCGCCACCATCGCCTGCGACATGGCGGCCGCCGGCCGGAAACGGGCCGGAACTCCGGCGATATCACAACCGTGGGTTTTGTGACGGGAACACTGTTTTTTTTTCTTTTTTAAAGGCGGGAACACTGTTTTAGATTCTGACAAGGAGGGTTTTGTTGTGTAGAAAGTACCGAAGTCTGGAATTGGCGAATTCTTTTTCTAAATTTTGCAGACCCGTATTGTATTAAAAAAACACAAACTAAAAGAATACACAAATCAATTATAACTATACTTAGAGTATTTTAATAACTCTCTTATCCCTTCTCCTATCGTAAAAAATGAGTAATTAGAAGCGCACTCGATTCCTTGTCATCTCACAGTCGAGCCGGCACACCACCTTAATGATTATTTTCTCAGCACCACTAGTAAGTAGGGGGACTTAACAAAATAAGATTCTACTAAATGGACACTCTTCAAATAAGACTCTCCTTATGATTCTTAATTATATAGGACTCTTCTCAATGTTTATTCATTAATTAAGACTATGTATGTTACATAGACAATTTTTCTATGGATGACATGGAAAGATGATATAAAATAACATACTTGACTCTAACTCTTTCTGTTACCGTAGCCCGCCACGTTGATGCACCAGCTGAGAATGTCACCTCCGAACTCCGTGCGCTGCTCTTTCCCGCTCGCCCTACCCTTGGCATCGTCCATCACGCCAAGGTAAAACGCGTCGCTCGTCGTGCGCACCACCGAGTTGGCCCCCGAACACTACCCACGACATTGTGTCGCTCCCATCACAAGCTCGATGGTGAATACCGTGGGCCCCATGCATAGAGTAAGCAGGAGAGAGGAGTGCGCGAAGTCCAAAGATGGTATTCCCAGCTAGTTGTATCAACGTTGCTGGCTACGGTGGCAGAGAGAGTTAGGGACAAATATATTATTTCACATCATCTTCTATGTCATCCATCCAAAAATTATCTATATGACATATATACTCTTAAATAATAAATAGATATTAAAAAAATCCTATATAGTTAAGGACAATATGAAGAGTGTCCATCTGATAGAATCCTATTTTATTAAATTCTGCTAGTAAGACTCAGCATCATTACAAAACAGACCTTCTCCCTAACGTCGTCCACTGCTTCCTTCCACTTTCCATAATACCAAAAACCTCTTCATTTTCTATCGAAAAAAAAACTCTTCATTTTCTTTACTGTTTTACCCCTCCCAATCTCCAACTCCAACCGAGTCAAACCAAGCAGCCGACGGGCGGATTTCGCGAGCAAGGCAACTGGCGGCGGCCGCAGCGCGGGCTCGTGGTAGGAGGCGGGAGGCGACGCGAGCGTAGGGTCAGGGGCGGCGTATCGAGTGCGGAGCCAGGCGGCGCAGGCTCGCGGGAGGCGGCGCGAGCACGGGGCTAGGGCGGTGTATCGCGAGCGCGAGGCAGGCGGCGCGGCGCGGGCGCAAGTGCGTGGCAGGCGGTGCCAGAGCATAGCTGGGGGTCTCGTATGGAGGTCTCACCAACCATCGGGAGGAGTAAATCTAGCAGCGAAAATACAGAAGGGGTGTGTTCGTTTCTACCTCTCTTATTTTTAGATCTATTATATAGAATATTGTGATACTAATTAGGAGTATTAAATATAGATTACTGACAAAATCCAGTCTATAATCCTCTCTCTGAATGACGAGACAAATCTATTAAAATTAATTAGGTCATAATTAGATAATGTGATACTATAACTATCTCTTAATGATGATTTAATTAAGTTTAATAAATTTGTCACGCTGATGTGCATTCAACTCTGTAATTAATTTTATATTTAATATATATTTAATCATTATATATAGCATTTTAATGATTAATATGACCTTACTAAAATTTAAATCCTAAGAAATGAACACACCCAAGAAGCTCAGATTGATATGTATAAGAGTGGACTTCATTCTACAATAAAGATGATATTGAGGAGAAGGTCCGTTTAGTATTGTATTGAGAAGAGATCGCTCTTTACTCAGGCCTCGTTTGACCGGACTTCTCCACCGGCTTCTTGACTGGCTTCTTCTGACGCGCTGCCAAATGGGATGGGGTGCTTCTCCACCGGCTTCTCCGAAAAATCCGAAAAATACGGGAGGAGCCGTAGCCCAAATCCATGCGAAGCGGGGGCAGCGAAAGGGCAGCTTCCCCGGCTCCCTTCCCATCCACGTCAGCCCAAATCCAAAAATGCTTCTACGCATGCATTGTTGAGACAAACAATTGAGAGAATAAAAAGAAAATTAATATTGAGATTAAAAATACTTGTTGAGAGGATAAAAATAATTGAAATACTTGTTGAGATAAAAATATTTGTTGAGAGGATAAAAAAAATATTAAAATACTTGATGAGAGGATAAATGGCTAACCTTTACTGTCAATGTATTGTTTTTTAATCGTATTATTAATTATTGGTTAATTTCTAAACATGAACACATGTAAAATGAAGCATTATGTCCAGATGTATTATGGACAATTACTTTTTTCATTCACTCATACAAATTAAGAGAAGCTATAGAAGAAGCTGTTTTATCAAATAATTTTAGATACAACCACAACCACAGCCAACACAGTTGGATTTTTAGAAAAGCCACAGTTGAAACCGGTACAGCCGGAGCTCTACCAATCAGGCCCTAATAACATCGATAAAAATAACCCCACATTGGCTATGCTCGCTCCCTATTCAAGCCACGCCTACTCACCCCTAGCCTGACACCATGGACAGCACGGTGCCGGAGATGAGCACTAGTACACCCCAGGTCGTCCACGGGGCCACCTCCTGTCCTAGCCTTCCTTGAGATCGGACGACCACCATGCAATGGCGGACCTAAAAATTTTATAGAGCCTGCACGGACATAGCAACACATAACAAATTTACTAGACATATCAATCACTTCTTTTCTAGAAAAAACATATCAATTGCTAACATAAGATATTTGATGCTGATTTAAGCTCAATATAAGTTAATTACTTAGCATAGCACATTTATGTGAAGTACAGGAAATAAAAGAGCTTTCGCACTAGCGTCAGTGTGTTGCTTCGGCCGTTGGAGCCCGGGCAGGCGCCCAGGGTCGCCGGGCCCTAGGTCCGCCCCTGTGGCCTCTTCGGCACTGGATTCCAGCGGCCGTCCGAGACAAAGAAGAATAATTTATATGCAAAAGTGACAAGAAATGATAAAAAAATGAGAGATGTATTTTAAAAGATCTGCTAAATCTGTTCTATTCTATATGTTAAAAAAAGTTACCGGAGACTCTATAAGAGAGAAAATATAAGATAGCTATTATTAGTAGGCCTACTAATAATATAAGATAGCAAAGCCGATCGGCCGAAATGTTTGCGCACACAGCAAACTGCTAACTTTAGATCTTTGCCGTAAAGATTTTGAATATATTTTTTAAAACATGCTTAGGTATATTATAAGTTAACGAAATTTGAACATGGCACAATTCATATCATATATTGCCCATAAAAAATTAGTTGAAGTCAAAATTTATTTCAAACATTATTATGATTCAATATCCATTAGATCTCACATCAACACATTGATTGTTTCACTTGTAATCTACGATTTGTGAGCAACATTCATGATAATTTGCGCAAAATATTTTCTCTACTTTTTATGAAAGCATCTACATATCATTTAACATTGCTAGGACAATTCTCATATTTTTAAAATTATATAGGTGTTTTAAAAATAAAATTTATATTAAACCACATGATGTTCATTATATTTCATGTAGAATATGAATGACTTTTTTTGTTATTTCATGGATACAGGGTCAAATGGGAACTATTAACATGTAATATCAAATTTGAATCCACTGTATTGAATTATTCGAATCACTTACAGTTTAAATTTAAATATTCTTAAAATAATTGAATTAAAAAAATAAATTAATTAAATATAGAAAACACAAACAAAAATTTCATCAAACAAAATTTTACAAATACCATGCAATTATATAAACCACAAAAAAAGAATTGGAGCAACGTGAAGAAAAAAAAATTTGAACCCATCTTTACCGTGTGTCTGGGATAAACACACAGTAAAGAGCATCACATGTCATCTTTGTCGTGTGCCTAACTCACCTAGCACATGGCAAAGACTAACAACCGTCAACCCAGGTTGGGGCGCATGGTAAAGGTTGGTTTTGTCGTGTGATTAGCATTTGGCATACGGCAAAGGACATTGTTGTCGTGCGCCTAGATTTTGTCGTATATTTTTTATAAGGCACACGGTACAAATCGTGTTTGTCGTGTGTCCGAGAAAAGGCTCACAGCGAAAACTTAGACACACAGCAAAGATCGAGTTTCCCGTAGTGAGAAGTAATAAAAACCCAAGAAAACACATATGACCACATATATAAAATATATTGATAGTCATCCGACACAATTCGTATATGTTACAGCTATTTTCCATAATAGGACAACAGTGAGTGAAAAAGAACTTATGTATGATATAACTTTATTGTATTCTCTTCTCATCACTTGCCTGAACATTCTCGATATCTAGCATTATACATTAGCAGTATAACTTTGTTAAGAAAAATGTTTGACGTGACGGATCCGATTTCAGTCACCTAAAAATTAGTAACTTCATAACTTTATTGAACAGAAGTATAAATTTCGGAAACAATTCATGATTACATAGATGTAGCAACCTTTATTTTTAGTACAAAACTTTATAGCAGTTATTATTATTATCTCTACAATCTATTAATTTAGGTGAACATGTTCAAATCTGCTGTACACCCACAAATTTAGAGATTGAATCCAAATCGGTTTCGTACCTTCCATCAAGCATCAAATTCAAAAAATTATAAATCCCTCGTCCGGAGTTTAAATGAGATAAACTTCGATTCTATCTCGTAGCCCACGAAAAGTTTTAAAACTTTTCTATTCAATGGAAGTCAAGATTCCGTCATTTTGGTTTCCAAATTTACGATGCAAAAATATTTATTCTGTTCGGACTCCTCTACGTAGTTCTTTGTGTAGGCACATATCTCCTACTCCAAACTTCAAATAATATGATCCACATATGTTCTGAAAAGGTTTCGACGAGATCTATAATTTTTGTGTTTTAACTTTTCTCATTAGAGCATGTTTTCAAGTCCAAAATCGTATCGCAATACAGTGTTGTTTTTATTCTACGTCAATTGATTTTTTTCTATCGGATAAAACTTTTAGAAATCTTTAGCCATTACGATCTTGCTGTTACATGTTAGACTTCATAGAGATCCAGTGGTTTCTTGTAGGCATCATGAGCTTGTAAGAATCGATTTTTGTATGGAGAATTGGGCTTCATATCGGTACTTCTCATATTTGAGCCTTTTTTAATATCATTTCACTTAATTTTATAACATAGCACTTAAACGATACTATATGTAAAAATCGATAATATTAGAGACAAAAAATATATATTTATGATAAGAATACGATAATAAATAGTAAAAAAATTGTTACTTATGACATATAAAATGGTATACTAAGAAACAATAATGATAATATAAATATGATCTTTCATGTAAAAAATACCAACAATTATATTATATAAATAATTTACGTTTAAATTATAAAAAATATTTTATTTTTTAAACCCGTTATAACGTATGGGTATTTTACTAGTATTATAAATAAGGTCCGAACGTCAAAGTAGCAAGCAATGTAAAAAAGCAGATGCAATATGCACGACACAAGGACACGAACACGATGCTCGATCGATCGGTGGACCAACAACCTTGGTGGATTTATTATTATCCGCTCGGTGGGCGCGTCTAGTTGTTTAGGAGGTACTCGTCGAGGTCGCGGAACGACTTGGCGGCAGTGTCCTTGATGAAGTCCGGGGCAGGCACTTCCTCGCTGTAGGGCAGCACCTTGTTCTCCTCGTCCGCGAGCTCCACCTTCTCCTTTGCGAACGTTGTCATCGGCACCCCTGAGACACAAATAACAACATCATCAATCTCAATCGTTGTTGCAGACACAGGTTTGTATATGTTAAGCATATCACGACGTGCTTTAATTTGGTTGCAAGGTATTTACGCACCGTCGGCGTACTTGAGGAGGCGCACGCTGCCGACGGACTTGCCGTCGCCCTCGACGGTCTCGATGCTCTTGTACAGCTCCGGGAAGATCTTGGGTAACAGCTCCGTCGAGTTCTGCAGCGCCGCCCACAGCTTGTCAGCCGGGGACTTGACTTCGAACACCGTGCTAATCTTGGAAGCCATCGTCGTCTAGTAACCTGTAGGTGGCGGTGTGTGATTGTGGCGGTCTGGCCA
Source organism: Eleusine coracana subsp. coracana (assembly GCA_032690845.1). Lineage (NCBI taxonomy): Eukaryota > Viridiplantae > Streptophyta > Magnoliopsida > Poales > Poaceae > Eleusine > Eleusine coracana. The sequence goes on from CM064424.1 coordinate 7,680,372, forward strand.
TGGCCTGTGAAACCTTGGGCCTTTATATGGAGAGAGCTAGCTACGATCTGGTGTGGCAAAATCGATTTTTTTTTTCTCCATGGCATTGATCAGTACACGATGGCTTGAAAAAAAATGAGAAACATATCAGCAGCAAACATGCAGCGTGGTATTTCGTTGGAAGGAAAAAACTTGGGTGCGCCCTGGGCTCACGCGCGCCCAGGTGCGCCCCTCCGCTCGATGTCGTTAATTGAACATCGGACATAGACGCTAGGCAATCGACATCTGCTACAGTCGTGCTCGGCTCGCTCGGCTCCTGCATCAGCTCGCCATCACAGCGATTGAGGAACGGTGCGTCCCGCTATCTAAGCGAGCACACACGCGCACGCTGGCGGAGGAGAGGATCAGACGCCTGTGCGTGCTCGAGAGGGGAGCAGATCAATCGACGCGCCAATCCCGGCCGACATAGGAAATTGCTTTGGCTTCTCCAACGCCGCCGTGAAATCGCCGAGTCAAAGCAAGGATACAGCCCCTGCACGTAAGCTGTATAGGCTTCAGTTCGATCATCTTGTTCCGAATTCCAATTCATTTGATGGTTTGATTTTATTTGATCGAGCTTCCCGATCTTTGTTGTGATTATGTACATGGCTGGCGGTGAGGCCGCAGAAACAAAGCGGCGGCGGGAGGCAAGAGAGCGGGATTGCGGGAGTCCGTGGCCGGCGAGCGCGCCGAAGACAGGGTGCATTCTCGAGGTTCCAAGGCTGAGGGAGTTCACGCTGGCGGAGCTGCGGGCCGTGACCCGGGGGTTCAAGCCGGAGATGGTTCTCGGGGAAGGCGGATTCGGCCGAGTGTACAAGGGCTTGGCGATGAGCCTGAGCGGGATGGCGAGCGATGTGACCTTGCGATGCGTGAGCCGAAGCGGACAAGACTCGAGCAGTTTCCTTGGATTTGTGTCTACGTCGAATAGGAAACAGAGGGTATCGCACGGAGGGGCGCACCGGCGCGCGCGTGCTCCCGAGGCTTACCTAATTTTTTCCCCCTTGGAAAAGGCATGGAGCGCGTGGTAGCACTGTCCGCGGCACGCCTGCAGCAACGAGGAAAAGCTGAAATTCTTGGTCTGAAAACACAGCTGGCGAACCGGCATGTGCTGCAGCTGGTGTTAGGAGACCAACTCCAACTTAATTGATTGGTTCGTCAGTAATCGCTGACCAGGGTAGCGAGACGAGCAGTGTAGCGGGCGTTAACGGCGGTGGAGGACCGGGACTCCGGCGATGGCACCGCCTGCAGGCTCTGTGATGGGACTAGTGTGCTAGTGCTACATCTTAAGAAAGGGCGCTTCTTTCTTTTTCTGGACTTCGCTGCTCCTATAAACAACTATATATGCACAAAATGATTGTTTGTTTGACACTAATACATATGTTTTTAAACTGTTGATATTTGGACAATGAGAGCAAGAATAAATTAAAGTTCCTGTTTGGATCCAGCTCAGATTCTTAAAATCTAATTTTTTTTGCGGCTCCAGTTATACTGGAAACTGATTGCTTGTTAGTAAGTAATATGTTAAAAACAAGATTTGGGGATAGATCAAGTAAAGCTATGATGGTAAGATATGTGAAAGAGCTCATCAATGAGTTAAGGGAAGTCGAAATCTTACATTGTAAGAGAGATCAGAATAAGGTTAATCATTTGCTAGCTAGAAGGGCATGTTTAGATGCTTTTACAAAAGTATGGCTTCATGCTGCTCCAGAATTTGTATTATTAGTTATAGAAGCTGATTGTAACCCTATTACTGATTAATAAAGTTTGGCTTTCCTTGCAAAAAAAAAATCTAAATGGTGGCGTTTAGATACCGATCAGATTCTCTAGCTCTAGCCGAGTATAATCACATTATGAGATTCTAAAAATCTTGAATTTAGATTTAAAATCTAAAAAAAATTATATGTTTGATGGCCTCACGAATTCTAAAATTTGGATTCTTAAAATCTCAGTAGATCCAAATAGAGCCTAAGCTATGTTCCTTATATGAAATGTCAAGATTTCTAGATTGTACGGAGTACTTTACATAATTGCATCCTATAAAATGATTTTTTTGTCATCAACAAATCTCAAACTGCAAAAATTACCCCACCGAGACTAAAATTCAATTTTGACTACCATTGCATATCTATTACTGATATTTGATAGTTTTTTCTGAAAACAACAACCTCCTAAACCTCCAAAATAGAACATAGAAAGAGAGCATTATTGGTAGTGTACTAAAGACACTCTTGCTATATTATTTCTCCACGTCTCACTGCAGCAATGTAACAACTGGTGAATATTTCTGCAACGACGTGTCACGATCCGATCACAACGAGTACCGGAAGGCAGGCACGTGTAGACCATAGGCACTTATTATTCATTCATTAACACGAAAGCAAGGGGAGGACCATGCATGAGCGTCGTGATCGCCGCCGGCCGCGGCAACACCGACCCACCGGCCAATTTTAACAGCTACGTACTTCATGTGCCAAGACACAAGCACATCACACGACACGATCCTCGGTAGCCAGCAGACCAAACACCGTGTATGGTCTAGTTCTTGAGGAGGTAATCGTCGAGGTCGTGGAAGGTCTTGCTGCTGTCTCCTTGATGACGTCCGGGTCGGGCACCTGGTCGCTGGCCTTGTCGAACTCCATGGCCCAGTTGACCACGGCGCCGGGCGTCGCCTTCCTTGGCGGTGGGCACCACCTTGAGCGTGATCTTGAAGTTCTTCTAGTAGTTCACGAGCTCGCCGTCCACCACGCTGTAGGACACCACCTTGTTCTCCTCGTCCGCCAGCTCCACCTTCTCCTTGGCGAACGTCAGCATCGGAACACCTGCACGCATATGCACGGTCATCTTCGGCCGGGAGATGATACAATTGGCGTGGGTGGCTTCGTCCTTATTGTCAAGTCAAAATGTGTGTGAGCATTTGTTGTTATTACCCTCGGTGTACTTGAGGAGGCGGACTTGCCGTCGCCCTCGACGGTCTCGATGCTCTTGTACTGCTCGGGGAAGATCTTCGGGAACAGCTCCGTCGAGTCCCGCAGCGCAGCCCACAGCTTGTCAGCCGGGGACTTCACCTCCACTACCAGCTCAGCCTTGGACGCCATCTACTGCTTGATACTCTATCGACCAGCAAGCTCTGATCTAGCTGCTGCTTAATTTCTGTGATGTGTTTAGTGTGTAGTCTGGCCATCATACGCGCTCCTCGGCCTCTTTATATAGAGCAAGGCGGCGAGGTGGCCACCTGCTCTGTTTGAGTGCTCTTCTTCGGAGCAGGGGAATGGCGCTCGTACTAGCGGCAGCTACTGATGCTCACCATTGAAGGCCTTCCTGCAAGATCCAACAACCTTGTTCAGCCTCGAATTTATGGCGTCGGTGGTGCACCGCTAGATCAACACTACACGCAGCCGATTGTCAAGAATGCAAGAGCGATTGATGAGTTTTTTAAAAAAACCCGGCGATTGATTATGCTAACATGCGTCGTGTTCGTGGCACTCCGTGGCTGGCTGTACAGGGTGGAATAACGTTGGAATTCATGGTGTAGAAATAGCAAATCTATAGACGAGGACGTTGAGGAGTGGGGCACTGTTTAATTTGTTACTACTAGAGAGAATATCAACAATTCTAATTTAGGTGGCTTTAGGGTTTGCAGAAGTAGGCGATCAACCCCCTCCCGGATCGACCATACTATTTGCGTCGTCAGTGGAGAACCGAGATGAGATGGGATCCGGATTCTCTGCAGTAGCCGGTGGAGAAGGTCTAAATACACACTACAGTAACCTGTGGAAAGATCTAAATGCACCCTACAGTTATAATATACTGTAGCGAACAGTGCACCAGAGGAGATTTTTACTGTTCATACTTTTCTATAGCATCCAATCTGAATCGTTGATGTTGCATCCATGGGTATTGCATGTGAATAAATTCAGGGACACTGTAGCGTCTCTGAATTTTGTGCTCTAATTCAGAGGATCTGGATCCAGATGAGACAGGCAGAATCATCACCGCGTGCCAACCAAATGCAATGTTCAGGAGCTCTACCGGGACTGCAGTTACTCGTGCATATACCTGGACAACGGGCCGTGCCGGCCGACATGGCACGAGCCCGTGACAGGCCGTATCATTTTTAAGACGGGCCGGCACAACCCTTCTAATTAACGGGTCGTGCCGTGCCGGCTCGACGGATCTGCGTTGAAGCCTAAACATGACACAACTCATCTTACACGGGTTGTACCGGTCCGTCGGACTGGCGGGCTCGGACCGACACGGCGGGCCTGCGGCTAGGCCTAGGCATGGCCCGTGACGGGCCACGGGTCGGCATGACCCGTCTAACTTTGGGCCGTGCCGTGCTCGGACCGGACCAAAATAGACGGGCCTTGTGCCAGCCCACTTGGCCAGGTATACTCGTGCAGCAAAAAGTTGTTGAACGTTGATGCGAATAAATTCGCTGCTGGCGGTGGATACATTATTCGGAACAACTAAATCATTTGTGAGCAATTAGACTGACTTCAATAGAGGAGATGTAAATCTAAAAATGCATTATGGAGAGGTACTGTGTATGAGAAACATCTCTGTAATAGAAGTAGGGATGAAAATGGGATGGATAATATCCGACCGTCTGATAATTTGATCACCGAAAAAAATAAATATGATCAGATATGGGATGCACTAATAGTCATCCAATATTATCCGTGTTCGAATCCGAGTCCGAGAAAAACTAGTGGGATAAGATATGGGATAAGCAGTATCCGTCCCAAATCCGGGATTTATGTAATTTGAGTTAATTTAAATCATTTAGACATTAAAAATATATAAAAAATCTAAAATTTTTATGTATATAGTTAAATAAATTGTCTTGTTTTCATATATTAGCTATTGTTATTTTCATTCTCACTCTAATTTTCTGTGTATCATATAATTTTTTATCCATACAAATCTTATAATAATATCCGTGTCTGAATCCGACTCTGAAATAAGAATACAGGACAAAATATGGGATCAAGAAATAATTATTCGGCACTATCCGTTCTGATTCTGGATCCGAAAAAATATAGGATAGGATTTTGTCCGTATCTGATCCGATTTCATTCCTAAATAGGAGAAGGCAAATGATAATGCATTTTGCATGGGAGAAGAGAGGAGAGAAAAAAATTAGATTCTCTCTCCTCCGATGTATTTCCTCGGCCTTGTCGCTCTCCTACGTGATACCAAGCCACCCCGTCCGCCTTCAAGCCACCCGTAGAGGCGCTCAACGCCGACGAGACTCCGCCTTTAGGTCGTCTGCGAAGGAGCCCAGCGCCGGCGCCCCGTCTCGCTAGAGCCTCCCTCCTCCCCCTCGAGGAGCCTACCGTCGATGCCCCCCTCCTCCCCCTCCCCCCCCCCCCCCCCCCCCCACCTCACCTTTTAAGGAGTCGCCCGGTGCTCGTCGGCTCCGTGCTTGGACAACGCATGTTTTGCCCGCGAGCAGTAGATCTCCCTCCCGTGCTTTTTTGCCTATTCACTATGCCTATTATTGTTGGAGATAGTAAAAAATGCATCACTCTTTTACTACTGTAGATGCTATATAAATAAACTTTTACCTCTTCAAAATACATTGTATTGTTAGAGTCAGTTTTAGACAGCCTCAAATCAAACTCTGAATGCTCATTGGACCCTGTTCCATAGAACGACGGCAACGAGACGAGGTGCGCCGTGTTGGCCAGGCAGACAGCAGCACGAGGACCCAGGACACGCTGATGGAACCACCGAACCAGGATTTCGAAGCGACACGTGGTCACGCACAGTTGGAGTTTTTCCACGTAAGCCGGTTCAAAAAAACCAAAAAGAAAAACATATCAGAAAAAAAAATCCGCGTCTCGCGCTCCCGGCCGTTTCCTTTCCGCACTGGCATCCGCCGCCATGGCCGCGTCCCCCGCCCTCCTCTCGCTGGCCCCCGCCGTCTCGAGGCACCCGCACCTCCTCTTCTCGCCGTCCCACTGCCCCCGCCCCCCGCCGCGCCACCTCCGCCTCGCCCCCCTCGCGGCCTCCTCCTCCTCCCCGAGCCCCAGCCCCGCTGGAAGCGGCGGCGGCGGGGTCTTCCTCTCGCCGAGCGCCCTCGCGCAGCTCGACGAGCTCGCGGCGTTCCGGTACGAGCACGCCTTCCCGCACGGCCACCTCACCGTGCGTGCGCTGGGCCGCGGGCCCAACGACGACGCCGTGGCCGAGGCGCTCGTCCGCCTCCTCACGACCTCCTTCTCCGAGACCGTCCGGTGGGCCCCGGCGCAGCGGTACGCGCAGCTCCTCACGTTCGTCATCCGAAGGTACCTCTACGAGCGTCGCGGCCTCGCGCCCCACGCCGCGGTGCTCGTGGGGTTCTACCGCCCTGCCGACGGCGACGGCGCCGCCACAGAGGAAGGCGTGGGTGAGGACGAAGACGGAGAGGACGAGGGGGAGATGGCGTGCACGGCGGAGGTGTCGTTTGACGAGATGGGCGCGCCCGGGGCCCCGCCCACGCCCACGCCGCCGCTCGAGTTCCCCTACATGTGCAATATGACTGTGAAGACGTCGTTGAGGAGGTAATGCTGTTGGTCACAAGTCTATTTTGCTTAATTTTCTGTACTAAAGTTTTGAGTTCGTAGATAGATGTGGGGTACATTGTTCATTGTAAATTATGCGTTCTTGTGAGTGGATGAGTGGTAAGAAACCTTCTCTCGCTTGTAATACAAGTATTTGGAAGGAAATTTCTATGTCCAGTGCATGATGTAGTTTGTTTATATAAAAAAATGATTGATCAGTGTAATACTGTACAACTGTTGGTTCAATACATGTATGATGATGAGTAATTTGTTCAGCTATTTTTTTTTTTCCAACAGAAGAGGAATCGCAAAACAACTTCTCAAGGCATGTGAAGCTCTGGTTATCAAGATGGATGCCAAAAGACGTGTATATCTTCATTGTAGGATAATCGACCAAGTCCCATTCAATATGTACATAAAAGCTGGATATAGTATCGTCCAGACTGACAGCATTTTGGTCTGGCTTAGCCTTCAAAAGCGGAAGCACTTGATGAGCAAGGAATTGCCGCAAGCTTCAGTTGGCAGTGAAATTGCAACCAAAGACTTCGATAACAATATCACAACAAACTAAAAGTGCCACAACACGATCAGGTACACATAAGGTTAAATTATGTGTATACATGTACATTCTTTTTGTTTCCATTGTGTACCCTCACTGTTGTATGGGTTGTGAGGAAATGGATTATCATTCTCTAATTGACCATTCAAAAATGGTTTCAATTCAAATTGAGTTGACAATGATTATAACATATCTTGATTCAATGTTATAGACCATAGGCTCACTAGTTTCAAGGATGAGTTAACAGTTTAAGTGTAGTAACGGATCATGATCAAGTGTTACTTATAAACTATAGAGTTGGTACTCAAGAGTGTTTCAACAAGCTACCCACCAATTGATCCTGAAATGGAATTAATATAAAAGTGGAAAGAATTTTGTTCTATAATTTTCATCCATTCAAACTCAAACGTATGCAAGTGGTTATCAGGGAAGGGGGGGGGGGGGGGGGGGGAGAGGCTTGATATTGACACGGGTCGCACTAATCAAGGTAGGGAGGGAGGCACCATGTTGATGTCATGACGTGAAGCACACAGATAGCGAAGGAAAGGGGAAACCAACTTTTCAAAGCTGTAATTAGCAAAAGGGTGTACACTAATCTGGCCATAGTGGTACTTTGATTCATCATTGATTTTCCCAGTATTTCAGATATATATTGATCACAGAGAGAAAGAGGTCATTCCACATATCTATTGGTCCTGGTGAACACCAATGGGAATAGTCATTTAACCCCTTATCCACTGGTTATTCCAATGGTTATTGGGTGTGCATAAGGTCTCATAGACATAGCTTTGGTTAGATATAATATGATATATTCATCTGTTCAGTGTCTCTTCTTCTGTTGTACTCCCTCCGGTTTTATTTGGTTGACGTTTGCACTAGCCAACGTCAACAAATAAAATCCGGAGGTAGTACTATGTTTGCACTAGCCAACGTCAACAAATAAAATCCAGAGGTAGTACTATGTTAGCTTTCTAAACCTGAGTGTTTCTTATTGCCCAGTGCACACGCAGCTGTACTTGTTATTGCTTCTCCATCTCCCACTGGTTCAGTTCTTTTGCAGTATCCTAAAGAATTCCAGAAGCCATTTCAAACATGCCAGACCGTCAGTGTTGCTGTTCTTATTAGTGTCAAATGTAATTCTCGCTAGCTTTTACATCATTAATCTGCAGATGTTAAGAGTGTGGTATGACGGAACTGAATCTTCACCAAAAGCAGCTTTCATGTGATCATTTCCTTTATGTTTTCAAGGAAAAAAGGAGGTAAGAAATTTTCTTGCAAACGGCAGATGAATCAACTGGGGAAGTTCCTATTCTGACATCACTGATGAACTTGCCTAAGAATATTGGGTCTATCATATGCATTTAATCAGAAGGGATTAAACCGAAAGCAAATTAGTGTCAACTGTCAATCTGTCACAAATGAATGACCTGAGACAGGATAAACATGTAACTTTATCTCATGGGACATGGGTTATTATCTGATTTCTGTCCCATCCAATCCACAATGAAGATTGGTGTCTTGCCTCTTCATTGTTTTCAACAATAGATGGCATTCAAACCATGCCACGTCACAATCATGTGGCCCCATTTCCAGTTTTTATAATTCATTTGATTTCCGTACTTTGTGTAGTTTTTCTACTCTAGCATTGTTGGGCACGTCATATTTGTGTATACCGGACCTCTAAACCTATGAAATCCATGACCCATGTTTCATTGAACAGATTGCAAGCTTTATCTTCATGACTTAGAAATGGAGCAAAATTACCTCCGATATTATGAAATGTTATTCCAACCAATATTCAGAGAAGTGCTTATGGTTGATACCTGGGTTATCAGCGCCAACCAAAATAGGGTCGTGTTTGAGCATGAGAAACCAAACTTGTATGGTGGAAACGTTCATTTGTTGGGGAATTCAAGAAGGTTTTGCTTAGAGCTAAACCTTGTATTGTATGTAATCGGTGTTCGATAGTTGGTCGAGTAGCTTCTAATCTGTTTTTCGTTAGGGTCTTGCTTTGGACCTACAGCCTTGTACATGTACATATTCCTTTTTTTCGTTATAAAAAATAAAAACGCGCAGCTAGGCTGCCGCCAATCCCATCGCCTCGGTCGTCACTGACTTCAATCCCCATCGACAATCCCCGCCGTCTCGAACCAGACGGTTGCGCCATGGCCATCCCCACCGTCGTTTCCTGTTGATCTTCCCCTTCTACTCCTCCGCCATTGCTCATCCCGGCAGCAGCACTCGCCGCGTCGTCTGGCGCGGCACAGAGACCCGTCGCCGCTCATCTTCGCTACCGATTCTACGCCGCACGACGAAGCCACTAGCGAGGCCAACCATTCGCTGTATGTGCAAGCCCCATCTGGAGTTCTGGACTACTCCGATTGAACGTATTCAACTACCTGTTGCTGCAACAGTGAAATTAGTTGATTAGGTAGCGATTTTTTTGGACTACTCTTTACTTTGATTAGCAGCTACAATACCCAACATCCGTTCCTTTGATTACAATAATGTATTGTAGATTTTATTCCTGAAAGATCGAGAAATAGAGTATAATTTTTTTATAATCGATTTGGACTGGAGTTGCGGGAACACTTTAGCTTTATGATCATATTTTTCATATAAGAAACAGAGTACATACTCAGATCACACTAGCATTAGAGCACTAGCGTACAATACAGCCAAAAAGTCTCCGGTTGTCAGGAGCGCTCTTGCTCCCTGGCGACTCGGAGCTCGTCCCGAACCCAGCCAGATCTGGGATTTCGGGTGGGTTTCTCCATCTCTGGTGCGCTCGCCCAGAGCTCCTGGAAGTAGGTCTGCCTGCGGGGGGAGTCGAGGCGCATGGCAGGGCAAGCACGAGGTGGGAGGCAAGGCGGTGGCCGTGGAGGTGGAAATGGTGGCGGTAGAACAAATAGCAGACCTGCTGAAGGTGGAGGGGGTGGGGAAGAAAGGGATGGGAGTGGGGGTGGCGGAGCGGGTCTTAAAGGTCTGATGGGCGGACTGCGGCTATCGGAGGAAGAAAGACAGGGAGTCCGACGCGCATGGAGGAAGCGGCCGGAGGAGATGGTGCAGGCACCACAATCAGTGGGGAAACTCTTCTCCAACAAGGTGGGTTTCTCTGATGGTTTGGCCTACAGCCGGGAGCGGCGGGGGGGAAGCTGCGGGCGATCATGGAAGGACCATGGAAATTTGGGGGAGATCTTTTGGTGGTGGTTGATTTTGATGCAATAAAGTGTCTAAAGGATCATTCATATACACCCCTGTGTAGATTCGAGTTTTTGACCTCCCATTACGAATGATGAATGCTAAAAATGGTGCTCTCATCGGTAACAAAGTGGGGACTAGCCTGCTGGTTGACACGGAAGCTGATGGTTCAGCAATCGGTGGATATCTTCAGGTGAAGGTCAAGGTGGATGTGCGAAAACCACTGATGAGGGGTATTGTGCTGGAAGGAAATGGTGATGGGGGAGAATGCTGATGTCCTATTCAGTATGAGTTCCTACCAAACTTTTGCTATGGGTGTGGTCGGTTGGGGCATGTTGAGAAGGAGCGTGATGAGTCTTTGGGGGAGGAGGGTGGGGAGCGGCAGTATAGTGACTGGCTCCATGTTGCTCCAGCTAGGGGCGAGGCTCAAATGATACTCGCTCTCGCAGGGCTGAAGGGGGCAACTCAGGGGGCGGCTGGGAGGGGCAAAGCCGGTACACGGGGAGGAAGCTCATAGGGACAGAACCTGTGTATGTGAAGACAACTTCCCAGTCCAAGCTCAACTCTGAAAATCAGGAACTTTGTGATGATGCTACAAACCTGGTACAACCAACAAAATCCAAGGTACAGGAGCTTAATAGCCCGCCAAGGCGCCTCACTTTTGATACAACTGGAGACAAGGTCTCAACTGAAAATGTCCAGGAAAAGGCAACAGAGGAGGTGAAACAGGCAAATAGTGGGAGAGCAAAAAATGTGGGATGCACACAAATGAAAGCCATTCGGCCACAAGAGGAGAAAGGGCAAGTGGGGTAGGCCGAAGCGTTCTCTGTTGGTGGCACAATGAAAGTCCAGATGGAAGCATCACAAAAGGATAAAGACATGGAGGTAGATGGGGAGAAAGTGAGTGGGCAAGAAGGTGACGCACCTGTGACCCCAGCTGGGGTACTACATGATGAGCTACTGCCAGCAGGGCCACCAGAGCAAATACTACAACAGAAGGATGAAAAGGGGATGAGTGGTGCAGGAAGGGTGAAGAGAGGGGGTATTTTCAAGCGCAAAAAACGTACCAACTTTGGGGAAGTGGAGGCCCTATGTGGGGAGGGAAGCAAGAAGAGGCAGCTAATCAGTGAAGAATTGGAGATTGATGCTCCACCGAAGAGGACAAAGGTGGGAGAGGGTTTGTTAAGTACAAATGAGGTGATGGACACTGATGAAAAGGCAAGACTGTAGAGACAGTCCTGCAATTCGTGGCCTTCTGGAACTCCAGAAGGAGGAAGCCCCCGATGTTTTGTTTCTCTCTGAAACAAAGCATGATGGTAGATGGATGGACTGATTAGGATGGCGGCTGGGTCTGACGAACATGGTGGTATAGGAAAGTGAAGGGTCAAGTGGCGGTTTGGCGGTGTTTTGGCGGAGAGAAATCAACCTGACCCTGCAAAGTATGTCGAAGTATCACATCGATATGACCATCACAGAGGAGGACGGTTTTGAATGGAGATACACAAGAATGTATGGTGAGTCCAGAAGTGAGCTGAAGGAGCACGCATGGCAGACCATGCGCACTCTAAAAGCAAATCTGGCTTTGCCATGGCTGTGTTGTGGGGATTTTAATGAGATTCTGTTCGCCCATGAGAAGGAGGGGGGCGCCCCGAGAGCCGAAAGGGCCATGGAGGGCTTTCGTAAAGCTTTGGAGGAGTGCGAACTACATGATTTAGGCTTTGTGGGGGATGCTTTCACATGGCGTAACAATCATCATGACGCTAGGAGCTACGTGCACGAACGACTGGACCGTGCTATGGCTAACACTTTGTGGCGCAGTAAATTCCCGTTGGTTCGAGTGATCAATGGAAATCCCAGGCATTCGGACCACAGGCTGATCATTGTTGATGTGGGGGACAGGGAGTTGCGCAAGTGGGAGAGGCCAAGAGATGTGCTTAGGAAATTTGAGGCTAGGTGGCTAGAGGAGGATGAGTGCGCTACTAGGGTAGAGGAAGCTTGGGGGAGGGCCTTGATAGAAGGAGACTTGACAATGATGGACATGCAGGGGAGGGTTCTGCGTGAGTTGTGGGAATGGGATCAGAATATTTTAGGGGTACTAGAAAAGAGGGTGAAAAATGCTAGGAGAGAGCTTGAGAGATGTAGAAGGGGGAAGTTGTCGCAATCAAATGTAAATCATGAACATGTGTTGAAATTCAAGCTTGAGCGTCTAGAAGACCAACTCAACATCTTTTGGAAGCAGAGGGCCCACAACTCCTGGCTTTTGAAGGGGGACCGCAATACAAAGTTCTTTCATGCCTTTGCTTCCGAAAGGAAAAGACGGAGTGTCATAAAGAATATAAAAAAATAATGGTGGCGAGGTGATGGCGGGGACTCAACTGAAGGAGTTTATAACTAACCAATACCAAACACTCTTCATGTCCCCGACGACGAGTCACACGTGAGATAAATGAGTTGCTGCTGGCCCCTTTCTCTAGGGATGAAGTCTGGTCCACTTTGGAGAGTATTTGTGACCTCAAGGCAAGTCTCTAGACCATTAGCAACAACAGCAAGCTCAACAGAGACATCTTTCAAGTGGCACAAGATATGGCAGCTTGAGGTACCAAACAAAGTCAAAATGTTTCTTTAGCGACTCACGCACAACAACATGCCTGTGAAGCGTAACCTGCATCAGAGAGGGGTCAAAACAGATACAATATGCCCAGTGTGCAGTAGGTTCGATGAGGACTGTGGCCACCTCTTCTTCAAATGTAAACATGCCAGAGCTTGCTGGCGCTTGCTCAACATGGAGCATGTCCGCTCAGTTCTTGCTCATAGCATCTCAGGTAAGGATCTGTGCCAAAAGATTTGGGCCCTAAAGAGTGAGGAGCAGAGAATAGTCATTATTTTCCTTTGGCAATGGTGGTCAGCCAGGAACAAGAGCAATGCAGGTGAGCGTGTGGCGTCAACAACTGAAGTGTGCAGCTCGGTGCGATATCACCTCCAGAATTTTCAGAAGTTGCAGAAAGATGGGAAACGAGACAATGTAGCGGGTACAAAAAAAAATGGACGGCACCACCGAAAAATATGTACAAGATAAATGTGGATGGAGCTTTCTTGGCTGATAACAGAACAGGTGGCTGGGGGTTCGTGATCAGAGATAGTGCACGACAAGTGTTGGAAGCAGGAGCTGGTAAGGTTCAATAGGCAGCAGATGCCCTACAAATGGAAGCTTATGCGGCTCTCAAGGGCCTGGAGAAGGCAGCTTATTGGAATATGCCGCACATCATCTTGGAGACAGATGCGGCAAACTTGGGGTGTGCGATCACCTCTGCTGCCTGGGATAACAGCCCAGGTGGTAGCATCTTTAGGCATAGCAGAGATCTCTTAGCTCACGTTTACAATTCGATTTCTGTCTCTGTTTGTCCAAGGCAATATAATAGGGTGGCCGCCAGCCTAGCTGGCCATGGTGTTTCTGCTCTGCCTACGGGCGAGCCTATGTACTGGTGTGAAGCACCAAGCTTTGTTGTGGACCTGGTCTCCGATGATTTGCCGGAGGTTTGCAGTTAATCAATCTCCCAGGTTTGAGATCAAAAAAAAAAAAAGATCACACTAGCATTATTTGCAAAGCCATGTTGAACGATCACCGTGGAGACACTGAGCACGTCGAGACATCGGCAACCCACAACAAAGCAGACTTCAGCGATCTCAGATGCGTCGGTAACGGTGTCTAGGGCGGCGAGCCAATGTGATGAGCCGTGCTCACGCTGAATAAACTCAGGCTCACGCTGATGGATTGTGTTCGACGAAAAGGCTTTCTTATCTGGCTCAATTTAAATTAATTTTTAGTCTACTTTTAAGGAAACTATTAGAGGAGAGAAAATTAGGCCTCATTATTTTTTGGACAACTCCTAAAAAGATGTTTTTAGGAGTAATTTTTTTGGGACTCTCTTGGAGATGCTCTCAGCTACCACTCAACCATCTTGACATGCTTTTTCGTAGCACGACAGTTCTAATTCACCTACCGTTAGTTTAGCTAAATAATCACCAAAACAATGTTTGATCGCACAAGCCTCCAGAGAAATGCATACTCCATTGACGATGTTGTCAGACTCTTAGTACAACTCAGATATGACCCTCTCGCACTTCTCTTCAAGGATATTCACAGCTTCTGTGAACAGCACCTCCGGGGGCATAGCTCCAGTGGACTCAATGGTGACTAGCAAGATGAGTAGCCAAAGCAAATTAGAACGTTCTCGTGGAGTATACCACATCACTTCAGCAGAAATTCTATGATGCAATGACACAACTCTGATGGCATAATTATTGATAACTTTATATTAAATAGATCAGGTCCTCACAACTTACAGATGAAATGGTTTCTGACACGCCTTAGTTCTATTTTTTTCTCAGTTGGTCCCATGACACATTGTCTGCACAACGTGCATGACCTTGGCCTAGCAACAACTGCTCTCTTTATATCTGTATATAGAAAAAATCATGAGTTTATTATAAATGCATATCACAACACAGTTGAGTTCTCAGAATCCTTCCAAGGCTTTTCTTGTCAAAATTTCAACCAATTTATCGCTTCACAGGTCACATTCTCGCAAGCATAATGGATAATGTCGATATAGCAATAGAAACTAGCCAATTACCACACAATTAACTATTCAATCCTCCCTAAGCCAGGGGGCCGGGGGGGGGGGGGGGGGGGGGGGGGGGGGGAGTTACTACCTCCATGTTCTTCAATGTCAAAAACATTAACAGGGCACTTCTTCTGTAGCTCCACTGCATCATCACCTTTGATCTCATCGAGGAGAACAACCTACATGACACAGAGCACAGCCGATGAAATAGCTGCCTGCTATATTCTTGTTGGATTTACATAGTGAAATAATTTTACCTCGGGTAGCATTCTGTACCAGGCTGTAGCAACTGGAGACCACTTGGCATGGACTTTCCCAACTCCCTTAACAGCGTGAGCCTCAAGCTCAATAGACTATAAAACAAACAGATCAAATTATAAGGTACAAGGTTTCAAAGTTTATAGAGAAAGTGCATCCAGTAGAAATAAATACAAGATTTTTCAGAATAACTGCTTAACAAAAAAAAGTTATATTCACAAAAATTATATAATATGCACAAAAATTATATAATATGCACAAAAATTCAGGGCTACCACTTAAGGAAGGTAAAGCCAACCAACGACATACATTACACTCTGTTTAACAAAATATACCTTGATGGAACCTAGATTCAACAAAATACCTTATAGAAACATTGAACCAAGGACAGAAGATACTCCTATAATAATGGTAATAAGAATATAAGTCACAAATTACCTGTCCTGGCCCAAGCCTGGCAATAGTTATGTCAGGGAACTTCACGCCAAGAGGCTTTTTTGAGATCTCCTTTTGGCTTTGACTGAAAGAAGTGAAGGTCTTCTGTTGGTCACCCGCCTGTGCAGGAGATGCTGCACTTAATTGGCTACCTTCTGGCAACCACTCTAGTTCAGCAGATTTCACTGCATGGGCAAATAAACAATCAATGCCGTGATAACAACAGAAAATCTGAAACATCTTTCAAGAGATAGTATGGTTTATATTGACACATGAACAAAGAAAAAGTAGTATTAGAGTTTCAGTGCTTTTATTATAAACAAAGTAATCTTTTACATGACATACATGATACATGTGATGTCTTGAGGCACGTAGAACCACTAAAAGGGTAACTAAAGAGTGGCCTGACAATTGCATCAGAGGACCTCTTTTTGATCCTAATGCTGAAATTGGACCTCTTTTCAGACTTTGCCAGATCAAACCATGTTTTTGAAATTGAAGGAGCCGTCAGCCCCTGGTATGTGTTTCCATTAGGTTAGATATTGTTTTTGAATAAAAGAATAAAAGGAAAAGAAAAAAAGACCCAAATGCCCCTGTTGTCTCTTTACCCCACGAAGCGCACCCCAACTGTCTCTCTATTATGCTCACCCGCCCCCGCTAGCTAACCCTAACCCTAAGCAACTGGCAGATGGGGCGGTGGAGGCCGCGGACGGTGGCGGCCGGCGGAAGACGAGCTATCTGTGCAGCACATCGTGGCAGGCTCGGAGGCTGCACGTGCACGATGGGCTCGGAGGGCGCGCATGGCATGTCGCAGCGGGCTTGGCGCTGCTTGCTTGAACGCTGCGCGCGTGACGCGTCGCAGTGAGCGGAAGCTTGGGCTTGCACGCGACATAGTGTGGTGCTCGCACGCAGTGGGCGCCCTACCAAGGGAGCGCGTCCAAGGGCGCCATGGATCACGCACCAGAGCCGAGCTCTTCAATTGTTAGGAATAATTTATTTCTTCTCCAACTTGATCTACATGTCTGTTGATTTGGATATGATTGTAGCGTAGCGATTCTTGTCGATTTCAACAAGACGTGTGTTTTCATTCATGATTTGTTTGTAGGTCCATGAGCAACGAATTGAGTGTTGTTAAAATGTGTTCTTATTTCAGCCTTCCTGATAGAGGGCCGATGCCAATAACTATGGAATGATGCAATTAATCAACCATATAGTTGAGCACTTTATGTTCTAAGCAATATATCTCTCTGTTCCGTGAATCAAATGATTGTGATGATGTGTGTGTTGCAATAAAAAGTGATGAACAATTGCTTGAGTGGTTTAATCTGAATGTGGAGAACGGAGTGGTGCATACTGATGCTCAAATCAACAACTTGATGGTCCCCTTCAATTTTTACCAAGTAAACGTAGATTGCACCCTATAGTGAGAGAGAGCGTGAGAGGGAAAGCAATAGAAACACCAAGTACTGCACAAGAAACACCAACTTGATGGTCCTCTGTGGTCCAACTCAAAGTCACACAAGAAACATCCAATAAAGAGAGAGCTACACCCATAAAAGATAGTGTTGCAGCTACACAAGGAGCTAAATCCACACAAAAAGGAAAAAAAAAACTGAACAAAAACCATGTGATGAGGAGGCGGTCGGGGTTGATGAGGAGGGCATGTATTCTGACCCTGACTCTCTTGCTGCATTGTGTGACAACAGCTATGATACTGACTTGGCAGCTTCATCTGATATTGATTCATCTGATCCTGAATGTGTTATTAAGATGTTTTGTGTTGTACTAACAAATTATAATGACAATTCTGTTGTAGGTAAAAATGAATGGCAAGTGGGATGATAGTTATGAAATAGTACCAACATATCAAGTTGAGCTTCTCAAATCAATGCTGGTAGTGTTGTTGAGTATGACATAGAAGAGAATAAAGGAAATGTATGCTTCAGGAGATTCTTTGTTGCTCTTATGCCATGCATTGATGGTTTCTTACAAGGTTGTAGACCTTACATAGCTATGGATGCCACACACTTGACAGTAAGGTCAAAAGGTCAGCTAGCGGCTGATGTTACTGTTGATGGGCATAACTGGCTATATCTAGTTGCATATGGAGTGATTGAGACCAAGTCCAAGGATAGCTGGAAATGGTTCATTCAGAAATTGAAGCAAGCCATTGATCATCCTACAGGATTGGTCATCAGCACAGATGCATTGATGAAGAACATGAAGAAGCATTATCAACCCAATGCATGAGGCACTTGTGGAAGAACATGAAGAAGCATTACCAAGAACCTTTATTTTCTCAGAACATGTGGGCAGTAGTGAAGAGCTTTCCATTTGATAAGTACCATATGGACAAGATTGAAGAGAAGAGTCATGATGCATTGGGTTGGTTGGATGATAATCATCCACAAATATGGAGTAGAAGCAAGTTCTCAGAGGAGTGCAAGGTAGATTACATCAATAAAACCTCTCTCAGTGTTTTTATAGTTGGGTGTCAAAAACCAAAGACATGCATATTGCGCAAATGCTTGACCAGATAAGACAAATGATCATAAAAAAAATTGACTTTAGACGGAATATTGGAAAGAAAATTGTGGGAAGAATTACCCCTCATGTTACAAAAACTCTCAATGAACAAAGCAAGAATATGAAGGGTCATGAGGTACTAATGTGTGGGAATAGTACAGCTGAAGTAACTGTAGCAGTTGTGAGGCATGCAGTCAATTTGAGAGAAAAGACATGTAGTTGTAGGGCTTGGCAAGTATGTGAAAAGGCTTGCAGCCATGCTGTAGCTACCATTGCAAAGGTTAGTTCTAAGGTAAATATGGAAGACTTTGTTCATGACTACTTCTCCGTTGAGAGATTCAAAAAGGCTTATGAAGGTACTTTTAAACCAATGAAATCCCAAGAACAGTGATCACGGGTTGATCTTGGCTACAAGTTAATTAAGCCTAAATTGAGGAAACCCAAGAGGCCGAAAGTATATAGGATCGAAGCATTTGATGAACTTGGCAACAAGAAGAAAAGAAGATGCACCGAGTGCAACGAGCTAGGCCATACGGCCAAATATTGCCAAGGGGGACCTACAGCTAGTCAAAGGAGGAGGAACAATGCATCTAGAGAGGGAACAAGTGACCCTATACGTGTACAAACTCTCAAGTAAGTGGCAAATTTCAATGAAATTCTGATTTAGCTACAAATTTGCTTTGCTGAAATTTTATTCTTCCTAACCTATTTGTATTGTTCTTACCTAGTGCAAGTGAAAGTGGGGCTACAAATGAAACTGAACCTGCAAGTTCTATGGATGGTGGGAGACAACCTATAACAAGGGAAAGGGGAAGAGGAAGAGGAAGGGGAAGGACGAGTGGAACTACCAGAGGAAGACTTGGTCAATGACTAGGTCTATGAATGTGTTGTTTCTGTTTGATATGTAGTGGTGACCATTATTTGTGTTTTTGTTGGGACTTGTAATGGCGTCTATGTTGCAGACATATTACTATCATATTACACCTGTCAAACATGTGATGGACTTATTGTCGCAAATTGTGATGTCTATGATTGTTGCTATCAAAATGCTGTCAAAAAGATGTTAAAATGTTGCCAAGATTTTGTTAAATTCTGTCCAGATTTTGAATTATTTCAAATCTGAATTCAAAATTTGTCTATATTAGAAAACTGAGTGGCAGAGTCATACACATGTTACTCAAAATAGGGTAAATTTTCAAAGTAAGAACAGGTCCATTGTCGCGAGGGCATAACTGTCTTTTCATGTGGGATTTAACACCGTTAAGACCACCAAACAGAATAGGGGCTGGCGTGTCCTTCAATTTCAAAAAAGAGGTCCGATCTTGTAGTCTGCAAAAGAGGATCGAAAAGAGGTCCTCTGATGCAACTGACCCTTTATTATTATAGTATTTTAAACAGAATTTCTCTTGATGTCAATTAAGTATACACTTGATAACAAGATAGTGCTCCTAAAGTTTTCAACTCAAAAATGATATATTATATAAAAATAAGGTGTATTGGCCATGTCAATTTGAAAGCAATGCATGATCATGGATTAAAATATAAAGGTGGAGAAAACATTAAGCAATAGACCTTTTAGTTAATTGAAATGACAGATTTACATGATAAACATTGGAAGGACAAATTTCCATATCAAGGAAAAAAAACTTCAATATGATGACAGCAATCCACACAGGACACAGACGTTTCAGGAAACTAAGGCATACCAGTAATCCGTGGAGAACCCTTTCCACATGAAACATGCAGTTTATACACTATTGTGTTCCTTTCATTTGGGACATCATTCTCTGTAGAAACAGAAAAGAAGAATAAGATGGCTCTTATGATGTATGAATGTGTATCTAGAGCAGTAAATACCAGAGATATAGTCAAAAAGCCTTGGATCTGCATCAAGTGGAATAAGTCCAAGTCTATGTGAAAGAACTTCATCTGCTATAACTGAGGTGTTGTCAACCATGAAGATTTTCTCAATAGCCATAGTAGGAACCTATCAATACAGAAACAAAGTTTAATCTGAGCACTACTGAATGTGAACTCCGAACATATAAAAAAACTAAAATATAGAAAATACATTTAGTTCTCTGTTAGTATGCATTAAATCATGCAGATACCTCAGCAATGAGGATTCTCCGGAAAGCATTAGCCATCGATTCATCAATACCAATCAAATCAAACTCCATATCATCTACTGTGAGTTGATTTATCTCAATCTTGAAATTCTTGCAAAATTTTTCCACTGACATGCTATTATCAACTCCCATAGCAGCAAAAGCACCCGAGTATTGGAAACCTTGAGTCTAAAAAGTCATATAAGAGAAGCATGAAAAATGTAATATATGAGATTAATAATAAATGGCTGCAATATAAATAACTAAAGTTTCTTCCCCAAATGATTAAGCAAGGGAACAAAACAAAAATTTAAAAATGTACAACCAGAGCAATAAATTTTAATAATATGATCAAATCTTTCTCAAATAAGTACCACTAAAACCCTAAATAGAATATCTGCTAACAGCAACATGACACGTAAAATTTCATCCAAGTAAACACCATTTATTTGAAAAATTCAATTATATAAGCAAAAAATAATTTTAAGAGAACATGGTCAAGCCATAATCAGAATTCAAAAGCAATGTAACAGAATAGTAAGAACACAAACTTAACTGCAAAGTAAAACCACTTGTTTTAGTATTTTGTGCATTCAGCAATTAGACACATGCCATTAAAATATCTACATTTGTCAGTAAAATTAGATCCCAAAAATGCAAGATAAACTTATTCTGTACATCTGTACATAATTTATGCAGAAATGCATGAAAGAAGGTTAGAACAGAAATGAATACATGAATTGGGGCATCGGCATTGCAGACAACACGAGTGCGTTGGAGCTCAAGGTAGTCTGGAAGATTATTTTCTTGATGATTGGGCACATCCACGACCTCCTTCGGCTTTTTTGCCCCCATCTTAGGCATCCTTCTTAATGTTCCTCCACTCTGTTCACTCTTGTACTGTTGTTATGTCATGTTCCCAATAAAAAAAGGAACAGCGTGAGAGCAGGTATAAGGAAATTACAGTTTCATAACTTGGAGTAATTAGTTCTTCAGATGTTCCTTTGGTGCTGAACGTAGGTTTGTTGTGCTTGTACCTAGGGTCTGTTAAGCTACTATGCACCGACCAGTTGTACCCAAAAGCCTAAGCAGATGGAGAAAGGTGTGCAATTCACTTATGGTTCAACACTCTCCCTCACGTACAACCCTCTCAGGGCACAAACATGGAAATAGAAGTGGCGCAACGAAAAATGCGGTCGCCAGGACTTGAACTCAAGACCTATGCCTTTGATACTATGTTAAGCTACTTTAACCCAATCAGTTGCACCCAACAACCTAAGCTGATAGGAAAGGGTGTGCAATTCACTTATGGTTCAACAGGGTTAATAAAAAAAAGTTTGTATACTTATTAATTCCATTCTGCTGTTTTTATTTCTTAAATATGTAACACTAACATATAGAAAATGAGAAAACAATGTATTTTTGTTTGTTCACAATAATCACAATACATGACTTGTGTATCAGAATGAAATCTGGTCAAAACAGATAATAGGAAAAAAAACAGAGAAATTTGTTAGTGTTGACAATCAATGCTCAACTTCCTAGGATTAGATGTCATACTTCGGCAGTCTAAATTTTCTCCTTGCGGTAGGAAGCCATTCTGAAAAGCTATACCAACAACAATTCAGGAAAAAAGAGGGGCGAGAGAGAAGACTCCTCGTGCACTCCCACGTCCTGCTTGCAGCTTGCAGGTATGTTTTAGCGCCTGCCCGTGCAGCTGGCTCCAGGTGCATGGACAGGGGGATGGAGACAACGGGAAATGGCCTCGTGCGGAAAGGTGTGTGGGCGAACACCACCGACCCTCGACCAAGGAAGATCCCTGGTTACACACATGGTATTATTTTTTAAACCCAGGGTCCCAAAGCTTGATATTGAGCCTCGGACAAACATATGCAGTAGAAAAAACTAAGCAGAGATGCACACATGGAAACTACAATTTTACCCTGGATGAGGTATGCTATATGGCAAGCATATGCGGCTGGCTTCCTCTTATAAAGTGTTCACAACTAGTTCATGTCAATCTTTTTCATCTTTAAAATTATACTTTCTATGTACTAGATAATATAACCATACAACAACTAAGCCTTTAATCCCAAGCAAATTAGGATAGACTAGAGATGAAACCCCAAGGACCCAAGCACAAGAGCAAAACAAACAAACACAAGAAAAAAGGCAAATCAGAAGAGAGGTGGGAAAAGAGCAATAAAGAACAAAACAAAAAGGAGAAAAGAGAGAGAATAAGACTGGATCCGAAGAACCCGAACATAAGAGCAAAACAAATAAACACAAGAAAGAAGACAAAGAAGAAGAGAGGTAGGAAAAGAGCAATAAAACCAAAACAAAAAAGAGAAAAGAGGGGAAATAAGACTGGGTAGGAAAAAGAAGAGAAGAGGTGCAAAAGGACGATAAAAACTAAAGAAAAGGAACGGGAAAAGCCAGAGAATCAAGGTTCTGGTACATGAATTGCTAATTTCCATGCACTCCTATCCATTGCCAACTCCTTTGATGACATTCCAATCCTTCAAGTCTCACTTCACAAACTCCTCTCATGTCAAGTTTGGTCTACCTCTGCCTCTCTTCACATTATCTGGTCGTCTTAATACCCTGCTCCGCACCGGTGCCTCTTCCGGTCTCTATTGGACATGTCCAAACAATCTCAAACGATGTTACACAAGCTTCTCCTCAACTGGTGATACCCCTAATCTCTGTCGCATGTCATCGTTTCGGACACTATCTCCTTGTGTGGCCACAAAACCATCGTAACATATGCATCTCTGCTACACTTAGCAACTGGACATGTCGCCTTTTAATGGGTCAACATTCTGCATTTCTGCTCCACATAGCATTGCAGGCCGAATTGCAGTCCTATAGAACTTGTCCTTGAGCTTTTGTGGCACCCTTTTGTCATATAGGACACCAGAATTGCCAAAATCCAGTGTCAACAATAGAACACCAGAAGCTTGACGCCACTTCAACCAACCAGATTTAATTCTATTATTACTAACATCTTCATCAATATCTCCATTCTTTTGCAGCATCGATCCCAAGTAGCAGAAATCTTTCTTGCGCACTATCTGGCCATCAAGACTAACCTCTCCCTCATCATATGGAGTGAAACTGAAATCACACTTTTTGTACTTTGTTTTCAGACCTACTAAGCCAAAACCCCTTGGACTCCAAAGTCTGTCTCCACAATTCTTGCTTCTGGTTCACCCCCATTTTGCTCTCATCCACTAGCACTACATCATCCGCAAAGAGCATACACCAAGGGATATCTCCTTGTATGTCTCTTGTGACCTCGTCCATCACCAAAGCAAAAGGATAAGGACTCAAAGCCGATCCTTGTGCATGTCTCAACTGATGAGCTTTTGATGTCTCTTAGATCCAATCTACTATAGATAGAGCCAAAATAACCATTGCAATCATCTTGGAGCTTAGCACAAATGCAAGAGAAGTGGCAATGTGGCAGGTGTGACAAATGTACGGCAACGCAAGGATGCCAGTTTAGTAAGCGTATGTTACTTGCTTGATTTGCAGGATCCTAGGCATGCAACTATGCAAAGGAATAAATAAAGGAATGAATGGACTGGACTTCGGGCCTACCTTAATGCATTGCTAAATGTGCTTTTCGGGGAGCCTAATTACGGACCAAAAATGGGATAATCCCGATTATAAACAGGATACACGAACAGGAAGAATAAAGACTCGATTGTTCTCGTTACGTGGCCGTTTTCGTCCCATATTTCAATTTTCTTGTAAATCCGAAAACGAACGGCACAAAGCAAAAAACAGTGCCGGGACGGAGCGGTTTTTCCGTCCCATTTTCATGCCTAATTCCTCCAACGAAAGAGGGAGAGGAAAAAAAAGAGAGAGAGGGGAGGGAGCTCACCCAACGCGAGCACAGGAGGGGAAGAGGCACCGGATTCGCGCCGCGAGTCGAGGTTGAGGCGGCCCGCTTCGCGCAGCGCGTCGAGCAGAGAAGAGGATGCAGTAACGGCTACACTCCGCCAATCCAGGTAGAGGCAGCTGGCTTCACGCTGCGCGTCGTTGGGGAGAGGCAGCTGAGTCGTGGCCGGGGAGGTAGCTGAGTCGTGGCGGTGAAGGAGACGACTCCTCGATTGGAAGGTGGCGGCGGCGCGAGTTCAGGGAGAGGAGAAGCGCGTGCGGGGCGGGAAAGGAAGAGGAAGTGGAGGAGGGCAGGAGGCGGCGGCGGAGAGGAGAGGCAGCGGCGGCGCGAGGCGAGGTCGGCGGCTCGGTGCGAATGGCCTCTCTCGCCTTCAAACCCGGGCCAAGCCTTGCCATCGTGATGGGCTTTCAAAGGCCGCGGCTTGCTTTCCCGGGCTGCCTTCCCTGGAATTGAGCCGCGATCTCAAAGGCCGTTTGAGTTCCCAAACGAGCCCTCAAGGATGAGATTTCCTAATTCTTTTTATTAATAACCGATTTTTATATTATTTAATATTACTAACATCCATTTAAATTTTGTAAAAATAACAGCCAACCTAACACAAATATCGCCCATGTATTGGGCGAGGGCGACTGAGCCCATCTAACACAAATATCGCCCATGCACTGGCCGACACGCGGTGACCTTTTGTTTTCCCTGTCATAACACTTAAGCATCCTAAAGTGTTAATTAAAAATACTTTTAACTTCTAAAAACTTCTAAAACTTTTTATATGTATAGAGTAAAAATTTATGCACCCATTTGAACTTATAAATGTCCCAAAAGTTTTAGGAATTTTATAATTGAAATTCATAAATTAGGCTACTTGTTAAGAATTAATTGAACTTTTTTGTCATCTTAAACTTCTCTAAAAATTCAAAACAAAATCTTGTGTCATGAGCACTATTAAAATAATATTTGTTTACATTAGTTTCTTTACAAAAGTTTTTCAGCTCCTTGACATCAATTCAAATTTGAATTTGAATTCAAAGTATAAATAATCATATTTTAAGCTATAATTCCTCCTAATACACAATTTGTATAATACATTTTGTAAACCCTTGAAAAAATGATTTTAGAATAAGTAATTATTAAAATAGAGTTATTTGTGCTTTAAATTCAAATCAAATTTGAATAACCACTCAAAACTTTTGAATACAACACAACCCTAATAATAAACTATTTTGATAGTTCTCATAACACAATTTGTATAATACATTTTGTAAACCCTTGAAAAAATGATGTTAGAAGAAGTAATTATTAAAAATGGAGTTATTTGTGCTTTAAATTCAAATCAAATTTGAATTCATTTGAAAATACTCAAAACTTTTGAATACAACACAACCCTAATAATAAACTATTTTGATAGTTCTCATGACACAATGAATTTATATGATTTGTTTTTTAATTTTTAGAGAAGGTTAATATGGCAAAAAATTAATTAATTAATTATTTCTTAACAAGTAACCTAATTTTTGAATTTCCATTTTAAAATTCTTGAAACTTTTGGAACTTTTATAAATTTAAATTGGTGCATAAATATTTACTCTATAAGCGTAAAAAGTTTGAAAAGTTTTTAGAAGTTAAAAATATTTTTAATTGACACTTTAAGAAGGCTTAAGTGTTAAGGCAGAAAAAAATTAGAAAAAAACAAAAGGGTCAATCCCTTATCGTCGAATGGAACGGCGATATTCGTATCTGGCCAGGTGGGCCTAGTCACACGACTAGTGCACGATAGGTCCTTATTGCCCGACCATCGGGCGATTGGGCTATTATTTTTATAAGAATTTAAATCAGGTTGTTAGTAATATTAAATAATTTTCAAAATCAGTTATTAATAATAAAAAGTCTGAGATTTCCTATATATCAAGGGTCGGAGGGGAGCCAATGAATCAAGCAAGCGCTCTAAGGTTGATGCGTAATCCAACAGCCATAGCTCGGCTTCTTCCTCTAGCCCTCACCATGACTGGTTGGTAGAGCGCACGTCGGGGGCTCTCGGAGGTGGAGGAGGACGGTGAGCATGCCCAAATTAGGGTTTTGAGTTTGTCGGGCCTCCTCTCTCCCGTCGGACATAGAAGGGATCTCCGGGGCGGCACGATGATGCGTCGTGGTCCGACCAGTGAGTGTGGGAGCGACCAAGCAACGGCGACGCAGCCAAAGGTGGTCATGGGCAGAGGAAGGGCCGAAGCAAGGGCGGCGATGAGTGCATCATGGTCCCACCAATTAGTGTGGCAGCAACCAAATGACGGCGGTACTGCATGGTCGTGGGCGGGGGAAGGGCTAGAGCGGGGAAGGCAACGACGCCAAAGGCGCGGGGAGGTGGTTCATCGAGGCAGAGGTCGACAGACAGCGACATGGGCCATGGATGAGCGCCTTTTCTAGGCCGGTTGGGCCGATCTACCAAACACCTGCCGTGATCGATCGACCTCCTATAGTATAGGCCGGGTTGGGGGGGGGGGGGGGGGGGGCAAGGAAAGTGAAGCTTATATAGTCGGCCATGGACAGCACCACTGCTGCCACAATCACGAACAAGCCGGATGAAATTACGCACCGTTAATGCTCAATACCTAATGAATGCACAGCAACCAAACAAGCCGAGAAAAACAGGTTGCAGACGAATCAAATAATCATATCAATGCAATATTTGCAAATCAAAATAATTACACCCCACTTTGCCAAAAAGAAAGCCGACATGACGATATACATGGCCCAAGGTACATTGACACAACGTTGTCCCTGCTTGAACAAAACTAGCAGCCAATTCACAGCTCAGCTACCGAGCGCTTCCCAGTCAAGTGTAACCTGGTCTAGATGTACATGTCTACATTAAATGGATCTGCACCAAACAAACCTTCTCGAAGATCCACTCTCAGATCTTGCATCGTGTGAACAACGGATACGAGATTAACATGTCTCTTCAAGATCTCCCTGAGAACAGGATGCAATTTCGTGCAAGGATCAGAAGTCTCACAGATGGCAGCTTGAAGACGCCGGCATCATAATGTACAATGACCTCTCTCGCCTTTAATCTCCATAGCCCACTTGCAATTTCGGAATTTCTTGAGAGTCAACATGCTGCCGTTGTTTCCTGATTCTTCCAATAAATTTGATTCCTCCCATAAAGTTTTCAGACTACTGGATCCAGATACTATCAAGAAAATCGATTGTCATTCCTGTAATATCTCCCAGATGGAATACTTTGTAATGTCTGCGAGGACTCTGGCTTGAAGCGCTTATTAAAGTTTGATGCCAGTGACCTGTCAAAGGAGAAAACGTTATATATAAGCTTATCTAAAGACTGAGGCATGTAAGTGAGAGCCAATGTCCACTAAGGTGAGTGAAGAATATTTTGGTCCTTGCTAATAAGCTAATCCTCAACTAACTTTAACAACAACCATGGTCGATCGTTACAAGAAGACTAGGACGCTACAAAACAGGCAAGAGATTGGGACGGCTTTCAGCTTTCTTCAGGCGCAAATGTGTGAGAAGGGCTGTGAGCATGCGTAAGCCTTTTCATGTTCTCGAGTGTTTGTACTTGAAACGTATGTTTAACTAACTCATAAAGCTCTTCTGCTAGCTTACTCATAACATTTTTCTTAGAGGCACAAACAAATCATCAAAGCTTGCCAGAGATAGCAACCTCTAATTCCTTGTCAGAGAAATTTGTGCACTAAGCAATCGAGCATGGTAGTAGAGCAACTCCGCTGTATCATCATGACACATTAAAGTTTAAAAAAAGCCATGTAAACCTCATTGTATAAAGCCGCTTACTTGTGCTTAAGCGCCACTAGCTACCTAATTTAGGTGTAGGATGTGCTACGACTATGAGCCTGGTATTATATTTTCATTTCTATGGAAATTGAAACAGGGAAAGTTTTGAATTATCTTTGTCCAGATCTATTTTGGTCCTCTAATATTCGATTGCTAATAATCTTGTAAACAAGAAAACTCAAAATATTAGCTTGATTAAGAATAGCTACATTTACCTTGGAGCTGCAGACTGTCTCTGTGCAAGTTGACTGAGCATAGATTTCAACATTCCATGAGCCTCATCAGCAGCCTGTAAGCAACAATACTAATTCAGAAACAAAGCATGCAACAAAAACAATTATCATATTTGTATAATAAATATTATTCATGAAAATTTGTCACCCTTTATTGTAAAATAAAAGGGGCCAAGGCAGCCCTTGGAGTTTGTAGTCACTCTTAAAAGGCAATGCTTCACTAGCTAAAGGCTTCAAGATGGCTAGTGATAACTTCTTGTAGGTTGAAACAACACAATTGATTTCTAAAACTCTAGCAAAGTAGGAAAAGACCCTTTTGTCGAATGCAAGGTGAAAGTAAAAACCTCCTGGGTCTATTTGTTCCCTTATACAAAACTCCAAACGAACAAGTGGAAGCATTAAAAGGAACCATTTCTTCTGTCTGCATACCTGCACCTTAGCGTCCTCCCATGTTACTCCAGCTCCCTTTCCTAGGAATTTCCCACCTATTTCTACCTGAAATGGCAAACATAATTCAGTGATATAAAGAATAAAACAAGCTTCTATGTTCAAGCCATCACATCATGTCATATTAAATCTTTTCCCCTCTCGCCATTTCATTGCTTTTAGTTGACGTTAGTGTTAGAGTAATATGTATTGAGCCCATAGTGCTGTGTATATTTGGCCCATAGAGGCCCATCTATAGGGATATATATCCCCACCCTTTTAGGGTTTGGAGTAATACAACAGATATTTTTCTCCAACAGTTAGTAACATTTGTCCTCGTCTTTCGCTACGAAGAAATCCCATGACCTGCTTACTTTCCGTCCTCGTCTTTCGCTACGAAGAAATCCCATGACCTGCTTACTTTCCTAACTGCCCCAGTGAGACACATTAGCCTTGACTATTGACTTCTTCCTTTCCTATTTCCGGGTATCCCCATCTTGCCAAGCCGGATTGATCCTATCTTCCAGAGCCAGCTACAACATGAAAACAACTACTGTCCTTAACCAAGGACCAAAACATACAACAAACCTGCCCTTTTACTGAGTGCTCTTACAGTGTCTAGATTATTCCATGTACCAGAGAGATGCTAGATCGATATTTATATAACTGAGGTACTAACCTGAGCATGAACTTTACCTGCAGAAACATCAGTAGATGGTTGAGCTTGAAAAACTAAACTATACCCTTCAACCGTGCACTGCATGTATTACAACATACATTAGTTGAAAGAGCACAGTTGTTCAAAAGCAGATAACAAAGGCAGCAACTTACTAGCTCCTTGAGAGCAGAAACAGAACCACTAGGTCTTCTTATATTATCTATTCTGCCATTTATATATCCAGACTCCTCTGAAGTGCTTGCAACTTGTAATCTATCATCTCTATTACTTCCTCTATGTGAATTTGAATAGCTGTTAAAACCATTCTCCTTCAGAGCTGTTGTCTTATCTGGGTCAAATGACAGAAATTTGTCTGCAAATAAAATTGACATCAAAATATACACGTCTTAGACATAAACATGGGATTATGTTAAGACCTTATGAAAATATTGCTGGATTCGATATTTTTCACACGTTCTTAAAATCATTCTGTATCTAAGTTAGGAATAAAAAAAGGAGAACCCCCTATGAACTTTTTTTTAGGGAACCCCTGTGAACTTCGTTGGTAGACTTATGGTCTTATGCTATATGGTAGAGTGTTGAGAGAAACACAAAGGCACAAAGAATTCAGCAACAATAAATGAGTAATAGCTGCCAGAGTGATGAGATGATCAACAATTTTGAGACATTGATCAAACTTCAAAAGTAGAATGGGTTGCTAATTATGCCTAGATCCCGTGCCACCTACTGAAATAAAATATCACATAATGGCATGACCAATCATTTGTCCCTTAAACTCAATAGTTTTTCTAAAACCATCCCCTAGAGAATTATTGCATATTTCCACCTCCCACTGGGAATAATAGAATTGAGGAGTCTGGCGTTAACCCACCTGCAAGATTTCTTAAAGATGTATCAGCAGCTTGATGTTGTGCTTCTTTCCTTGTTCTTCCAATTCCTTCACCTACTTTTTCTCCAAAAATCCAAACCTGAAAGGGGCACAAGGGAACGTAGGAACAAAATAAACATGAGACAAGCAAATTTTATAATGAGTTGAATGCAGCTGCAAAGTTAAAATATTGGTAAAAATTCCAAGTCCAATTTTTTTTAAAAAAAAAGAGTAGATTTAAGCTATATGAGATCACATGAAAGATGCAATGCCTGCAACCAAGATTACTTCCTGGAGTTGGTACCAAGTTTTCGCAAGCTTATGCTGCATTTAGGGTTTAGGATTTTAACTTTAAATGGCCCATTAACATGGTTGCATATAAAAAATATACAGAAATATTAGGCAGGTAACATTATCAAAAGTTGTACTACCTCGACGGAGAATTGCAACTCTGTAGTATCACATAAAGTTGACCGGTACTCCACCTAGGTGGACATATTACACATAAAAGTGACAAGGTAAGCTATCATATAAAAAGAAGAAAATAGCTAGGATTTTTCATCATTGAAGCTAACCTTAAATCCACACTTCACCGCAATTTCCTCCAAGACACCAAAAGTTCCTCCATATTGTATAAAATGTCGCCCTGATTCCATTTGGATGCTTCTTTGTCTTGAAGGAGCATGCCAAGTTGCTCTGTCCTCTCCTTCAGATTGCAGATGAAGTTTAGAATATTTTGGACAAGGTACATCAAATCTTCAAGGGGAACACAAGTGAAATTGTAAATTTTCATGATTGTTGAAGTATCTGTGAATTGCCTATCCTTCCCTATCGGTTTAAGCTTTTGGGAGCAACTGGCCGGTGCATAGTAGCTCAATATTGTTTCATGGCCAAAGGTCAAATACTAGCAGGCGTGATTTATTAAATAAATTGCAGTCAATTTTTATTCCACATCTGAGGCCTAAGGGAGCCTCCACGTGAGGGGGATTGTTGAAGTATGAGCGAGTTGTCCATCTTCCCGGTCAGTTTAAGCTTTTCGGTGCAACTGGTCGGTGCATAGTAGCCCAATAATTATAATAGTGGCACCACCAAGCAGGCAACAGAAGGTCACCACAGTGAAGCTATGAGCTTCATTTACTCTATAGTACCCAGCAAAAGCTTCCAAACCCCTCCAAAGTTTAATTGTTGATGTCTGGACCGCAGATTTGAACTGAAATTATATAGGCATCTCTGTCTGGACATCATCATTTCAAATCCGGAGGTAGTACCATGTAAGCTGGAGCTTAACTCTATGTGGTAACAGGCACTCTGACGGATCATGGCTATGCATAACTATTTAAATAACTGACACAAAAGAAACATATTATATCATCATCTGCACTACATAAAGTGAAACAAGTTGGAACATATAGACGGTTAAAACAAAAATGGGCAATCAAAGCGCACCTACCCATTTGTGCAGATAAAGCTTGAACTATGATCATAAAAAATAAATACTCTAGGAAACCACACTAAGAGGAGTTACATAACTAAGCTAGCAACAGTAGTAAACCACGATTATGTCTAGACCACATTGGCACACAACAGTAAACAACTTCTGTAAAGCAAGCTTTACAAAGGTAAACTAGACTGTCTGGCACAATACATGATCTCTTGTCACTACTCGTCAAAATGAAAACAGGAAACAAAAAGTACTATCAAGTAGTAACAAATTAACAAAATGCCTATTAATAAAGTAATGATGAAAGTTACAAGGACACAGCTAGCATTCAGAAAAGTGGAAACATGCATAAGTCTACAGCGTTAGTATAAGATGAGAAATGATTAGCATATCCTATGATTTTAAGCAATGTCCAACAAGCATAAAAGAAGACATGGGCCATGGATGCTCGGAAGCTGCAAACCTCAAGGGTAAACTAAACCGTACCAGAAAAGGATCCATAAGTTTTCGGTGCATTGCTATGAAGCATACGATGATCCTCAATATGGGGTAGCTGAGTAAAGAAACCATAATGTGCTATCAGATCATTCGCAAACACCTCATTAACAAATATGAAACTTTCAATCAGAATAAATGATCACTCACATGAGAAGGATATCCCTGGTTCTGGTAATTATATTTATCTGAAGATATGGGATTATCCCTGCCAGGGAAATATGATGGATGTGGCAGTTGTTTCTCATTGTGACGTATAGCATCAGATTCTAAATGAAATCCAGTTGAAACGATATTCAAATTCCTCGGGTTCATCTTATCATCTACTGAGATCCAGTTTCCATGAGATTGCACTGGTGGAACTGAGACTTCTGCAGCCGGTACAACAGGAATATGTGGTTCAGGATCTCTTGTGTCTTGACCATGTTGCAAGATGAGTAGCCTTCTCCTAGTATCAGGATCCAACTCAGACTCAGGAACCTCACCCTCTTCTCTAGCGGGGGAACCTTGTAAAGGGTCCACATGACTAGATTGAGCAACAGGCAAGCTGAATGAAGGAGGTGGGGGACCCTCATCATTATTCAGCGGCATCATGCTCAATGGTGGTGCTACTGGAACAGATGATGATGTAGGTGTAATAAACTGCTGGTTGGTAGATACTGACATGACATCGGCATTAGTTGTTATTGGATGATTTGGATTTAGAGCTTGAGAGCTCGAAGAAGCTTCCTGAAAAAAAAAAATCAGATACTCATAAGAAGGAAACATGATTAAGAAAACAAAAATTCATAAGAGGACATGATTGAGAAAGTGCTAAAAGGAACTGAGCCTAGCTCTGTTGGTCAAGGGTGTGGGCGTACACCCTGACCACCCAGGTTCAAATCCTCTTTGACGTGAATTTGGGTGCCTGTTTCTTCTTAATTAAATGCCACCTAGGACCTCCTAGGTTTGTTGAGTTTTTTATTGAGGAAGTGCTAAAAAAACAATAGCATTTGCTAAGACATATGAAGTTATTGGCCTGCAGCTTGTATATACACTTTATTTAGCAGTTGCCAATTTCTCGAACATGAGAATATCATGGCTTTGTATTAGGAAGTAAGTCCAAATACAGCCCAGAAAACAACAACAATAAGAAAAGAAGACAACACAAACAGCAAAAGAAAACAACATCACCAGGTAAGCACATAGCAATTGTTCAAGGATAATATAGTTTAGGACCACAGAGCAGTCAATTTAATTTCAAAAGAGCGTGAAGAAGTGAAAGTGCAAACCTTCATTCTCTTCTCAACCTCAAAATCAGCCATACCATCAAAGGCAAGTGGATTTTTGTTTACATTCAACATTGTGGCATTCTCATCCTAAAATCAAAGAAAATATATTGCTTTAGGGCCTTGGGGGGGGGGGGGGGGGGGGGGGGGGGCAACTGAACCATTTGCCTTTAGAAAATTTACCTCTGAAATTAAATAATTGCTAACATCAGGAGCAGAAGGAATATTGCCCAATTCATCCTCATAATGAACATCATTGATCTGTGGTAGGAGGGCCTCATCAAACTCTCTGTATCAAAAATTAAGTTATAAACTTCTGTTGAGTAAGTATTCAAACTTGTCAGTTATGCAACAGGAATGCATATGCATGGCAACAGATTGTATTCAATTTAGTTGAGACAGCATGATCACTAACAAAGATCATTTTCTTACTTGAAGAAACCACCCCTAACATTGCATGCAACATTTCGGACAACACAGAGAACTGGAATTGGGAAGTTTGCCTGTAAGTTAGACAAGGTGGTAAGGTGCCTTTAGTAACCCATAAAGTAAGACTCTCATGTTGGTATAAACAACAGAGTAGACCTTTACCTCTGCCTGGGGAGCATAATATGGAGCAAATGCAGGAACAACATGTACTCTACGCTGATCCTTCTCATCCCAAACTTTTAAACGGTCATCAATAACAAGGGCCATTCCAGGGTGGCACGATCCATCACTGAATACATTTAGCAAAGACTTTCTTGAGCCTAGATGAGTAAAGTTAGCATTAGTGTCGCAATAAATTATGTGCATGCACATGAAAAATCATAGAAGAGACTAAGATTAATACAAAGTTGTCAACAATATACTTTGGTTTAGTATAAAAAATGAGAATACGCTTCTTTTATACTCATCTCGTTACAATTAGCATACCAGATTTTACACAGACAAGTCTGTCGAGAAGTTGAACTGAGTTTATCAATCTTGAATCTGGATCAAGCAACCTCCACATTTCCAAAGCATAGTCCCTCTCAGCCATTGTGCACACATATACCTCGAAGCGTTTGCGACCCCTTGCAATTAAGTAGCTCCGAAGGTCGTCCCATGCTGGTCTCAATCGTACCAGAACACTAGTGTCTCTTATCTATAAAGATAAAATAAGAAAAATTAATTGAGCAGTATAACCAACATGTAAACATGGTCGAACAAGACCCAATGGAGGCAAGGTGCTTAGTAGTAGCGAAATAAAATTCATTTTGCCAAGGAGAATACATTCAACTTTTAATGACACAACTAAAGCATGTAACATGGCCCTACCAGTAGTGTTGTAAGAGTTGTACGGCAAAATACTAATTGAATCAAGCACAAAACACGATTGTCCAGTGAACAAACTAGTAACATCATGATCGAACAGGTTGCAATATTATTTTTCTTTCTATAAAAATGTTCTGAAAAATATATAAATTAAATCATATTATGGTGGTAAAAATTCAACTGAAAAAACCATGCAAAATCAACTGAATTACAATAATATATCTCTATGATTGCAGAAAGGTTGTGATTAATACAACCAACATGGAAACAACTGGCGTTCTGATCATCACATAATTTTAGAACAAAGTCATGAGTTACATACCAATGGATTTATACGTGTCAAGATAATATTTTTCTCTTGTAGCCTTATAACCGGGCGTGTCATAGGTTGCTGATGATTATCAGCTAAGGGCGGAATGACCTCAGATTGTACTTTATACACTTCCCCATCATCAGTAACCTGATCGCTTTCTATATACTGTTTCAGGATAACCTTGTCATCTTGGTACCTTTTGATCTCCGCCATCATACCACTAATACGTTGTGGGTCAGTCTCGTTAATCAATTTTCTTTGAAGTGCATCAATCCTGTCTTCAAAAGATCTTCTGGTATTGGCAACAATTAATGTTTCATCAAGGTCAAACACAATACCAAGGCATCGAAGGTTCAACATGCTCAGGCAAGAATTATATAAGCCCAGTGGTACTTTATAGCCCCAAAAACAGGCATGATTTTGCAAGTTTCTCTTGGAAACCATTGCCACTAAGTGTATCTCTTCAGCTCCAAGTGGGAAAACTGCCGTCTGCAAACAAGACAAATTAAAGGGTGAGATGAAATACAGAACAAATGTTTTTGTCTTATTAGAGTAAAAGGAGAGCAGGCAGAAGAGAAACTGCACATAATGCATGGCATGTTACAATACACTATTAATTTTTCATACAGGAGGCCTGCAATAGCAAATGGGTACCAAAAAAAGTGCAAATAGTAAGTTTTGTTCCGAATTTTTTAGGCATGGATTAGCAGAGTCAAGAGTCAACTGCTTTGACTGAAAGGAATGATCAGTCAGAGCAGAGTCAAGAGCAATAAAATATAAAAGGGCCAACAAGGACAAAGTAATAAATTTGGGTTCAGCAAAATCAGGCAGCATGTTAACTTCCATCAGATGATTGATAAGCAAGTATTCCACACTTTGCTCATTCCACAAATAGTTCTGTCATTATGCGAATTCAGCTGTTCAGAGTCAACAGTCAACTGCTTTGACTGATAACAAGTAATGCCGAGTCCAGAACTGCTGTACAACAGCGTCTGCATAATCTCATGTCTCAAAAATCAATATGTCACATTCGAGATCTCAGAACATATTTGAAGCTTGCTCCATTTCTGAAATACGAAGCGATGTTCCTGAAACCTCATTCATTCAGCAATGTCAGGCCAGGTTCTATAACCAAGTCCAGAGTCCACAAAACATCAGGCAGAAAAGTAGAATCTGTATCATTAGTGAAGTCACATCATTTTCAAAAAATATATATATATATAGTCCAGAAACTAATGAAAATCGTTCATGCTGAGTTAGGATTGCAACCATCAATGCAGTAAATATTCCATGAATGCTTTTTCGTGATACATAAGACTCTGTCTGTCTAAGGTTTTCCATGTATATAAAGCTCAATTCGTACATTTATTCCACTAGTTCTGTTTGCTCTTTCCTTTTTTCTGTCAGGAATGATTCACATGTATACCTTTTTATCTCTGAGGCAAGCGGTGTGCATGGCGACGAGCGGCGGCGGGGGCTCGTCCGATGTGGCTGTGGAGCTCGACTCCATCACGAGGCAGCGGGAGGCGACCGCGACGGCGTGGAACACGGTGAGCGGCGGGCACCGCTCGCTGGGCGGGGACAGGCGGTCCACCCGAATCTCCCGCACCCACGCCAGGTCCGTCTCGCCCTTGGGCCAAACATCCACCTCCCCGATGGGGATGTTGCCGTAATAAACCTCGGACTTGATCATGTCCAACGCGCCAAACGGAAATCAGATGGCACTGGCCGAATCTGTGCGGTTCAAGGCAGTGATCCAAATCTTCGGGTCAGAGTCTGTTCCGCACGACGTCCACGCACTGTTCTCGCGAACAGGTTGATGGAACCGCGCGATTTCGGATCCGTTCTTATCGCGTGCCCAGAACCAGCACCAGCAGAAAACTTTAGAGATGGGTCGACGAGCGCGTGATGCTGTGTTAGGGTGCTTCTTCCGATCGCGGTTCGAGTTCTTCGACTATTCCCACTGGATTTAGTGCGCGGAGGTGGATTATGGGATGGGTCTGAGAAGCTCGCGCGAGGCCACGACAATGGCGGCGGCGAGCAAGCTCGGGAAGGAGAAGGAGAAGGGGCGGCGGCTTGGAGAAACCCTAGCGGCGTCTGATCAGAGTATCACTGATTCACTCGGGAAAGAGACCAGGGACGCTGCATATAGAGGGGGAAGGCGGGGAGGCGACGAACGATATAATTGCTGGACTCTTTTTGCCCGTTGTTTTTGGATAAACGACGCAACTACGGTCTACGGCTGACAAGGGGCTATTGAACTGCTAATAATAAGCTAATATATAAACACTGTTAAATAGATTAAATTTAAAATAATTATTGACTTAAATAGTTATAAACCATTTTTAAATTTATATTAGCATAAACAGTTTTATCCAAACATCAAATTATAATTTTTTATAACTTACTCTTTAGATAAGCAGTTTAAATAAACATTTTTATCAAATTTCTTGACTTTTTATGCTATATAAGCTAAATAAAATGGATAAACACTCTTGATAGATGAACGTTATTTTATTCATTTTTCAAAATTTTGTGGTTATATTGACGTGTTCTTATCCAATTAATGGAAATTTGAAAGGAATATTGGATAATGCACTTGATTACACGCCGTGCTAAAAGAAATTTGTAGATTTGCATTGAGAGGTTTACAAAGCAGTGTATTGCAAAGTATAAAGGTATAATACAATGCGCATATGTCTTTCAAATCTGTATTAGCCTTTATAATACATAATACAATTTGGTAGGTTTATCAAACCATTTGTAGTTCTTTTTAAATTTGAAATTTTCATTTTGAAAACATAATGCATTTTTTGGGAAGAAAAACAAAAATATAGACTTCACATGCGCACGCACTCACATTAAATTCAAGAAGAGATCGATGGCATGTTCTCAGTTTGCTGGTAACATAAATGAGCCCATCTCACCTAATATTTATAGTTCTTGGACCCTACTTTTTCCGTCTCAAAATAATTAGTATTATAGCACTCTTCAGTTTTTCTAAAATAATTGACATTCTTACTTTCCGATACATAAGTTCTCTTCCCAATACTGCTTTATCTCTATCTCTTTTCTTCTCGTTTTCTATGCAACTACCTTTTACACTTCTTCTTAATTCCCGTAACTTTTGTGCAGCTATAGCAACTCAAGTCCTGTCTAGCCTTTTTTTTTTGTTGCCACCGAGTTTGATTCTCTGTAGAAAGTTAGAACTAGATCCATTCTGTGAATTACATGTGCATAAAAATTGGAAATACGGACATATTAAGCAAAGAATATATTGAACCCATCATCTCTCCTCTCGGCTTCATGCATGGTATGGGACGACAACACAAACACATACACTGAACCAACTATGCGTGCTAGATATTGAACCCGTCATCTCTCCTCTCGGCTTCTCGCTTGACACCCAGGACACGCACGCACAAGGAGCTGCCTGGCAGCACTCCAACGCTAGAGCCTCGCTAGCGGGCTTGCCGCACGACCGTGCAGGTGCAGACCATCCCCATATGCGTAGGCGCGCTCGCTAGAGGAAAATAAGAGAAGAAAGAGCCGTGCGAAATAGAGGAAAATGACGAGGCAATGGGGCCAATATCCGGAAGGGTAGTATGGTCAAATCCCATATGTCTCAGTGCAGGATTACAAAT
Source organism: Eleusine coracana subsp. coracana (assembly GCA_032690845.1). NCBI lineage: Eukaryota > Viridiplantae > Streptophyta > Magnoliopsida > Poales > Poaceae > Eleusine > Eleusine coracana. The sequence goes on from CM064424.1 coordinate 7,719,021, forward strand.
AGAACCTCACAGAAGCAACGATAGTGGTGGTTAACGAATAAAAATTAGAATCGATGGCTGATAAGGAAAATCAAATTTTTGAGTGGGTGATAAGGAGCTCTAAGTTTTTTCAGTGGTTGATAAGGAATTTGCCCTTATAATTATTATATAAATAATTTTATAATAGAAAAATTAAAATACAAAGTAACAAATCATCGATTGGAAGTTTTCAGTTGACTAAAGACTTATGTAAAAATAAAGTAAAAAGAGGTGCATTGCATTGTGCCATTGTACAACCCACTTTTTATTTAGGGATTTGCTATTTTTCAGCTGACTGATCACTGCTTTGATCCATTAGATCTAGATCCAATAATTTATAATTATTATACATAATTATTATACAAATAATCCTATAAAAAAATTAAAACTCAAAGTAACAAACCATTGATTGAAAACTTTCAATCAGCTGAAAGCTAAGAAATATGTTTTATTTATCATAAAAAAAATGCATGATGTGGATATGCCCAGCGCAATCTTTCGATTAGTAATGACAAAACAACAAAAGCTGTACCATTAAATATGGAAATATCCTCGTTACCAAACTGCGTCTCCCCGCTTGCTCAACATGACATCGATTAGTTAACGCAACGCTGTTGCTAATTCCTTACCAGGAGGCAGCAGATCATGCGTTTTCGCGTCACCTTCGATCGGCGTCACGATCAGATCCCCAAATATGAAATATCTGAAGGAACGAGGTCCCCGGAAGCCGGATTTCCACTACCTGGAGATTGATTTTGCCGCCGTGGCCGAACCACAACCTTGGGCAACATCGGCGCTTTGGTGTGCGACCACTGAGCATTTGAACAGTTAAAGTACATGAATATGGGACAGTTTTCTACAGCAACCACAATAAAATGGACTACACACAGTGCACAGACAACACGCCATGATGGAAAAAAAGAGCGACTAGCAATAATCCAACACAGAATCTGGACAGGAAATTTGATGAATAAGCGGCAATTAGATATCAGATGCATCAGAAATGCATCTGCTAGTCTTGTCCACAAGCAAGGCCTAAAAGCATCAGTGACTCAAAATTGCATCTATTCCTATTACTCTATATTCATGTACCATGAATACCTCACCCACTATACCAGTACAACGAATTCACCACTCTATGCAACTCCTTTTTGCTTTTCTATTTCTGTAGCACTGAGATTTCTTCTTACAAGAATATATATATAATGAGGGGTTAAAACATAAGAATAAAAAATAAAAGCTAAACTGAACTTAGTGGGGAAAGCAGACAAGTGGCTGGCGAAACATCTATCTCCAACTGGCCGGCGCCCATCTTCCTTTTTTTTCCCGGGTTCCATTCTCATGTACAATTCCGGGCAAATGAATTCACCATACCTTGAGCTCCAGACCATAGGTTAGTTGAAGTTCAACAGAAGGTTCGCCTAGGAGCAACAATATCCAATCCCTGACCACTGTGCAGTCACCCAATTTTTCACCTATCTATACACAAAAATCATCCAATCTGCTGGACAGGTACCGAGTCCTATACCCGAGCAGGAAACCCAAAATTCTGAAATGTTCTGATCTGACCTCCCCGGCCTGCTGTGACAATTACCATGCCCCAAGCTGACAGACTTGGAGCTTGACCAGCACTATTAGGAAGATTGGCACAAGACTGAGGGCTCTGTTTTGTTGGCGTCATGAGCTCTTCAGGCCAAGTTGCTCTATCACCACTGTGAGTTAAACTAGTGCTTAGGATACTGGCCTCTTGGTGCTGAAGATCAGTGGAACCTTGCAGTTTATCAGGGGCTGCATCCAAAGGATGTTCAGATACACAATCCAGCTCATCGTGCTTCCTGGAATTGGTTCTTGATGCCACTGCTGAGCCGGTAGATGGCAAAGCAACAGCGACTGTCACGTCCTGGCAGAGGAAATGTTCATAGGAATTGGTGACAGTAACATTACCCTTGCTTCTGCCTTGTTCAGGAGTATCACCATTTCTCCAAACATACACATGGGAATCCTCGCTTGCAGATATCACATACCTCCCATTTGCAGCTAAACAGGCTGAGATTTGGCTGTTGGTGTTTCGGAAACCTGAAACAGAATAAAGCAAAGAGTCAGAATACATTGTGCTGGAAACAACATGCAACGAAAGCATCATTGCTGAAGGGAGAAAAGCATATGCACATTAAACCCATGAACAGGCAAATATAAATATTTTAACATGCCAAGTGAACACCAGGGCCTATGATCTCAACTAAGCCAATACTTAGTTGTGAGCATGTGCAGAAGGAATGCAATAAAAAAAACTGCATGGCTCAATCAACAGAATGGGGGCTTGTGTTATTGATGATCATATCAATGCTACATGCTACATGCTCCATGATCTAAACATTGTCATGTTGCAGACTTATTGTAAGCCTGTCAGATTACAAACAACGAATTCTAATGCAGCAAAAAGAGAAATCAGAAATGTGGTCATCAGTAGCAACCACCAATTTTTAAGATGTAAGATCCATACCTATAATTTCATTTTCACAAGTCACAGATAACTTAGAACTATAGAAAATACCATCTCAGAAAAGTTGCCAGAATCAAAATTTGGTACCTTTGTACTTGTGAACTAAATTAACGTCATCAACAACCCTGATTCGTGAATCTGCAGATGTAATAAGCACCTTCGAAATACTTCCTGGAAGAAACTGTTGAAGAAACTATATTGAATAAGACAGGAACTCAATGATCCCAAATATAGCGAGTGACATCGTGTAAACTATGCTCAATTTTGTTAGAGTGAAGCACCTGAAATCCAGTGATTTTCTTCTGATTGGACTTCTTTTTTTTGTTTTGCAGGTCAATCTGTTTCTTTCGAAGAAGCTTGTTATCTGGTCACAGAAATAAAGATGTAAGGCAACAGCATAGCCAAACAAAGCAACTATGAATGAGACAGTCGGAAAGAGATACCAGATGTATCGTAAATATGGCAGCTGCCTTTGTGGGAGCCGATTAATGCGCTCTTCAGGGAAAACATGTGTCAGAACTTAACTAAAGAAACCTTTTACATCAAATAACTGAGCATAGATGATTCAAACCTGTCCATCAGGGGCGTAGCAAGCAGCAGTGATCATTTCATGCAGATCATTCCAATCAACAATTTCACGATTTTGAACATTCCATATGCGAACCTTTTCATCCAGTGAACCACTAATGAAGTATCTATCATCTACAGGGTTGAACTGGATGCATGTCACTGGAATACAAATTCAATAAAGGAAAAGTAAGGGTACTGCTGGCAGAACGAAACATTACATAGTGCAAGTAGTAGGAAATACCGTAGTCACTATGTGAGAATGTTTTCAGACATGACACACTTGAGATGTGCCATAACTTCACTGTTTTATCCATTGATGATGAAAGTAAGTACTGCACAACATTCGAAAAAGATGTTAGCAGGAAAGTATTTTTATGATAACACATAAATAGAAAAAATGGGTACAGGTCTACAGGATAACCATCATGGAAAAGATTTGACCAACTTAGGAGGAACTAGGTGGCTTTTAATTAAGAAACAGGCACCCAATTTGTGTCATAGGGGACTAGAACCTCGGTGATCAGGGTGTACATCCTCACCGTTAACCAACTGAGCTAGGCTCAATTTCTACTTTTAGAAATCATAGTCGCAAGGATTAATGAAAGCACCGTTGTGCTCGCCAAGCATGATAACAATATATGTATCCTGCATAGAGAGCCATCAGCCATGGAGTAGTCTGGACATGGCCACAGTAAATCCAGGAATAGGCAAACTGCCGACTAAAGACTTCCAAATATTTTAGTTGCCTCTGATGAAGCATTAGCACTCTTGGAGGCCATTGAACTTATTTTTGAAACCTGGTAATTAGTAATATCACTAATGGCTTGATTGAGCATGACTTAGCACCAAGTCCATATCTATACTGTGTATATTTAGTTAATATCTCTGATTAAAAATAAAACTGGAGATACCACGAGTGAGATGCATAATGTATATTTAGTTCCTAAATAAACAAGAAAAAGGAAATAAATATCAAAGTCAAAAAAAAAAACTCTCTACGGATTTTAATTGTTGATGCAATTGACTTTTTTAGCTACGTTTGACCATTCGTCTTATTCAAAATACTTATTCATATATAAAAAATATAAAGTAGGTTAAAACTTTCTTTAATGATAAAACATATCGTAGCAATATATTTGATAATTTTTCATTTTTTTGAATAAGACGAAAAGTCAAACATAACTAAAAAAGTCAACTGCATCAACAATTTAAATCCGAAAGGAGCATAAGCCATCAAGATGCTGAAAACTATCATCGTTTACATGCCATCTGGGCATTAACAATTGGTATTTGAACCATAATGAATGCTTTATGCTGATACATCAGAGTTCCATAGTAAGAATAACCAAATCCAGAGAACAAATAATTGGATTCAATGGGGCTACTGTTTCATCATCTCTTAACCTAAATTTAGAGAAAGTTATTTATTCTTCACAGCTTATTATACTGCAGAAGTGTTAAACTATGTCAGTTCTTGGTGCAAGGAGAAATTTTGTCTTGGCATGGCAGGACTCTATATTAGTACAAAGATGGATTACAAAAACAATGTGTCTAAATTTCAGAAGAATCGTCAGATTCAGTTTAACATTCAATATGTTCCTCGCGAAACACCAATCAGAGATAACATAGAACAGCAGTGCTATCATTACCTGAGATTTGGACCAGCAGAGATCAAGCACATCTTGTGAATGCCCCTCAAAGGTTCGAATAGGCTTCTCCGACAATGCAAACACATGTTCTGGCACCATGAGTCGATCCGAACTTGCAGACCTTCGGCCCTCCAAGAATCTTGCCCTGCGCTTCTTCTCAGAGTGGCTCCTGTCCACACAGGCCAATGCTAATGTTGGCTCAGGCGAACCATTGCAGAGCATGGCCACAAGTGGATTGCACACCCCATTCTCCTCCCGTCTCCTCTCAAGCTCAGAAACTTCCCAGACATGGATCACGCAGTCCTCCCCAGCACTGGCGAGGTACCTGCCGTCGTGACTAAACTTGATGCTCCAGATGGACCCGCTGTGCGCCTGTATCTCCTGGTTCATGAACAGCGCACTGAGCTCCTTGTACGACTTCCCATACTGACGCACTTTAACACGCTCCGGGCCATGGTGCACGGCTCCGGCACTGTCCTGGCTATCATCCGTGGCCGAGCTGGAGCGACGCCCGCCTTTCTCCGAGGACGTGTCCTTGTCGTCACTGCTGCGTCGATCACGGGAGCTGACGACCATGGAGCCGGCGACGTTCCGGATGCTCCGGAGCCAGCTGGTCCGGCGCCGGTGGCGCGCAGCTCCGTTGGTGGAGTCAGAGATGGACCTCTGGATGGGGGTGGAAGGGTCGGAGCTGGCAACACTCTGGCGTCGCATGAGCTCCTGGACGATGGGCGAGCGGCCGACGCAGAGGTCAAACTCGTCCATGGTGAGCTGCCGGCCCGTGCCGACCTCGCGGAGCTCGAACTCCTCCTTGACCACGAACTCGGTGCCGTCGTCGAGGTTCCGGATAAGGCACCTCGGGTCCGCCTCGGCCTCGTCCCCCTCGGGCGTGGCCTCGGAGGAGCCCGACGAGGCGTGGCGCGACCGGGACCCGAGCGGGGGCTTGGCCGGCACGTCGCCGTCTGATCTGGATCGGGAGATGGGCGAGACCGCGGCCGCGCGGACGGGCCCGTCGTAGGAGGCCGATCGGCCCATCTCGAGGCGCGCGATGTCGGCGTCCCCGGCGAGTCCCATCATCTGGAGCAGCCTTCGCCGCCGCTCCTGCACGGACGCCGGCTCGGACGTCCACACGTCGAGCGCCGCCGCCGCTGCCGCGGCGGCGGCGGAGGCGCCCCCATCCCTGCGGCGTCGTGGGGGGTCGTCGTCGTCCGAGGCGGAGGTGGAGGAGCAGGAGGAGGAGAGCACGCGGTCCCGCGAGTCGTAGAACACCTCCTCCTCGCCGTCCCCACCCCCGTCGCCGGCGCTCATCTCCCCGCCCGCATTGACCGCCGGGGCAGATGAGATCGAGCCTGGACGGCGCCGCCCCGCGTGGAATCGCCACCTAGCTGACGCGATGAGGGAAGGGAGACGCAAAGCGAGCGCGCCCGCGCAGGTGGCGTCAGATCCACCACGAGGTTTTCGCCCGCGACCGGTTCGTCGACGACTCGTCGTCGGGGGGGCAATCGCGACGGGTTCCTGCCCCCGCGTGCCGCGCGCCTTGCTTCCTCGCCCCCCTTGGTAAAGTGGTGGTTGGTGATGGATTGTTATTGCGGTGGTGATGCCAACCCCTCGCGCGCTCGGCTTCGCCTGCGTGCGTGCGTGCGTCGCTGCTGCTGGCTGCTGGCTGCTGCTGCGTGGTGGCGGTGTTTACCACCGGTTACTGTTTACTGTCGGGTAGGCAGGCAGTACAAACCGTCGTCCTCGGCTGCCTCTTCCGTGTCCTGCTGCCCCCGGCCCTGGGGGAGGGAAGTTAAAATCCGGCGGGCGCGGGGCCCAGCCGTCAGCGGGAACACCCGGGCGCGACAAGGGGAAAAGGGTTGATCGCTCCTCCTGCCGTTGCGGGGAAGTGGGATTAGTTGCCCACCACCGGGAGCGGGGAGGATGGGATGGATTATTTGGGGCCGTGATGGATTCGGGAGTTTTAAGGTGAGGTGGCGTGGTCGAAGTCTCCCCACGCGGACGGCGAGAAAGGAGGCGACGAGGCGTCGGCTGTGCGCTTCGTGTTTCACTTTTGCGGTCTCGGTTTAAATATCTGCGAAGCTTTGGAGTACCATCGAATGTTTTTGACATCGTCCAACGAGATTATTTCGTCTCTCGAAATGTTTGACATCGTCTAACGAGCTTTGGTTTGTCTTCTTCCTTAGTTGGCGTACCAAAGTCTGTTGTCAATTGTCAAACAAAAAAAAAAAGTCTGTTGTCCGCAGTAATCCTCTGAACTAGCGGTGGTACTCCCTAAGAGACGTGCACAATCTCACTCGTAAAGACGGGGCGGTCCTAACGTGTCCAAAAGATAAAGAAAAAACAACAACGCAGCGGTACAGATTGGCGCCACATGCACTGTGTCAGGACCATCGCGCCACTACACTTCATCAAAGATCCACGCACTGCACTGGAAGTCGTCTTTCTTTTTTCTCAAAAAAAAAAAAACCCCACTGATAAAGCCTCCTCGCGCCCGGGCGGCCGGCATCCGATGCTCGCACACAAAAACAGGCATCCCAGCGGTGAAAGTAGAAGGCGCATCAGTCCACCCGAAGAAACCCGCGTACCTGCCCGCCGCTGCCGCGCCGCGCGGTCCCGGCGGCACGCACGCATCTGGTGTCCCGTCGGTCCCCTGCTTGCGGCGCGTGGGCGGCGTCGTACCCCTACCAGACTACCTCCACCAGCAGCAGCAGCAGTGCGCACCCCGGTTAGCGTTGCGTGCGCCCAAAACCGAAAGAAGGCCTACGAATATCGATCGGCGGGAGTAGGCGGCGGACCACGCCGTCTGCACTGCCCATCGCCCGGGTCCCCGCGGCAATTACCCGCGCTGTCGGAGCAGCTAGGGGCAGCTTGATCATTGGATGTCCATACCACCGGCTAGCTAGCTAAGCTGCCGCCGATCTAGCTCCAGCGAAGACGATGGTGCTCGTTTAATTAGGCACCAGCAGGGGATTGTTCACGTACTAGTACGTACACGGACTACGGCCACTGCTGCGTCTGCGTGCCCAACCAAACATCAAACAATAGTGCACGTACGCACTGGACTGGGGCGTTCGTGGACGGCCGGGATTTACCCGTGGATTAATTGGTTAAACGGATCTGTGGCGCTACCTAACTAAGCAGCTTCTGGAGGCGCGCGCGTCGGCCAGCCTGGCGGAAAACGACGGGGTTAAAAACAAGGAGTAAGATTCTTGTCTGGAGTGTGGTTGCGTCCGTCCATTTCGTTCACGTATGTTTGGCCCGTTAAAGGCCATCCATGGCCGACCCATGCGGTCGCCTCTTTCGGTGTGCCTTTGAGCGCGATGGATGTAGCAACTGACTGACTCGTTGCGGGTCAATAAAGCGAGCCCATGCCGTCTACTTGTGTCTCCCACCTCTTCCTAGTAGTACTAGTATATTATCCAGAAAAGGACCGAGCAGCAAACAAGCCATTCACTGCAGTCTCTGTTACTGGTTTTATTTATGAAATCGAGCAGTCTTTGTTACTGTTAGCCAAATGGAAACTTCTGTGTCAAGAACACTCAAGATCATATATCAGCAAAACCAGCTATCACCTGTTAATATATTTAAGAGCACTGAATACTTTTTTTTTCCAAAGACCGAAAGGAGCACTGAATACTCAATTCTTCCAGCTGAGCGGATGCTCCTTTTTCTCTGCATTATGCGTATGTCTTTTCTAGACTCTACTACGAACAAATCCCTGAGGTTGTGAGATTGATCTCAACATCCAATTTTTTTTTTTAGAAAAAAAAAAAAAACAGGCTGAGTTGTGCTCATGGACAAAGTCAGCACCACCAATAGGCAGTGGATGGCGTCGTCCTGCCTTTTGTCAGCGCGTGAGACGAATAAACTAGTAGCTCTACTACTAGCTCCTTGATCAAAATCTGTCAACAACGCATCAAATCGCGCACATGACAAACACGAATATGTTACACTCTCGTGTCTCAGAGCAAAGCACTCTACTACGTGTAGGTAGCTTTATCGTAGTAGCCTGGTACGAGCTACTTATTTATGCGTACACATGGGTTTTGACTAACCAACGATCGTGGACGATGACATGACCGCGATTATTCTTAGTGCGCGCTGCTGGATTTAATCCAACCCGGTCCAACCTCATCAGTGGCGTGGTGACCCGTAGTTGCCTGCAGTGCAAGGGAAGGGGGCACGCAGTGGATAAGATAAGCAGCAGCATTAGCGGTAGCGCTAGGTTCCCGATAAAAATAGAGACCCGCCAGCTTGTACTGTTAACCCTGCCGCTAACAACTTCTGGGTGTTGATGAAAGTGGGGAGCGAGCTGCTGCACTAGTAGTACTCTGCTGCTGGCCCTGGGTGCTACGACTACGGGCGCAGGCGGGGGGAAAACCTAGTGCCGTAGGTGCGTCGGGGAGAATGGTGGTACCGGCGCTGGAAAAGGCTGAAGAGCCCCCACTAAAAACATGTGTCCGCATCAATGAGCGCCAAGCCAATGGATTTTTACCGCGCCGCGCGGGGAACGGAAGAAAACGCCAGCGCCACGGCGCAAGGCAAAGTGGGTGCCAGATGACATGTTGCCATCTCAAAACAGTCGCGTGTCTCTCCAGTAAATTCCAAGCGCCTGCTGCCGTCGCAAGAGAACAGCTCAAAACGAGACAAACGAGCCTTCATCATCAGTGAGACAGAGAGAGAGAGGCGAGAGAATCCTCCTGAGAGTGCTGAGCGAACCGCGCCGTACGTACTGTACTGGCACGTGTGTGCTTTACCACCAATAGTCCAAAATGCCATCAGAGAGGGAGGGAGAGCGTCGTTGTTCACCGAACCGAATTACTAGTACTACTAGTAAGCGACTGCGGCTCCCAGTAATGATGCTCCTGCAGATCCACCAGCTAGCTGAACGCTCCCGCGCGCGACAAATGCCAAAAGCACAAGACTATTCAATCGATGATGCACGCCACAGTGGTGGCGCTCTCGAAAAAGTGCGTTGTCTGAAAAGGCTAGTCGTCTCGGGTTTTTTTTTTTCAGTTAAGCGGAATGTCAGAGAGAAACGTGCTTGTATAGGGCTCCGCCGACTACTCTACTACTACTCCCCTCCACAAGCATGGCCTGCCTTGTGAGGGAAAGGAGCGATTCGTTTGTCCCGGAACGGGGAGGCAATCCTGCCGACGCGCCGAACGGCAGGGCGGCACGCGGGCGCCGATCCACTGTCGCAAGCGAAAGCCCAGTGCGCGCGCTGTGCGAGCTCGTGGCGCGTTTGCTCCGATCTTGCGCGGCGGCGTGGGCACATATCCTGGCGGCGCTCCAGCGCTGCGTTCGGCGGGGAAATTTCTGGCGCTGCTGTGAGTGTCGGCGGCCTAGCTGTTTTCCAAACCTTTCGAGAAAATTATTACTAGTAACTTTGTTTCGGTTAGTATTAACTATGGTTGTAGTATTTTGTAGAGCGTGTGTGACAGGATCAGTACGTCGTACGTAGGTGACAATTCTGTCCGGTGCCACCGGATCTGATGACGATCAGACGATGGACACATGCATGGACTAATGTAATGCTGACGATCAGACGATCAGACGATGGACACATGCATCGTGGAGATACGGCCGATCGAAGAACGGAAGATCCACGGAAGAACCTTGGGGCCATGCTGCACGCCCTGCACACACAGCACACGACACTGTAGAAACGTATATTAGCCATACTCTATCTAGGGATAAAAGCTGCCGGTCGGTCGCTTTTGGTGACCGATTTTCTCGTCGTTTGCCCGACCAAATCATCATGGCACCTAGCTAGCTTATTTACCGGCCTCATCACGTCGTCTCCGGCAGAACGTTGGTTAGGCAACCCCAACGACGTGCCGCAGTGTTCTCTTGTCGACAGACGATCAAGAGCTAGCACCTATATATCCGATCCATGGCTCGACAAACATGAGTGTACGTCCAGCAATCTGTCCAGATCTAGCTCATCGAGGGAGAGAAAAGAACCCTCTTGAGCCGGCCAGACCACGCGCTCACGCCGGGCCACAGACAGGACGGAGGAGCCCCGCGAGGGCGACGTCGCACGCCGTGCACGCTCGCGATCGTACCTTCACGTTTTATCAAAAAAAAAAAAATTGCGGGCAACGTTTTATCAATGATTCGCCGTACGGCGTCCTTCTCCGGCTGCTAGCCTTAGCTAGGCCACCCGCCTGCTCCCGGTTTCTTCAATTCACCAACCATGCATGTTATGTAAACCAAAAAAACGAGAGATCAAAGAAGAAGGTGGCAACTGGCAAAAGCGAGGGCTAGCAGAGTTTTAGATATGCTGATAGGGACGGTACGCGTTCGCGGTGCTATAGATCGAGATTAGTTGCGCCATGAGACCGGCGTGTACTATACCGAGAGGGATCTAGGTAGGAGGGGGAACATGCCGGGTTGGTGGCGTGATGGAGCTAGTAGCCCCTTGTTGCCCCTACTAGTTGCATTGTGCACTTTTGATTGTTTCGCGTACGAACGGAATATTTATGGGCATCGACGAACGGCGTACAGTTCTCGATCATGTTGATCGAGCTGAACCGCCTGCCGTGAGAGAGACGCCGGAGCACGAACGGAACGCGTCGTAAGTCAAATATAGGCCATGCTGGCACTTTCATAATAGCACCATGCCATCTGGTTCTGGTACGACGCCGCTCTTCCTGAAACAGGAGTGATAAGCTGGGCTCTTATTTCTCACCCGTGAAAATATCCACGTTCCGGCGCCGCGAGTGGCACATAATAACCATAGAACGTGGAAGTTGCGGAATTCTGCGCATCAGGTACCTTTTTGAAAATATCCACGAGGAACGGTGCCACGTTAGGTTGGAGATCGTTCAGACTCGCCGAGACACGGCCGCACAGTGCTTTCCCTCAAAAGCTCTGTCTGGCTCGATCGAGCGCGCCCAAGGCCTGTCAGCGTTTGTTTTCACCATCCATACCATAACACGACCGCTGGACTACTGAAATCTGAATTCCGATGATGACTGACTTATTTCCGCGGTTATCTGGTTGACTATGACTAGCAATGCTTGATAGCCTGGCTGGCAGTCTTACTAGTAGTACACGTGCCCGCCGATGATCGATCCGTGGCTGGACGGCGTACCACGTCCTCAGTGCAAGGAAAAGGAACAATTGCAACGGCGGCACGTCATGGATCGGACTGCTTCAGGGACCCAGGGCCAGCAAACCACTAGCCCCGGGTGCGCCTCCGCATTATTGTACCTTCAAGGATCACGTACGGCGCAGGCGCGTACGCAGCACCCGATCCCAGAACGGCAGAAACCCACCACCGCTGGAGCCCGGCATGGGCGAGTGCCGTACCCATCCAACCGATCGACGATGCACGGCTTGATTCAGCACTGCCACCTCGCTCGAACTAATAATCGTGGCAACTCGCATTGCACGGCACCAATCGTTGTCGATCCAGGGCACGCGCCACTGCAGGCACGGGGGGACCGGTCGAGTGTGGCAGAAGGCAAAGGCGTAGCTGATGCGCGCATCGATCGCATTACGCACCCTGCTGCCCTCCTCGATCAGGCGCGTGTGGTGGTAGATCGATCAGCTCGTACACGAGCTTGACGATCGAGCAGCTGCGTGTGATGATGGACCGGGTGATGGTGACGGGAGTCTAGAGCTAGCTACCGGCTGCGCCTTTAACTCATCAACCGTCACATGTCTATGTGTAGTAGACTCTACCCGAGATCGGACCCGGAACTTGTGGCAGGTCTTTACGCTACACTGCTGTTCTGTTCTGGTCCACGAGCAACGTGATATGGTACCTGTTGTACACATTGGCCTGCAACTGCCCGCATGATTATTGTCGAGGAGGTCTCACTACACATTTTGATCAGCACCAGCGTACGTCGTCGTCATGTTATATATGCCGAGTTGGACTTTTCGTAAGGGATGACGAGTGCACTTTAAACATGCACCGTATAGCTCCCATGTGCAGTGTTGCTACGCCACTAGTACAGTACTTGCACAAGTATGCTAGTACATGAGTTCAGCGGCCTGATGATCGAGCTGGCTGCACCAGCTATAGCTGCCCGGCCATGTACAGCCGCAGGCCACAGGAGACACGCTTGTACAACAGTAAACCTGTTTTGATAGCGCACACATGACACATGCTACTGGGCTACTGGCTATGATATGCGTGGAGTGTGTATGGAAACGGACCAGCAGCTCCTGAACACGTCCATAAATTCACAAAGAGGGAACAGTAGAACAGGCGCGTGTAATAATGTTTGGCGAGCTCTCTCACGACACCGCCACTCGCCCAATGCCCTCGATCGGGAGCTTCATATGCTTGAACGTGTGTCGAGCGGTCGATGCATTCTTGAAAGTTGCAATCATGCGATGGTTTTGTGCTTTTTTTTTTCTCCTTTTTCCCTGAAAATTCTTCCTTTTTATCTCTCGGCCATCCACGTCGCGCTGTGTTCAGGCCCCGGAAAGCCACTTCTCAACCGCCGCCGGTGCTCACTGCACACTATCGCGAGTGATAACAGCGCGTGGGATGGAGACGGGCAGTGGCCAGATTGCGGTGGTAGTGCCCCGCCACTCGCCCATGTCACAGTGCTTCAACGCCGCCCATGTCCGGAAAGAATGCTCCCCGGCGCGCGCGCCGCCGCCGCTTTCATCCTTTTTCTCTACGAGTACGAGCAGCTTCATATATAGCGGTAACTTCCAAGCGCGTGCCTACAACTCCAGAGTACATGGGGGAATTTGGCCGCCTGCTACTACTCTCCATCATGAATTCTGTTGTCTGATGGTAAGTTTGAAAGTGAAACATTGTCGCCTTGGCAGTGCGCCGCCTCCATCCTTTTCTGAGCAGCTCGCTCGAAGACACCAAGGCCTGCCAGTACCACTACATTCGGATGTTTGGCTACTAGTGATTCTGTTCTGTTATCTGAACGTTGGATCGAAAGCGAAGGGGTTGTCGTCTCATGTGCTCGTATTGTACTACAGTAGTATTGCGCCGGCATGGCGTGCTTGCCGTTAACTGATGACATGGAATATGGATTGATGGGTACGAGTAACTGTTGTTAGGTTCTCAGAGACAGCACGAGTCCACGACACAATAGTTTCTGGTACTCCGATCTGTGCCGGCCGACTAGTCATTCCATCCCTTTCTATTTTCCCTATTCACCGTTGCACGGTTCAAAGATCCTGGTATTTTCTGTCTGCCAGACTGCCAGAGTCTGCTCAATGATTGGTTCGTGCGAGTTGTGTTCTTCGTTTGCTCAAGTACGGAGGGGATTCAGACGGGCCGCGACAAAAGAAAAATCAACGCGCGCAAACCGTACGCGATTGTGTGACCATAGGCAGGATCATAGGCTCTAGGTTTATTCGTCGTTTAGCTGTAGCCTTAGCCTTTGTAATCCTAGCTTAGCTTCGGTCACAGACATGCGGTTACCAAGGCCACAGGTTTTTGTTCGATCGGGACGTGATTCGTGGATATTGACAGGTTGGTGAGGAGCAGCGACCCGGGGCGTGGCGCTTTTGGAGCTTTGGACTCCACCGACCGGAGTGAAATGACACTGTCGCAGTGCGGATACATGCGGGGCAGGGAATGGGTCTCGCTCGCTGACCATGGCCGGGTGGATCTTGGACGCCAGAACCAGGACGGAGGCAGGAGGGGAGAAATTCTGGTGCTGGGTCACCGGTCATACTTCCTGTCGGTCTTGTTCGGAGATTTGCTTTGGATGGTGGATGTGAAGTCCGCAAACCTCTCTCTCTTCTTCTAGAGAGACGAGGTTCCTGACCAAACTAGTCGCGTGCGACCTGAGGTAGACTCGGAGCTGGACAATAGTGTCCAACACGGTCATCGGTGGTCAACTCACGAGAGCTCTTGAAAGCGCCAAGTGTTGTTGTCAAGAAATAGTTACTACCCGTGGAAACAGGCGATTGTTGACTTGCAGATTAAACACGAGAGCTCTTAAAACTCATGATGAATGCATATGGCAAATTTTTGTATCTTGAATCCTGAACTGAACATTTTATATCAAAAGCACCCATGGACTTTTTGTCAGTCTCTTCAGGGAGAGTTTTGATATTGCAGGCTTGTCACTAGGCCCGCCACATACTTGTGCTAAATTTTGGCCATACGGGCCTAGTGAAATAGCAAGGTCCGCTTCATATTCTGCAGTATGCTGAATTGCTGACTACTCCCTCCGTTCATATTTACATGTTATTCTAAGGTTTTTAATTTTTCTATAATTACATGTCATTCTCACTTTTTAATGCACCTTTCTCTCCTTTTAATATAATATTCTCTCTTTTTATTACATCTCTATCTCTATCTCTCTCCTTCTCGTTTTTAGTGCACCCACCTTTTCACTTCTCTTTATTTCCCGTGACCAACTCCAAAACGACATCTAATTCTGAACAGAGGGATTACTTCGTTGAAAACAATGTAAACAGATGTTCAGAAGATGATGCAGAGTAGTTTGCAACCATACGCGCCTAGTAAAATAGCAAGGCCCGCTTCATATTCCGCATTATGCTGAATTGCTGACTACTTCGTTGGAAACAATGTAAACAGAGGAAATTTAGGAAATTTATTTGGTGCGGACGGTCCGCACAGGGCCAGAATGCGAACCTGCCCTCGATTGGCACCAAGTGAGATCAAACGGTGGAGTTTGGCATCGCTACCAGGCGCAGCTCCGGTCGGCTCCTTGGTCGAGCGACAGCCAAATTGGAAGGACGAGCCGCCGATTGAGCCGAAGAAATAACTAGCCAGATCAAAAACCGATTCGCAATCCAGATAAAAAAAAGCGTTTGCATTGGCTTCACATCGCCTCACACGGAGAAAAGAAAAACAGAAGCTGGACATACCCTAGTTGCCAAGGTGCGGCGGCAGCATTGTTCTTGGAAAGATGGAAAACACTTGCCAACATGAAGTGAGAGCCGGCGAGATCGTATCATCCGTTGAGGCCTCAATTGTTGACATTATACCAGGGGTGCAGGAAACGGCAGAGGAGATCATGGAGCCAAGATTGCTTGCTGCCAGGTAACTAGGGAATTTGAAGATCGGTTTAACATGACCATTAATTTGGTCTCGTGAATTCATCAGGTTACACTAACTGCATACTCCCTCTGTTCATATTTACATGTCATGCTAAGATTTTTAACTTTTCTACAATTACATGTCATTCTCACTTCTCAATGCACCTTTCTCTCTTCCCAATACAATATTCTCTCTTCTCACTACATCTCTATCTCTATCTCTCTCCTTTTCGTTTTTAGTACATCCACCTTTTTACTTCTTCTTATTTCCCGTGCCCAACTCCAAAACGATATCTAATTCTGAACAGAGGGAGTATTAAATTGGATTGTTACAGCTTCATGCTTCAGTCCTCACAACTTTCATCGGTCAATAGCGACCATGTTATTATCGACACAGACACCGGACATGAGGAATACGTTGGCACAGGAAACAAGGATGATGAGATCGACGGGCTCGCTACCACTGAGGATCTTGGAGTCGAAGGGGAGCAGGTAACACATGGATGGTTCATAGTTCTTAGTTCAAGTTTTTTTCCATTGATGTTGTTTGATCGTCCATGACATGTTTTAATATTAATTTAAACCATGCACGTCATGCAGTGAATGATAAAATCAAGGATACTTCAATCGTTATTAAAATTGGAATGACTTTCCAATCAGAAGACGATGCTTATGATATGTACAACACCTATGCCGGTAAAATTGGGTTTAGCATTAGAAAGAGCACGACAAAGCATCGAAAATCAGATGGTACTATATCTCAAAAATATATAGTTTGCAGTGGTGAAGGAACTCAGAAAATTGAATCATCAAAGGCCACGATAAGGATAGGATGTGGTGCTCGTATTTAATTTAGTGTAACCAAAGAGGGTGTTTGGACTGTGCAAAAGATTGTATTTGAACATAATCATTATCTTACTAGTCCAGATAAGACAAAAAAACCTAAGGTCCCAATGACGTATTACAGAAGTGGACAAGAAGCTAATTGGTCAAATACGGAAAGATGGGATGAAGCCTGCCCAGGTGTTTGAGTTCATCAAGGAGTTCTATGGAGAATAGAACAAAGTACCATACTCAAAAATGGATTGCAACAATGAGATTGGTCATGAGCATAGAAAGTACTTAGAATCCAATGATACGCAAGCATTATGCAATTATTTGAAGAATAAGCAGTTAGAGGATCCTACATTTTTTTATGAAATTCAGCTAGATAAGCCCACTGGTCATATAGTCAATTTCTTCTGGGCAGATGGTCTGTCTATCTTAGACTATGCATGCTTTGATGATGCTGTGTCATTTGCTCCAATCCTTGGAACCAATCATCATAAGCAGACAATAATTTTTGGAGCTGCATTGTTATTTGACGAAAGTATTCCATCATTTGTTTGGTTGTTTGAATCCTTTTTAATAGCAATGTTAGGCAAACATCTAACCACAATTTTCATTGATCAAGATGCGGCCATGGCAGGTGCAATTGCATATGTATTTTCAAACACAAGTCATCGTCTTTGTTTATGGCACATTTATCTTAATGCTATTAAACATCTCGGGTATGTAACTCATCAGACGAATCACGAGAAGAAGTTTCTACCCGCTTTTAAGAGTTATGTCCATGAAGATAGATCAGAGTTTTACCGCAACAAGAAGTGGTAGGATTTGTTACGGGACTATAACCTTCAGGAAAATAAATGGATATCAAAGCTATATGATTTAAGGAAAAAGTGAGCTATTGTGTTCCATGACACTTTTACAACTGATATGACTTCTACTCAAAGGAGCGAATGTATGAATAACGTCTTCAAGAAAAGGTTTCATAGAAAACTTGGTCTTTCAGAGCTCCTTGCAGAGTGTGAGAAGGTTTCTGCTAGTTTTCGCTTAAATAAATTGTATGCCGATTTTCAGTCACGACGAAAGAGCCCAGTTCCTTACAACCCTGATTTACCTATGTTGAAAACAGCAGCTGAATCATATACAAAAGAATATACTTGGAATTTGAGGCAGAAATTAAATACATTTGTATTCACTGCTACATTGTTAGAAACGGATGGGTCAATCTTGACATATATGGTTATGCACATGTAATCTAATCATGGAGCAACAGTTGTATTCAACACTGAAGATAAGAACATTACATGTTCTTGCAGGAAATATGAATCTATAGTTATGTGTACAAATTTTATATTATAATATAGTTTATTTTGTAAACTAATAAATAATGGCATCCGTTTTATCCCAGGTATATTATGCAAGCATTCCCTTAAAGTCTTCAATATAAAGGATATTTTCGTTTTGTCATCACAGTATATATTGCATAGATAGACAAAATATGCAAAAAGAAAATTTTATATTGAGAAGCAAGGAACCATAAAGGAAAAGTTGATCACCAAAGCTGCACGCATCTCACGAAAGGCGACCTCACTTGCACTGAAGTGTTCTTTGTCGCCAGAACTTCTTGATGATTTGGAGAAAGCCATAGATAAGTTGGACATGGAAAGAGATAATTCTATAATCAAAGTGCAAGAAAAAGAAAATGAGGTTCCTTTAGTTTCCACTGATTGTGCTATAGATACATTGACAGGTAAAATATCATTTAGAGTTTCTCCAATGGTAAAAGGCCCAAAGACTAAAGGATCAACCATACCCCTCAAAAAGAGAAAGAAAAAAAATAGTAACAAGAAAGGTATTGATCCTATCAATTATAGCAGTTTATCCCATTTTATGGTATTGTATTTAATATCTTATTGATTTCAACTTATATAACTCATTATAGGAGATGATTCAAATGAAACAGAAAACATGGATGAAGGCGCTGATCCAAAACAACTGATTGTAAGACAAAGGATTTGATTCATTTTAACTTTTTTTATATTTTATTATTTATATGCAAATTTATGGACAATTTCATATTCTATGACTTAGGACCTTAATGCCAGTACAACTGATGCTAATAGCATGCTCAACTTTTCAAACAATGTGTATAGCAAATCTTCAACCATGCCAATTCCATCGATCCAAGTAGGGTATGCTAATACCATTGTGCCATACTTCAATATATCTATGAGTTCTTCCTCGGTGAATGCTCATGTTATACAAGGAGGATACATAGGTCTCTTGCTTGGAGTTGATCAAAATGCTAGTTCAGCTGTTAGGAAATTACATTTTCATGGAGTGCCAAATAATGAAAATACTTGACTCTACTCTTATAGCTCATTATATAGTTAGGTGTATCCATGGATTTTAAATGTACTTTGTTACTTTGGCATCAAGAGCATTTGGAGGTTTTATGAATCATAAATCTGGGGTGTTAAATTTTTGAGATTTTCTCACTGGCATTTTTAACAATTTAGAGTGCTAAATATAATGTATCATTGCTTGATAGCAATTAAAAGGTGTGTTCAATCACACTGGATCAAAAATACATTTACTGATACAATTCAGTTTAAGTATTCAATTTTTGAAGCGACATGCACTCAAATTCAGTAGAAAATTACTTGAGGATCAACATCAGAAATTTACCAACCCACCAAAATACAAAAAGATGAAGTGATGAACACTATTGGCTCAAAATCACAAATTTTATTAGCAACTGTAGGTATACAAATTTGCAATAATGCGTTAGCAGCCCAAAGCCACCAAGCTTACAATCAAAGTGCTTGCACCCTATTACAAAAAACTATTGTCATCCAGACTTGACCATAAGGAACAAATATGAGGTAGTTGTATCATGCCTACACTACGACAATGGCCATGACAAATTCAGGTACCAGCTCGACAATGCAAGAACATAACTACTGTAGACAATATTCTGTCTCCTTTTTCTCCTTTCAAATCGACAGGGACAAATCTCTACAATCTATTAATTGAGGTGCGGTCGTCCACTTCGTGTCCACAAAGCTAGAGATTGAATCTAAATCGATTTTGTACCTTTCATATCAAGTACCAAATTTCAAAAATTATAACTCCCTCATCCGGAGCTCAAATTAAACAAACTTGGACTCTATATCTTAGCTCTCGAAAAGTTCTACAACTTTGATATTCAATATAAGTACAGATCCTGCCGTTTAGGTTTTCAAATATGTGATGCAAAAGTATTTGTTATGATTCGGATTTTTCTGTGCAGGTCTCTATGCGGGGCCTATATATTCTAGATCTGAAGTCCAAATAATATTATCCATAAATGTTTCGAAAAGGCCTCGACGAGATTTATAACTTTTATGTTTTAACGTTTTCCATTGGAGCAAGATTTCAAGTTTAAAATCGCGTTGTAATGCAGTGCTATTTTATAGATTGCATAAATTGATTTTTCCTTTCAGATAACACTTCTAGAATATGGTAAAAAAATAGTGAAAAAATGTTATTTTTAATATATAAAATAGTATACTAAGAAGCACCAATAATAATATAAATATGATCTTTCATATAAAAAATATAAATAATATTATATATATAATAATTCTATTATGTAAATAATTTATATTTAAGTTATAAAGAGTGTTTTATTTTTTAAGACTACTATCGAATTCGGTAGTAGAGGTGGGTCCGTGTGTCACAATGTGATGTAATAAGATGGGCCCCACAGTTTGGTTTAATTTTTTTTTCTTTTTCAACTATGTTTCTGTTTTCTTGCCTGTACTCTCACTGAAGCGCAGAGCCCAAAATCAATTTTTAAATGTTACAACCGACCTCCACAATGGCTAAATCGGCATTATTTCAACATTGTGGTTGCTCTAAGGGAGTACCCATGGTCGACAATAATAATGACAAGCCCTGCATGGAAGAGCCATCCTAGCACCACCCATGATCGGAGGAGGAAAGCACCTTTGTCATCGTCCTCGGCCGGGAGGAGGGATTTCTTCGGCGCGGCTCGTCCTCCTTTTTGGTAAAGGATGAAGCGGTACGATCCTATAGAACAGATCCTGTTCAAGTAAGGTCGTGCTGCCTGGGTTGAGAGCTACCATTTTAAGCTGGCTCAAGCGCAATTAAACAATCAAGGTGGTACTAAACCTGATGGCGTTGTGAGTAACCAGAATAATGTTTGCTGGCGCTGCCCTTTATGATGTATGACCTGTCATGTGGAGCTGTTCACTTGAAACTTTCAATACGTGATCCTCTCGGTAATTTTGTTTACTTTAGCTGTAGTATTTTGCAGAGTGGAGAACTGGAGATACGGCCGAAGAACGGAAGAATCACGTATATGCGGACGTGACACGAACCTTTGGATCCATGCTGCACGCCTGCACGCAGCACACGAAACTGCAGATCAAAGGCATATATATATTGAGCCATACAGAACAGGTGCCCTTCACTGTAGGATAAATTAAAGCTGCCGGCCGGTCGCTATGGGTGACCGTTGTTCTCGTCGTTTGCCCGACCAAATCATGGGCACCAATTAGCTAGTAGCTTATTTACCGGCCTCATTACGCCGTCTCCGGCAGAACGTTGGTTAGGTAACCCAGCGACGTGCCGCATTGTTCTCTTGTCGACAGACGATCAAGAGCACCTATATATCCGATCCAAGGCTCGACAAACATGTGCGTACGGCCGTCAATCTGTCCAGATCTCATCGAGGGAGAGAACCCTCTCGAGCCGGCCGGGCCACGCGCTCACGCCGGGCCACGGACCGGACGGAGAAGCCTGCCCCGCCCCCGCGAACGCAACGTCGCACGCCGTGCACGCTCGCGATCGTACCTCAACGTTTTATCACTGGTTCGCCTTACGGCATCCTTACCGACCAGTCTTAGAGCATCTTCAGTAAAAGTAGTTAAATTAGGTTTCTAAAATCAAATTTGCAAATCTATTTATAAAATTTGGGAGCTCAATTTTGCTCCCAACTCCAACGAAAAATTGCAAATGAGCTCTTATACTTATATAGGACCCGCTTGTCAGGTAAAAAAAAAACTTCTCCTCCAATTGTTCCCAACGTTGGCACTCATTCCCCACCGCTCCTTGCTCCCTCCGCCGCCCGGCCCTGGCGCCGCCCGAGCCGCTGACGCTGCTCGCCGCTCGGCCTTGGTGCCGCCCATCGCCCACCTCCCCGCCGTTCTCCCCGCCTGCTCTCTGATCTTGTCGGCGCCCTGCTCGAGCCAGCCCCGGCGGCGGGCCAAATCGTCACCAGATCCAGCCCTTTGCGCTGCAGCTACGCCCGGCCCAGGCTCCGCCTTGCTTCCCTCCGGTGTCGGCCATGCAAGCAAGGGTGGCCTACATCGAGAAAGGCGAGCTCGGGGGGAGGAGGGAAGGGAGCTGTTGCGCCTCCGGCCCGCCGCCGCAAGCCCACTCCCGCTCCTCTGACGGCCCAACCGCGCTCGCCCCCGACGCTGCCGCTCTGCCTATGCCCGCTCCCGCGCCACCGTCGCACCGCCCCTGGCACCTCCGTCGGCCGTCGGCGCAAGAGAGGGAGAATAGAGAGAACGGGAAGATAAGAGGAACAAGAGGAAGAAAAAATGGAAAAAAAAGAAAAATAAGGAAAAAGTTGTAGGACCCACTGATAGGAGGGAGATAGGAGGATTGCAAATCTGGGAGCATGAAAGAGAAATTTGGGAGGACATGTAAAATAGGAGGATATTTGAGAGTCCCACTAAAATTAATTTTTTTTACTAGACTCCTAAAATTTGGGATAGAAACCCATTTAGGAGGCTCCACTGAAGATGCTCTTAGCTGCTGGTTTTAACATCAACCGTACATGTACCATCCTTTTTAAGTCTCTTGTACACCCTTCAGAGATTTTGATCTACAGCCTGTTCCATCCATTGGGGAGTCCGTTCCTATGATCACCCCCGTACCCTCCGTTCTTGCCTGTCTTGGATGCACAACGGTTGCTGTTTGCTGAAGTGCTTCCGCTCCTTTCTCTAGTACCTGCTTGTCTTCACTTAACATTAGCCTTGTTCAATCTCTATAATCTATTAATTGAGGTGTAATTGTCCACTTCGTGTCTACAAAATTAGAGATTGAATTCAAATCGTTTTCGTACCTTCTATATCAAATACCGAATTTTAATCATAACTTCCCCGTCTGGAGCTTAAATTAAGTAAACTTGGACTCTATATCGTAGCACTCGAAAGTTCTACAACTTTGGTATTCAATGTAAGTTCCGATCCGGCCGTTTTGGTTTCCAAATATGCGATACAAAAATATTTATTCTGATTCAGACTCCTCTACGTAGGTCTCTGTGCGGGGTCTATATCTTCTAGCTTCGAAATTTAAATAATATGATCCACATATATTTCGAAAAGGTCTCAACGAGATCTACAATTTTTGTGCTTTAACTTTTTCCATTAGAGCAAGTTTTCAAGTTTAAAATTGTGTTACAATACAGTGCTATTTTATACATTACTGAATTGATTTTTCCTTTTGGATAAAATTTCTATAATATGGTAAAAAATGGTAAAAAAAATTGTTACTTTTGACATATAAAATGGTATATAAAAAACATCAACGGTAATACAAATACGATCTTTTATGTAAAAAATGTCAATAATATTGTATATATCTAATTATTATATTGTGTAAATAATTTATATTTAAATTATAAAAAATATTTTATTTTTAAGTCCGTAGCAACACACAGATACTTTGCTAGTATTTTAGAACGAACAAGCACAACAAACAATCTTTGTCGGAGACCGTAAAAAACTTTTTGTCAAAACACACTTTGTTTCTAGGTTTCCAAGCGGCCCAGCAGAACGCTGCTAGTCCTATCATGTGGTACTTCCTTCAATTCGGAAGCAACGTTTCTACCCAAGCGAAGTATTGCTGCATAGAATCTGGTCTGCAAGTAGCTCCTAATGCATCGGCGATGATGCTCCACACATATTTCATTACCACACATTCAAAGAAAAAATGTTTGATTGTTTCCTCTTTGTTACAGAAAACACAAAATTTGCTACCCTTCCACTTTCTTCTTAGTAAATTATCCTTTGTTAGTATGACATTCTGCGCATTCAGGCTAGATGAGTTAGATATACTGATAGGGACGGTACGTTAGGACTTAGGGCACGCGTTAGGGCTGTGCGCGCTAGAGGTTAGTTGTGACATGAGGCTGGCACGTATACTATACCGAGAGGCTAGGAGGAACTTTTTTTTTTTTTTGAGGTAGGAACATGCTGGGTTGGTGGCGTGATGGAGCTAGTAGCTCCTTGTTGCATTGTGCCATTTTGATTGTTTCGCGTACGAACAGAATATTTATGGGCAGCGACGAACGGCGTACAGTCCGATCAAGTTTATTGAACTGAAAAATATATTTGAAGAGACTGCTTATCCTTGTTTCAGGGAGATTTGACTCCGACCTCTGTTGGTTGACAGTGCGAATTGTTACATTACATGAAAGTGTCCCTGCAGGTACTGGTGCAACGACCAACGAGGCAGCTCAAGGGACCTTATAAAATAGCTGAAGAATCGCTGAAGTTGATATATTTGTTCAAGTAGCCACGCATTACATGGCATCAGCAGGACAATTGCAAGAAACATTTTGCACGAAGCATGTTTCTGTTTCTCGGCATCAGCTAGTCCAGATATTCATCCGTGAAAATAGATGTGCAAATTTATCTCTATGTAGCTAGATCTGAAATAGATCAAAAGCATCTAAATCATCCTAACTAGTAAGACGTCCTGCTAATGACTCCACATATTGCAGATCCTATGAGGTTCATGCATAATAACAGGGCAACTCCACTCAACGAGAAACATCAACTCCAAAAGCATACACGCAAACACAGAAAAATGCAATAACCATTATTAGAAAGTTTATACTTGCAAAATCGGGTAGTTTTGCCCAGCATAGTTCCTAAGTAATATAGGAAACAATAAACAGCAGCATCACCGCAATGACATGTTCATACAAGGTATAATCAATTCAGCACATGTTTTCACTGGAAGTAGACTAAGCTCATAATTTTATAAGATACTGGTGTTTGAAAGTCCCTTGCTCACGATGAATCTTCTGAAAAGTTGACAGCCAGATCCCAGTAATGTGGAACAGAAGCATCAATGAAAACCTTCTTGGCAGCAGCCTCACTGCGACAATTGTGAACAGTGAACCTGTGAAAGGCAGATTTTACCACGCTACCCTGCCAGACCAGTGCACAACTATTTACCTGCTTGTCAGGTTCCTCATCAGCATCATCCTCTGTACTAACAGCAGCTGCCCAATCTATCCGGTTCAACATGAGCTTGTTGTACCTTTTAATTGACTTCTTGCCTCCTTCAACAACCACAACACTGATGCCATCAGTGATCACTGCAGCACCAGTTAGCCGGTTCTCTTGTGCATTCACATCAACTTTGAAGCGTGTCTGTGGATGGGATAGGTCTCTGACTTTGTAAACACAAACTATAGTCTCCACTGTAGGATCATCAAAAAGCTTCCGCTCTTTCTTCTCACGGCGCTCAGATGGTGTGAGCTTGCGGGCAATATTACGGTCTACATG
This sequence comes from Eleusine coracana subsp. coracana, assembly GCA_032690845.1. Classification (NCBI taxonomy): domain Eukaryota; kingdom Viridiplantae; phylum Streptophyta; class Magnoliopsida; order Poales; family Poaceae; genus Eleusine; species Eleusine coracana. The sequence continues at coordinate 7,744,181 of CM064424.1, forward strand.
AGCCTGTTCACGTTCTGCGGCAGCAGTTCTTATTTCCAGCTCCAAACGCGTAGGATCCTGCACAGCTTCAGAGCCTAGTACTTTCATAAGATTGCTCATCTTGACCTTCGGTTTGGGTGGCTCCAAGAGGCCTTGCCTAATCATTTCTTGCCTATCTTTTTCCTTAGCAAGACGACGCTGTGTTCTGAGCTTCTTCTGCTCCTTCTTAGTCAGCTTTAATGGCTGGGGCGGCGGTGGTGCAGGTTCAGCTGGTGGCTCTAATGGCTCAGGATGTTCAACATATATAGTAATCCTGTTCATATTAAGCTTCTCGACAGAGATGACATCATATGTGGCAGAGTCTAAAATTTTAGCATCCCTGAAAAGAATGAAATTAGTGAGTATTCCCCCCATTGACTTGGTAAAAACTAGAAAATATCATTCAAGAGATGAAATAACAAACCATGGCTCAATGTCGGGTATCGCTTCTTTCTGCTTTTGCTTGGGAACCCTCCCACCAGGAGCAATTTCAATAAGGTTAGGGTTTATGTCCACTTCTGCCTTTGCCTTGGCAAGCTGGGCTTGCTTTACTTTGAGCTCTTTAGCTTGTGCTTCACCAAATTGACTCTAGTAGGTAACAAAAACAATCTGGTAAGGCACAAGAAGCGTTATAAGCAATATAACTGAAATAAGTCATAAAGGTAGCAGACCTTAATTCTCTGCAATTCAGCCTGCCTAGAGAGCCTGCCTTCCTCAACGAACTGAAACCCAGGCCTTTTAGGACGGAGGAGCTTTTTTTGGTTGATGCCCATCCTTTCATCAAAATGAGCAGTTGATTTTGCGAGAGAATCCAAGTCTGGCTTAATTATCTGAAAAGCCTCCTTCTTTTGCTTATTTATATTGACCTAACAAAGGAGAACCACATCACCATAATGAATCACAGATGACATCCAATAATCAGATCACATAAACTGAGAGAACTTACCTTCAGAGTACTGAGATTGGTTGGCTTTGTCATGTTGATAACATTTCCATGCTCATCAATTTCCCTTCCTTGAGCATCAAGGCGAAGAACAGGAGCCTTGGCAGGTCTCTCAGGCACAGTTGGTTCAGTGGATGTACCAGGAAATAAGTTGATGAGAGGACCAAATTGTGGATCTTGGCGGAACCCCATCTTAGCAGCAAGCTCTTGTGCTCGTTTCACAGCATCCAGGTTGGGAATATTAGCAAGGCCTGGAATACCAATCGCACCACCAGTGACCGGTGTCCCAGAGACACTACTAGTTTTTGCTTCTGAAGCTGATGCAGAATTTTTTGCTTCATCTTTCTTAGAAACTTGAGTATCAGTACCAAGTTTATTATTAAGCTGTGCAGGAAAAAGAAAAGGAACTTAGGATAGTTACAAAGGTAAAATAAAAAAATTATAGAGTAACAAAAACAGACTGGAAACAACTGTTATTTCTTACCTCCGGTAGTTTCTTGAGTTTTTCAGACAGTTCCTTCTTCAGTTGTAAAGCTTTTTTTGCTTTGGCTAAAGCATCAAGAGATAGGTTACTACTTTTGCCAACAGCTGAGGTTGCACTTCCATCTGTACTAGATTTTCCAGTAACCTCATCAGATCTAAAACTAACTCCATTTTCTTTGTTGGTAGTAATCGAGGATACCTTTGAAGAAACAGGAACAGAAGACTGCACAGCAGCATTGAGCGGTTGCTGATAGCCAGTCTGAAAGGTAAAAAAGATGCAAAGTCAACATAGTAACAAACAGTTAAGTAATAGAGAATCACACAAAACAAGAGACTTCAATAGGTTGGAAATACACACCAAAAAAATATGCCTTCCTCTATCAAAGCATATTTTTAAAAAGATCCTTTGATTCCTCTATCTAAAAGATAATTATATTATACATCAAAATTGGATTGACATAAACCGAAATGGTACTACATGAATTTCTAAATGAACCGTTAGCCCATTAGCTTCACAAAAGCTTTGTGAACGATGAAGAAAAAATGCACTGTGCCAATGAAGTGGTAAACTAACAGTGTTTACTTACGTTGGCATCAAACTCTATGAGCAGGGAGGAGCACAATATTGTTGCAGGTGTGTTAGTTGTTGAATCTAGTTCCTCATATCCAATCACAGTAGTGAGTCATACCAAGCAACAGATAACATTTTACCTCTTGAATTCTTTTTTATGTCTATGGAAAATTCGACTAATATCACTCATCTTGCTGACCTGATCTTTACAAGCAGAATTAAAATAACTTAGGAACATAACAGATGAGTACTGAACTCTCATATGCTTAAACGAACATAGAAAATTATCAATCAATACATAGTGAACAGAAACACATGTGATTCATACTGAACTCTCATGTTTCAACACAAATAGCAAATTATCAAGCAAAACCTTGAACTAAAACAAATGCAAATTGTACAAAACTGTCACATGTTTCGACACAAATAGCAAAGAGTATAAGTAATACCTTGTGAACGAAACAAATGCAAGTCAATGAACTATAAGTTTAGCCATTCTATCAAGCAATTCATATCAGAGAATAATAAGTACTAGGAAAAGTGGAAAACCTATGTCATAGCTGGGGTCTTTCAAAACTATAGGTCGACAGGTATTAGCATTTTAGTTTACATATTGCAGGAATCAAGATTAAAACACATAAAATGTAAAAATTCTGCAGAAGTCTGTGGCTCACCTTAGGCGTGGCACCGCTCTGTAAATCACCATTTACTACAAGCTCCCCATTCTTGTGGTCACGAGATGAGATACTCCTCTCATCACCATTGACGTCAACATCCTCAAACCTCCGACGCTCGCGCCTGGGCCTCTCCTCCTTGGGCGGAGGCGAGTCCACGGAAGCCCTGGCCCGCTTCCCCCCTTCACGGTCGGGCTCGTCGCTGCCACCCTCGTGGCCCTTCCGTTTCCGCGCCGAAGAATGCGTCGGCTCGCGGTCGGCGGAGTCGCAGCGCTCGACCGACTCCCGCGGGTGGCTAGACGACCGGTCCTGCTTCGCTGATGGCGGCGGGGACTCCGACCGGGACGGCGACCGGCGGCTCCAGCGGCGACGGTCGTCGTCGTCATCCCGGTGGTGGCGGCGGCGACGACGGTCTTCGTCGTCCCCGCCGTCGCGCTTGTGATGGCGGTCATCCTCGTCGCGGCGACGGCGGCGGTCGTCGTCATCGTCACCGACGTCGCGCTTGCGGTGTTGACGATGGCGGTCATCGTCCCGGTCGCGGGAGCGGTGGCGACCCTCGTCGTCGCGGGTGCGGCGGGAGGAGCGGTCGCGATCCATGGGAGGGGGAGGAGAGAGTAGAGGACTAGGGTTTCGTCGAAGAGGGTGAGATTTGGGGAGGATCTGCGGCTGCGGGTCGAGGTCCAGCAAGTCGGCCCCAGGACGCCGCGGCGGGGACCTTGCTCTCGGCACGGCGGTGGTGGAGGTAACCTCGCCCTCGGCGCGGCGCAGTGCGGCGGCGGCGGGAGGCGCGTTGGGGGAGAAGGCGGAGGGAGTTGCGCGGCTCACGGGAGAAGGGATGCCGAAAAAAAACCTAAGAAAGAAGTGCTTCAATTATTATGGAAGTCGGTGTTTCTCACACAATTATAAAATCGGACATTTGTGTTTTTTAAACAGTCAAAACCGTCTGTTTTTTCTCCTACGACTATTATGGATTATCACATATTTAACTATCAAACTTTTTAAATTTACACTATAGAAATATTTTATATGAACCAAATAATCAACATCTGAATTAAATAGAATTAATAATAAACTTTTTAAACAATAAAAAAAATATACACTTAAGAGTTAAAAAATATACACTTAAGAGTTAAAAAATATACACTTAAGAGTTAAAATATTCACGTGGCATACATGACAGCAAAAGATACAGTTTTAATGTCATATCATTGTTTTCCTAGTTAAAATTTCAAAAATATACACTTAAGAGTTAAAAAACTTATGATTTTAATATTAATATGTTAAATATTTTTTTGTCTTTAAATTACAATTATAGATTATCACATATTTAACTATCAAACTTTTGAAATTTACACTATAGAAATATTTTATATGAACCAAATAATCAACATCTGAATTAAATAGAATTAATAATAAACTTTTTAAACAATCAATGTGGAAAATATTAAATAAATCATAATATAATAATACCATCAAAATTTAATTCAAATATGAGATAATATCCATATATATTTCAAAAATAAAATATTTTGTCATAGACAAATCTTAAAATATGAAAAATCGCATAATATCCTGCGAAGTCTTGTTCTCATTCCATCTTCTGATCCCCTCTTTCTTACTCCCAACCATAGCATTTGATCTTAATATTCCTCCTAATTTTGAAGATGAAGATGTACCAACAGGAGCAGCAAGAGCCATGCCAGTGCAACATGGTGGTGGCCCTCTTGACCTCAACATTCCATCAATAGAGGCAGAAGGTGATCCATGGGGAGCCATCCCAGCAGCAGTAGTAGGAGAAGGTGGTCCAGATGACCATATCCTAGCAACAGCCGTAGGAGGAGAAGGTGGTCTATATGTCATCATGGACTTGAACATGGAGCCGGACCTGGATGATGAGGCACATATGTTAGGTACCACAACAGGTTTTGGAAGCCTTTTAATTTTACTTATGCACATGTAGTAGTCCTGTAACATGCTCTGTTAAGAACTCATGTAGCGTCAACATGTGTTAGTTTTGGACAATAAAACGTGACAAGTTAAATAGGACAATAAAAATAGAACATGCTTGCTCTTGCTAATTGTGCTATGACGAGTGATAAATGAAAACATGCTTTGTGTTGTGTTGTAATGTGTAGGTGATGAACACCTTGTACAATCCGATCAGTCTTGAAGAAGGAAGTTTACAACCAATTAAAAAAGGAATGTAATTGTCAGGGCATTACAAGTAATTGCAGCTAGTAACAATGATAAACTCAAAAAGAACAGCACACAACACTTGTTGCCACAACTATTGGTGTGCATTTGCGCACAGTTTAACGCATTTGTAATAAAGCAAAACAATAGATTGCAAAGGGGAGGGAAGTAATGGATGTGTCTCACAAGAAAACCAAACGTGTTGGTCACAAACAACTTGAAGTAGATTATTCACAGATACCTTCCATTCCTTTGCGCAAGAGAACTACTATAAGGTCACTAGCAAGTTGTTTGCATGTTAGCATTGGCACCTTGCACCGGAGGTTCAAGATAGGCATGTTGAGACGATATTCTAGTACATTGAAGCCTCTTCTAAAGGATGAGAACAAAAAGGCCCGACTATGTTTCTGTTTGTCCATGCTAGAGCAAAGTACAATGAATACAGATCCTATTTTCATAGATATGCAAAATATAGTGCATATTGATAAAAAATGATTTTACATGACAAAGAAACAAAACAAATATTACTTGCTTCCAGAAGAGGAAGATCCATATCGAACAACTCAAAACAAAAACAACATAGGCAAGGTGATGTTCTTAGGGGTTTTGGGCAAGCCTATGTCTGATGAGCATGGAAATGAAATATTTTCTGGCAAACTTGGTATTTTCCTATTTGTTAAAGAGGAACCGGCTCCAAGGTCAAGCAAGAATAGGCCAAAAAGGACCTTGATTAAAAAATCAGTGATTGTGAATAGAGTAGTTATGAAGGACTACCTAATTAACAAGGTTCTGCCTGCAATAACACAACATTGGCCAGAAGAACGTGCAGGAGAGACCATATTTATCCAACATGATAATGCTAGGACTCATGTATCTCCTACAGACCATGACTTTCTTGCGGCTATGGAAGAGAGTGGGCTGGACATTCGTTTGATGCAGCAACCAGCCAATTCCCCCGGCATGAATATATTAGATTTAGGCTTCTTTAGCTCCATTCAATCTTTGACAGACAAATGCAGTCCAATGACCTTACAAGAGCTGATTAATGATGTAGAACAAAAGTACAATGAGTATGATGTGTCTAAGGTGACTCGAGTGTACCTATCTTTATAAGCTAGCATAATTGAGACCATGAAGTGTGATGGTGGAAATGGATATAAGCAACCTCATATGAATAAGGATAGATTTGAAAGGCAAGGTGTGCTGCCCTCACGCCTATCATGTGAGTTGACCTTGGTTCAACGGGCAAGAGAGATTCTAATTCCTTAAGAATTGGAGTTTGGATGATAAGAATTGGAGTAGCTTTTATAGTACTAATAGTATGGTCTTTTGTAAAGGGAACAATAGCATCGTCTAGCTTTTGTAATGGGTAGGTATAGTATGGACCGTATCATTGTCTAGCTTTTGTAAATGGGCAGCAGGGTATTTCAATCTGAATGTACATTACCAAATGCTTGAAGAGCAAATCATCACGAGAGAATTCGAAGCTGACTTGGGATGCAATAGTTTGCAAAAATTCAGATTAATATAATCCAGAACACCAACAAAAACAAATAATCCAAAAGACCTGAATGAATTATTGAAATATTGCAGCAAGCAAACGCAAAAGAGAAAAAGAGTACTCAGATCTAAACGATTAAAGTCCCTAGTGAATGTTCCATGAACATCGCTGCTGGTGGCCGAGGGCATTCAAACATCATGTTGCCTAAATGAAAGTCCCTTGATGTCGCCTAGAGGGGGGGGGGGTGAATAGGCATTTCTAAAATTTTAATAAAAACTCGCAGCGGAATTAAAACTGTCAAAACCGGTTGCACCGGTTTATCAAACCGGTTACACCGGTTTTGTCAAAGAGCTTGGATCAAATAGTTAAATAAGAAAAGCAACCAAGCTCTTGGTTTATCCTCACCGCCGACCATGTTTGTGTTTGTTACTCTTGGGGATTCATCCCCTATACGGTTAGAGGTACCCGTAGAGCTCCCAACTTGTGTGGTGACGCCTCGGGAAATTTGTATTGACCCCTCCTTCATGGAGTTTGCTAGTGGGATCTTTGTGAATGAGGGTTTAGGGTTTTGATCTTTGTGGTCACTTGGAGAGGTTAGGGTTGAAAGAAACCCGGTCCTTTGTGGATCCCTCAATGGAGACGTAGGCTTCTTTGTGGAGCTGAACTTCGGTGAACAAATCTTGTGTCTCCCCTTGTCCTTTTTTGTATACTTCTTATTTACTTGCTCTTGCTCATAACTTGCTAGATAAGGATTGCCTCGTTTCTCTTAAATTAACTTATGTAGGTTGCTTGATAGCTGTTCCCTTCATTTCTACAACTTCCTCTAGCTTGTAATTATTAGATCCTAGCTTGCCTTCTATTAGTTTAAAGTTCTAATCGGCCGATCTACTTTTCTAACTCGTGCCATCGGACAAGTCCATCAGACTTTCCTCACTATCGTCGGACAAGTCCGACACTGCGCATTTGACTTTTATTATTAAGTGATTTTCAGGGACAATTGCCTATTCACCCCCCCCCCTCTAGGCATTTTCAATTGGTATTAGAGCAAGGATCTTCTAAAAAGCTTAACCGCTTGAAGATTAAAGATGTCAAATCCGGGAGAAGAACCAACTACCGCTCTCCCAATCAAAGATGGTGCTAGTGGTAGTCATGATGGAGATGATGTAGTTGGAAGACATGATGCTCAACCAAGAACCTACAACAATGTCATGTTTGATTATGAAGATCTCAAAGAGGATCGCATTGGGCAAGGGTCCGGTAGGCTTCCGTACTTTGATGGACAATTCTATGACCATTGGAAATATAAGATGATGATGTACTTGGAATCAATGAGTCCGCATGTTGCAAGCATAACCAAGAATGGTTTCTTGTGGAAAAATAGAGATAATCCAACTTGAAAAGATCAACTCAACATCCATCGTAATGCCGTGGCGGCTAGTGCAATTGTTTCCGCAATTAGTGCCACCGAATATGACAAAGTAGCCAGAATCAAGAATGCCAATCAATTATGGAGAAAGCTTGAGGTTATCTATGAGGGTATTGATTCCGTGAAAGATGCAAGGCTTGAAGAATTGCAAAATAAGTTCAACTTGTTCATCATGGGTCCGGAAGAAGGTCCAAAAGAAGTTCATGATAGACTTATGAGAATTATGAATCAAAGAAGAGCACTTGGAGCTAGAATGTCCGACTTGGATATCAACAAGAGACTATTACAAGCATTGAGACCATGGAATTGTAACATTTGCTCAAACATCAGAGAGAAGGACAATTTCAAAACCTTCTCCACCGATAAGGTACTTGGGAAGCTTCTATCCCAAAAACAACAAAACGATCAAGCCAACAAGATAAATACGTTGATCAAGCAAATTGCGAAAGCCAATGGTGATAAGAATGATGTGGCACTCAATGCCACAAGTGAGAAGAAGAAGAACAAAGTAGTTGATTCTAGTAGTGAAAATAGTGACGATGAGGTGGCCTTGCTTGTAAGGAGGTTCAAGTCATTCCTCAAGAAGGATAGGTACAAGAGGAAAAGCTTCGACAAGGGCAAAGCAAGAAGGTAAAAAAGGACTTGCTATGAATGTGGTGATGAAGGATACTTTATTGCGGAATGTCCAAAAAAGAAGAACAAGGATGAAAGAAGAAAAGACAAGCATCACAAGAAAGACAAGACATACAAGAAGCATAGGAAAGGTGAAGCTCATATTGGTCAAGAATGGAACTCCGATGATTCATCCTCCTCATCATCTTCCTCCTCCGAATCCAACTCGAATGATGGTGGTATTGCTTCACTTGCCATCGGCGTTACTCTCACCAACACCTCACTATTTGGGAGCTTGAGTGATGATGATGACAACACTCACAAGTGTATAATGGCAAGAGGATCGAAGGTAACAAAATCTAAACACAAGCGTTCCTCTTATGCTAGTAGTAGTGATGATGATGATGATAATGATGTTGAAAATGCTTCACTTCCTAAAATGCTTGAATTCATGCAATTGCTTGAGAAACAAAAGGAAGAAAATGATAGACAAGAGGAGCTTCTTGAAAAACAAGAAGACTTGCTTATTCTTGAAAAGAAAAGAAACCTTGAACTAGAGAAGCTTCTTGAAGTTGAAAGAAATAAAAATAAAGAATGAACCTTGTCTATCACTAAAATTGAGAATACTTGTGAAAATGTTAAAAGTGATAAAGATAAACTTCAAGAGAAATATGAGGATTTGAAAAAGACTCATAATCCCTTGAAGAACAATATAAAATTCTTTCAACTTTCATATCCACTTCCACCAATAATTCTCATGCTTCCACTAGCAAAGGATGTGATAGGTGCTATAACATTGATGTTGATGCTTGTGCTACTAATGTGAAATTGATTGATGATTTGAACAAGCAAGTGAGGGCTCTTGAAAGCAAGATACAACATGGGAAGAATGTTGTTGACGATGAAAAGGCAAAGTATGCAAGAGGTGCATACGCATACACTAGAATGCCCCATGTCATGGATGGCATTGGCTATGTTGAGGGTGCCAAGCACAATACACGGGAAAACAAGAATGGGAAGAAATTCCTTAAGTTCACCAAGGAAGGATCTTATCAAAAGAAGCAAGCTAACAACATGAACACTAACCATATTTCTTTTGCTAATGATTCTCATGTTAATGTGCCTAACTCTACATGTGCACTATTTCATGATTTTGATGCTTCATATGTGCTTATGAGAAATATGCATGGTCATGTATATATCAAATATGTTGGGCCACGCAACAAGAGACCAAAGGCTTGTGTGTGGATGCCCAAAGTACTTGTGACTAATGTGAAAGGACCCAAGCAATTTTGGGTACCTAAAAACAAAGCTTAACTTGTTTTGTAGGACTATGTCTCCGGAGGGTCAAGTTGGGTAATTGATAGTGGATGCACTAATCATATGACCGGAGACAAAAAGATGTTCAAGTCATTTGAGCCAAGCCACAACAACAATGAATATATTATATTTGGTGACAATGGAACGGGACAAGTCCTAGGTTATGGTAAAGTCCCTCTCACTCCCTCGTATTCTCTTTCCAAGGTTATGCTCGTTGATCATGTTGACTTCAATCTTTTGTCTATCTCACAATTTTGTAAAATGGGCTATGATTGCTTGTTCAACGAATGTGGTGTGATCATCTATAAGAGGAGTGATGGCTCGGTTGCTTTTAAGGGTGTGCTCAAAGGAAAGCTATATGTTGTGAATTTCTCCATGGATGAAGCTAGACTTGGTACATGCTTATTAGCAAAGTCTAACATGGGGTGGTTGTGGCATAGAAGACTTGCCCATGTTGGTATGAGAAATCTTCACAAACTCCAAAAAGGGCGGCCACATCATAGGACTAACCGATGTTTATTTTGAGAAAGATTGAATTTGTAGTGCGTGTCAAGCGGGAAAGCAAGTTGGAGCATCACACCCCGCGAAGAATGTGATGACCACCACAAGGCCATTGGAGATGTTGCACATGGACCTCTTCGGACCCGTCTCCTACATAAGCATTGGTGGTAACAAATATGATCTTGTTATTATTGATGATTTTTCTCGCTTCACGTGGGTGTTCTTTTTACATGATAAAGGTGAAGTGAAAGATGTGCTCAAGACGTTTATGAGAAGAGCACAAAATGAATATGAAGTGAAGATCAAGAAAATAAGAAGTGACAACGGCACCGAGTTTAAGAACACTCAAGTTGAATAGTACCTTGATGAAGAAGGAATCAAGCATGAATTTTCAGCACCCTACTCCCCTCAACAAAATAGGGTGGCCGAAAGAAAGAATCGTACACTCATTGAGATGGCAAGAATAATGCTTGATGAATACAAGATGTCCGACCATTTTTGGGCCGAAGCCGTCAACACCGTATGCCATGCCTCCAACCGGTTGTATCTCCACCAAATCTTGAAGAAAACCCCATATGAGCTACTAACCGGTAATAAGCCTAATATTTCGTACTTTCGTGTTTTTTGGAGCAAATGTTTCATGCTAAACAAGAAACCCAAGATTTCAAAGTTTGCTCCAAAAGTTGATGAAGGTTTCTTGCTTGGTTATGGGTCGAATGTTCATGCCTATCGTGTGTTCAACAAAATCACCGGTTGTGTTGAAATTTCACGTGATATGATATTTGATGAATCTAATGGCTCTCAAGAGGAGCAAGTTGCTATTTCTGATATAGATAATGAAGCTCCTAGAAATGCAATAAAAAGGATGACCATTGGTGATGTGAGACCACAAAAAACATCAAGTGTTAAAAGTCAACCCTCTCCCTCAAGACAAAATCAACATTATGAAAATGAAGGAATTAATCATATAAGTGGTCAAGATCAAGATGTTGGGGATCATGAGCAAGTATCAAGTGATGATTCTCAAGTACATGATCAAGAGGTTGATAAAGATGGTGGTCAAGAAAGCTTACATCCACCACATCCAAGAGTACATCAAAGTGTACAACGTGATCACCCCGTCGAGCAAATTCTTAGAGATATTAACAAGGGGGTAATCAGTAGATCTTGAGTTAGTAATTTTTGTGAACATTACTCTTTTGTCTCTTCTATAGATCCATTTAAGGTAGAACAAGCACTTGAGGATTCGGATTGGGTGATGGCCATGCAAAAAGAATTGAACAACTTCACAAGAAATGAAGTATGGACATTGGAGGAAAGGCCAAAGAACAAAAATATTGTGGGCACCAAGTGGGTGTTTCGCAACAAACAAAATGAAGATGGTGTTGTGACAAGAAATAAGGCAAGGCTTGTGGCAAAGGGGTACTCACAAGTGGAAGGTCTGGATTTTGATGAAACCTATGCCCCCGTAGAAAGGCTTGAATCTATTAGAATATTACTTGTTTTTGCTACTCACCATGATTTTAAGTTGTACCAAATGAATGTGAAAAGTGCATTCCTCAATGGGCCAACCAAGAAAGAAGTGTATGTGGAGCAACCACCGGGCTTTGAAGACCCAAAGTATCCTAACCATGTTTTCAAGCTCCATAAGGCGCTCTATGGGCTTAAGCAAGCTCCAAGAGCATGGTATGAATGCCTTAGGGATTTTCTTGTTAAAAAGGATTTTGTCATTGGCAAGGCCGATGCTACCCTCTTCACCAAGTATTTTGACAATGATATCTTTGTGTGCCAAATATATGTCGATGACATTATATTTGGTCCTACTAACCAAAACTTTTGTGATAAGTTTAGCAAGATAACGACTAAGAGGTTTGAGATGTCCATGATGGGAGAATTAACATACTTTCTAGGCTTCCAAGTGAAGCAACTCAAGGAGGACACCTTCATATGTCAAGCCAAGTACACTCAAGACTTATTGAAGAAGTTTGACATGGACAAGGCCAAGCCCATCAAAACACCCATGCCAACAAATGGACACATCGACCTCAACAAAAAGGACAAGTCCGTTGATCAAAAGGTATACCGCTCCATGATAGGATCTTTGCTTCATCTTTGTGCATCTAGGCCCGATATCATGCTTAGTGTGTGTATGTGTGCACGTATTCAAGCCGCTCCTATGGAGTGTCACATGATGGCCGTTAAAAGAATCTTTTCACACACCCAACCTAGGGCTTTGGTACCCCAAGGGTTCAAAGTTCAACCTTTTAGGCTATTCCGATGTGGATTATGCCGGGGATAAGGTAGATAGAAAGAGCACCTCCGGGACGTGCCAATTCTTGGGTAGGTCCCTAGTGTCATGGTCATCCAAGAAACAAAATTCCGTTGCACTTTCCACCGCCGAAGCGGAGTATGTTGCAGCCGGTAGTTGTTGTGCACAACTACTTTGGATGAGACAAACTCTAAGGGACTACGGTTACAAGTTGAACCGTGTTCCACTCCTATGTGATAATGAGAGTGCCATAAAGCTTGCTTATAACCCCATTGAGCATTCACGCACAAAGCATATAGATATCCGTCATCACTTTTTGAGAGATCATTCTATCAAGGGGGATATCGAAGTGAGTCATGTGCGAACCAAAGATCAATTAGCCGATATATTCACCAAGCCACTAGATGAGAAAAAATTTTGCTATCTTAGGAGTAAACTAAATATTCTTGACTCTAGCAATGTGATGTAGAGGATGTACACATCTGAGTGTTGATTGCTCAATTATTGCAAAAACCATGGTTTTATGTCAAAACTTGTTTGTTTTTGCTTGTTCCTTGATTCTTGATCTCTTGATCAATCTTGTAAAAATATGATCATAGTTTTGAATGGTTGGTTGATTAATTGACCATAGGCTAGCAAGAATCCTTTTTGTCCATCCTCATTTATACTTATTTGCTTCAAACTATCCCCAGCCCTGCCTGCCTCCTCCTGTTGACACGATTCATCCCACAAGTCCAATGCCAGCCGGACAAGTCCGACACCATCGAACAAGTCCGACACCCATCGGACAAGTCCGACGGTCCAGTTTTCACCCCTTTAACCTAGCCCGACTTACCCCTTCGGTGAACACCCCCTCATTCACATCTCTCACATTCTCTCTCCTCAAGAACTCCTCCAAAGGCGGCCCCAAGGCGATCTCCCTCTCCCACCATCCATTGGAGCAAGTTTGGAGGCTAAGAGGTTCTCCTCCATCGGCAAAGTCGGATCCCCCATCACTTTTGTAAGGTTTCTCCTCTTTCCCTCTCTCTCCCTTAGGGTTAGGGTTCTAGGGCAATGCTAGTTTCCAATCTTTTTTTCCCTTGCACTTTTGATCCATGGAGATAGCTTCTAGCATGTTGTGGTAGGAGTAGACAAAGTCTGGTCGCTAGTGGTAGGTGGATTTGTGGAGGATCTAGGTTTTTGGAGAAACTGCGAGTCATGGGACAAGTCCGATAGTCCGATGGGCATCGGACAAGTCCGACGTGTTGGACAAGTCCGATGGTCATCGGACATGTCCGACGGCTTGCAGTTCCTCCAAAGTCTAAGTCCCTCACTGATTCTCCTCACCCCTTTTTTCTCTCTTTTGTCTATCTTATGACTTGTGCTATTCCTGTTGTCAGCATGTCGGATGTGGAAGCATCCCCTTTGAGGGAGAAGAGGGCCAAAGCTAGTGATGATCAAGGTCAAAGCCAACCAAAGAGAAAGAAAGTCACCGCCAAGCGTGTTCGGCGCACCTATCTCCAACAACCAACTAAAAGGGAGGAGCCAGCTGAGTCCGAAGAGCTGAACAGAGTCATGCATCCTCCCTCCGAAATGCTCAACTCCAACCGAGAGAGGGTCGACTTCTTTCACGCGTCTCTTGAGAAATGCACTGAAGCAAGGTTGGTCAACTATTATGCTCGTGATAAGGAGGCTGTTGATCCTCGCTTTCATGCTCATTTCCATGCGGATTGGTACCGCTCCACCTACCTCCGCATGAAGAACCCTGTAGTTGAGAGCAAGTGGCTAGATTGGAATTATATGAAGTCCAAGAAGCACCCTCTGTTCAACCAAGTTCTAGCTGCTTTTGAGTATCATAGTCTTAAGACCTTCTTGACTCTCAACTACTCATGGAACAAGGAAATCATCTCTCAGTTCTTTTCAACTGTGTTATTTGAGAATGACAAGTCTATGGTCTGGATGACAAATGGCACTAAGTACAGCTGCACCTTGAATCAATTTGCTTCCATGATAGAACTCAAGAGCTCACGTAATGAGAAGCATAAGATTAACTCGGGCAGCTATATGAGCGATGAGGCCATGAGGCATATGTACACGGATCCGGAGAACAGTGTCCCTCCCAACTCAAATGGCTTGCTACCCTTTTTCTCAGTCTTGTTCAGGATCTGCAGGAGCACTTTGGCTCCAAGGGGTGACAACTCTGACCGTATTCCTGCATATCAGAGGGACATCTTGCACTGGGTTAATGGGGATCAGAAATTTGATGTGTTTGACTATGTCTATCAAGAGATATGGTACATCTCCATCTCTTCCATGCGTGGCTGTGGATATGCCCCACACATCATGTATATGATCGAGAAGGTCTCAGGCATGACTTTCAAAAAGGACATGAAACATCTGAGTCTTAAACCTCAGATTCCTTCTAATTGGACTCCTGACACCTCCTCTAGTCAGTTCTTTGGTGCAGCTCAGCCACCATCCTCTGCTCCGCCTCCTCAGGTTCCTAGAGCTCCTTCTTGGGCCACCGGTTCTTCTCGTGCTGCCCCACCTTCTCATGGCAAGAGGAGTGGGGTTATGAAGATGTTCAAATCCCTCCTTGATATGTGCAGGAGCATCAACCAAAGGATGGATGTGATTGAGAGGAACCAGAAGATCATCATGGAGAAGATGCAATGTGAAGTTCCTCCTCCTCCATCACCTCCGGCGGAAGATTCCTACCCACCTGCTTTTCAGGACCCCACTCCCAACTTCTCTACAGAGGAGTTGAACTATTTTGGGTACTATCCTCCACCTTCTCAGTTTCACACAGGAGCCGGCTCTAGTGGACAACATGTTCGCTTTGATGAGGAAGAAGAGGAAGTAGAAGAGCAAGAAGAAGATCCCGCTGCCTATGATCTTCGCTAGCGCAAGGGAAAAGCTCCCGCTCAAGATGACGAAGACGAAGAAGAAGAAGGTGATGAGGATGATGAAGACTATGAAGACTCTGAGGAGTAGAGATCTCATCACCATCCACCCACTTTTTTCTCCTTTTTGGTGTCTTGATGCCAAAGGGGGAGAAGTGTAATCTATCTTTCATTTGCTTAGTTTGTGAGTTGTGAGTGTGATGAAGTTGGACAATTTGGTTCTTTTTGGCTTGGTTTGTAAAACTACTTATTTGTGTCGTTTGTGTTTTGTAAGACTATTTGCTTGTGGTATTTATATCTCTTTATTTGTGTCCTCTGTGCATGCCTTGTTGTGATGATGTATTATTTTATCTCCATCTACTAGATGCATTTGGGTGATAATATTTGTCATATGCAATGTCTTAAATTCATATGCTTAAATATAGCAAATCATCATGTATGCATAGTGTTAGGGGGAGCTCTCACTCTCTCTCTTCAAATATGTGCATTTGTTATACTATCTCCAATCTTTTAGTTATGCACACATTTAGGGGGAGCTCCTCACAAATTGTTTCGTTTCTACATCACTTTATGATAAATTAGTTGTATTGTCATCAGTCACCAAAAAGGGGGAGATTGAAGGTGCATCTAGGCCCCTAATTTTATTTTGGTGATTGGCGCCAATGCAATTAAGAATGGACTAATGTTTCAATGAGCGTGTGTGTAGAAGATGGTTCAATTATTGATGACAAAATGCATAGAATCTCAAATACTCAAAGAAAAGGAGAAAATATGAAGCTCATGGAGTTTTTATTTTATTTTTGAGTATAGGAAAAGCCGTACTATTAAGAGGGACACAAAAGTGTGAAGCAATAATGAACTAAGAGCAAAATTCAAAATTCCACAGCCAAAACACTTTTCCAGGGCAAAATCATCAGACTTGTCTGACCCATCGGACTCCAGAACCAGCGCCAACTTGTTCCATCGGACATGTCCGATGACCATCGGACTTATCCGATGGAGATCTGAGAAATACCCATCCAAACGGCTCTTTTTCTTCTTGAGCTATAAATAGACCCCCACTTTGTCCCTTATCTAGTTGGTCACTCATTCCACTCAAAAACACTCTCAAGCTCACTTTGCTGTCCAAATCTCTCCTCCCTTACTTCCAATCTTAATTTGTGAAGGGATTGAGAGAAGATTCAAGAGCTCCATCGACTTCAAGCTTCCATTGTCTCAAGCTCTTGGTTCATCCTCACCGCCGACCATGTTTGTGTTTGTTACTCTTGGGGATTCATCTCCTATACGGTTAGAGGTACCCGTAGAGCTCCCAACTTGTGTGGTGACGCCTCGGGAAGTTTGTATTGACCCCTCCTTCATAGAGTTTGCTAGTGGAAAGCCAAGTTTGATCTTTGTGGTCACTTGGAGAGGTTAGAGTTGAAAGAAACCCGGTCCTTTGTGGATCCCTCAACAGAGACGTAGGCTTCTTTGTGGAGCTGAACTTCAGTGAACAAATCTTGTGTCTCCCCTTATCCTCTTTTGTATACTTGTTATTTACTTGCTCTTGCTCATAAATTGCTAGATAGGGATTGCCTTGTTTCTCTTAAATTAACTTGTGTAGGTTGCTTGCTAGTTGTTCCCCTCATTTGTACAACTTTCTCTAGCTTGTAATTACTAGATCCTAGCTTGTCTTCTATTAGTTTAAAGTTCTAATCGGCCGATCTACTTTTCTAACTCATGCCATCGGACTTTCCTCAATATCGTCGGACAAGTCCGACACTGCACATTTGACTTTTATTATTAAGTGATTTTCAGGGACAATTGCCTATTCACCCCCCCTCTAGGCACTTTCACTACCTCTTTTTGATTCACAAAGAACCTACACAATATAGCAATGACCAAAAATTGGTCCCACTGGTTTGAGAAATCGGACCCACCGGTTTTCTCGGGGCAGAGAGAATAAAATAGTAAATTACAACGTCCCACTTAGTTCTAGCAAGATTGATGAATTTTAGAGAGCATGCAAGAACTAGCACAAACAATCACAAGGAAAGACAAGCACCACTACTCATGCAACCTATGGATCAAGAACAAATAAAGCAAGAACTTTATGAAAGCAAACCAAGTGAAGCACACGGAGATTTGTTTGCCGAAGTTCAGATTCACCCCGTGAACCCTACGTCTCCGTTGAGGAAGCTTGAGCTGCTCATAAGGCATACTCCAAGTCGGGTCTCTTTCAACCGCTTTCCCCGATCCACTATCTTTGCTTCTTTCCTTACGGAGGTGAAGCGGACCTTCACAAACTTTCTCAAGGCTCACCACAAGCTTGGGAGCTCTAGGGCGACGCCTTGCCGACTAGGAGGATTCACCTCCAAGAGTAACAAATGCTTCACGGATTTGCAACGCAATGCTCAAATGCTCAAGTGTAGGATTTTCGCTTTTGTGCTCTCAATCTCAATCCCTCTCAACCTAATGGTTAGGATTTCTCACAAATCACTCAAACCTAATAAAGAGGTGTTGGGAGAGCTCTACAAGGCTTTGGATGTATTTTTTTCGTGCACACAATCAGCAGCTTCCATAGGAGGGGGGAAGAAAGTATATATACTTATCCCCCAAAAACTAGTCGTTATACTGAACCAGTCAAAACCGGTTACACCGGTTTTCCAAACCGGTGCCACCGATTTTCCTGAACTAGCCGTTAGCTATTTGAACCAAAACCGGTCCCTCCGGTTTGGTAAACCGGTTACACCGGTTTTCCCTGTCACAGTGAGAGTTAGTGTGAGTGTCGGTGTTGTGTTTCTCTCATCTCATTTGGGTTTTTCTTTGAGCACTGAGACATTAAATGCAAACCATGTATCATCCCTCTTGATGGAGCGGCATGCCTAAACTCAAGATTAAATAAAAAGACAATTCTTCTTCTTGAGCTTGCATAATAATGAATTTTGCCACTTCTTCTCTTTTAGCTTCATGAGGGCTGCCATATGTGCTTTTGCTGAGCGTCATCACCTAGATCTTGTGACTTGGAAACTCTTCATTTATCATGTCTATTTCTTCCTTTTTGTTCACAAGTCATATTATATTTTTATATTCCAATAATAAATAATACTTGGAAATGTATGACCACATATAGCTTGATCGGTCCATCACGATTGCGCTCTACCTGCCCTTCACCATGGCTTGGGTCCCTCGACGCCAAGACTCCATCTTGCCCTTCTCTCGTCCATGGTCCATCGCGGCCAAGTCATGATAATCCTTCACCATCTTGATATCTTGAGTCACACATAACTTTGTATTATCGTTATGCCTTCTTTTGAATTCATGTTTGAAGTATTGATTTGATCAAGTTGTTTTCAAGATTAAATGCCATAGAGAAATAACACTCGATTACTTCTTTTTCTTGACAACACCAATTTGTTGAGACCATCTCATATTAATGGTTTTCATGTCTCATATTTACTTCAAATCTTGGCTTGTCATAGTATTGCTTATATGGACCTATTTATTTGACACTTCTCCATTTTATCACATAGGCCCATTTTTCTTACACAATCGTACACCTTGAAGATGATCATTTGTATTAATGCAACGTATGTTCTTCATATACAACCTGCTCATATACTCACAAAGAGGATTAGTTCTTTAATCACGTTGTCATATAACCACCAAAACCCACTAGGGGTATAGATGCACTTTCACTAAATCCATGATCACTGACTACCGAATGAATCTACTTTCATATCCGTCATCCACCCTAAACCACCTCCAGTTCTTAATCACTTGTGGTCTATCTCAATCTGCACAAAGGAGCACCTCCATGAGTACCACAGGATGAAGCTAGGGTTCACGCTACGAGAGCGTGAAGACATGACATCAAGCGGTAAAAAAGGGGGAGGAGGACTAGAATCCTATGAGGAGTACCTTGGTGGTGATCCCCAACGAGATTTGGTGTCTTTGGTGACGGATTGCCTGGCGGCGTGAGAGAACGGCATGAGGAAAACAAAAGGGGAAAGTACGGAGAACATACGCAAATGGGAGAGAGAGGTGAGCGGATTCGGTGACCCCTGCACCCGCGGGCACGCGCCTGCACCCGCACTTGCACCCGCACTAGCCGAGTTGCACATGCCGAGCGAGGCAAATAATTTACTAGATTTTGGTATATGTGGCTATTTTGACTTTTAGTATATTTTTAATACTAGTATTATAATAAAAAATCAAAATTTTATTATATCTATGTGAGAATTCATCCATAGTTTTATAAATAATATTTCTAAAAATTTTAAGATTTTATCTTGAGGACAGATTAGTCTTTTGTATCATAATTTAACAACCATCTAATAAATAAAATAATAAAAGTGGCACGTAGGGAATTGAAATTTTGTAATAATGGTATATAAGAGAAGTTATAATTTTGGATGATTAATAAAGAATTAGTATAAATTTTAATAACATAGAATAAATTTGCTCTATATCATACCATTGTGGAGCCCCCGAAATCCAGCCATGCTGCAGGGACTAGCGCGGGTGGACTAGGGAGTACCGCAAGCTCTTCTCCTATTTCTCTCCCTCCCTCAGATTTGGCGACCAACAAGCTCATTTTCAAATCCATATACATTAAAATTGGGGACTCTGGCGTGGAGAGTCCTTGGACCAAGAGCCACGCAACAACATTTTCACGATTGGTTATCTTCATCAGGCTTCGATCGACGAGGTTAAGGTGACTAATTACTAGTTTATAGTATAACCCAACTCATGTCAGCAACAAACTATAGCTTCGTGGTTGTAGATGGTGGTCCCTTGTTTATATATACCATACCAAGTAGTAGCATAGCATCAACTGAGTTAATCTCACACATTTGTATCCATGTTTGTTCGTGTATATTAACATAGCAACCATTTGACAAAGCAACGGCACATAGCCTTTTCATTTTTTTATAAAATAATAATGCTTTTGAGCTGTCATAGCTGTTCCAAGGAATTATTAACAGGCATGTTGCTTCAGGCTCCTTCAAAATTCACAATTCAGTGCCTATTCAATGCATGAACATGTGCATAATCTGCTGCTGTTTGCATCTCAATGAAAAGGTTTCTCGTTAGATTTATTGGTAACGGCAATCTATGGTGGCACTCTTGTGTGAACGGTGGGGGGATTGGACTTAGAGATGTGTGACTTTTTTTTTTTACCTCATTCGCGCGGCACGATGGGGCAGCAGTGACATGGAGTATATAATATACTAGAATGCTGCCAACTTTCACTATGATTTAATGATTTCATTTTTCAACTATGAATCACAGCTGATTTATTTATCTTTGCAGGTCTGGCACACTTGTATGATAATGACAAAACCAGCTGTATGATGGTAGCAGGACAGCTAATCTGGTGTAGTATTTCCAATGTTAGTTTGAATTAATTCCCTTCGATGACAACAAATGCCTTGTGCAACGTTGTATTCTTCCTTCATCTAAGGTTGGACGAACTGTACTGGATTGACAATGTTTTCTATGTTTTATATCCTGCTTGGTTTCTAATACGTGATAGAGGTGCACGCTGCAAGTGCTAGCTCGTCCTGCCTGGTATGCCTTGATGGGTAAATGGCATCGGGCACCGCACCAGGCTAGTTAGGGTGTACTCCGTTCTATGAAGAATGTCACTTTTGACTTTGAGACATCACTTTTAATCTTCTGTATTATTCAAAAAATTTATGTAAATATTAAAATAAATATGTTATGATTAAAGTATATCTATTGATAAAACTAATTATAAAAAAATAAATAATATTTGCAAAAAAAAACTAAATAAGACGAACGGTCAAATACAATGTTAAAAAGTCAAAAACGATACTCTTCATGGGACGAAGGGAGTATTTGGTTTGGAGCTAAGAAGAATGAGATGGGGTTATTCCTGTTTTTTTTATGGGGTGGTTTCTATCGCTGTTTGTTTGAAGGGTTAAGGCGAGTCATTTTATTCTGTTTGGTATAAAAGTACGCTTAAGACGTCAACGCGGGAGACAGCGTAGGAGAGCGCGGGAGCAACAGGGGCCGCGCGATCCCCTTGTTTCAGAGGAGGGACGGTGCCGCCCCAGAATGTGAGCGAATATTCGCTGATTGGCTGCCTCGCTCTCGCATGACTCTAAACCAAACACTATCAAAAAAGTGACAACCTCATCCCATCCCTCTTTATACATCAAACCAAACACACCATTAGTGATTTCATATGCACACTACAATTGCAGAGAATCCCTTCAAAGCTCCTCCATCTATATCATGTGCATAGAAACTTTGATGGCAAAGTCTTGCTTTCATGATGTGGTTGTTATAGCCTAGCTTCGACTAAATCTTGTCATTGGTTTTGGCGGCCATAACAGACCCTCCAAAGCTCCCACACATAGCATCTCCGACATATTTTCGGTAATTGTTTGTTCTTACTCAATTCCAGGTTGTCTTAGAATGGCAGAAGGCAGATAAGATCTTAAGATAATAATTTATTTTAATGGTCACTGTACTTTTACATAATCACTCAATAACTTGGTGATTCGGAGCTCCCTTGTGCATGCTCCCATCTCATCTGAAATTATCTATAGTGGCATTCTTGTATGAACGGTGGGAGGATGGGATGGGACATAGAGATGTGTGATTTTTTTTACCTCATTCGCGCGGCACGATGGGGGCAGTGCAGTGGTGCTGCAGATTCCTTTGACCAAGAGATGCTAGCTTTCACAATGATTTAATGATTTTATTTTCCAACTACTATGAGTCACAGCTGATTTGTTTATCTTTGCAGATCTGGTACACTTGTCTGATAATGCCAAAATCAGCTGTATGATGGTAGCAGGACAGCTGATCTGGTGTCTTCCCATTTCGTGCTCTCCAACTCTTAAGGTCAAGGTCCTCGCAGTAGCAGTTATTAGCACCATCAATCGCTGCTAGGTGCTACGACCACGCACACAACCACTAAACCAGGAAGGATAGAGTCGAGCTCATCCAGCAATGGCGGACCTGGTGCTCGGGGTCGCCAAGTCCCTGGTGGACGGGACCCTGAGCAAGGCCCAGTCGGCGATTGAGGAGGAGACCAGGCTGCGCGCGAGCACGCAGCGCGACCTGGTTTTCATCGCCGGTGAGTTCCACATGATGCAGTCCTTCCTCGGCATCACCAACGAGGAGCACGTCAAGAACGGCGTGGTGAGCACCTGGGTCACGCAGGTCCGCGACCTCGCCTACGACGTCGAGGACTGCATCGAGTTCGTCCTCCACCTCGACAAGAAGCCTGACTGGTGGCGCCGCTTCATCTCCTGCTCCTTCTGCAACTGTGCAGCCAAGGCGCTCCCCCTGGATGAGGCCGTCGCCGACATCGAGCAGCTCAAGGCCAGGGTTGAGGATGTCAGCCGCCGGAACGCACGATACAACCAAATCATTGGCGACCCGGGCGTAATAACGCAGCAGACGACGCCACAGGCACCAGCCAGCGGCGCTGGAGCGTCGTCGTCCTTCGACCTGCTCGCTGAAGAAGGCAAGCAGCAAGATGTTCTCACCAAGCTGATCATCAAGGAAGGCAGTACAGACCTTCAAGTGATCTCGGTGTGGGCAACTGGTGCTGGCGAAGGCGCACCATCCACCACCATCGTCAAGAAGGCCTACGACGATCCAAGAATCCGGTCAACCTTCAGATGCCGGGCTTATGTGAAGCTGGCGCATCCCTTCAATCTCCATAAGTTCATCAGGACCTTGTTGGATCAGTTCTATGCCAACTCTAGTGAACAGGAACATGGAGCAATCCGTCATGCTGATGTCCTCAAGCGAATGAAGGCGGTCATTGTGGCGGATGAAGATCTGGTCAAGGACTTCATGGATCATGTGGAGAAACAAAATTTCCTCGTTGTACTGCAGGATCTGTCCTCCATGGCTGAATGGGATGTCATTCGAATGTACTTCCCTGACAGAAGCAAGGGAAGTCGTATTGTGGTGTCCACTCAAGAGTTTGAGGTCGCCAGCTTCTGCGTAGGACCTCCATATGTGCAGTGGTTTTCAGCTGACCACTCTCTATGTATCTTCTTCAAGAAGGTATGTGAAGTATTTTCTTTAAAAAAAAAATAGTTCATCATTTCCCTCCTGCATGCTAGGAAACTAGCTGGTGTCCATTTCACCTACTCCCTCAATTCCAAGAGGGTTTGCTCAAAATCAAATAATTTTGAGTATCAAGTGAAATATCCATATCATTTATTAGATTAATCATGAAATCAACTGTTTTACTATGCAACTGTTTATATCTAAATAAGTTATGCTTATACATACCATTAATTGAAGTTAAAGGTTTGACTCTAACTAAACTTAAATATATTTATAATTTGCGATGAATGGAATAATTGGATCCACTTATATCTGTCTTTCCCTAAATCTTTTATCACACTGTCCAAAAGGGAGGGAGGGAGATTCTAACAATCTTAGCATGTTTCATCAACTGGCCCTTATGGCTACCTGGCAAGCATTGTTAGGGCTTATATATGTTGGACTACATCAACACACCCCTCCTAAAATACTTTCCTAGAGTTATAGTACAGTAGAATGTGTTGTAGTAGCAACAGGGTCAGTCATCACAATAAAGTATATTTTTTATGTCTTATTAGACTTTCCTCATCCAAAAGTCATCCTAATCCTTTTGCTTGCCCGCAGGATCCTCAAAATGACACAGATAGTAGCCCAGCATCCCCGGACCAGGTGGACCTCATAGGACGCACATCTGAAATGCTTGAGCTTCCTATTTATCTATCTAAGGCTCTTATGGAAGACTTGCATGTGATGTCCGTATGGGGAATAGCTGGTGCCGGGAAATCTGCTCTTGTTAGAGCATTCTACCAAACACAAATACAGACACACCCATCCTTATTTCAAAAGCACAGTTGGGTAGATGTACCCCGTCCCTTCGATCTAAGGAAGTTTTGTCAAACTTTACTTTTGGGATTTCATTCACAATCTTTTGGAGCAAATCAAACCATATGCTGTGAGACAGTGGGAATCAGAGACCCTGTTAGAGAGTGCAGCAGGTTCCTTGAAGATCACAAATGCATTATTGTTATAGATCATATTCAGTCAAAAGAAGAATGGGATTTGATACAAGCTGCCTTGGTATCCAGACGTTCTAAAAGCATTATTATTGTTATAACAAATGAAGCAAACATTGCCTTACATTGTGCAGATAGAAAAGAGCTCATGTTTAATGTCAAAAGTCTAGAACTTACAGCAGCCATTGATCTTTTCAAGAAAGAGGTGAGTTTTCATAGAAGGAAAATTCCTCTACAAACTTCTCAAAACTAATTCTAGCAGTAATCATGTAATAACCATTTTTTCCTTTTCTGCATGATTGACAACTAGCATCATAGAAAATTTATTAAAATTGGTGTTATTCTTTTTTATAAGATAATCACCAAGAGAAGGGCTAGGAACTCAGCGTACAGATAACATGTTATTTAAAATATGTATTGGTTTTATTTGTTTCTCCTTGTAAAGGTAATATTTATATTTAATTTTTGGGAATTTTAAGAGACATCAAGCACTGAAAAAAATGAGTTCAGATTGTTAGTAGTTATTTTCATGGATTTAGAGCAATTGATATTATTTTAATAGAGAAATACTTAAATGTGTGAAACGTAGGGACGCATTAAAAAACTCGTCTAAGAAGGGTATAATGTCTTCTATAATTATGAAAAATAATATTAGACAAAAAAAAGAAATTTTGTTATGGTTAAATTGACCAAGCTTGCATAGCTTGGACTAATAAATTGAGCAAAAAACTTTGTTCAGATGATAGGAAGAACAAACTGGAATGTTGGCATAGTAAATCATTTTTAAGAAATATAAGAACAATTATGCTTCGTTAAGTTTTCTGCAGTATAAAATTCGTAGTGGGTTTGGTGAGCTCTATGCTTCCCAACCACTAGACCCTCGTCTCAAAATTAAAAAAAAAAACACTAGACCCCCTATGACAGGAGAAGTAGCTTCAGTATTTCCAAGTAATTGCATATTCAAGAAGTTGCAAAAATATTGTGTTGTATTATCAATAATATTTCGAAGAATATTCACTGCTTACTGAGAAAACCTTATTTTCTGCTAAAAAAGAGTGACATCCTATAAAACAGAGATTCACACTATTTCAGGTTTGCTCGTTGGATCTTGGTATCGTTTTCATTGATGCACGCCATTTTTGTGTTTGTCTTGCAAATGTAACTGATATTTGTGATATTTCTTATCTGCATAGGTACAAAAGATAAATCCAACATTTTCTATGGACATCGTTGATAATGACGTCGTGCTAAATCAACTTATTCCAAAGTGTGGGGGCCTCCCAAGAGTAATAGTTGCTACAGCTGATTTTTTGTTCCAAATACTATTTGAGTGGCCCCAAAGGTCCGGGATAATGAACAAAGAATTTATGCAGAACGTGGAGAGTAGGCCAGAATTTGCTTGCCTACAGGACCTATTGACCTGGATGCATTCCTATTTTCGTCACTGCCCAGACTTACTGAGGCCTTGCATCTTCTACCTGTCAATCTTCTCAAAGTCTCAGGCCATTCGGCGGCGGCGTTTGGTGATGCGGTGGGTTGCTGAAGGTTACTCCAAGGACAGTAGCAACTCTAATGCCGAGAACAATGGAGAAAAGATCTTCTCCAAGCTCATTGACTTGAGTATGATCCAACCACCAGAGCGGACAGTCATCACAAGAAACAGAATGGTCAAGTGCCAAGTAAATGCTTTCTTCCACGAATATATCATCTCACGACCAAAACAAGAGAACATTAATTTTGCACTGGAGGTCCTTACATTGGATGGCAGTTGCCGGCACATCGCCGATCGCACAGGACGACACCTTGTTATAGAGAAAAGCTGGGAGAGAAATAGGACTGTGTTTGAGAGCATTGACTTCTCGCGGCTACGGTCACTAACGGTGTTTGGGAAATGGGAGTCTTTCTTCATCTCCGACAACATGAAGGTTCTTCGAGTGCTTGATCTGGAGAATGCATCTGATGTGACGGATAAAGATTTTGAGAAGATAGTGAAGTGGATGACTCGCCTCAAGTTCCTTTCTTTGAGAGGTTGTTGTAAGATTTCCCATCTGCCAAAATCACTCGATGATCTGAGGCAGATCCAAATTCTTGATATTAGACACACGTCCATTGTCACCTTGCAACAGTCCATTATCAAGCTGAAGAAACTGCGGTACATTCGTGCCGGCACTAATGCCATACCTTGTACCTTAGTATCCATGTTGCCTGAGGTTTGCAGAAGTCGCCAAATAGTAGGTGTCACTGTGCCACCAGGGATTGGGAAACTAACCTTGCTTCACACGCTCGGAGTTGTGAACGTCATTGGTGATAGGGGGAAGACCATCCTGAAAGAGCTCAGAAATCTCACTCAATTGCGCAAGCTCGGAGTATCCAGTGTCAACAAGAATAACAGAGAAGAGTTCATTTCTGCCATCTCTTCTCTATTTCAGTTGGAATCCTTGTCAATGTGGCTCAGCAATGATAATGAAGGTTGTTTGGAAGACACCAAGTTCTTGCCTCCAAATAACCTGCAGAGCCTTAAAATTTATGGGCTCGAGGGCCAGTTGCCAGGATGGACTGCGAAGCTTGGCTATCTCAGAAAGATGCATTTGGAGATAACAAAATTAAAGGAAGAATACCTGAAACCCCTACGAAATTTGAAAGAACTTGGTATTCTACGTTTATCTTTCAAGGAGCCTCTTGATGGCAATCTTGTTTTCAGTGTCATATTGATGGGCCAAGAAGTGCGCTGTTATGAAGCAATCAAGCTCCTCGAGATCTCTTGCAGCTCCAACCTAGCTGTAACTTTTGGAGCACGAGTAATGCCAAACCTGGAGCTGCTCCAGCTTAACTGCTCCAGCCTAGATGTAACTTTTGGTTCAGAAGCGATGCCAAAGCTGGAGCTGCTCCAGCTTAAGGGTTCCCATGATGAGACCGTACTGCAGGAGTTGAGGAGAAAGCTCGCCGACCTTCCGAAGAGACCTATTCTAAAGCTTTTGTGAATATGTGCCGATTAGACGTTTAGTTATGCCTCTTCTGGACGTTGCTAACTACTGGAGTGGTTCTTAGTCATCTTTCTTCTTTTCTGCTGTTTTTATGTGTGTAGCTATAACTTAAGGCTTGTTGGTTTGGGCCAGACGTGTTGAGTTTTTAGAAAGGCCAAATTTGCTAGGAGACACTCTTTAAAGTTGGCATTTGCTAAAGGACACTACTCAATGTCTTATTTGTTCTAGGACACTACTAAACTATGACAATTGGCTAATAGACATTCTAATCATTGGATTATGACTTTTCTTGTATGAAGGTGAGAGAATCTTTTTCAAATGACCAAAATACCCTTACAACAATTTTAACATATCTGATCATATAATTAATATTTCTATTAACTATATATTTTATTAAAATTTTTACACAGAGTATTATTATTTTGCGTAAAATCCACTAATCATGTATCTTAAAATTTGACCATTTGAAGTCGTTTACAAAAATCTATTGAGCATTATTTCAGAATATCAATATTTTTCATAAAAAATCTATGAAGCATTATTATCTTTTATAAATAGTATCAATATTTTGCATAAATTCGTTAATCAAATGTCTTAAAATTTGACCACCTATATTCGTTCATAAAAATCTATTAAGTATTATTAATCATTTTAAAATATGATTTATAGACTTTTTTAAGAAAATATTAATATTGTTTTTTTAAAAGTAATAAATATATATTAATAAAAAAATATTGATTATATGATCGGATATGTTAAAATTGTTGTAAGGGTATTTTGGTCATTTGTAAAATATTCTCTCTCCTTTATTAAAAAAAAATCATAATCTAATGCTTAGAGTGTCTAATAGCCAATTGCCATAACTTAATAGTGTTCTAGAGCAAATAAGACATTGAGTAGTGTATTCTAGCAAATACCAACTTTGAAAAGTGTCCCCTAGCAAATTTGACCTTTTAGAAAAGCTGATTGTTTTAGCTTTTGATTCTTTTTAGCTGAAAAAGCCAAACAAACAGGGCCTAAGTCTGTTAATTCTAGGAAATCTAGGACGGAGTGATTTTGATAGTTGGTCATATTTATTTATGTGAGTGACCTATTTATATATAATTTTCAATAAAGGGGATTTATATTAAAATTTGAGTGAAGGATACATGCAAAGGAAGAAAGCATTCACATCTGCTGCTCATCTTCAATTCTTCATCGACATTTCTCCAATTAATGTTTGAATAGTAATCCAAATCAGAGCAAAATCCTCAACAATCACTGATGAGACACCAAATATCATTGAACTAACTAGATCCATTGTCTTATAACACTATCAAGATAGATATAATCCAATGAATGAGAACCAACCAATCGCAACTAAAAGTAAAATAGGAAAAATAGTTCCATCTCACTAACCTTTTACCAGGCTATATCAAGCCTCAGCAAAACAGAGAAGACAGCAAAGAAATCAAAACATACACTTTTGTTGGCATTCTCCACATTAAAAGACGTGATGAACAACGATAAATCTTGATGGGGGAGAAGTGATTTAGAGAGGTAAAGTTGAAGATTTGTTCCTTAATGGCTCTACAATTTGTGTCTATACTTATGTAACATGCTTCTGTTATAAAGGCAGATGTAGAAAGTGACCAAACCCATCCTAGATCCCCTAAGAGCACTTTTACAAAATCACCCCCGCCTTAGCCCAGAGACGGGAGTCCCGTCGCCTCGCACGCGACACCCAGCGCTCGTGCTCCGAGGCGGACGGATGACTTGGGCATCGGCAGAGTAGACGACCTGCACACGGGTATACAACGATTTATTTATTAGTTACATGCGTAGCGTAGTATTAAATTGATTATAGATAATAAAGTAGTTTTAGATTGTGTATATATATAATCTATCTATTTATGTGTTTGTATCATTTATTAGAGGATAGATCCCGTCTCTAGGTTATACATGTCCTAAGCGTAAATCTCGTGACTAAGAATGTAGGATGTGATAATAAAGCAGACAATGTCCAGTATAGGAACTTGAAGTACCAGCCAAGACAAGTATAGGTACAAAATTACAAAAATCCAAAATACAAACCAGATCCAATCTATCTAGTAAATACACATGATAGAAACCTGGTTCCAGACCAGGAGACCACCCGCCCTTTTGGGGTGTGTTTAGTATGGTATATGAGGACGGATGGTAAAAGGCGACCCTTTTTTGCTGTTGTTTGGATGGGAGTCAGGCAGTAGCGAGGTGGCCACCGATCGAATATTGGGTTAGATTCGGTGGCAGCTCCATCCCTCCAAATCGAGCGGACGACGCCGCCCCCGTCCTCGCGCGCGCTCTCCCGCGTGAGCGAACGACGCCGCCAGCTTTCCCCACCCCACCATGGCGGCCGCCGCACATGCCTCCTCCCTCTCCTTCCTGACGGGCGGCGGCGCCGCGGCGGTGGTGCACGGCACAGAGCACGCAGACGATGAGGAGGAGGAGCGCCACCACCACCGCGCTGGAGAGCTTCCGCTTCTTCCTCCAGAGCTGCCCCCGTCGCTCCTACGTGCAGCGCGCGCTCCGCGCTGTTTCGTGACCTCCGCGCCTGCTTGCTTCTTCCTCCAGAGCTGCAGATCGATGTCACACCTCAGCCTTCTTCTGTAGCAGCGAGCGAGCTCAGTTGGCCATGATTGAAGACGACTAGTCAGCGGGAAGGAGCAAGAATGGCGTCAATTCGTGCTGATCTGCGGCCACAAGGAGCTTCGTGAAGAAGCTAATCTGAGATCGAGTGGCTGCTATTCTTTTTTGGGATAATTCGAAATATACCATTATAACTTTCGCAATTCAGAAATATATCATTATAACTTTTAATATTAAAACTATATCATTATAATTTTTCAATAATTGGAACCATGTCATTTTGGACGTACTGGATCACTTTTTATACCGTATTTGTCCATAGTATTTTACACCGGACCAAAATGTCCTCCAACCAGGACCTTATCCTTTCACCAGCGAGCTCCCGTTCATCCTCTTCTCCCCATTGTTCTCTCCTTCTTCTTTCCTCCTTCTCTTCCATAAGTTACGTGTGCCCCCTCCTTGCTTTATCCCTTCCAAGATCTCACGCATCGTCATGTCGCAGAGGAGGATGAACGCTGGAACGACGGGATCGAGCAGCAGCGGCCATGCCCACCACCGCTTGACACTGCCCATCATGGACTGCCCCAGTTGTTTTATACCAGTGCTGCGATTGGTAAGCAAGCAGCCCCAAAGCTACGACAAGGTATTCTACGTGTGTCCCAACCATGACAAGGTATTGTACTTGTTTCACATCAATTTTGGATATTGTTTCGGTTTTTGTTTTGATTTATAAAATTGGGGAAAAATGATTCAATTGAAATGTGGGCAGGAAAATCCATATTCATGTGGCTTCTACAAATGGGAAAATGCTTATGAGGAATATCTGCGTCGGCATCATCCAGTCGAGTTGCAACAGATACGTAACAATGGCCAAATTGATGTCGCGGCCTCATCTGATGGCAGGTTCCAGTTGGGACCCCAGGGTCAATTGCAGTTGTGGCGTGAAGTAGAAAAACTGAAGCACCAAATTCTGGAAGTGAAGCAAGAACTAGGATTGACTAGGAGGAGTGTCGTAATTGACAATGTTGTTGTACTGGCAGCGTGTATTGGGTGTTTCATTTTGTTTTAGCACTTGTACTTAAACAGAACTAGGCATTATGAACCATGTAGTACTATGAACCAGCTTCAATGAAATCAAAAAGGAATATGTTGTTTCCTGATGGCTGAATGTTCATATCATGCACAAGATCATGTCCAAAAGAACAACCTGGGTCCAGATGTGACCATTACATGTCCAAAAGAACGACCACTATATGTCCAAAAGAACGACCATTACATGTCCCAAAGAAAGACCACTACATGTCCAAAAGAACGATCATTACATGTCCAAAAGAACAAGGGATAATTGGAAATATACCATTATAACTTTGGTGATTCGGAAATATACCATTATAACTTCTAATATTGGAACCATACCATTACAATTTTCCAGTAATTGGAACCATGCCATTCTCAATGTACTGGACCACTTTTTCTACCGTATTCCTGTACAGTAATTTACGCCGGACCAAAATGCCCCTGGAACCAGCACCTTATCCTCCCGATTGGATCGATCCCGTCCGACTGCCTCCAAGCTCCAACGCTCCAACACGCCGCCGAAGAATCACGGGGCGCTGACGCTGCCTGGCCGCCCTGTGTCTGCCGCCGGCGAGCTGGCCGCAGCCCTTCGTCCACCAATCGGTCCGCCGTCGGCGAGGTGGCCACAGCCCTTCGTGCACCAATCTGTCCGCCTACCTGCAACCCGCCGAAGAAGACCTGCAGCCCGGCGTGCACCAAGCCGTCCACCACCTGCGCGCCTGGCGCTGAATGCCTAGCGCATCCCTAACCTTCTGGCATGGCGCAGGAGGTGGAGCGCTGGGA
This sequence comes from Eleusine coracana subsp. coracana, assembly GCA_032690845.1. Taxonomy (NCBI): domain Eukaryota; kingdom Viridiplantae; phylum Streptophyta; class Magnoliopsida; order Poales; family Poaceae; genus Eleusine; species Eleusine coracana. Next base: position 7,776,057 of record CM064424.1, read on the forward strand.
GTCGAGGTAATACACTGTATGGATGCAAACGTGAAACCCTAACTTTTTGGTTGTGGAGTCGATTTGTTCAGCGATTGCATGCTTGTTTGAATGAATTTGTTGTGTTTTGACTCTAGGTCGTTCCATCTAGAGATTAAGGTGGAAGGATTTGTTACCAGGGAGGTCGGTGTTAGAAAATCGTATACAAAAGGGAAGGATATTAGCTCGTATCTCCACATCCCAGCTAATATCCTTCCCTTTTTATATGATTTTCTACCACTGGCGGCAGACACAGGGCGGCCAGGTAGCGTCAGCACCCGACGATTCTTCGGCGGCGTGTTGGAGCGTTGGAGCTTGGAGGCAGTCGGACGGGATCGATCCAATCGGGAGGACAAGGTGCTGGTTCCAGGGGCATTTTGGTCCGGCATAAAGTACTGTATAGGAATACGGTAGAAAAAGTGGTCCAGTACATTGAGAATGGCATGGTTCCAATTACTGAAAAATTATAATGGTATGGTTCTACGAAAGTTATAATGGTATATTTCCAATTATCCCTTCTTTTTTTGTTTTATTTTATTTTCACACCGAATGGCTCATAGGAATTTCTGGTTCTGGGAGAGAGACGATAGGGACATGGGCAATTTGGTCAAGATAGTTAAAGAGCAAGAAAAAAATTGAAAAAATAGAGCTTTTTCAACTATTTTCCCACCAATAAATAACTTAAATTATAATTATCTTATTATCATTTTAAGGGTAAACACATCACCTTGAAGCATAGGTGAATATATTCATCTATCCATCCATATACATCCATCCAAATAAAATCAGGGGCGTACTCATCCATCGTTCATCCCTCACACCAAACAAAATAAAATGGCTCGTCCGAACCCTTCAAACAAACAGCAAACAGCAACAGGAACCACCCCATCCCAAAAAAACAGGGATGACCCCGCCCCATCCCTCTTGACTGCGAACCAAACAGACCCTTGCTTGCTTGCTTGCCGTGAAACCAAAGCATAGAATTGGCGCAATTCCTGTTCACTCCACTTTAGATAATCTGATGCTTATTATTCCGTGTTCTATCTTTTCTCAGGAGTTTATATTATCGTCCAGAGAAACAGAGAGTCAGTTTTCAGTTTAATCGAAGGATAGGAGAGAAATCACAAAGACCTGTGTATCTCTGTTATTGGTGACTTGCAAAAGTTTATGACCCTGCAAATAGTCTCTCGATCCAACCAGTTCAATTATTCTTTACTGACTAAGTATACGGCAAGGTCTTTGTCAAACAAGAACGACAGCAAATCGCACTCACGCAAGGAACACAAACAGGCTGCGTATGGAACTAACCAATCGAACTCCAATTGAAAACCCCGTGCTTATCAAGATTGTCGTTTTACTGTCGGGAATAGAGCCTACTTAAACCTGCTGCGGACATCATCTCGCCGCCCCCAGCGCGCAAGCAGGGATGACGACTCGCGTAAGAAGACACGCGAAAGGAAACGTACTCCCTGACACTGAACACAGAGTTCAAATAAATCCGGTTACGCCAATGGATCCGATGACAGCACACCCGTTCAAACCGAGAGCCTGTGTTTCTCCATGGTTCCTAATAGTATATACAGGTCTGGAGCCGTAGATTCTAGCTGCCCGCCTACGCTGTCAGCTGTGCGTACACATATGTATAAGAGGGCTAGATCATGGACCATTTGCCTTGTTGATAACGTTGTTATGTGCCTCTGATTCGCTGGCACACATACAACCCGGTGATGGTCAAGTAGCCACGGCATTAACATTTTTATTGGGAGCGGTGATTGACAAGTACTGTCGTCGGTGATGCTGTATGTTCTCTACCCAATATAGACAATTTAGGTGAAAGTTTGTTGCGGAGCGTCCAAGCCTTCCAATAGCACCAAGTTACAGGCTCGAACAGCTCGGGCACACACCGGATTTAGACTGGAACCTGCTATTGATGGGGCTGCCGTACCTGTCAAACACTATCTTACTACAAACCATTTCTCCCATTCTGAGGTGATGGAAATGAGTTTCCAACGGAACAATCGTGTGTTGGAATGCACAGAAATCAAGTGTAGTATGCCTGTCAGCCCCTATTGGGCTTTTTTTTAAAAAAAAAAAAAGTTGTTGCATGTACTGCTGCTGGATTTGATCATTCTAATCACGGGCGTCACTCATACATCGCTATCCTTGAAGTGAAAGATTCCACACGGTAGGCCGGGTAGGCCACCTTGACGATCCTCTCGTTTATTTGATAGTGCTAGCAAACAGGCATCGACCACTACTAACACTAACCGAACCGAACTATGGAAGTATTTGATCGAATCGGCAGCCGACGGCAACGCGCCATGAAGCGCAAGTGGAGGCACGGTTTTTTCTTTTTTGTTGTTGTTGATATTAGTGGAGGCGTGGAGCCACGTTTGGACGCGCACTTGGGTTCTACTCTACGTGCGCCCGACAACAGCAGAGTCAGAGAGGGATGTCTTTCCGGCGTGCTTGTTGACGTTGGTGCGTCGAGCCGACCGAAGCGAAAGTCGCAAAAGAACACTGGAGCCAGTGGCAGCAAGCAAGGTCAGCGCCTCCTCGCCGGCGTACGTGCAGTGGTAGCTGCCGAAGCACGCACGAAACCGTTCAGCTAGCGCTTGGGGGCCGGGTCAACGGGGTCGACTATATATACGACGACGATCTCTCGGGTCCCGTGTGTGTGCCGTCGCGGCCGCTTCGACCACAGAAACGAGATCGAGTGCAGGACAGAAGTGGGTGGGGGTGGCATATGGCCGGCCGCGGACGCCGTCACGTATGTATGTATGACCGCGGTGGCCGGCGCGGGCGGTTGGGTTTGGTGGGGCCCTCCCTCCTCCATCCCTCGCCGCCACACCCACACATATGTGTGTGGGATTTATTTGTACAACAATCGACGGCTACATATGCGTTCGTGGAGCCGTGGACTTTGCTTCTATTTTCGTTTCTCTTTAATTACATAGATTAGATAGAACGCGATCGAGGAGTGTTTCTGATAGGGATCGAGAAGCGAAAATATCTGGCCTTGTGTGTGCTCGTGCCGTCGTCGTTGTTGCCGAAAGTGATGCCACGCGAGGGGTGTGTACGTACGTCCTCGCGCACGCGCTGGCCCCCGGAGGCCGGAGCGGCATATAATGCGCCCAAAAGGAGAGGTCCAATGCCGCTCGGCGTTCACCGGCCGATCTCTTCCTTTTTGTCATATCTTCTCGGGAAGAATATGGAATTTGTTGGTGCTCGGACTCGCCCGCCGCCGTAGCGTACCGCGTACATGCATCCATCTATGTCCAACCACATATCGTGCTCACTGGTACGGCCGAGCTGTTGCTGCCTCTCGAGAGTATACGATGCCGGAAGCGAGCAGGGGGGTCAGGAGCTACAGACGACGAAGGGAATCGAATCATGTGACCCTCTGCCGACGAGCGACATACGTACATCCAACTGTAGTGGTGAACGTATGTCTACCATCTCGTACCCATATACTGTATAATACTTACTCTCCATGACATAGTAGTAGTTATAGCAGCGCATGCTTGGTAACCAGTCAAATGGCCGAGTCTCCAACTCTCCATGACTTAGTAACATGTAAAACAAGCTGCACCACGGAGATCATGACGTAGCAACGGGGAATGCTCTCAGCACTAGCGAAAATAAAGGAAAAAGAAAAGAAAAGAAAAGCATGCAAAGCTTGAGTAAAATCACGTGGCCTGGCGAAGGCAACCTAAATTAGGCAGGGCGCGGCTCTAAACACAGCAACAGAGCTTTAGGTTAGGCCTGTTAGTTTACGCGGCCACTTGCCCTAACTAATTCGGTGGGATAACCTATAATACAGTTTCGAACAAGGCGATGAGCTAGTTAATTGGTGCAGTTCGTACGATACATGCCAAGGGGGGAAGCACGCAGAGACAAGTCCGGTCGGAACCCGGGGCTGGCGTGCGATTAAGAAAACTAATCCCTGTACCTACTGCATAATTATGCGTCTTATTGCTACGCCCTACTACCTCATGCACCGGTGCTGCTGCTCATCGTACCTACTGTCTCTGAATGGTGGCAGTACTAACAAAACAAAAATTTGTATTGGAAACAACGTTAGGCCATTATTGCGGGCATAATGGGATTGGCCCAAAACTCCAGTTTTCAACCAAGGAATAACTACCAGAGGCAGAGAGATCGATCAGCAAGTTTTGGGTGGTTGGAGTACAAGGAAAGCGAGGGGTGGTGAATCTATCTAGCGTTGGAAGGAGGCCGTTCGTCATCCAAATGACCCAATCCCGAGCAGTGCCGTCCACGCAGCCGTGACAGCAACGGTAAGCCGGCCGTGAGATTCGTGCTCCCATGACGTGTCGGGATCGGAGGGGCCGGGGGCGAGTCAATGCAGTGGCGTGGTGGGGCCCGGGTCACCGACCAGGATCATTTCCACGGCGGGCATCAGCGTATTTTTATTTCTCATTTTCTCTTACCGTGACGCGCTGTGTGGTAAAAACTTACCCGCCGCGACTTCGCTTTCGTCTCGTCCCGACTCTTATAAGCACGCAAACATCTAGGTCGCGGTCGTCTAGGGAACCAGAAGGTAGCAAACGCCACCGCCCCGCGCGCCGCTCGGCTTCCATCCAGTTAATTTCCCGCATCTTCTTTGCCGGTGCGGTGTTGCGACGATCGGTCTCATTATTGGCATGATGGAAGCGTCGAGCGGGAGCGGCGAGAGCAGCGGCGGCACGGGCGGGCGTGGCCGGAGGTGGAATAAGGGCAAGGGCGTCACGCCGATACAGCCCCGGCGTCATCATCTGGCGCCGGTGATGGAGGACGCGTCGGTGGCGTCGCTGCGCCCGCTCAAGAAGATCGGGCGGCCGGCGCCAGACCGCTTCCAACGGTCCGCGTCCTCGTCCGCCCCGCCGTCCCCTCGCGCCAGCAACGCCATCTTCTTCCCCTTCGCGTACGAGCCCGCCTCGACGCCGGCGAGTGGTGGCGGGAGCCCGCGGCCGCTCCCGACTAGCGCGTCGCAGCCAGCATCCCCACAGCAGCACAGCAAGCCGCCTTCGCAGCAGATGATCTCGTTCGGCGCGCCGCCAGAGTACCAGGCGCACCTGCAGTTCCCGGGGCAACAACCCGGCGAGACCGCGCAGCAGCTGCTGCGCTACTGGAGCGAGGCGCTGAACCTGAGCCCGCGCGGCACCGGCGCCGGCGCCGGCCATCATCATCACCAGTTTCCCGCGTCGCTGTACCAGCAGTACCTTCTGCAGCGAGCCCCGCCGCAGAAGCTGTACCGCGGCGTGCGGCAGCGCCACTGGGGAAAGTGGGTGGCCGAGATCCGACTCCCGCGCGACCGCACCCGGCTCTGGCTCGGCACCTTCGACTCCGCCGAGGACGCCGCCATGGCGTACGACCGCGAGGCGTTCAAGCTCCGCGGCGACAACGCAAGGCTCAACTTCCCCGACCGATTCCTCGGCAAGGGACGCGCCGGCGGGAGCGGCCGCACCAGCGCCACCGCCACCACTGCGGCCGCCGCCGCGTGCTCGTCGACGTCGTCGCCCTCGCCTCCGCAGACACCCGACGAGGCGGTGAACATGCAGCATCACCAAGCAGAAGGGTCGTTGTCGGCCGACAAACAGACGACGGCTCATCATCATCAACCTCCGCATGTCGCGACGTCGGCGGCGCAACAAGGCAGCGGCTCCGCCGAGGACACGGCGGCCATGCCATCATACGCGGCCGGCATGTTCCATAATCACGCCCCGGCGGCGGCGGCGGGCGGCGACTGGGGGCCGGCCGACGAGGCGTGGTTCAGGACGTGGGGCCCGGGAAGCTCCCTCTGGGACTACGACATGGACGGCGCACGCGGGCTGTTCCTCAACAACGAGGCCGACAGCATGGAGCACCCCAACAACGCACAAGAAACAGGAACGGGCATGGCATGCGATCACGTCCCGGTAACCCCAGCTTCGTCTTCCCCACCTCCTCACTCCCAGGCGCCACCAGACAGCCCTACTACCTTCATCAGCTAGCTGAACTCCATCATCCTAATACCTTTGCTGATCTCATTCTTTCTCATGCACTACTACCTGCAGAATTAGCATAGCTAGGGGTAGCGATGCACGCAGGTTTCACCTATTTAAGACAAACCTGCGGCATCACACAGTTTCACATAATCACAGCAGCAATATCATCATAACCAATACACCTTGCATACGCATTTGTCCAGAAATAAGCTACAAAAGGAAAGAAATTGCGCTATGTTCTAGGCTGCAAATTTTAGGTCAGCCTTTAGGCATCAGCACATCCCCTAGAGATTGCTCCTACCTGTTCCCCATTGTGTTGCAACATTGTAGTATTACCGTTTCATGTGAGATGGCTTCATTGATTTAGCTGTATAACTTTTCTTTTCTTCTAATGTTACATGATTGGCTTTATGCATATGTGTGTTGCTCTTTAATTTGTTACCTGCGTCACTTTCCCTTCTTCTACATTTGTTTTGGTGTTTTCACCATGTATCGCTTTGAAAACTTAATTTTAGGTATAACAGTTTCATCTAAATTAAACTGCATACGTTCAAATCTTCAAAGACCTGTATGTATATAACAGTTAACTGTTGTTGTATATATAGAAGGCATAATGAGTATTTTTCATATAAACTTTTAAAAATAGTGTGTTGGGTATAATAAAAAAATGTCACAACAATCATCTTCTTCACAAAAACAAATAAAACAATAATGTCAAATCATCTAAACTACAAAAGGCCTAGTTTCAATACTATTCTCAGTCATTTATACCTGATGGTTTTTTTTCAATGTCAAAATATGATGCATATATCTTTATACATATAAAAATGATGAATTAAAAGTGCTTTCCATCAATTTGGGAAAAGAAAGTAACCCGACCCCAGGTAACGCAATCTCAAGAGCCGGCCTTTTTCCATATTGTATTGCTCATGGGATGCTTTTATGTGTGCGGCCCCAACTAATGTTGAAGAATGTCAAAGCTTCCAAAGGGAAAAGTAGATTTTGCTACAGTCTATTTTTTTTTTTTTTTTTGCAGGTACACTCTATTTGTTCTTCATTCATTATTCAGTGAACAAATATTATCTCTATGTACTTCCATAAACGCTTTTAATTAGTTGATTCTAAAAAAACGCTTTTAATTAGTTGGGCCAATTTACTTACTGGCCACATTATTCTTTTTTGTTTGTCCTGTCAAAAGTTGTGTTTTCAGTTAGAATTTATTTGTAAGCTGATAAATTATATCAAACTTGAAGGATGGAGTAAGATAACGAGACATGGGGCTGAATGGGAGCTCGTGAATTTTTTTATGAGAGAATTTTCTCTATGCCATTGAAAATTTACATGGTTCCTTACTTGCCATGAAAATATTTAAAGTTTTCTATTTGCCATCCATATAAATTATGATTTCTCTTGTGCCATTTTTGTTAATTTAGTCCTCTATACAATATTAAATAACATATCCAAAGATGAAATTGCCTATAGAATAACACAGATGTTGCATAGAGAAGATCACTACATACAATTTCTCAAACAAAATGAAGACAAAATAAAGATGTCAGTGTACATATAAGCAATAAAATATGACAGTATTCTTCCAAAAAAGCTGAAAAATAGTAGTATGCCATCTCTTACTGCAATATACAAAAACTAACATGTTTAAATGAAAAAAGCGAACAAAATTTGTCAAAAAGTGGCATTGGTGGCATCAAAAGTTAAGTTGATAGCAAAGAAGGAACTTCAAATATTTTTATGGCAAATGAGAAACCAAGTAAATTTTCAATAGCATAGAAGTAATTCTCTCATTTTTCATTGATAACTACTTGGCCTATATCCGAAATGCAACCCAACAATTAATTCTCTCTTGTAACTATCAAAATCATGCATTTACGAGTAACATGCTAACCCTAGGAATGGTCAAGAAGAACTACAAACAATGTGGAACAAGGAGGGTAAAAACAACATTTTGCTCATAAAAAAGAAAAGAATGTTAAAATCATCTAAACTACAAAAATATCTAGTGTTTAATACTATTGTTAGTCATTTATACCTACAGATTTTTTTTAATATCAGAAGTATGAAGTATACATATAAAAAACATGACTTAAAAGTACTTTTGTCAATTTGTGAAGAAAAAATAGGGTAAACCAGACAACACAATCTCATGAGCCAATTATTGCATCCAACCATTAAAACATTATGTGATTGCATTAGAATATATAAATACACCTAGGTGTGGAAAATGATCATAAATTCAGTTTCAATGTCCAAAAACTTATGGGTGGTCACAATTTCACCACCTATCTAACAGATGTTACTTTCCCTTTTTTTTTTGGTTGATTGACACCATTCATTTTCTTATTGTAAGATTCCCTCAAGGCCATCTCGATAAGAACATATAAATTGACCTTTGCTACATCGCTAGCTTGATGCGATATCTTGCTCACATGTTGGTTTAACACATTATTTTTGTTCATGGTAATGCATGTGTAGGGGGGGGGGGGGGGGGGGGGGGGGCACACGCCATCTCACATTACCTTGCTTCAAAGCCTTCGATGGTGGTTATCACCTTTAGGTGCAGCTAGGCCAAGCCGTGCCTTTGTTTGGTTGAGTGTAGCTGACATGATATCAGTTAGCTTGATTATGATATGGTAAGTTGGAAAGGTCTTGATGTCAAAAGTAGTTTTTTCTGCACAATTAACTAACAAAAATTGTTAGCCCAGTTCCGATATAAAAACTTTCATTACATTAATGGAGATTCGGCTACATAGATAATAATTATAAAATTTTAAATAATGTAATTCTAGACAATTTTGATTGAAAGGAAAGATAACAAACGACAACTCTAAGCAGTTCTAGGTAGTAGATATAACTAGAAACAAACACACAAGAAGATCGAACAAATTTAAAACAAGAATATATAGAAAACATGGAACATGTATGATTTCAGGAGAAAAGAACACATATAGATAAATGTTTGTTTCTCGAAGTTCAGACTCCTTAAGAGTCCTACTCTTTGTTGAGGGGCTCAGTTACACTTAAACCGGGTCTCTTTAAACTTTTTTCTTGGTTTTTATCTTTTTGATTCTTTTCCTTATGCAGGTGGATCGAAATCTTCTCACAAACTTACCGTGGCTATAGTTGGGCATCCTGGCTACTTGGCCCGGCATGATCCGGTCCACTTTCGGGCATGACCCATTTAGACATGGCCCGCTTAGGCACGTCGGGTCGTATGGGCTAGGCTGCAAGGTGCTTTGGCCCTGGGGTGAAGCCCGAGTCATGGCCCGAAGTTGCATGCACCATGTCGTGTCGGCCCATTTTGCTCATGAGCCCGATAGCACGGAGGCCCGTTGCAGGCTCTAGCGCCGTTGAGGAGGGAGCAACGGCACGACCTGCACTGCCGGTCTTCCGCGATGGCCGAGGAGGCAGGACCACATGAGGGAGTGAGGAGGCTCGAACACCGCTGTGACGAAGGGAGAGGGAGCGTGGGGACTGGATTTGGGCTTGACCTCGAGCGGAGCAGCGAGTCGATGACGGTTGAGATTTGAGAAGGGAGCGGGGAGCAGCGAGCTGGCAATAGCCGATAGGTGGGGAGGGGCGGAGGTGCAGCGGAGCGATGCAAGGAGGGGGCCACGGGACTCAACCGCTCGAGGTCGGGGAGCGGTGACTAACGACACGAAGAGCTTGCCGCTCGCTTGGGCCTCGAGGCGGAATGGAGTTACGCAAGAAATGAGGGAGAGATTGAGAGAGCAGGCCGTCCATGAGGGAGAATGGGAGAGCAGGCCACGACCGCGAGGGAGTCGGGCCACTAACAGGCTACCAACCCATCAACACTATCATGCTTATTTTTCTATCTACCATGCCTTATATCAGGTCATCTCTTTTTCAGGTCGTGTTACGTGTCATGCTACAGACCTGGGGTCAACTCGTAGCACGGCCCACACCGTGTCATGGATTGGGTTGGACCCGTTTAAAACTATGTCGAGCCATGCCTGGGCCGTGTTATTATTTGCGAGTTGCGACAATCTTTTTTTTTAACCCGCATGTCCAGCTATAACTATGGCTCACCACAAGCTTGGTAGCTCACCAAGTGACTTCTTGTCGTGTAGGGATGGATCCCTAATCTCATAATTAATTGAAGTCTAGAGGTCTTGATCTTTCATCATGTTATCTTAAACTTCAATTTATATTCTATTTACAAAAAACAATAAAGTTCAATGAGTTTTTCTTATTGAATATAATTACCATCTGTCCACTGTTATTGATCGTTTGAATACAAATAACTAATTAAAGGAACTAATGCATATTAATCATAGGCATTATAAAAACTACACAGTGCAAACAATTTAAATATCTAGCATCGTGACAATATGGAGCTAGGGGCAAAATGTTATTAGGCTTGTACATAAAAATATAGATCGAGAACTAAAACAGTTCAGTAACTACTAATTACTATAATGTTTTGAAATAAAAAAATCAATGTGAATTTAAAAAGAAAACAATGTGCTGAAATAGCATGAGAGCATGATATCGCGTCGCTCATATTGATTTCACAGCGAAGGTTGATTTCTACGTTCCCACCAAACCTATTTTGATGGAATTATCTATGACCTGGTAGGCCTCGGCTAGGTGAAAGAATAAAAGATGCACATCTAATCAAAAGCTCTTTTCCTTGTAGCCCCATTATAAACCTTTTGTTTTTATAAAACCGGCCAAATCATTTGATGAAACGAATTCATTTTTAATACTTTTATAGATTTTATAGATTTGTAAGATTATGGAGTTACAAAATACTATCCTTCGTGGAGGGGCGGAGCGAGGATGGGCTGCCAAATTAGTGGGCAAGCGTTGCTCTAAACAAAATGAAGTCAAATCTTGCTATTTAAGGAAAAAAATTTACTATGATTTGCCTTAATTAGACTTAGTTAAGAGCATCTCCGAAAGGGTCATATAAATTCTTTTTAAACTAAATTAATGGAGTTTAATTTAAAAACTATCTCCAACCAGCTCCTAAAATAACTCATAGATTTATTTTCTTTCTAAATTCTTCTCATTTGTAGTTAGAAGCGCGTAAAAAATTGAGAGACTTAATCCATATATTTATAAGAGAATTAATACTGTTGTGGTCCTAGATGTTGACGTGACTCAATCAAAAATTTTCGTTATCTATTTTTAGGAAAAACTGTTAGAACAGACAAGGAAACTTTTCTCTAATAATTTTTGAGCTGCTACTAAAAACACTGTTTTAAAATTATTATTTTGATGAGTTTTTAAAGATGCTCTAACTCCATGCTGCAACACCGGGGGTGTGACTCCGCCACTGCCTTCGTGAGGGTGACATGTGGGATGTAGGTCCACATGTCAATGATATATACCATGGCATTTTACAACTACATAATCTTTGCATGGTGTTGACCATATTAGCACTATATTTATACAATAACAAAATGAAAATAGAAGTTCGTCATGACTCCATGCAAAAGATTTTTTCTGCTTCTTTTCAAGGATGGCAACACAAAGGTCCGGATAAAATCAAAATAAAAAATCCTTCAAAACAGTTTTAAAATCCTTTTTAATGCTTCACACCGGATCCCCTGAGCGACCATTGCATCCATTGCATGGTCGGTTTATCAGAAATTCAGAACGGCCCATGGTGGCTCTTGGGATGTCTGTGGGTCAGTCGCACACTCGCACTTTCTGGACTCCAGTTGTTGCCATTCGCCGGGATTTCACGCCACTCGCAGTCCGCCTACAGCTCCTGCTCACGTGCACACCACCTGCCGGATGCAATTCCCCACCCGCCCACCAACCTCCCCGATGGCCACCACGGCGGCCACTGCCACCGCCGCGGCGTCCCCCTTCAGCTCCTCGTCCTCCCTTCTCATCCCACGCCGCCGCCTGCTCTCTCCCGCCTCCGCATCCGCTCGCTACCGCATCCACCCGCCGCCGCGGTGTCGTGCGCGCCTCCCTGTCGCGCGGCAGGTGGCCGTCGGCAGTGACGTTTCCTCGTCTTCGGACGTGTCTGACGAGCAGGCCGCGGCCGCGCGCAAAGTCGGGAAGCGCGTGCGTGTCAAGGCGCCCGTCCGCGTCCACCACGTCGCCAAGGCGCCGGGCCTGGAGCTGCGTGGCATGGAGGGAGTCGTCAAGCAGTACGTCGGCGTGTGGAAGAGCAAGCGCGTGACGGCCAATCTCCCCTTCAAGGTGGAGTTCGAGCTCAAGCTGGACGGTCAGGACAAGCCTGTCCGGTTCCTCGCGCACCTCCGCGAGGAAGAGTTCGAGATCGTGGGCGACGAGTAGAGATCTCGGTTACAGAATAATTTGCTCAGCATCTCGTCTGTAGCATCTGTATATTATCGTCTCAGTGCTGATCGTAGAGGCTGAAAGGGGTGAGAGGACATGGCAAGTAAATTGCTACTGTATTTGTTTACTTGTTTGCCGTGCACTCCTCCCCTCTCTTCACTTCATGATCAAAATTTTCAGATCTGAGAAACTGTTCGATGTTGGTCATTATGATCGGAAAGAATTAAATTGATTGTTCTGTGTTTAGTAACTTACATCGATTGTTTCAAGTTAAAATACTACTGTTATGAGAAAGGAGCTTTCACTTAAAACTGGTTCAGTGATGGAATTTAACCTGAATATGTTGTAACGAGAAAACAGAGTGTTCAGTAATCAAAATTGGTTCAATGATAGAATTAGCCTGGGTTTGGTCAAATGGACTTAGATTCTGCAAAAATAGAACATGTCAACTAATTATGCACAAATTCTATAATGATGATTAACTAGTTATCCGTGTGAAAATTATATCGCAAAACTTTGCTGCATAAACATGTAGGTCTCTTGAGGTGTTAACTGTATTCCTTCACAAAATAGTAATTAAGACATTACATCGTGCTATAGAAATGGTTATTAAAAGCAGAAAGCATATCAGCAAGTGTGTGTTCTGATACAATTGATATTGGAACAGTGGTTTTATGATCAGTTATTAAATGCCTTTATGATGTATTACTATCTTAAACTGATTTTGTACAGTGCAATGTAGTTTCTAATGGTCTGACAAATCAGTCAGACCTTATACATCTTGGTGATTCAGTATGGACCTGTTGCTCATGTCCTTAACATGAGTGTGCTGGGTATCTTAGCTTGAGCTTGATGAAGTTGTTCCTACTGTTAACATGTTCACTATATTTATAATGATTTGCTGTCACAATATTCGGTTGTAGATTGCAGCTTTGGCATGTGAAATTGTGAAGCAAGGTTCTAGATTTCTGCCAGGTGGATGAATATTAGTTACTCTATATCTCTAAATCTAATTTGACAACGTTTCAATCTGAAAACTGGAATCTGTTCCCTACAAGCTTTCTTTTTAAAACTTTATGGAAGTTCCTATCACCTATATGCTTGGCAACAGCTTTCCTCAAAAAATGTTATGTTCTATTGATCAGGATAGAGTATCCTTGTTAAGTATCAGTTTAGAATCGTATAACATTAGAAAATTGTCAAGATTCAAGAAGCAGTTCTAGATATACATCATCAGCCACATGCTCAGTCTCATGCACATCAGGTTCCTCTCTTCCTAGCCTTCTATTACAATATTCAGTTTCATTGCAGCTCTCTCACATCGACACTCTGTATCTCCTAGCAATTCACTTCATGGATAACCCTCCATCCCGCTGGGGGGCGACTCCACCATTCCTGCACATGGATAGTAAGATTTTGAACTCACCTTCCTCTCCCAAGCTCCAGTAATTTGCTCCACTTTCTCCATCTTTTCTTCCGGCACAGAATAATCCATTTTCACATCATCTTCGCCACCATCAACTTAAATTCCAGCATATTCCTCTGCACCTATCCCTGCAAGCATACAACATTCCTCATTTTTTAGATGCTCCATAGGATGGCACTAAATTCTTGTTCAGCACACTAGTTTTCTTTTCACTGATCCACCACTTCGCCACAGATTTGGAATCATGGCCAATAGTAATGTGAAACAGTTACATGAGAAATTTCCACAGCGCTTTGCCACCACACAATCAAAGAAAAGGTGTGTTACACTTTCAGTTTCAGCTATTCTTTGCTCCTAGATCGTGAAAAAAATTCAAATACTAGGAACATCCTTACAGAATAATCGGATTCATCCTGTATTTTATGCTTGATCCCATGGGAATTTTAGGTAGACACTATACCATTGGGCGTGGATAGGTGTCAGTTGTTTATTTCACTTATTTCTACTCCTTCAGTTGTAAGGTTTGCGTTCGTGACATGCTAGTGATGTGGTTTTTCTGTCACTTTTTCTATTATTTTGTTTAGATAACTTAACATGGACGGGTGACTAGTGACCGATAGATAGAACTGTTGCACGATGTCTTTCTATACATTTAATTTGGTTGTTGCGAGAGCGGAAATAAGTGTATAATCAATTTTAGATTATTCATGGATATGCTCTTCTGAAAAATCTGCATACGCACCCTGCTTGATGTTTATGTGATTGTGTCCTTTATTTCTACCCTGGGAAGGATCTTTTTTTATTTCAAATTTCAAGGTGCATATTGGCATTGAGTTCATTAATTTTGCTAGTGTGCTATTTTGTTTAACCATTCCAAATTACAGCGAACAATTAATGACCAATATTTGGGTGTTGACATGGAGCCTGGACATTTATTAAATTCAAGCAGTTTGTCTCGTGTTATCAGAGTATCTGAGATAACATATGTTTCATTTTCTTAATTACAGCGTCGTGCAGGCATACTGTGTGATATCATTGATTTTTCCTATGAGTCTCCTTACAAAGTATAACCATATAATACTCTATGCTTTTGCATTGGTCTATTTTCAGAATGGTTTCAGTCAGTTGACATTGCTGTTCTTGATGTTCATTATTTAATGGTGAAATAATCCAATTCTGGGAGTTAGAGAACTAAATCCTGGTGCATGGGTCATGCAATGCTACCAGCTTTGCTATATACTTTGATAAGAAAAGCAGCCAGCTTTTGTATGCCTATATAGTGCTCTTTTTCACTCAGCAAAGCTCAGCTTTATACTGCAGAATTCAGCAAAGTTCATGCTACTGATTACATAAATTCTACTGTATTTTTCAAGGAGAAGGGCGATGCTAATCACGATTCCTTTCTCAGCCTCTTCAATCCCTTGGGATTAATAGAAGAGGCGTAGTATTTGCAGCTTGAGGTGTGGAATTCTAGGATGGGTGAAAAATGCATTGGGCTCAAGTTTCTCCCAACGTCTTGTGGAATTGTCTGATTGGATATTAGGATGGGTGAAAAATGCATTCAGCTGAAACTAGTTCGATTTGCCAAATTGTTCATGTTTTTTTTCAAAAAGAAATCCTTGATTAGTTATTGAAGTATCCTCCGGTTTTAAATTGTTATGTGATTATTTGTTTTATTTAGAATTTTTTAAAAATATTAAATATTTTCTTATAATTTATTTTATCATTAAATAAAGTTAAAATTTAGATATTTAAACTAATATTTCAAATAAAGTAAATGATCAAGTATAACTTTAAAAAATCAATGACATCAATAATTTTAAAAAATCAACGACATCAATAATTTAAAATCGAATGGAGTATACTAAGTGGATAACGAGGACCAGGGTGGCGTCCAGATCAAAGTCACTTGTAGTGACATGGGATGGTGGTGTTATGTTCTGATGACATGCTAAACACTGTCAACTCGTTATTTCTTCCTCCGCTTTTTACTGACTGCGCACTGACCGAATAAAGATGACGCTCGTTATCCGCTGGATTGGATTGATATGATGAATTGATGAGATACGCCACAGTACTGCTATGGTGAGATGCAACCAACGTCCTCACCCGGGTTGACTATGGGAAAGAGGTGTGTCAAACAAATCAAGAGTGACGAGTTCATCTTTTTTTTTTTGTGAACAGAGTGACGAGTTCATCTTTACACAGATCTTATCCGCTGTCACAGTGTCACGTGAAGGCAGGATGCTCTTCGCCTCTTCCCACGCACCGAAAAGAAGCCGCCGTGGCGCCGTGCTGCCTCCAATCGGGATGACGCGGTCACGTTGGCCGTGGCCGCCTGGCCGAGCGAGACGCTGAGACTGCAAGAGTGCTCCACGCCTTCATGTGCTACCACAGCAGCGGTCGAATCTTTCTCAATTTTAAAAACAATTTATATAAAGAATTCCAAAAGCTCCAGCAGCCGTTCTGTCATTCAGCACTCTGATTTTTAGACCTGCCACATCGAATATTGTGATACTAATTAGGAGTATTAAATATAGATTATTGATAAAACCTAGTCCATAACCCCTTTGAATGACGAGACAAATCTATTAAGACTAATTAGGTCATGATTAAATAATATGATACTATAGTAAACATCTCTTAATAATGATTTAATTAAGCTTAATGAATTTATCACGTTGATGCACATTCAATTATGTAATTAGTTTTATATTTAATATATATTTAATAATTATATATAACATTTTAACAATTAATATGATCTCATTAAAATTTAGACCAAAAGAAACGAACACACCGCAATAAGTACGGCCTCCAATTCGAATTCTACTGTGCCTTGTGCCGTTGTACATGAACACGTGCTTGGCACCAGGACCCGGCACACGGGTCAGTGATTACTGCTGATTGAGCTACGTCTACAGGTCTAGTACCTGCGGTTGGGGTCGTGGCTGGAACGTGCAAAGATGAAGCCGGAACCAGTACTTTTGTGAGGCACACGCATACACACACAGAAAAAAAAAAAAGGGGCATATTTTACGCAATCTACCAGCGTACTTGGACGAAGTACGTAAATGTAATCCTTCACTGTTTCACTGCCGTTCGTCCGTCGCCTCAACGGCTTTCTTCTGTTGCGCTTGCGCGTCGTGCGGCGGCCGCTGTGGGCGCACACCCCGACGAAACAGCGGAAAATTTGAATTCCCTCTCGCCCCGGCTGCATCTGTTGAACTTGAAACCGTTCTCGCACGCGGCCAGGCACAAAATTCCAATCCACGCCTCCCCAAAGGCCAAAGGCCTGCTCCTGAAACCATCTCCGGCGGCTTGCAGTCGCCTCCTCCCTCTCCCAGTCCCACCCCAACCCAAGCCCCCCAATTCCGTACGCGTCCTCCTCTCCCGATGGGTCTCTGTTTCAGCAAGAAGCAGCATGCGCGGCGGCGAGAGGAGGAGCCGTCCAGTGACGCCAAGAGGACCACCGCAAGGAAGGCGACCAGGAACACCGCGAATGTCTCCGAGGCGAAGAAGGCGCCAGCCAAGAAGGCTGTAGCCAAGCCAGAGGAACCGGCGGCCGACAAGAGGACGGTGTTCGTCGTCAAGGCGGCCGCGGCGGCGGCAGCCCCCGAGGTCGCCGCCACATCGAACGCGGAGGGAGGTGAAGAGGGCGGCGCCGGAAGAGAATGCGAAGCCCGTCGCTACCGTCGGCCGGACACCGGTGCGGACGTCGAGCTGCACCAAGGAGGAGGTGGACGCGATCCTGATCCAGTGCGGCCGGCTCAGCCGCAGCTCCTCGGCCTCGGGGAAGGCGCCGTCGGGCGACCGCCGGAGGTACGCTGGATCCAAGCGCAGCTACGATTTCGACCACGAAAGGCGTGGCGGCGGCGGCGGCGGCGACGAGTGCGATTGGGGGAGGGAGGGCGGCGCCGCGGCGGCGGCGTCGAGGCCCTCCCCGCGGCGCCGGACGCTGGAGCGGAAGCGGTCGGCGAGCCACGACGGCCGGACCGGCGCCGGCAGTGGGAGCCGGAGCCGGAAGGTGAGCCGGTCGCCGGGGCGGCGAGCGGAGGGCGCCCCCGCGGCGGCGGGGAGCGCGGGGGCGGCCGAGCGGGCCGCTCGGCAGCAGCAGCAGCAGCCGGGGAAGATGGTGTCGGTCCCCGCGAGGGATAAGGGCCGCGCGCCGTCGCCGGTGAAGGCTGCTTCGTCTGGGAAGAGGTACCCGTCGCCGAGGTCGAACTCGCCTGCGAGGGCGGCGGGGAATGAGAACGCCGGGGCCCAGCCGGCGGCCCATGGGCCGGTGCTGAGCCGGAGCTCGTCGAGGAAGGCGGAGCAGTCGCCCTTCCGTCGCAACCCAATGGCAGAACTCGACGAGAACGCCCTTGGCAACAACCACTGCAATGGCAACATGGGCAAGCCCCAAAAGGTATAGATCGATCGAAACTTCAAAATTCCATCAATCATATTCCCCGTCATACAGTCATCATAACTGTTAAAATCTCGAAATGTATTTCAGAAATCCGCGGAAACTACAATTGCGCTGCCGCAGAAGGCGGCGGAGCGGCCAAAAGATCTTCTCCCCAGCAGCCGGGCATCCAAGGAGACTACTGAAATCGTGGAGGAGACCACGGCATCGGACACCAAAGCGCCGCCGTCCACAAAGATGAACGCGACCCACTCGGTGAGCATTGTGGCCGAGAGCGCCGCCACTAACCCGAGGACCGGGCCAGGGAGCCGGTCCTCAAGGCGCTCATCCCGCGACTTCGACCACAACGGCAGCAACTCGTACGCGTCCCTGCTCCTGGAGGACATCCAGAACTACCACCAGCAGAACACCAGCTCCATCGCCACCGCTGCGCCAGCGCCGTCGGTCTCCCTCCCGGCGTGCGTGTCCAAGGCGTGCTCGATCCTCGAAGCCGTCGCGGACCTCAACTCCTCGTCATCGGAGAACAAGAGCTTCGAGCTGGACAGGTCGGTCAACGACAAGGAGTCCGTCAACGGGCGGTACGGCGGCCGCGTCGTGGAGTCGGAGGTGGTCGTGAAGGACGACCTGATGGAGCCCAGCCTGCACAAGTACGTCTCCGTGCGCGGCGGCGGCGGGGAGGCGGAGCCGCAGGAGTCCGCGGGGAGCAACAGCTTCGTCGGGAACGCGTGGACATGCTCCTGGGAGCTCAATTCCGTGGACTCCACTGACCGGACCAGGAGCGTCTCGCAGTCGACTTACAACGGCGAGGAGGTGGAGCAGCGCACGGAGGAGTCCTGGCAGAGCAAGCAGAAGCTGTCTTCTTCGCAGGAGCCCGGCCACCGTGCTCCTACTCCTAGTACTGGCAATGTTCAGGTCCAGGTCCAGCGCGGGCGCGTTGCTCATCGCGGGGTCAGTGGCCGGACTGATGCTCGCGGTGTCTCGGCGAGCTCTTCCGTTGTTTAAGGACGCTCATCGTTTAGGATTTGTGCTCTAGGTAGTTTCTGCTTCTGAAGTTCCAATGGCAAGATAGGTTGCTGTTTTTAGATGGTTTCGGGTTTTGTACTCTTTGCTTAGTTCTTCAAGATAAGTACATTGTTCAGGTGTAATCGTGGCATGACTTTGGCAATGTATACTGTTTCATTCACTAGTCTCCGTAAGTGTTTGACCGCTGAATTGCTGATTAGGAGCAAGCTTCTGAAATCTGTGTCGAGTTTTCTATAGGCGAAAGCTTCCTGTAACCTCGCCATTTCTGATTGTTGCAACTTCCAGTTGCGATCGATCGATCGGATTGCTGTCTATTGTTTCGATTATGAGATAATTTAGATTTAGTTGTATCTTAACTAGAACAACGGCAGCTTTCGTAGCTCAGTTGGTTAGAGCACCCGTTTAGTAAGCGGGAGGTCTTGAGTTCGACTCTCAACGAAAGCATTTATGTTTTTGCGTTAGCTTTTTTGCACCTCCAAAGGGAAGGCCCACCCCGTAAGCTCAAAGCCCAAGCGTACCAAAGAAGGAACCGGACGGCCTCAAGCATTGCCTCCGTGCGCTACTGCGCGCGAAACCTTCCCAAATCCGCGCCCCCCAAAGGCCCCAAACCCGCTCATCATTCTCGCCGTCGCCGCACACCGAGAAGACGAAGTCCGCGGCCGCCGCCGCCATGAAGTTTAAGGCCTTCTTCACCGACGATGGCATCTCCCTCCTCGATAAGCGTAAGCCCGCCGCTCCACAAGAGCTCGGCCTCCCCCCTCCCTTCTCCTCTTCCCCTTTCTCCCGCAATTCGTCGAGCAAGTGACACGCGTCACCGCGATTTCGTTTGCGCAGGGTTCCTCCCGGCCATGGACAAGGTAGGCCGCGTTTGCCACATATACCTCACGCCCACGCACGCTATGCTCCTCCACAACCTCCTCGGCGCAACGGCCTCGGGGGCCGACGGCAGCGGCCCGCAGTGCGTCGCGCAGTTTGCCAAGGACCTCCTCTTTCGTGACTACTACCTGTCGTCGCGGAACGGGAACCGCATCGCCTTCGCGGTCGACATCGCGCTGCTCCACCGCGCCCTCCGCAGCGTGCTCGCCGTCCACGCACAGTCGCCGGCCGTCGGCGACGCCCCAGCCGCCATTCAGGTGAGGCTCGTCAACAAGCTGCCCGCGGGTTCGCGGTCCGCGACGCCGTTCCTCACGTTCGAGACCAAGGGCGCCCGCGCGGCCGTCGTGCAGGATGTGCCCATCTCGCGTCCACTGTCCCGCTCCGATGTAGGGCGGTTGCAGGCCGCCCTTGACGCCGCCCAGGAGCTTCCTCAGGTGCATTGCTTTCACTTGATATCTTACGATGCTTTGTCAAACCAAAAATAGTCTTATAGTCCGTTTTCATCAGATCATTTCGGACTGAAATTTGATAATTCAAAACCGATTTAATCTGATGGAAATTATTGATGAATTTAAACTAATGGAAGTGATTGATGAGTTTAAAGTGATGGAACTGATCAATGAACTTAACCTGATGGAAGTGGTTGATGAATTTAAACTGATGGAATTGATGAATTGAGTGGGAGTGATGTTATATGGATTAATTAAGATTATGCATCTGTGCCCACATTCCTAGTTGATAGCTTGATTCATGAAGCGGTTGATGTTAAGGGTTCAACTATGAACTTTTTTGTTCTGTTCAATTGGTGAACTACACATTCACACTATTTGTTGCTACTAAAGATAATTTAGTTCTATAAGAGTGGATTGAACCCTATTCCAGGAGTTTATGCTAAGAACTAAGTGAAATTTAAGGTGGCATTATAATCTGTTGTATTGCTATATTGTGTCTATATTGTAGCATAAGTACACTGTTGTAACACAAAAGCTGTGTTTTAAATTGTTCATGTTTGCTAAGTTCTCTGTGGCGCTTGAAGTTAGTTATGACTTTTTTTTTTGCTTCATAAGAGCCCTAGTGGGTTTTGATTCAAAGTGGGTTTTGTGCAGACTTTAGTCCAGGTGCCTGATCTGCCACAGCTCCAGAGTTTAGTGGATCGTCTAAAAAATGTTGGTGATCTTCTAACAGTCGCTGTTACCCAATATGGCGATCTCCATCTACAAGTTTCCACTTCTCTTGTTACCGTTGGCTCTGAATTCCAGAGGCTTCGGGTTCTTGGTGATCGTGGTAAGTTATGGTACTGTATAATTTAAATCGGCACAAGGTTCATTGCAATCTGGACTTCATGTTGTTCACGTCACCTGCTAACAATTTTAATGTGAACTTTTTTGTACTTCAGCAAATGCACCTGTTGGTGATCAAAATTTGACTGCTTCCACTCGTATGGATATGGCAGTTGAGAGAGGGGAAGCACTCTCGGTGGTATTATTCCTAAGTTCCCCTTATTTTACTCTTTTACTCTTCATTTTTGTCATTTATTAACAAATTTCTGTTCTACTACATTTCAAGCAGCAAGTGAATATGAAGCATCTAGTTAAGAGCCTACACTGTCATTTGGCCAAGCCTGACTGTACATTTTATGGTATGCCTTTCAGCTGTAATCTCAATAGTGTATTTTGTGTTCAACGGACACTTATCTCTTAACATTGTATATTTTTACAGGTATTGTTCCTCATGGTGCTTGCTTAACAGTAATATTCCAATATTTCATCCCAGGAACTAGATTGACAGACAAATCCATTAGCTTTTACTGCAGGCTTCCCATCCTTGATCCTGGCTCCAGTTAAATAATTTACATTATGGCACATAACTAACTTCAGATATCAGAAAAGAATGTTAGGTACATCTATTTGCTTAGATGCTGTATCTTCTTGTTTTCTACCTTCTGATGTGTTTGCGACTTTACAGCAAATAATCTGCTGCTTTATGTGGAAACAATGTTGAAAGTGCATTTTGAATAGCTAACACATCATTGGGTCTGTTTGTTTCACTTATATATGACCTGTTGCTCTAACTATAACAGTACCTATTTGCTTGTGAAATCTATGCTCCATAGTCTTTGTTCCTTCTTTTTCCTGATTGATGACATATCTATGAAGTCTGGTCTTAGGATGGTAGCTGTTGCAATAAGAGTATGCACATGGCATGCAACATCAATTAAACTTAATTGGTAGTACTTCCATTTAAAAGTTAGGACATTGCACCATGGGCGAAGCTACCTTAGGCTTCCCGAGTGCCATGGCACCAGGGTAAAAAGCCAAATTCAGTGAATTAGCACTAATCTTTCACCAAAATGACACCACCCAAACACAAATCTTGGCACCACCCAGGCAATGGCACTCGGGTGGCTTGACCTCTAGCTTCGCCACTGCATTGCACAGTATTGGATCAGCATGAGGGCCAACAGAATCCAACTGGCTTTAGTTTGATGTAAATATTCATTTTTGTTTCATTATTGTGAATATAATGTGTTAGTTTCTTTGATTTAATGGGTTCTGTTTCATAACTAGTCCCATATTGATGGTTAGTCTACATCATTCTTAAACAAAGCAACAAACTTTGCATTATTAGGTCTCCTTAGGGAATTCAGTGGTCATATGTAATTTGTATGTGAAATCTTACGTAGTGATCCACGTTGTCTCATCACATTCTATTCGTAGTTGCACCACACATGTCCAGTATGGATGCTAAGGATCTCAAACTTGTGCTGTTATGGTCTTTCTCAAACTCAATCATACTACACCTTGAACTATTTAACATTTTGAACTGAAGATAACTGAAACAGAATACCGTTTCAGAGTAGGGTCCTGTATTATTGTTCCTAATCCTTTTTCTTTTTTTTGGAAGATTCTTGTGAGCCCACGTGCGCTCTTGACTTTTTGTTATAACAAATGTCTTCCTACAAATTACATGGTAGTTTTCTATTTGGCGGTTATTCCCTATTTATGCTGTTACTCTCATCTTTACTGCTTATAAATTTTCTTCGGCATCGTACTGCCGAGACACCTAAGAAGGTTAGAACGGAAGTCTATCTGACCAACACCAATATTCCAGGTCTGCCTCACCTATGCTTTTAGTATGTCGTGCTTTATTTTCACTGTGAGAAGATGAAAAAACATATTAGTTTCAGCAGTGATGCGTTGCGAAATCGATATGGGTGTCCTGGGTGGGCATAGTGCACACGGAAAAGAGAACATGGAAATGAGATTAGCTTTGATGGATACGTGTCCTTGGCCTGGCATAAGGGGGACCATAAAGGGGACCAAACTAAATCACTAGCATTACTGAGTCTTGACGTACAACTATACACGCATTCTTGATGATATAAGTCGTGGGGCTACCGACTGCTCTGATTAAGTTCTGTAACTTAAACTAGTCTTAAAGGAATGGTTGGTCATTGTAAACAACTTGAATGATCCCATGTGAATGTCAGAAACCAGTCAACTTTTTTTAGTCTGAGGTATAACATTGATCTTGTTAGATTCAAATGGGGCATTTGTTGTTCCTTACATCGTACTTCTGAGGTATAACATTGATCTTGTTAGATTCAAAGTAGAACTTTCTGTGACCCTCAAGCTATCATAACTAGTGATCATAGTGTGCTTGGCCCTTTTGTGCTTGCTTCATCTTTATTTTTTTCATAACGTGCCTTGTCTGTTTCACAAATGAAGACAGTAAATTCTGAACAATCAGTTATGTGTCACTCAGTATCTGGTTATTTTGTTGTTGTATAAGATTGATCTTGTTAGATTCAAATGGCCATCTGTTGATCCTTTAATACATCATTGAACTTTTTGTAACCCTCAAGCTATTAACCAGTGCGATCATACGGTTTTTGGCCATTTGGTGCTTGCTTCATCTTTTTGTTCTCAATAAAGCTTCATCTGTTTCAAATGAAGACAGTAAACTCTGAACAATCAGTTGTGTCACTAGACATCTGATTGATGCCATTTTGCTCACATTACATGTATGTATACCTGTACTCAAATCAGCTTCCGTTTCAAAACGCGTATGATACCAGTTTCTCAGATTTTAGATACAATATAGCACAAAGTGCTGGGGAGAAACGGCCTATTTCTGCTAACCAAAATAACCAGCTTAACTTCTAGCTTTCGTTAGGGCCAAGCTCTGGATCCACAACATAGCCCCGTAGAGAAGGTGTCTTGCCAAATGTAGGACCAGAATCTTTCTTCTGGATCCGTTTCCTTGCAATGTGCCCCCGAACCCATGGCATCACATCCTCATTAACCTTGATCATGAGGAAAAACAGGATGCGGTAGATAAAGATCATGCTGAAAATGACTGATAGATCAATCCACTTGGATCGCTCCACATTGATCTGGAAAATGTATTTAAGAATGAAGTCCCCAGGGATCTTGGGCTGATCTGGGTACTGGTTGTCGAAGACAAGACCTTGTAGGTCATTCTGGCATTGGCCCTATTAGATGAATAAACTTTGATGTCAGATTTCAGGTTGGAGCCTGGTATGCATTACTCTACACATGTGGATCTAAACTTACCTGCAGAGCCCAGTAATGGAAGCTGATGTACTGCATGGGGTATCTCCAGAAAGGCTTTGGGATGTCTTGTGGAAGCCTGAAGTATCCAGAGACTAACATAAATATACCCTGTGTAAGAAGAAAATGTGAGGGGTTAATCTTGACAAGAAAAAATATACAATTTGGGGTTTCAAACAATTATCACTTTTAGATATGGATGTGAACAGCCCTAAGAAACAAGAGGACTATAGAGGAATGGAAAACCATATTGGAAGTGTGTGAAAATTCGCATACCTGAATTCCGGCTCCTATGATGATACCCATGAGAAAGTTGGGAATGACACTGGCAATCACCATCATTAAGCTCTCTACCACTGTGACACTAGCATACAGGTTCAGGACGAAGAAGATATAGTGCTCAAAACCAGGGTGCAGGCGCACCATAAAGTAGCATATGGTTCCTGACAAGAAGCATATCAGAATCAGGAACGGTGTTGCTGAGAGGGTATTGCTGATGACAAATGCCGCAACACCGTAGTGCCCATTCAGACGTTCCCGCTGGAAAACCTGTGTAGAAGGAAAGGTGAGCTAAATTTCACAGCATTTCTAGCTTGTATTTTAAATTAGATTGTCTGAGTTTCACCTTCATTTCTTCAACAAATGAAGGGAATCCTCCAATGGACATGAATGTGACGAATCCAAAGACGAACGCAGCACATGCACCCCTGGCCTGCAGAGCGATGGTAGTAAATGCGTTGAAATCAAACCATATGACTTGATGATATTAGCTCATTCATAAGATTAAAATCTTGATGCTTACCAGGATAGATGTGTATTTGGTACCAACGTCCAGGTAGATTGTGCCGATGCAGACGGTCACTAGGATATAAATCAGTAGCCTGAGCCAATAATACCCAAAATCGCGTGACATGTTGATGAAGGAGCGCTTGGTCAGAGTGTAGGCCTGCATCAGGAAGCTGGCCTGGCTGCCACCTGAATCGAGAACTGTTCCTTTCTGCAACGAATTACATGAAAAATTTTCCACGGGTCAGTTACTGTCCGCAGATGCAATATTGATTATGTGGACACGAAAAACAGATACGACGTATGAATGCAGTTTGAAGACTTAGAGGACGTACTATTCGCGAGATATCATTAACTTTCTCCCTAGCGGTGTAGTAGTACTGGGACCTGCTGTAGGATGCAACCAACTTCCTGGTGGCTTCTGATGTTGTTATCCTATCCAGAGGATCGTCGGACCTCTCAACCTTTGTAAGAATTCAGATCAGCAGATCAGTTACAGGAGAAAACATGATGATGTCAAAGTTTACTGATGTTGCTGATCGGTCGAAGTGTGCTTCTTACTCTTGCTTTCATTGACCCTTTCAGGGTGGCCTTCACCTTGTCGAAGTCCGAGTTGACGCACCTCAAGAAATGGTCTGAAGGGTTCCTCAGAGGCGGACAAGGGAAACCAGTTTGAGCAAAGAACTGCAACAGAACAACGAAATCAGTCATTTAGATGGTGAAGAAGCACGAGTAGCTGAGCAAGAAGAAATGAATTACTAGTACCTCACATGCTTGCGACGCTTGGCCGAAGTAGACGGTTTTGCCCCCAGACAGCAGGAAGAGCATGTCGAACAGCTCGAACACCTCACTGCTGGGCTGGTGGATGGAAGCAATCACTGTCCTGCCGTCCCTCGCCAGGCCCCGCAGCGTCTGCGTCACGAAGAACGCCGACGAGCTGCACAGCCACACAAAGAACGAAAGACACGCAGTTAATTTCCCGATGCGTGACCACCGTGGAGATGAGCCGGCAGTGTTTAACTTGGGGCCGTTCTCTGACAGGAAAAAAAAAACACAAAACAAAACCAGCGCACCTGTCGAGACCACTTGTGGGCTCGTCGAGGAAGAGGAGGCGGGGCCGCATGAGCAGCTCCAGGGCGATGCTGACCCGGCGCTTCTCGCCGCCGCTGACGCCGCGGAGATGCCAGTTGCCGATGACGGTGTCGGCGCAGTCCTGGAGGCCCATCTCGATGATGGTGCCCTCCACCAGCGCGCGCTTGTCCTCCCGGGGCATCTTGTCCGGCAGCCGCAGCAGCGCCGAGTAGCCGATCGTCTCGCGAACCGTCAGCGTCCCGATCAGGTTGTCGTCCTGGGTCACGTACGCCTGCGCAAGCAAACCTTCCTCGTCAGTCTCTCTCACCTCAGGCATTTGGTTATGTGTGTCGGTCTATGTAAATTTGGCAAAATTTTAGTTGAAATTATGCATGTTTAGTCTTTTTTCTTGAGATCATTTATGCATGTTTAGTCGACCATCGCCTTTTTTCATGCTGAAAGAGGAACCAGAACAGAAACTAGTCCACTTTATTAACTGAACAAGTAATAATAGCCCTAATTAACCGCCGACCTAAGCAGAAAAGCAAACCATACACAGACGCGTCGTCCCATAAATCTGGCAGCAAGAAAGACGCAGACGGCACAGGTGAACGGTTCGTGTCACCATAAATTCGCAGCTGGGCAGCAAATCCAGCTGTCTCTATTTATGTTGTGCAGGTGGGTTCAGGTTCTCATAGGCACAAGCCATGGACAGCAGAGCGAGTACTAGAAGATCGTATCACCCCTCCTTTTTTTCTCTGTGATAACACTAGCAAGGCACCGTGAAATTAGCAACGGCGCGTACGATCCAACGCATCATATGAACGATTTGAAAGCAGTGGCGCCGTCGAGGAGCGGCCAGCGGAGGAGCGAATTAAATCCATGCACCTAACTGGCATTACGCGCTGCTGTAGGGATCGATGGGATAGGTCCACACAGTCCACTACGCCCGGCCTCTGCTCTCTCACCATCTGGGGACACGATGCGAAATAAACGTACCCGAGAGCCGGGCCGAATCAAATTGAACTGGACGCGTATCCGTCATCACTAATAGCGCCGTGCAGCGTCTTAACGGAACACGGAATGACCCAATCGCGTCGCTCTGAGTGCTAATGAAGCGTCGTCGGCCATACGAACACATAGTACTCATAGGGATAATTAATAAAGCACACCCCTGTAGCGACAGTGATTATTTTCAGTGTGTTAAAGAAGCCATGCAAGGTTATTAGATCCTGATCATCCCTGAAGAAGAAATTTCCCTGAATGATGATAGATGTTCTGAAACTTAGATGCTGCTCCCAAGAGGTTCTTATTAATAGTATGGCTCCTATATGTGGCGAGTGATCTGAATTGGTACCGACAGTTTGAAGCCCAAAAATAGAACGACGATTTTTGTTAACTAATAAAGCGCGCTGTAGCAAGCAGGCTCAAGATACGAACTACTAACACTAACAGTGAAGCAAGCAAGAAGGTGTTCTTAATAATTAGTGGAGAACCGAAAGACAGACATACCGCGGCGCCGAAGGAGAGCTTGGCCTTGCGCCCGTTGAGCAGCACGGCGCCCGTCTGGAAGGCGTTGGCGGCGAGCCGGCCGGCGAGCGCGTCGAGGAGGGTGGACTTGCCGGAGCCCGATGGGCCCATGAGCGCCGTGAGCGAGCCGGGCTCGGCGTACCCGGTGAGCTCGTCGAGCACGGTCTGCGTCTTGCCCGGGCCCAGGGCCACGGTGACCGACAGGTCCTTCCACGTCAGCCGCGCCGACACGTCGCCGATGAGCGCGGAGGCGCCGGCGCTCGGGAGCGCCTTGCTGTCACGCCACAGCGTCTCGCTGAGCGGGCTGAGGCCCACCACCATGGCGCCGCCCGCCGCGGACGCGTTGGCCTGCAGCTCAACCATGGCCTGCCCGGCCGCGGTCCGCCTCGTGTCGCCGCCGCCGTCTGCCGGTCTCATGGCTGGCGCGCGGCGGTGAGGCGGAGGAGGAGCTCTTGGAGGAGAGGTAACCGGGGCCAGCAGCAGCAGGGACTACTGGCTAGCTAGCTAGCTAGAGAGGTCGATCCGGTGGCGAGAGGCAGCGCGGGCAGGAGTTATAAAGGTGGAAAGCATGCATGCACAATAAAGAGGAGGAAGTTAATGGATGGATGGAGCAATCAGAGAGCAGCAATGGAGGCCACCACTTAACAAACCGCCAACCAAATTGTCTTCGTTGGAGGATTCAGCTGACACGAACACGCATCGTTAACAGTGCTTCTAGTAGTACCATTTCTTGTTGTTTTTCAACGTAGCGCGTTGCGTGCCCTATGTTACTTTCTTCTGGATTAGTATCATTAACCTAGTGCGTTCAATTCTGAACAGTACTAGTACTCCTTTTGTAGATTCTCAGTGACAGTATTTCGTCCAGTTAATTAACCACATTTTGCAGATTCGGGAGAGAATAAACTATGACCGTGTGCGTAATATTCAAAAGCTTCAAGCTTATTGGCATGCTCGTATAGGAGGCAAATGCCCGTTCACGAGCCGTACATGCCCGGACAGCACAAACCCGTGCAGGAGGGGGCTGCGCCGCAACGGTTTAACCCACAGCACGAGGCAGGAGGCATGCTGCGAACCCGACTGAAAGCTCCGTGGACGGCCGGATCTCGAGTCATGCGGCCGGGGCCGGCCGGCCACGACGAGAGCACGTTCCGGCGCCACACAAACATGACACGGCACATGATAGAGAAGGCGAGTCGAGATGGGATCCGGGCGGGCGCATTTATGGGGTACTGGTAGAAGTTGGCCTTGTACTTTCATTGCCATACCCTTCACCCTTCCCGTTCAACCCCATGATCCTCGGTTCTTGCGCGCGCATTCAATCGCTCCCCCGCCGGTGTCTCTGTTTTTCGTTTCGTGTTCACCGCCGGCCGGGATGCAGACGCGACCGAGAGAGTTTGCATCTGCAGTACCGCTTGTTTTGTGCAAGTAACAACCTGATGAGCGTGCGGCGAGCCTGATAAAAAGTGCAGTGTCTATGGTGGATGGGCAAGACGCATCGGTGCAATCTGCACTTCCAACTCCACCTGGCAACGGTGATTATATTGGTGAGGACGTGAGGTGACAAAGAGTTGACACGAGAAGTGAAATTGCTTCCCGAGTTGCAACTCTCTCTTCATCATCCCCAAATAATTCTCAGTTCTTGCGCGCGCATTCAATCCTCGTCGCTTTTTCGTTTGCTTCGTTTCGTCTTCCACCGGCGGATGCAGACGAGACGGCACCAAGAAAAATTGCTATCTTCTTTTTCTGCGAATAATAACCTGAAGCGTGCGACGAACCTGGTACTGTATGTGCAGTCTATGTCTGTGGATGGTGCGATCTGTCTGTCAGCGGATGGTTAAACTCCATCAGCCGGCAACGGTGATCATGATGATTATCGATGACAAACAATTTGACATGAGAAATGAAACTGCCTCCCAACCTCCAACCTCCCGCAATCTGTTTCGGGCCCTGTCAGGTGCAGTCGTCAAATTGGCTAAACTTCTGGCGCCTTTTTATTTTGTTTGTTTTGATAACTTGTGGCGTTGGCACGCTGGCTGACAAGGGAGCCGTCGCCGGCTGCGGCTCGTTTCATTGCCGCTGCCGCCTCCAAAACTCCGTTCAAACTCTCGCGCTGTGCTGAGGCCCTATACCGCTATCCGCCGCCTAGTACTACTCTATGAGATGAAGGGCCCACGCGCCGTACGGATCAAACCAAGGAGGCGGCGGCGGCCCACCCAGCTCACACGGACTCCGGAAGACCTCCTCACCTGCCATCTTCCCAACGTGACGACCAGATTGCCGGAGGTTTGACCTTCCTGCTCGTGGAATTTAAGACGCCGTTGGACTAGCAGAAACAGTAGGCGCGAGTGACGGGGAGCGAAACCCTGGGGCGACAGGCAGGGCAGGCACGCGCGAGAGCGAGATGAGACCGATGGGAAACAACGCCGATTGTGTCGGGCACCCGCAGCCCGGGCGGCGTGGCGCCGTTGTTTTGTTTGCAACGGCCCCGTGCTGTTGCGCGTCAACTCGGGTGCCGGCCGGCCGGGCAAGTAATGAGGCCCGCGCAGCCACAGCCAACACGCAGCTGTGCCTTCCAAGTTCCAACATCGCGCCAACGGCACCCCCGTCACGCATCACGTCGATCCGATCCGCACCGCCCGACCGTGTCCACCCATCGAGCCAAGCTGCAGAACAGCGCAGGAGGTTTTCGATCACAACGATGCGCAACCGCGTGCGAAACGAGCGCCTGGGGGGGGGGGGAGAAGACAAGGACTGCCGGTGGCGAGCCGGACTTGGCTTGGTCAATCTACAGTGCCTGGAATAATGGAGTGAACGAAGCAATCCCTTCACCAGGGACTGATCCTCGTAACACCACCCCATATATGCCTGCTCATCACGCCCTGGGTTCCAACGAGTAGCGTAAATTCCAGAAAGAACCATCGACCGACCGACCGGATGATGGCGCCGCACGGGTCGCCGAATAAATGCGTCGATGGCAAGGTCTCATCTCATAGTGCCACAACATAAAGATCGATGAGCAGCAGGCAGGACGCGCGCGTGCTCGCTGCCCAGGCGAACGGCCGGCCATGAATTCCGACGGATGAGCCGGGGTTGCGCGTCGCGTCGCGAAATGGACGGGGGAAGGTTGGCGGGTGTGTCTGTCTGCAAATCTGCTGCCGCTAATCCACAGGCACGCGGACTCTGTCATCAACTGCAAACCGCGCACAGTAATAGCGCGCGGCGTCTCTTTCTTTTTCTAATTCTATATAACTCGTGCATTAGGTGCGATGTGGGAGTTGAGCGATTCTTCTTTTTCTTAATTATCATGCGTGCCGGCCGGTTGTGATATGACACCGTCGTCCGTGGCACGCGTCTACTGATTTGATTGAAAGTTGCGGACAGTTAGCAGTTCGGTCGGGCTCTTCCCGTCAGTCGTCACTACTAGTATTCAGAAAGCAGATGCCTGAACGGGAGCCCCATAACCTACAACGACTGCATGGCTTTTGCAGTCATGACAACTATACACACAAAGATTGCCAGTGTATAAGTACACTGTGTGGAAGTAGAACAGCGCAACATTACTGTATTATTCAAGTGCAAATAAAAAAAAAACGGATTCAAATTCCAAAAAGCAGAGACGGACTACACAGTTCTGAATTCACTACTGTAGTAGTACCTACTAGAGCTGCGCGGACCTTTATTATAGTAGTACTCCACACTAAACCTACGACAAGAAGTTATACCATCGTCTATCAGTACCAGCAACACACGTAACGCAAGACGACCAAACGGCATGGAACTGAGCTTGACAGGGTGCTCGATCAGGACGCGATCTCTCCATAGGGAAAGGAAGGGTTTCGGTCTACTAGCAGGTGGGCACGCACTTCCTGCACTTGACGACGCACCTCGGGACGTGGTTGACGCTGGCGGCGCGGGAGCCGCCGTAGCACCGCTTGCCGCAGATCACCCGCCTCTTGCGGCACATCGCCGCCGTCACGCACCGCGCGCCGCCGGACTTCCGCGGCCGCCGCCGCGCCGCCACGGCCCGCAGGTTCTTCGCCTCCGCGACGCCGCCGCTCGCGGTGTGCCACCCGCCGGCCGACCTGAATATGTTGTCGGCCCTCGCGACGAGGCCCCTCAGCTCGTGGCCCACGATCGCGGCAATGCTGCCGCCGCTCTCGCCGCCGGCCGCAGCAACAAGGGAGAGCCTGCTGGCCATGGCCACGGCTAGCAGGAGCAACAGTAACGCGACGCTGGGGCTCTTCATGCTTGCCGCTGTCACGTCGATCGTGATCGAGTTGTTTATAGGTGCCGCTACAGCGCTCTCGTTAGTCAACACGGTTAAACTCTCTCTTATATAGGCAGAAAAGCCATCACGATGGCACGCATGGGAACATCAGCGTGAGCTACCTAACTGCAGTGAACATCAAATGCGTGGTGTGATGAACGGGCGGGGCGTGAAGCATGAGAGGTGGAGGCAACGGTTTCCGTCCGTAGGGTTGGATCGAAGTAGATAGCCGGTGGTGATGAACGGAGAATGCCAGCAGACAAGTCCATTGTCCGTATAAATCAGCCTGCATTAGTATTTCACTTGACAATACTAATAAAGTTTCTGGGATGCTTGATGAATTTTAAGAGGGTTGTTTCAAAAAAGAAAAAACAAGGACTGATGCCTCATGGCACGCCTTCTGTCAAGTCACCTGCATGACTGTAACAGATGTAAATTGTGCCCATGTAAGGGCCCATGATTGCAGAGTCTTATCGACGTGCCAGGAACATGGGTGTACCGAAAGGGACTTGCCAAGGGGGCAGGACACCTGTTTCCTTGTGTATTATGAAAAAAAAAATCTTCTTATGTATACTAGGCCAGGTGTCAATCACTTGGTTCCACTCCACCGTCAAAATGATAACACAAATGTATGATACCTACTGTGACGCAGGGAGAGGCGGAGAGCTTTCAATCATACTAGCATACCACTTGCGCTTTGACTAAATGGCAGGAGTAAATATAGTTGCAATTTCAGTCTATGAATGGTAAACTGTGCTTAACTTAAGGTTGCCACTTACGAGTATGACGTTACTCCGGTGAACCAATGTATATCCCTGGTCAAATTATTGTTGTGTTCATCACTTAAGAGTTTTATGATACTCCAAAATATTTTAGCCACATGGTCATATGCCACCATGTTTTAGGAACTCGTTTGGATGTGAATTCATGCATTTCTTCGTCAGCAATCCTTTTCCAGTCAGAAGGACAAAAAGTCTCGTGGAAAAAATTGAAGTCATCATCAAGTAGTTAGCGGTTGTATTGATATATCAATCCAGTTCACGTCAGTGGCTTCAGATTCAAATCGATAATAACAACTTCTGGTTCTGGAAGAGTGCCAACCACACTACGCCATAACAGCTCGCGTGCAAGTTGGAGCGGGAGAGACTTGCAGGCGAAGGATATTCTTCAAAGCAACCCCTCCTAGATCCGTGACCATCATGAGATTAGTTGGAAAGCACCGCCCAACAGCCTGATTAGCCCTGCACAGTTGAGAGTGATGAGTAAGAGACCAAGTTGAAAAGGATGATAAATGGTGCAGCCAAGGTGCCCCGTTTAGAGTTCGTCAAAAGTTCAAACCGCATTTTGTACTTAAATAGAGACTCTTCTAATCCACCTACTAATCACAAAAGCTTCTTATCAGCAAATTACATGTGGGGCATCCATGCATTTAAAACTATCTACTCAATCTTCATATCACCTGTCACTAGAATGACATAAAAAATCTTCCAACATACACAAGACAAGCTCGATCAAGTTGGGCCACAAGGCCACAAATGACCAATGTTCCAATAAACACAGAAGAACACTCTGCCATAGCTAGTACTGTATTGGTTAATATGATAATATCCATGGTGTAATACTCGCTCTCCACAGTCACAAAAAGTAATATATTAATCAATCAAAATTTACAAACAAGATTATCAACAACTTCTCAGTATAATATCCATGGTGTAATACTCACTCTCCACTGTAAGCATTACAAAATGATGTATGCAAATTTTTCCTGAAGGGTACTTTCTTCTTATTGTAACAGAAGTCAGTGGTCAAAGGTGCATATTTGTTTTGGACAATGTAGCCGCATGGAGTAACTAACAGTATAGAGGGAAATATGATCACCTCTGTCCAAATGTACATACACAGCTTGTAAAACAGAGAATAATATGTGGAGTATGATTTTATCCAGTGAACCAAAGAAGCGGGAGGAAAATGAATCAAATAGCCCACCAAACTCATATGTAATTATATCTTTCTTGATCATAAAAGTAACAGAAAATGCATTATTTGACACACATTTTAGTTGGACTATGGATAAAGTTATTCTTTCTTAAACCAGAATTTTTTAAGTGGTGATCTTTCCTCCAAAAAGGAATGAAAATGACACATACACCAAACTGAAAATGCTCTAGCACATGCTGCAATCCTCTTTTTTTTATATCGGCATTCATTATATGTTAGTAAAAGAGGATATGATCATTGGATGTTTAAGTTTTCAAATCTGCAAATTGTTTATATAGCATCTGGATGAGAGCAAGAGGATAGGAGTCAATATGAGCAGGTACTAGCATTCAAAGAAACAGTTATATCCAGCTATATTGTTAGGACACCATCATTGAAGATTTCAGCTGTATTGTTTATGAACTTTATAAAAATCGTGCAAACAAAATGCCAATCTTTTAATCTTCAAAAACCATGAGACTTGCAAAACAAAAGTATTTATTCTTCCTTATCTGCAGTATGCGAAACAAACTAGTATTTACAAGTGGAGTGGGACTAATGAATACACACTACAATTTATTTTTCCTTTCTCTTCGAGATGAATAAACTACACTTCCAGCAAGACATAGACACTCCAAACTCAAGTGATGTCCACATTCTGTTCAACAGACAATAATTCCTACTGATAGAATATACAAACTGAGCCAAATTGTAACTTTTGTGAAATAATTGGTACAATGTATGTTTCGTCACACAAAAATATTTAGATTCAAATTCGAAACAGAAATCATAAGTATATGTTCTTAGATGATAGTAATTTATTACGAAATGTATCAGTGGCCAAAGTTCAGTCTTGAAAACCATCTCTACAATAGGGGGACTCTATGTTGTGAAACAGTACTAGCACAGAGCATGGATCACTGCACCAATGTTTTGATCTAAAACAAAAAAAATGGAGAAAGCAATTGACGACTAGGATATTACAAACATTCAGGATAATTTTGAAGGAAAAGATGTAAGGAGATACAAAAGCTAGCCGGTGTACCTCACTCAATCTCAATTTCTTGAGGTGCATCGCTTTGACTTCCTTCAGTTGATTCTTCAGTATTGTTCTCCTCAGCTATCCCAGAAGCTTCTACAGTTCGAGTGAGCCACTCCTTGAGAGGGTCTTCATTCAGGTCAAGCCTCAAGAGACCAGCAAATACACCACCCATAAATGCCACTGGTTCCTAAAAAACGAGAACAAGGCATGTAAAATATCATCATTTGTTCTCGTCTCTTATAAGTTAGTACTACAAGAAAGAGCAGTGATGTCAGAAGGCATCAATATAATTTGATTAGTGCCAGTAAAGAAGTAGTTACTCTAAATCTCCACAATTTACCCTTTTAAAAGAATTTTAAGTTCTAAATTCGATGGATTTGGGCGATTAGGTGGCAGCACATTTAAAAGTTCATCCAAGAGTTACATTCATAGATCAATTTTAAAGCTTCTCCACAATATGGAACATTGAAACAGTTATATATCGCTACTATTGCGTAAAATCCCCAAGGCCAAACTTCTTTTCCTGATGGAAGGCACGAGGCTAGAACTTTACGAGTGTACAAGACTACGAGTACCAATTACCAGTGTGTTAGCCTGTCAGAGTCAGATTGAATGGCGAATTTTGCATTTCCACACAACTGGAGGCTATCTGCACTTCTGCAGCCTCATATCTCAGCAGAACGAAGCACCCTAAATCCTGTACCAAACGTAGAGAGAGAAAAAAAAACTAAATAGGCTCCGAGAAACTTCACCTTCATGGCTTCTCGTAGGATGCGTTCGTCACCTAGAGGATTGAAGCAAGCTCGCACGACCCCTGCCACTCCCCTTCTCTTCCTCGCCGTCCAACCGGCAACCGCATGTGAAGGCCTGCTCTCCGCCAGCTAGTAGAAGAAACAGAGCAAAGAGATGTGGTACTCCGTTAGACTCTTTCCTCAGCTAGTGCTCGACGACATCTCGAAGCACGGATCTTACAGGGGCGGAAACTCGTCGGCCGGGGAGGAGCAGAGCCGCGGCAGCAGCAGTCGCCATGGATAGCATAGCAAACGGCAAACGCCTCTGGTGTTGGACTGCTCGAGCGTGACCGGTGGCGCACCGGACCACGTGGCTAGTGCTGTCCAAACGGGCCGCCCGATCCAGCAAGCCCGGGCACGAATTAGCCCGGCATGTCTGATTTCAGACCGGCACGGCACGTAATTTTTAACGAGCTGTGCTGGCCTGGTCTACATGCCCGGCTGTCGGTCCATGGCACGACACACAATCACTGGACCGTGCTGGGCTCGGTAGTCATGTGGGCCCATTAAAGCCCATGGGGCACGTTCATCCCCGATCCTCACTTGGAGCACCGTAGGGCTGCTGCCTTGGACAACTTGACGCCTCGGCACACCGTGAATTGGGCGGCCGCCTCTGTGCATCGCGAGTCGGGCGGCTGTCGGTGCAATGGCGGTGGTGGCAGCCGCATGCGAGGAGCAGCAGGCAGCAGAGTGATGGTGGTGGCAGCTGTCGGTGAGGAGCAGCGGGCGGTGGAGGTTGCGACGCGGGGGAGGAGGGACGACGGAGGCTACGGGAGGATAGCAACTCGGCGAGGATGGGGGAGGATGGTGACTCAACGAAAAGGGAGAACGGTGGACAGGCGGAGTCATACGGATAGGCGCCTGGTGAGTCACGAGTCGCGACCTAATCACCTAACTGCTGAAACCTGGAAACGTCGGCCTACTGGGCCATTGTGAGCTTGTTTCATGCCAGACTGTGTTTATTGGGCCATGTTGTTACAGGCATAATTCGTTCTTATCGGGCCGAAGGTTAAACGGGTTGTGCTTGTGCCGCTCGTTGGGCCACGCCTTCGACCCAAGCACGACACGCTGCTTCATATCGGGCTAGCCCGACACAAAATAAAATGGGTCGTGCCATGTTTAGGCTGGGCCAAAAAATATGTGCTTTAGACCGGCCTACTTGACACGGTCTATTTAGACAACACTACACGTGGCTTGAATAATTTTTGGTACTTTGCTCGGGCTGTTCAGGTCATCTTTGAAGCCCATGTGGCCCACCTTGAGGATTCGTCAGCCTGAGATCTTTTCTCGCATTTCAATTGAAATTGCGGCGTTCAAAATCAAGGAGTTGAATATGGCTAAATTCTATGTATTCTAAAATATATTTTTAAATTGTTATGGTGTGATACACAGATCAAACATTAAAATATGTGTATACAAAAGAGAAAAGAATATTCATCCTCCCCTCTCAATTGAAGTATGATATCTTTTCTTTTACCAAAGTCTGACAGAGGAGGCCTCTATCTATTTTTTTATTAATTTTGAAAAGAGTTATTTACAATTACATATTACAAGACCATAGGTCTAAAGAAAACCCTACTACAGAGTAGCGTCATACTTGTTCTGTAAGGATGGGAATAGACCTAACCCCAAAAAGATTGAAAAATATAGAATTGAAGACATTGCTTCTGTCTCAGAAACCTTCGTCTACTATTTACGTTAAATTAAGCATCGATAAACCTTATGTGAATCAATGTCTCTCCCGCCATTAATTATGTTTCTCAACCTGATGTTAGCGCTAGCTCGCATCATGAGCGAGCTCGCACTTTCCAACAGTAAATTCTTGTATTTTTTATAGACTATCTAGTGGTTGACACAAAGGAGTTCAGAATAATAAGTTGTCCATATAGTTCTTATAAATCTTATTATAGATTTTCTTTTATGAGGCTTCGCTCGGTGAGTACTGTTGTGGTATATGACTTTATAGATTTTTTTTTCTTTTTGAAAGAGTGACTTCATAGATTTGAATGTACTTATAGAAAGCAGATTTATTAATTTTGTCAAGGTGAAAGCCTTGTGTCGTTAGCCAAAAGCGACACTTGATTTGAGAGATAAGAAGAGGGCCAAAGCAACACGACCAAGTTTAAGCTAGCTAAAGTAAGAATCCTAAGAATCCAAGTAAATTGTTGTAGGTCCATTCTTATGAGAACTCAAGCAATCTATACTTGTAGCTAGTTCCAACCTTTTGTTATTTTTTCTTTTTAAAAAACCTTTTGTTACTTTTCACCTAATCTAGTATTTACAAAAACAATTACTCAATAGATCATGCTAGAAGTATGAAGATATAGTAGTGACTCCATCAGGATGGATTTTGTTGACATCCCGACAATATACGGAGTTTATTTTTGAACTACGTTCATTGTCTGAATGTCAATAAAATACAATAGGAGAAAGTAACATATATACTAGTTTTTAGAGTTTTATAACATTTCAAGAGAAATGTTATGCTAGTATGTGCTTTTGTGGTAGATATTATACACATATAGGAGTATATATATATGCCAACAAACAAGGTACGGCTCTAACCATATGGACTCACATAAAGTTCAGCAGCACAACTCTTGTATTACAGTATTAGACCCTTTTTATATGTATATACTAATCCTATATTTACTTATTTAATAGAATATAGATAAGTATCAGGAAATTAGAAATAAGTCTATGCTAAACTATACAATTGCAACTAGCAATTAATTAAGTTTTCTATTTTTGTTTTTATGAATCAAATATCATACGTATTCCAGAGGTATAGCAAACGATCAATTTATGAAACTTCTAAATGTATCTTTATATGATGCGATTGGCATAACTTTATGATGTTATTCATTTTGGTACAATTAATACTACATGAAAATTTTTATAGGGCACTCTACAAATGTGGTATTTGCTAGAGGACACCATTTCTTTGTGTCGTTACTTCTGGACACTCAACAATTGTGGCAATTTGCTGTTGTACAGTGTTCTACAACAAATTTCACCTTAATAGTAGCCCATGAAAGATGTGTCAACACTAACATATAAGTCTATGATACTATTATTTATAGCAAAATTAATGGCAACATCCTAGAGATATTGTTTTAAAAAGAAAATATATATTAATATTTTAGCCAACACCCCATTGGTACGGTCAATACTCAATTGAGAATACAGAACATCTGCCAAAAAGAAGCATGTAAAACGGCTCCTTTGGCTGACTAGAGTTTTCTTTCCTTTCATTTAGGTACAGTTACTGATTAGTACTAAAGTTATGGTTCACTAAATTAGCAGTCATTCATACTCTAGTTACAGCCATGCAAACTTTAAATAAGCTAAATACATTGTATCCACACATTTATTTTAGATATGAGTAAAGGGAAGTTTTTTAGAAATTACCTTATATTTACATATGAACTTTAAACTAGATCAATGTGTACAATTTGACATGAATATTGATTCCTTTTTTACTGGTCTGATTTGCAAGAATGTGCCAAACATATGGGTGACAACCATATGGAAAAATCTTACCATATTAACCTTAATTAAAAAGGCATATATATGATAACATGTCTATCTTGTATTTAATGTATCCCAACATGTGTTTTCATCTTTTCTTTTACAACTTGTTAGAGACCTCAAAAAGAGATGACCACCAATATATAGGATGCATTTTACTAAAAATGTTGAATGATCTTTGACTGTAAAATAGAATTCAATCGAAAGTTTGTATGAACATTCATTGCCTTATCTGAGAACAGTTAATGTCAGTCTAGAAAAATAAAAGGTTTGTATAACTTAGATTAGATGTTTTTAGATAATTTTAAATTATTTTTTGATCTCTATGAAAAATTGTTATGTATGTGGTGAGGAACATCCGTCCCAATGCCTCCCTTTAATATAAATACGTTATTTGAGCTCTAGACTCATTTATTTTTTAATATATATATATATATATATATATATATATATATATATATATATATATATATGTATATACCATACGTCCCATTCTTCTATCCTCAAGTCTATCCATTGGCTTGATTGACTTGACTTGCTTTCTCACATGTCCCTTTAACTAACAAAAGAAGATCGAGTTCATAGTGACCTAAATTTAAAGAGCAACCAGTGGACGAGTAAACATCCTCATTCCTCATCAACTAGAAGGTACGTTGAAAAGATAAAAAGTTACAAAAAGTGAGTCATGTTTGGAAATTAAATCTAGCTCCATCCAACTTGGACACCCATGATCAAAACACATTTCACTCTCTATCTTACATGTTATGGCACCTACCACACTCCGTGTACAATTTACTATCATGCATACGACAAATTTAAATCACACTTTTAATGGATAACGGACCACGGTCTAATGTCCAGGATCTTCTCACCAATAATATTTTTTTCTCTAAAATAACGAGGTTTATCGTGTTAATGTTGGTCATCAAACGTTTCTGGAGTTACTCATTTGGCACATGTGAAGGCATAGAATCCATCACGTTCTCACAATGTAAGATGATAAAAAGCAGGCATAAGAAAGCCCAAAAATCCACCTCAGCAACATATATCCAAGTGATAGGGTCAAAGGTAAATAATGGGGGAAAGACTGATACCAAATAGGCAGGAAATTAAGTGCTGCTATATCCTTTGGGGACAGGAAGATATTCATATTGTAGAGTACATTAATTTATGGTCGATATGCAAAAATGGTTAGGCTCCCCTCCCCCTGCAAAGACCACAACCCATATTTTCAGGCAAGATTTCATATCACAAGACATAGCACTCTCTACAATTGCTTGGATTTGAAAGCCATACACTTGGGAGTAGAGATAGCTCGGAGGATTGGGGAAAGTAGAGAGATGGAGAGTGTTGCTACTAATGTTGAAGATGAAGTTAACACTGAGCTTCATGGGGTGGCCATGACTCACTCCAATCTGAGGTGTTTTCTTGATACTGTTACACCGATTGTACACACATACACAGATGCCGCGGTGCCCTATCTTCAATTGGTAAGCCTATTCAAAGCTACAATTCTTTTTACTTGATTCTAAAATTTCTTACTTCTGCATCTTGTAAGTTGTTAAACTTTTTATTCTTTTACCCTCTAATGTCTTGGCTTTAGGATTTCTTTCTTTCTTTCTTTGGATGCTACCTTTGATTTACAAGGATCTCTAATATAATGATATGAAAAATATTCTATCATGCTCAAGCATTTCATATACATGAAAAATTACACTCCAAGACCATGATAGTCATGAGTATATAGTGCTTTATATACGGTAACTTGTGGGATTGTTGATATTCCCTTCCATCTGTATGTAAGAAGACAAGATGTATTTAGCGTGAACTATACCTGACAGATAGTATGTCTTTTTGAAATAGATTGCAACATGACAGATATGATGTGGGTCTTTTTTTTTTTGGCAAGTGAAGTTCTTATGCTATAATAGATTGATCCTAGATGTTTACCTTTCCACATTTAACTATTTTCATTCTTTGTAAGTAAACTAGCAGTTACATACAAAATATTATGATTGTGCTATATTTTCCACCATAATATATATCGTGTCTCACATGATACTTTTTCGCACAATCATGATTATTTATACATACCATAATTTTTTATGTTATTCATTTCTTACTTCTTCACATTATGGCACTCTCATGACAGTAATAGAAACCTATTTATTAGTTGTACATGCAGCAACATGCATTTATTCAATAGGAAAACAAGTGAAACCAAATAATTTGAAAGATATCCTTCCTGAGTTTATTATTAAAAAGATATCCTACATGTTATTCATTTCTTATTTGTTTTATGTAGTGTTTTTTAAGGTTTTTTTGTACCACTGCCTTACTTTTGATGTGATATTTCAGGTCAAAGTAGCAATACTCTCTTTGTTTTATCTTTTATGAAATATAGGAGAAAAGCTTTATTTTATAATAAAATAACAGTAACAGTAACAATAAATAACATTCATGATAGAAACTTCTAGAGTGATTTATGGCAAGATAAATAGTCACATATATCTTGTAATATGAAGTTACCATACTGATGTTCTATAATCACTCAAGAAGCGTGTGATATATTTGCATTTTGGATAGGATATATAGCAGGATATATAAACACTAATAGGATGCATGAACCTTATCCTCTCCAAGCACACTATTGAAACATAATTAAAATTTATCTTTTAAGATGTTGATTACCTGTTTACACCTAAAAACATGAATGCTCAATTAAATAAACCAATCTTTTTATGATTGT
The DNA here is from genome assembly GCA_032690845.1 of Eleusine coracana subsp. coracana. Lineage (NCBI taxonomy): Eukaryota > Viridiplantae > Streptophyta > Magnoliopsida > Poales > Poaceae > Eleusine > Eleusine coracana. The sequence continues at coordinate 7,818,413 of CM064424.1, forward strand.
AGAAAAACAACAATGGTGGAAAGATAGTAGGTGGTGTCAAATACTTCTACCTTGCAGATGTTTGGAATAAATTCTATGAGTGGAGTGCTTGTGGTGTTGGTACCTCGATACGCCTCCCTTCAGGAGAGCCAATAGTCCAATATTTTGTGCCATATCTTTCTGCCATTCAGTTATACACAAACAAATCAGAAGCTCCTGTTTCACAAAGGTAACCATTGAGTATATATCAGGTGCATAGTTTATAAGAAAAGAGAGCTAACAGAATTGTGTGCTTACATGATATTGCAAGAAGTCTTGATTGGCATGGAAACAACAACACAATGCAAGTGGGCTCAAGTTTTGATGTGTATAACAAACACATTACGATAGGTTCACATACGTCTAAGACTGGAGATGACAGGCCAACCTCGGTATGCAAGGGGGAGTTGTTCTTCAAATATTTTGAACTTGACTCCCCTTTCGAAAGGATGCCTTTCGCAGACAAGGTATTTGATTCTAATAGCTTTAAAACTCAATTTCATCTTTGTAATCCGTGATTGTTATTATTCTAACCAACATACCTTGTCCTTTCATAAGTTGAGTCAAGTTCTAAATACATGAAGGATACCCTTTGCACTACATGTAATTCCAATAGTTACTTCGATCTCTTGCTCATCATTATCATCCATATGTCTTTAGTTTCTTTCTGCAGTCATATATAATACATATTATACCTGGAAATGTCAAGATAAAATAAATACATTTTTCAATGCAAAATAAAATTAAAAAAATATTAAAACTATGTTTTTTTTCAAAATATGCCAACTGATCTAGTATCGCCCAAATATGTTGATTTGGGATCTACTGAGGATGAAAGGTACGTATGGTTTTAGCGACTTTATAATTGTCTCTCTTTGATATTTTGAGTTCACATGACACCAGCCATAGATTATGATTGATGAATACATCCTAACATGGATCCAGAACAAAAGAAAACCACGTATTTGTTCAGATCTAAAAGATTGTAAAGACAACAAAGTGATGAGAGGAAAAACCGTGTATTTTGTTCAGATCTAAAAGTGTGTAAAGACAACAAAGTGATGAGAGGAAAAATCGTGTATCTTGTTCAGATCTAAAAGAGTGTAAAGACAATAAAATGACGAGAGAAAAAACCGTGCATGTTGTTCAGATCTAAAAGAGTGTAAAGACAACAAAGTGATGAGAGGAAGGAGAGAGTTTAATTCAATGGGATTGTTTATTTTGTTAACCAGCAAACAATGATTGGTGATGGCGAACTCACCGGAGGAATTGAAGAAGGCGATAGAGTGATGCGGAAGGTGCTTAGTGCGATGATTGCTCATTGACAGATCTTGCTTGTATTCAGCCAGATCTCGGGACACAATATTTGGGTGAAGTGGAAGCGGCATGGGAGCGGGCGGGGTTAGGGATAGGATAGCGGAAGAGAATGGGAGTATTTATAGAGAATAGATCGGCAAGACATCCGCTCGATCTTGATCCTACGATCACCAATGAACATATTATTAAAGGCAAAAAAGTAAAATTAATTTCTTTGGTTCTTTTACATAAATAAAGTCAAGAAGAAATACTGACAGGATTAAAGCAGACCAAGTAACCATTAGCCAAAGAGTCCTTTATTTACTATTTTCCATAATTTATTTTAATTCCCTTTTTATCTCATATTTAGGTGTATGAGCTATGTCGTAGATTTCCTGATCTCCCATCTGTGAGGAGTATAGACCTCTCACCATCAAGTTGGATGTCGGTTTTTTGGTAACTTTTTTCATACTCCCTCACTATTCAGCATGTAAATATATGATATTCATATAAATAAACTGCACATAATTTTGAAACTAATTTTCTCTCTTGCCACCAGGTATCCGTTAAGTCCTATCCCTGCAAGGAACAAGAAAGATTTGAGTACTTGCTTTTTAACTTACCATAGTCTCTCCACACCTGAAGGTATGTAGCAATCATAAAGAATTATAGTGAGAATACATATTTTTTTTCCTTCCTTTACTTAGGATATTTGATGTTCTCAAGATAAAGGGTTGGTGGTTTGGACACATGTATTATTGATTTGGAAAACATTTTCGTCCTTACCTATGTACAAGACATAGATGTCCACCATGAGTTTGGTTCCTCTATTTTTCTAAAGGGATCACATTTCAGATCTTCTGTCATTACCCTTATTTGTATCTAGAAGCCAAATATTAGATTGGAATTGGGCACATCTTAATAAAATGTAATATGTTTTCATTTCTTGTAGAGCACATGACACCAGACATTGGGTATGCCTCCAACTATGTGACGCTCTCCCCGTTCGGTCTCGCAACACACAAGATGGACACAGAATTGTGGGCTAGTCCAAACTCTGGTGACCAGGAGCATGTTGCCACTCTTATTGACGCGGCTCAGTCATGGATAAAGATGCATGGCATCCAACACTATGACTTCAACTTCTTCTCCCATTCCAGTCCAATCTAGATAAAATAAATCTAACTGCTAGACAAGTTAGTGTTGATTGACTACTCAAGCATGCCTCATATTGTCATCGAGCATGTCGTTGTGTAATGTGAGACTGAAGTAGATGAGTCATTTCCATTTATTTTCCTAGTTGTAGTTTTTCAAAGTACTGATAACAATGACCCATATATTTGATATATGCTTATGTTTCTAATTTTTTAATTGTGCCTCATTAGTTAATTATTGTTATTTGTGTTTTTAATTATCAAAGATTGGTACACTACAAAAAAAAATATGGCCCCCCACATTCCAGTTCTACCATGTGTGCCACAGTATAACACAATACCCCCCCCCCCCCCACACACACACTCACACACCCACACCCACACACAAACAAACCGCACACACACATGGGTGTCATGTAGGTAAAAATATATATCTATATGAAAATATAAAAATAGATTTGACAAAATGATAATTGCATTTGGGCATTCCTTTGAGACTCAATATTCAAAGATATGGTATTCTTTATGGTACAATTAATACCAGCCTCTCAAAGATATGATCAATACTGGTATAAATTTATGATGGTATTCTTGATATAGTCAATATTGGCATAAATTTATGATTTTATTATTTATGGCACAATTAATGGCAACATCCCAAAGATAAGAACATAGAAAGTTAATTCACTAGATAGCATGCGAAAACGTCTCCATTGACCGGCATGAGTTTGTATTCTTCTTGTTGCTGGGAAATTAGTAATAGATTCACCAATGAAGCTATTAAAAAGGATGGCTCACAAAAAAACAGAGAAATAATTGATCGAAATTAGTACTATTCATACTCCATTGGAGGGAACTTTAAATTAAGTTAAAACTAAACATATTTGTAGTAAACATCTTTTTGAAAGGTATTTCTAGTAAATATTTGTTCAAAGGTAAGCATACACTTTAATAAGTATACTATCTTGGACATGAAACTTGAACTGGAATCACACACAGTTTGGCATGAATTTTATCGATGTTGCGGTGGCATGATTGATAGAAACATGCCAAATACATGGACATGGACCATATGAATTTGCATTTTCTCTTAGATTTAGAGTAATGTCAAATGATTTTGCATCTTGTTTTTAATCAATCGATAGAAGCCTCGCAAAAGGTATAGCAGGAGGAATTTCTGGGTGACAAATACGCGTTAGCTGAGGACTTCATTGCCTTTAGATGATTTCTTATTTGCATTTTTCACACTTTTTTGTTGCCGTTGCGTCCGTTGCTGCCTGGAAAAAAAAGATTGACCCGGAATAGTAGCATCAAGCTGCGCATATGACCTGGCATGAAAAGTGGAAACGCCCATTCATGGATCTCGGTCCTTTTCTCAGAGAATATGGAAACCTATGGGTCCTCATTTAGACGTATGTCAGTTTGACCGGACCTTTGGAATAGTCGAGGTAGTACATAAAACACCGAGAGGCGGGAATTCCTGCATCTGCCATTTTTTTTTTCTTGAAACTGGAATCCAGGTCCCCGTACCATGTAAAACATGGTTGTTCATACACTGAAGCAGAACCCATTAAGCTCAGCCCCTTCCGTTTTTTTCTTAACGAAAGCTCAGTCCCAATCCCAACCGTGGCAGATACACAAGGAGATTATAGCAAATGTACAAACGATGCAACGGCCTCAGTAATCTTCAGCAGCAAGCGGCATCCGAGGAGCCGCAGCTGCCGTTCCCTGCGGCGGCTCACGCTGCTGCTCTATCATGACTGACTCGTACAGCGCGCCAGCCAGACCGGCGCCGATCAGCGGCCCGACCCAGTAAACCCAGTGGTGACGCCAGCTCCAGCCCACGAGCGCAGGCCCGAAAGCCCGCGCCGGGTTCATCGCGGCGCCGTCGAACGGCCCACCGGCGAGGATGTTCGCGCCCAGCACGAAGCCGATGGTGAGAGGCGCGATCGCGGCGACTCCGCCGCGGCTTGGGTCCACCGCAGTGGCGTAGACGGTGTACATGAGCCCGAACGTCATGACGGCCTCGAGCAGGAGGGCGTGTCGCTCGTGGACGCCGTGGGCGAAGCCCGAAGCCCATGGGGCGCTGCAGGACAAAGACATGCACAACATGCAGATGTGAGAGTGAAACGTGGCGGTCGCGACATGAACGCGTGTTCGCATGCAGAGTCATCACGATCATGCAGATAGCTCACGCCAAAAATGAAACATGCAGCCATTTCTGACATTTTTTTTTTTTGTTTGCTAGGCCGAAAGAAACAACTATGTGAACTGAATATGGATGTACTACTATTCTGGTATGGCAGTATCCATAGGCTAGATATCAATTATTATATGTTTCGACAGTTTCCACGGAAATTCAAGGGCTGCAACTGCAACTTGAATGTATATCTTATGCTTCTGAACTTACAACGTTGTTAAGACACTGTATAACCTGGAGCTGGCTACAGACAGCCTTGGCTAAGCTCACTTTAATTTTCAGGACAAGTAACAGAGAACAACACAATAATAACTAGCGTGTAAAGGTGTTGGGGATGACGAAGCAAATAAATTACCGTGCCACCGGAGATGATCCTTAGAAGCAACGCCGCGGCCACGGCGCCGAGCAGCTGCGCCCCCCAGTAGAGCACGGCACGCCCGAATGAGATGCGCCGGCCCACGAGCACGCCGAAGGTGACGGCCGGGTTCACGTGGCCACCCGACGCGTTGATGGCCGCTGCCACCGCAGCTGCCAGCGCCAGCGCGTGCGCGATGGCCACAGCGACCAGGCCGCCCGGCGTCCCCGTGTCCGTGTACAGCTTCCCTGCAAATCCAAAAAAACAAACACACGAAACCTTGAAACACCGGACTGGTAGATTGAGACTCCCAGTGATTGGAACCTCGTGTCAGACGAACGAGAGTGGTATGTATGCATGCGCTCCTGCATGTAAAAGTTGTTTGCATGTGTGTTTAAGCTCGCGTACATACAGAGGCTGAAGACGGAGCCCTCGGCGGCGAACACGAAAATGGCCGTGGCGACGAACTCGGCCACGGCAGCGCGGGTGGCGGTCGGCAGGAAGGGGCCCATGCCAGCGGTGTCGGCACGGCGGGCAGTGGGGCGACCTGGCAGCATGGTCGACGATGCCACAAAGGATGATGATCTCGCCTTTCTCGCAGGTTTCAGTTCTGATTAATGCCGTTTTCTGGACACTTTCCGGCGAGGTGGTAGTTGGGGGAGCTCCTTGCCGCTCCAGAAAAGGCAGCTCTTTGAGGGACAGGTGTTGAGGGGCAAGTGACACGTGTGGGACCAATCAGTACGGGAGATCGACGGTCTTAGACAGAATAACGTCGTTCGTTTGGGGCAAGACAAGCATTCCCAAATCCCATGTACAAAGATTCCAAGATCAAACATTAGGGCCGAATCCAACCAAATGGCCGTCCAAAGCGGCTCTCAGCACTTGATCAGTATCTGATATAATATAAACGTAGACGTAGCTGGTTTTCGTTTAGTCGCATGGATATAGTCATAGAACATATAAAACTTATTATTGAAATCAACACTTCTATAAATTCATTGCTACGGTTCTCGCAACTCTCTTGTTTACTCGAGTAATGGACAGGCCAAGAAACTGTCATGCCTTACCGGCCTATTCGAGAAGCAATTTACAAAACTTCCAGCCAACTATCCTGTTCACCCCTCCTTCAGTAGCTGGAAATGCAATCTAAAGAAAAAAGTTGGAAAAACTCGTAACAATCTAAAGTTTCAACACTATGAACGCAGATGCTTAACATTATTCCACCATCATAATTCAAGTTGATGGCGAGGAACCATGTTCTAAGTCAGAATCATCAACCATCTTCTCTAAAGATTCAATATCACCAGTAGCGGAATGGGTGTGCATCCGGATGCTGTCTGCGTCCTCACTGCTCATAAGAAACATAAAAGAACAATGATTACAATTTCGAAAGGCAAAAATCATCCATTAAAGAGCAGGACAAAAGTTGAGAAAAAAGAATGTAAGGCAAGGATTCTCCATAAGTAAATTTGGCCATACTCTGTAACTCCAAAGATTTCTTTTACAACAAGTGAACTGTCCCGTGAACAGAACTCCGGCAGCTGGAATCAAAAAACAAGTTTTGTTAAGACCTAACTCATTGTTGTCATTTGTCCTCTAGCTAATTTAACAAATCAATAGCATGGATAAAATATTTTTTTAGCAGAAAAAGGTAAAATAAATGTGAAACTTGCACCAGATGAAAACAGATATATCCATCTTCTTACAATCCAGTAATCAACTATCGGCATGATGCTAGACACATCACCAAAGCAGTGGCAGGAATGAGTGGAAGTGGAAGCCATCGATAAGAGATGAATGCTCAAGGGATCTTTTGTTTACAGGCCTGAGATGGTGAATGAACTATCTGATCTCAAATCTGAACCAAAATGACTGATTTGCTTTGAAGTGGGAAGGGCTGGACACCATCTTTCACATTTCTATTATAAAAAGCAATGAATGTTGTTGTCCCATCAAATCATAGAATGAATTATCCATTTAGGATGAGCTAAGTAGTCACATTAAATACCAGTTTCTGTTACAGCTTTACAGGTCAGGATGACAGGATGTTTGTTTCAAAGTAAAGGACAAAGATTACAACTCAGTAGCCAAATTGATGATCAACAGTTTACCTCTGATAAGTAAAGGATTTTTCCAAACAGCGCTTGCACAGCAAGCTTCCGTTTAAAACCTTGTTCCGTAAACCCAGATAAGTCCATAACCACCGGGCCTGCAAGATTTAAAAAATGGCTACTAATGATGAAAAACAAACAAAATACATAGAGGATGCACACAACAGACGATGGATGTTGGGGTCTACTGTTCAAGGAGTACACTAGAAAATCATTACAAATCTGTAGAATTAACATATGTTTGAAGTGCATACAATCGCCTCGCCCATCTACATACGGTAATTTTTTGGAGTTTGGATATGCTCTCCAGGACTTAGAACTTACTAAAAAATGATTTGACGAAAGGGCTCTACTGGACAACAAGGAAAATATGTACTCCTGCACTCATTCTTTAAAAACAATCTGAGTCGAAACTTAAAACATATTGTTTACAGGGCATGGCCTATGAAAAATTGTTATGAATGACCAAGCCTCACAAAGGTAGTTCAACTCAAAAGCCCACAATTTTCATCTGACAAGAAGCAACTAAAGAAAATAGATCTTGATTGGCAAAACTAAGTAGCTAGAGCCTAAGATTTTGGAAATATGTGGGGGCTCAGTCAGACAGTCACAATATTACAGTAAGAAGCAATAGTTATACCTTTTTCCCGAACAATTCGTCTTGAAATCTCATTCAAAATTTCAGCAACTTCAGCATCTTCCAGCATTGATGCCTTCCTAAGATGTATGAGATCCACGACCACATCAGGATTGAACGGTTTCTCATTCAGTGTGTACCGTATGTACTTCCTTACTACATCGTCCATGTCAAATCCTGTCTGATTATTACACATAAAAACACAATTACAATTTTGTCAGTCTTTCATACTGCATCGTCTTATGGTTTTCTAACAGTTCTTTATGTAGACATCATTATTCTGGTCTATGCAGCAGAACTGAAATAGATTTTAAGCACCAGCTGACAATAGGATCAATTCACAAACTCTACAATCATAATATGATAACCGGTCAAGTAAGAAATTTTAATGTAGATGAGAAAATAAAGCTAGTACATTCTTCACTACTTAAATTTTGCAACGATAGTATTAATGCCTGAATAAGGACACACCTTCTGCATTAGGTCTTGAAGAGCTGGATAATCCACTGCCTCCCTGCCCTTTTGGAACAACTCATCCAGAGACTTCAACAAGAATATGTTCTTACCCACCTGCATAGAAACACTGCTTTACCATTAAACAACAACAAAACATACCGTCCAAAAGTTTCTCAACTAGAAGAGCTGAAGTGTACAACATATCAAGAAAAGGAATGACAAACTATAACCTAATATCAAAGCCTAAAATCCCCGAAGAAATGACAATTCGCTTTAGCACCTATCTATTTAATGTAAAACTGAAACTGCAAACTTATTTTTACTTTGAATTTAGGAAAAGACGTAAACTGATGACTCAAATATGGTTCAAGATACTACACACCGATACAGTACACTATACACAGAGATACATATTGCAAACACATACTTAATTCTCTACGGAAAAAATCTGAGCATCCTTCCGATGCATTAACAACACATCTGCTAATGAGCATAACGAGGGGCTAGACTCTAATGCATTTACAACGCATATCCTCTAATGAGCATATACTGAAGGGCTAAAGTGATCCCAGCAAACCTAAGCTCTACGCAAGGTATCTAATTCACGAGGCTCAAACTCAATCCACCATCACTGGATTGCATACCCAATATTGACATTTAGTGACTTAAACAGACAGATAGAAGGAAAATCGATATTCTATTTTAAAGCGACCGACTGAGGCTAAAATATAGAAGGGAATGATGCGAACGCTTACCCGTCTCTTCTTCTTAGTGCGCGGGGAGGTGAACCTGCGCACAGTGCGGACGACCGCGAGCACGAACGAGACCCCTACGTAGGCGAGCGGTACCGCGAGAAGCCACGGCACGGGACTGGAACCGACCCGGGGCCCGGGGATTGCCTGCGTGACGGTGCCGGTGAACTCCACGAGGTCCAGCGCCTTGTCCTGGATCCACGGCATCTCCTCCTCGACCTCGACCTCCTCCTCCGCATCTCGCTTCGGGGCCGCGCTAGAGTTCGCGGCCTGCCGCGAGGCCGCGGCGGGGGTTCGGCTGTCGGCGCGCTTGGCGTGGACGACGAAGAGAGGCGCCGGCCGCCGGGGAGTGGTGCGGGCGGGAACGGGAAGGGTGAGCGGATACCGACGGAGGCGTGCGCCACCACCAGCCACAGGAGCGGCGAGCGGATGGAAGAAGGAGGTGGTCGCCATGGAGGAGCTGGTGGCGGACTGTCGATTAGGGCTTATCGCCGTGCAGGTTGTTGCGAGTCTTGCGACCCCGCAGCCCGGAGTTCGGAAGTAGCAGCTGAAGAAAGCCTGAAACCCCGTGCGAAGCTTGGAGGTAGAGGGAGAACAGAGGATACGGGCCAAGCGGCCCAGTAAGATACAAAGTATTTTGGGCATTTGAGCGGCCCATTTATCTGCCAGTTTGCAAATCTCTGCAATCCTTTGCATTAACCCCTTCACGAAGAAATCACCAGCAGGCAAATAGAATTTCACACAAGTCACCAGCAGGCAAATAGAATTTCAAGGGAGGCAAGAGTGGCTTACAGACATAGTGTCAACAGCACTAAAATAAATCAAGCGGTGAATCACAGTGTCGCACAGCAAATTGTATCACTGACAAACTAGATCCTCAGCAGTCACAGTAGTAATTAGTAAAGTAGCCCAACATGAGCTATCATCATAGAAAACAAATTGGTTGGACCTTTAGCAATCTGTGCACCCCAACTAGCGCTCGAATTGTTCATATTACAAGTATTGCAAAATTGCTGTGTGGACTCTAAAGAATACAGCGATATTGGTGCCACACAGCATATGCGTATTTCTTCCAAAGGATCCCAGATGCTCCTGTACTTTCTGAAATCAGTCTACATCTGAATATTTTTTATGAGAAAAAAATGTGAACTGAATATGCATATTTCTGCAATCTCAAAGCTTAGGCTTCGATTCTTTAGACCATGCTGGAGCTCGAACTTTCAGGTTGGACTTCTCTGCTTCCTCATCACTCTCCTCTTCCTCCAAAATCTCCTTAGAAAATGCCTCTGGATTTTCTTTGATGCAGTCTTGCAATGCGATAAAGGGTTTCACACAATCTGATCCCTGGAAAAACAGGGACAGCAATGTTTAGTACCAGTTAATTTATAAAGAGGAAACATCATGAATCAAATTTCATTTGCATATGCATAATATTGATTGAATTTAATGATGAAGAATCCGTGTTTGTGAGACTGTAAAACAACATATGGGGCATAAATAACAAGACATCCAATACAGAAATAAATGAGCAACAATAACTAATTTCAATCAAGTCTATCAGATCAGAAAAAACAAGCACACGTGAGATTTATGGATATAAAATAACAGCAGACACGTATACAATTTATTCAAAAAGCCCCCACCGAGTGCTTTTGGTTATTTAAGTAAATTGACAATGATACCTAACTTTACATAAGAACTGCCCTAGGACAACGTGAACACCTTTTTCTTAAGCTCAATCAGTTCAACTAACAACTCGGGGGCACCTTTGGATTTAATAGCCCACAGAATAGCAGATGCCGGATTGGGATGAAACAGTTAGAGAAAAAAACTAAAACTATCAACAAAAAAAGGGGGAAATAACTAAATAAGAGACAAACATGTATTGTAACAGAATCAATAAGACTGTCAATTAATTGTCAAAGGTTTACATTAAAATGTACATCAATTAGCAAAAGTTTAGAAATGTAGACCCCTTACTAACTATCATCCTTAACTAAATTTGCAATAAAGAACACCATGTAAAGATTATCAAGATGTATAAACATTTAGAATAACTTGCATCAGACATTCAAGTTGACATCAACATCAACTTTATAACTTGTAGACGACAAGAAATAGATACAAATACAACCTTCTCTTCTTCTGTGCTCCTAAGAAAGCAGGAAAATGCATCAATAAATGAACCTCCGCAAGGACCATTTTTCAAATCAGCAACACAAGGACAATCCAAAGCTCTCTGTACCTTCACATCAATTGACTGCACCACCACAATAGTATTTCACTGACGACCTATAGTGAATCAAATAGATGACTAATGCTAAAAGCATCTGCCTAGAAGCAAAAGGAAGGGCCATACCTCTTCAGTGTCATCCCCATTAAATGACATAGCCTCTGCACATTTCAATAATGTGACATTAGAACAATACAATATGGAAGGGACTGCAGTGGCTGCGTGAGATAAATGACCACATCAACGAATACTAGCACAATATCAGCATGAATGGGTAGAGTATTATAGTATATGTCGGTGCTCTAGCCTAAGATATCGGGATTAGTATAAAAGAAACGAACTAGCCATGGTACTTCAGGACAAGGATTACACATTACTAGATGCCCTAAACTATCAAAAAAATCCGAGTATCGCTGGGCCTAAGTTGTGCTACACTTCACCAATGCCCCATGTCCCCATCCAAAATCAATATTTTCAAGCTAGGAAGACCAATCGCAACTGCAACTCAACGAGTACGGACGAGGGAATCGCCACCAACCCATAAGATTAGAAAATCCAAAGGCATAGCGCATACCTGCAGCGAGCGCCTCGAGGGAGGAAGACGCCGGGGCAGGAGAAGGCGGTGACGGTTCCCCGACGGGCGGTGAAGACTCCGCCGCCGGCGAAGTTGGATGGCTCTCGACTTGTCCCATGGAGAGGGGTCGCGCAGCGGCAGGAGCGAGCGGCGGCCAGCCTCGTCGCTTCCGCGGCAGGTAGCGGCAGCGAGAGCAACCGGGCGGCGGGGTCGGTTGAAAGGGCGGTCAAGTCAGCCGGTGATGCCACCAATGTCTCGATTGGTCTTCGCAGGCGAACTTGGTAGACCCGGGTTCGGCACGTGCCAGCCGTACGATCGCGTTGAGATTCTCCTGGCTCGTGGGGCAGTCTTATTGGGCCACAGCCCAACACGATACCCATGGGCTGGCCCGTCGCGAGTGTAATTTGCCCGGATTCTGTAAGATGGCCCCAGTTTCAGTCACTCGCGACTTCTCTTGTTCTCTTCCTTCCCCTAAACCTCTGATTCGCCGCTCGGCCATTCAGGGAGGTGTGCGTGTTCCATTCCGGGCCGCCGCGATGGTTGGAGGCGGCAAGCCGCTGGGCGACAGCGTGTTCGCCGGCCACGCGGCCGCCGGTGCGGCGGCGATAAGTGCCTCCGCCATATCCGTGCACCCCCTCGACACCGTCAAGACCCTGCTCCAGGCGAGCACCCGGCGGCCCCCACCCGCCTTTTCCTGTTGCTATACTGGTTTCTCCTTTTCAACGTCTGATTTGGGGTTTGCTCTGTGTTTTTGTTGCCTGTGCAGCTTACCGCGTCGGGGAAGAAGCAGAAGATGGGGCTCCGCCAGGTTGTGGACCGGCTCATGGCCGCCTCCGGCCCTGCAGGTTTGTTCGCTTGCGGTTGCTAGAGATCTTTGGTACAGGATTGTGTATTGCGATTGTAGTGTTGCATCCTGTTTCGGGTATCTACCAAGCCGTGAGAACTGTTTGATCTGACTGGTTAGGTGTCATGCTATCAGTTGTTAAATTTGACAGTTGGGTTGATTGTTTCGAGTGACTGACAAAACAAGACTATCTATTTCTGAAGACAAATTGAAATAAAGCAAGCATACATAGCCTTTTTTTGGTTTTTTATGGACATCTATGAGTCCAAGTGTTAAAGATCAGAAAGTCAATGCTTGTTGGATGAAGAACTGTTGCTCTACTTAAGCTTATTGTTAATGAGCTCTTGTTGTACTTAAGTTTCCAGGTGTACAACCAAGATTTTTCCCCCAAATTGTTGTCACCTGTTCCATGTAAATTTTCAAGGAGTGGGAAATGTAGAAGCCTTTTGTTTTCTAATTCATGGATGATGGTTTCATATAGAGATATGTGTTTAAGTTCATGTATGAAATTGCCATCTTCTAAATTTGTTATATCTTTTCAAGGTCTTTATGGTGGCATTGGATGGTCTGTAATGGGTAAGCTGCCTGGTTTAGGAGCGCGTTTTGGAACCTATGAACTTTTAACAGCCTTCTATAAAGGTATGCATTTGTTCTTGTACTATTCGTTGCTTATTATGGGAGCATTTACATTGCATGTTGATTTCGTACCTCCGAAGAATTTTACTACATTGTTTTGTCTTTTTCCATGAGATGAAACAGGCTACAAGTCAGTATGAACTGCATTAGTTTCCTGGTAGCTCAAAGTAACTTTAGGATCTTATTTACCTATACTGGCAAGCTGATTCTTGAAAGGATAAATTATCTAATATTACTGGGTACACTTAACTAATTTGAGTCTCTAATGCTCCAACTGACAGTGCAATGACAATCAATCTCTGTGTTGTATGTGTATTGGCAGATGGGAGGGAGGACGACTATGTTTACTATTCTGAGGCTATGTTGGCTGGCATAGCTGCTGGTGCTGTAGAGGCTGTTTGCTGTACGCCATTTGAACTTTTCAAACTCCGGAACCAAGTTAGTGCTGTAATACCTTCAAAAGCAGTGGGCCCTGCAAGTATTACACAAGAATCATTTCCACTGCTTTCCAAACTGTTGCCTGGTTATGTTCCTGACATGAGGGTATGGAACAGCACGGTGAACCTTCTGTCTGATCTTTCTCCGAAGCATCCTAACATGCTGGGTGCCCTGAAACAACACCCATGGATGCTTACTGGCTCTGGGAAGCCCCCATTACCCTCTGACGTCCAGCTACCTTCTCGAGTGATATCACTAGAAGGCTGGGGTGCTCTGTGGAGAGGGCTTAGACCAGGGATAGCTCGAGACTGTGTCTTTGGTGGTATGTTCTTCTCAACTTGGCAATTTATACACACAGCAATGCTCACTTGGAAGGCAGTTAATATGAACCCTGAACCAAGGTAATGGAATCATGCCGACCTATCTGATTTGGAAGGTAGTGATAGGAATAATGTCATAACTAAATTCTGTGATGCATTAGCATTTTAGTTTATTTTTAAGCTTTATTTATCTTCTCAGGAAATTACAAGAAGCAGGCCCTGTGCATCCTGTAGCTTCTAGTGTTGCTGCAGGCATATCAGGAGTGGTGGCAGCTGCTGCTTCACATACGTTTGATACTGCAAAAAGTCGTTCAGAATGTAACGTTGTACCTAAAGTATGTGCCTGTCCCTAATATGAATCGTTTCTCCTCTGTTTACTTGTGCAATACTGTAGTTCCTGTCCTTCTGAATTTGGACTTGCATTTTTCGTTGTTTGTAATACGCATTATTTCTGTTCATTTGTTCTCTTGCAGTATATCGCAATGGAGCGGAAGTTTCTTAAATGGACAGCACCAGGAACATGGATAGAGAGAAAAACAGGAATTTCGCCTGCTGATAGGAATGTTTTGTTCCGTGGCATTGGATTACGAATGGCCCGTAGTGGAATTGCTTCGTTTGTACTTGTCGGGTCGTACTATCTAGCTGTAGATTACGTCTCATAGATGACATGTAGAAACATCAGTGTCCCTGATGATTTTTTTTCTTTTTGTTTTTGCACTTCATGACTATCTCCATTCACTGAATGATCAGGAGACATAAATTTCCCGGCAACCCTGATAATTTGGTTCGTGTTCATCTCATCTGAACTAGTTGAATTAGCTTTGAGTCATCCAAGGTGCGCCTGTCTTATGCCTATGCAAATGTTTATGATAAACAGACTCGAAGGTGACCATTTTTTGGTCTGAGGCAGACCACAAAATAATAAAGAGAAAAATGTTCTGTTTACAGTCCTTCTAGTATGATTAAATTTGACAAAGCTATTGCTGGAGTGCACCTGAAATAAAACAGGGTGAAAACTGCGGCATGAAGCACCAGGATCAAAGAACGGTCAATGGAAACATTTCCGTTATCAGAAGAAGAATCGCCTGTACATTGCCCTTCAGATTTTCTTCAGGCCTTGCTAATATTTTGCTTGATTTTTTTTCGACATCTAATTTTGTTTGAAAATATTTTGTACACTTCATTGGTAACCACGTTCAGCTTTGACATGGCAGAATCTTTGGTTCGTCCATTCTCTTCAGAGCCAAGCTCATTCCGTTGAATATATACACTTTACCGGTGGCTGTCTTCATTGTTCCAAACTGGATCTAACGGAGGAAGATCATAGTCTTCAGGTGTTAGGGCCAGTGCAAAATCTGGCAGCGGAGGTGGTTTGCCGATGACCCTGCATGTTCCACAAGATAAATGACACATCAGTCATGGGGTTCACAGTTCCCTGCAGTTTGTTTTGTGGTGAGTGCTTCTTGTTGATTATTCTTACTTTTCTTGGGTATACAAGTCCTGGTTGATTCGGACCTTGCTTGAAGCATCTTTTGGAACCTTGTCAAACAAATATTTAGCTGTTCCGAATGGAGTAGGGCTCCTGCAAAGTTACAGGTCTGTCAGTCTCATGATTCTGAATAGATTATTATAATTCACAGAAACACCTGTCCCTTAAACAGATAACAGATCACGAACTCATCTTGGTAAAATGGTAATTGGCAAATTTCTCAATGCGTGATGAGTAGTAAACTACTGTCTAGATGTCTCACCTCGATGTTGGTGGAGTTGCATGGAAGGCTTCCGAAACCCTCTTGCTTTCTTTCAGGAATTCCTCTGAAGCCTGGAGCGCAGCAATTGCCATTCCATGGGATTTCTCTGTATTTCCCTCATCAAGAATCAAACCGTGAAAATAATACGCTGCAGCCTAAGATAAACATGTAAAGATACATCAGCGAAATATTAACACTTACACAACAAATTAGAGCCAGCAACATAAACAATTATCAGCTTAGCTTATGCACCTTTGCTTCAACATATTTCCACTTGACAAACAGAAGATGTTTTCTTCCCCATCCATCTGAAACAGGAAGCTCTGGAATGCTATCTTGAACCTGGTGCCAATATTTGACCATCTCACAGGCTAAGCGTCGTTTTACTGCTAGAGTGGCCTTTGGGCTATCAATTGCAAGCCCAAGCTGCATGTCTACTCCCTGTAGAAGTTCACTGTGCTCAGGACCAAATAATGAGATAAATAGTGATAAACAGAATGCTACTAGCTTTCTTCTGCAGTACACAGCAACATATTTTATATAGACTATACCAAATTGTACAGTATAAATATAGCAGCCTATATACAGTATGTTGCTTCTGTGCTTCAGCAAAAATAGCGAGCACATTGTTCAAATGACATGCAGGCATGATATCTTCAGCATTCTTGTCTTCAAAAGGACTTCATCAAATCAAATGGATTGTGCACTAAAATCATAACAGAAATCAAGGAGACTGTACCTGTCCCAGAGCTTGCAGGCTAAAAGCTTTAAGATTCCCTTCAGCCAGGTCTACTGGAAGTTGTCTCCTGAAATCCACATTTGAAAGGGAAAATTGAAGTAGATGTTTTCAACTTTGAAGCCCTATACTACCAGTAAGCTCCTCAACAATAAAGTACCTTAGTTCCGGTGGAATCCGCGGAAGTACTTGTCGAATTGCGTAGTCTAAGTAGCCAGCTGCCTTCAAAAAAACATCGACAGTGGCCCGTCTACTTTCTGCAGAACATCGGAAAAATATGTTGCCTAATCAGTTGATTGATACTTTTCTTTGATCTAATTTAAATGCATTAAGTTGGAACAGCAGTTTCTATGTAGACAGTTTGGATATACGGTTAACAGTTGTAGTACCTTCAGAAACTCGTGGTGCATAACCATCGCCATATGATCTAGGTAGGAGGAGGGAGTTGGCTTGCAGCAAGCAGACCATTGCCATCAAATGCAGCACAGATAGCACCTCGTACCAGGCATCTGCCATGACCGTCTCCTGCAATCAAACAACTGACCTTAGATACAGCTAAAGGAGCACAATTAGTTCACTGGAATACTGCTGGACAATGGACATACCTCAGCATTATCCTCTTGATTAGTCCAGATAAACTGTACTTTGTGCCTCAACAAATTACCTGAACATTTTGCAGGCTGAATCCATCAAGACCACAAGATTGTGAACCAATACAGGAATTGGGAAGTATAAAACTGCAGTAGCTTCTCACCTTCTTTCACTAGTCCTAGCAGAACTGGCAAGTAATCTTCAAGGGCCTGTAACAGATTGGCTGTGCTCGAACCTGCAGACGCGAACCACAGCAATCCAAAGGTCAGCTCTGAAGTTCTCAGCTTTATAGACAAAAACAGGAAACAATTCTGTAGTTCTACCCCACCCCTAACGCACCGTGCCGTGTCGCCGTCTTTCGCCTCGGCTTCAGCGCCGCCGCTGATTCTTGCATTGCCATCTCGACGACCCGCGCTCTTAGAGCCGACAGCCTCTCCACGACGCTCCTATCCAAGTGCCCGTCGAGCGCTTGGGCGAAGTCGACGCTCCTCGGCACCCGGAGTCCCGGGAGGAACACGACCACGTCGCCGACGCTCCCCAGCCGTCTTCGAGGCCCGCCGGCGTCCTTCTGGCTCGACACCCCGCATCCCATGGTTGTACAGCAGCCTGCTTACTGCAAGCACAACGGATCAAACAGCAACAACAGAACGACGTCAGGAACTGGACAACCCAAAAGGTCATCCAAAGAATCTGTGGCAGAAACAGAACGTGATTACTGAAACAGACGATGATTCGGGGACTGTTTCAGCAGAAGGAATTTTGAAAGAGATGTTCCGGTGAAATGATAGCACCAAAGATTGTAACTTGTAAGCAAGTACAACCAATTTGAGGGGACACGATGGAAAAGGAACGAAATGATAAAAAGCTCATACCTTTGCTCTTCCTTTGCGACGGCCTTTCCGGGATTCTTCGGACAACAAGCACCGCCCAAATCGAAGCCTCCTCCACTATCTCTCTGCTTCCTGCCGCTCTCTGCACATCCAACACAAGTAAGCAAGCAGCGGAAGGACAAAACGTAGCAACTCTTATCCTTTAAAGACTCGTAGGGGACCAATAATCAACATCGGAACAGGAGTGCAACTTGGCGTAATGTACGGACAAATTGGCATACTTTTGCACAGAAAAAAGGCTTTATTTCTGGTAGAACAGCGCCAAGTTGTGCCGTCCGGAAAATTAAAGAAAACGCCTATGCTGCTTGCGCTAGTGCGACTAGTAGGCGAACAATGCATCACCGGATATTTAGGCTCGATACCCCTACTGTAATATTGAAATGATAAAGTGCACTGAAAAGCTGCTCAAAGATCGTGATTCGAGCTGAAAATCCAGAGGAAAACGAGGAGTCACCTAATCTTGACGCCGGAAGGAAACGTCACACGCGCTACACTTTCTTGTTGCAGAGCGCGGGCACGATTCGTTCTAGAACGAATTGGAGAAATAAAGCAAGGGGATCGAGGAGAAGCAGAACTCAACTGATCGAGTGTGGACGCGAGGTGCGGGAAGAAGAAGGCTATGGAACTTCTTGCTGGTGAGCTGGAGGGGCAAGTCAGAGAGAGAGAGGGAAGAGGACGAGAGAGACGAGAGGCTTACAGGGATGACCTGTGTCTATTTAAAGGGGCAAAGTTTCTCTGCGCTGATGCAAATGCAATCGAGCCCTCAATTATTAGGCGCACAGCTGGTCAGCCCGCACGGAAACTAGCTATAAGAAAAGATCTGGTGATTCATGGCACCTGCCCTCGAGTCCCCTACACTTGTGCAAGACAAACTTGTGATCTCCCCGCCTGCACGAAACTGGGGGTTTATCACGTGAACTACCAGGGGATTCCTCCCTCTGAAATAATCTAGTGATCTACCAGGCGAGACACCTGTATGGCTGCATCCAGTCTTGAGAATAAAATAATGTCGGTCCCCTGCTACGAAAATCATTGTCTCATCATGCATGTTCAAACTCTCATGAACACAAACAGAGAGAAACTTGACCGGAGTAGTATTAAGGTAGGCGCGCATTTCTTCTACGCTTCCCTGTTCGTCCTTGATTCTGAGAATACTGAAGCGCAGACTTAATCCGTTTCAAAAATCCCATATACTGATATTAAGATGATTCCGGCACATATGCGTTTGAAATTCAAAGGTAGTGACGTGCGCTTATGTGTTGTACTAGCGGTTTCTAACTTTTCAAGTTTGGGCATAGATAACGACTGTGTTGAGTGTATAGTAAAATACACTACCGCTGTACATGAAACCCTTATTTTTTAGTATGTGTTGCAGGCCTGCCCTACGTCACGACATAACCAACTCCAGGGTTGGATCACGGTGTGACATAAACACCGGTTGTTTAACGCACCGGATCAGTTTAAATATAAGACACGGATGCCACCCCTAACCATAGTATAGTTAGGTTCTGATGGCTACACATTTGGGGTGTTTTGGTCTTACTAAAGTGTCAGAGCTTAAAGGCTCCTGATGGAGCTACGCACTCAACCCTGCTTAACCATAAATTATTATTTTAATTGCAACTACTCCTTTCATGTTTTCTTTCTCAGCTTGAGGCTCTGATCACTTTTCTATGCTGTGGTCGTGATGCAAACAACCGACGCAGTGACAGTGATCCACCGGTCCACGAATGCAAAGATTCTTCAGACCAAACAGTATCGTTTCAGCAAATCTGCACACATGCGCTGCAGATTTACTAGATGCAGATGCTGTTCTCACACAGACACACACTGGCCTTTGTCCGGGCAAGATGCGTGCGTTTTTTGTTGTAATGTGGAAGAAGCATAATGGTCGGACTTGGGAGCATGATGCACCAACCTCTGATAATTGCGGCTGTCATCAACCATGTGTGTCATTTTCGTGCCGAAAGGGGAAAGCCAGCCGCGGCGCTGGAGTGCTGAAACGGCCTTCCTCTTTATGGATAAGCTCACCTGCACCCTTAGCTTGAAAACAAAGTTTAGGCTTGGGGATCTAGCGGCCCATGCCCGACAGAGCTCCTAAATCCTGCGCACATACACAACAATGGCGTGGTCAGTAGCAGTGTAACCGGATCTTAATTAAGCCTGTGTCAACCTCTCATGTCTTTCTGTCTAAAGCATTCCAGAGATAGTTATAAGACCCTTCAAAGTCTGATCTGTTTTGGTTGATTGCGCAGACAGTCTTTGCTTTGATGGACAAGCCAACGAACAGTGCTAATAACAACACACGCAACATACAGTGGTTACCAGAGTGCTGTTAGCATCTCTAGGGCCAAACATATACATGCCTGATACCTCACGTTGCGTACCAAAATCCTCTCTCTCTAAAAGCGCGAAAAGCCGCCCATGCTACAAGAGCTTTTTTTTTCCTCATGGCCTTTTTTCGTTGGGCGATGATAATGCCAACGTCTCTCAACAAGAAAAAGCGCCGGGCGGGTTTGGGCCCTAACCGAAGATTGTGGACGGTATCTTATCTGCCGCCTCCTTTCCTGTTGCAGTTAGTCGCTTGATGCACCTCGACTTTTTTCTGCATGCGTCTTCTGCTCGAGGGAGGGGCATCAATCAGCACCTTCCAAAGAGAAAAAGCAACAGTGGGTGGGCGGAGAATTGAATTTCAGCTACCCAATAATTGCGGAACTAAAACAGCTGCACGATCGCGCATTACCTCAGCGAGAGGGAGGGAGGCCGTCGCTGAACTGTTGGCAACAACAGGTGGCGCCATCCCGGCTGGTTCCCGCGCGCTGATGTGTAGTGATGCGTGGTTTCACGTGAGGTTCGTGCATAAACAAATGCGCGGGCGGGCGGTCTCGGCCAGACAAGTGGCGGCTGCTTCCGGCGGCAAGCTAGCTACGCAGGCAGGGCCCCCGTATGTTGACTTGCACGGTACGCGTGAGGCCCCAAGTGGCGCGGCTTGATATGGCCACCGCACCGGCCGGGAAATATCTCCGCGAGGGTGTGGACGCCGGGGCGGCCACGCACCACGTTGGTGGTGGTGGTAAGTAGCTAGTCAATGAATAATAACGTGATCTACGTAAGTAGGTCGTCACGTGGCTCGTGGGCCGGCGTGCTGGGGTCCGTAACGGATGATGAGCGCGGTACGTGTGGTTGAACGGAACCCGGCGTCGTTTTCAGCGGTAATTTGCGAAGTTTTTGTGGACTCCTAAGCATGAGATTGACTGGACTACCAGACGTCCAGACGGTACTTCTGTTCGTGACACCGCCCTTACTGAGAGCCGAGAAGAAAGAACGCTGCTGCGGTACTCTGCTTACCCGGTCGGTGAACTGGAATTGCAACGTACAGTGGTGCGGATACAATCAATCAAACCAGTTACGATGAGTCTCTACGAGCAGCTGAATTTCGCTGTCACACGCCCGATCTCTGGAAGATTCTAGAAAAATCGGGGAAGAAGAACATGAGGTCAAACGAAGCAGTCGGAGCTTCCAAGCAGCAGCAGCCGCCGGAGCACCCACGGCGCGACGCGTAGCAAGGCTAGCTACCAGGACACCCTACTACTACTACACACGCAGTCAAAACCTGAAACCGAGCTTTCGGTTGGACCCAGCCGGACCGGACGGCAGCTGTATCTCCGGCCGTAAGTATCCGGAAAAAAGCCATGGTTTGTCCGCTAACTAACTGCCTTGGGTCCCCGCGCGAGACGGGCCACATCAACACGTACGTGTGCGCGCGGCGGCGTCGCCGTTTCCCTCGGCAGCAGGGCAGCGCCCGCGCGTCGCTGCCTTCCAAAAGCAGATATCGAGCGCCCGGCCCGCGCACGCCGTGGCTGTCACGTCGCCCGCCGCTCGCCGCCACGCGGGCCGCGCGCGACGGTCGCTCATTGAATTGCGGCGGCGTGGCGGCACGCCGTCCTCCCGTGGGGCGCCCTGGGTCGGCTGGCATGCATTGCATGGGCCGCTAGCTCGATCGGTCGTGTCTCGTGTGCTCTGCTTGGTCCGTTCCGCGTGGCCACGAGAAGATGAGGTGGTGGTGATCTGTCTGGTGGCCCGGGCGTGCCAACTGCACGCGCGGAGACTTGTTTTCGAGTGCAGACTCCAGTCGAACGGACGACGGCGCGCATGGGCCTGGCACCAGGCAGCGCCCTGTAAGATTTTTTTACGAGTGCTACAGTGGTAAGAGTATTCGCCGTCGCCATTTCGCCACGATATTTTTTTTTTTACGAAAGATCGGCAACAGGCAGGGCTGGCGGGATGTGAAGCTTCGACAGCGAGGCGATGCGGCGTGCCAGCCTCAAGTGCCTGGCAAAGCATTTGGGACGTGGTCGTTCTGGACTGAAACTGAGACCAACGAAACGTGAGGGCGACGGGCTTGGCAGGATATTGTTGGAATAACCTGAGCCTAGTCCAAGCCATTTCCTTGGACACGAACCGATATTTCAGGATGTGACGTAATCTTGACGTCAGTGAGTCTGGTATTTTTTTTATAAAAAATAGATATATATTGGTATTCTTTTAACGTTTTTCTAAAATCAAAAATATATTAAAATTTCAGCCACAATATGGAGCGATACATAGAGCCTGTCTCTTGTTATAAACTCCCATACAAATTGGGGGGGGGGGGGGGGCTATGAAATCACAAAAGCAAACTCATGCACACAAACACACACACACATATCAGAAGGTCATGATATTCTATTAACAATGTAATCACTCAAACCTATAGATGGATTATAATTTTCCTAAGCGCAAATACAATCATAAACACGTATAACCTCTTTACAAGATATCAAATTGATATATCTTCTAACGACGAAATCAAATTGAAGGTGTCTCTTTATTAGTGAAGTCATGTCCAATAAATGAATTAGTCTTATATTGAGCATAGAATAACATTTACGACTAGCTTGTTTGTTGGCACATGAGGATTTGTCATGTTCGACCACAAAAGAAACTAGCCAAAGTCAATTCCTACCTAAAGGCGGATCTAGGGGTGCACACGCCCCTATCACAGTATTTTGAAATATGAGATACAATTATTGTGTTCTGACAATAGGATTTAGGACATAGTTACACCAAAATTTAGAAATATTTGAATAATAGTAAGACTTTGATAAGATGTTACTTAGCTCCATTAATTTTGAAATAATAATAATGTATGTATCGGAGTTCTAATCCTTCAACTTTTTACTCCAACCAAAGATTTAAGATCAATTCTTCACTCATGATTTGGCATTGAAACAAGAAACCTCATGGGAGCATTGTTTTTTTATGTAGCACTTCTGCATCAAAGAAAAATGTGTCTGCTTTTATTCAGTAATCCACATGTAATCATAGACATCTTCTCTTTATCTTGCAAGCAAGCACATTGAGTGATGATCATTGAGTAATTGCAAGAAAGCACATTTCTATGTAGCACTTGATTAGGTTGCTTCTTTCTTAAACAGTTTGCATTTATGAAGTGATGATCATTGAGTAATAAAAAAAAAGAGTGATGATCATAGAAATAAGGAATCACAAAGACCAATACCTCCTCCTAAGCGATAAGTGATACTAGTTTGTTTCTATGAAATAACTGTAGGGGAAGTTCCCTAGAGTGGTAGGGATATGAATATTGGGACTTGTTAATTTTCAGTTGATTGAAAGTTAAGACAATTTTCAATCACTGTTTAGAGTTATCAGATCTAGATCTAACAATTTACAATTATTACATTGATAATTCTAAAAATATAAATTAATAAACCATTGACTGAAAACTTTCAATTAATTAAAGGCTAGAAAATATAATAAATATATGGTGGTACGTGGTAGTTTCCTTTCCTACATGTGGCCTAGTGTTTGACAATTGACACGGTCATTTCACTCTTCTGTTCTTAAACAGATCCGCATAGAAAATTCAACTGATGAACATTGTGAGCTTTCTTCTGTGAATTTATAAGTTCTTTATTTACAAGGAAAGATAGTAATATAGAAAATGATACCTTAAAAGAAGGACGTGTCCATGAACGCTGTTTGACATAAATATTCAATTCCTACGCAACTCCTCCACATAAATGTTGTTTCTTAATTCTTACACCGTTCATCGCGTATTCAGTTGGCACCCGTGGCCCTTGGCTCGTATCTTTTCGTAAGCATGTCTATCGTTGTAGCTGCGACGTTGCTGTGTTCATTATCGTGGTCTTGTGGTGGAGCGGCACAGCCGGGGAAGGATCGAGGAATTAGAGGACGGAGGCAACTTGTTTGAGGTTCAGGATCTAGTATTTGTGCCCCACGAATAGAACTGAAAAGAGACGGCCGCAGGGAAGACGAATGACCCCTCCACTTAGGCCGTGAGGCGGCAAGCGGGCCTACTTGTCTCAAATTGCACAACAAACAGGCCCTCTTTGCGTTCTGAAATGAAAGCAGACTCAAAGTTCTTTCTTTAACGAAAATAGGCCCAAGTAGGCCCTATCTCGAGCGACACATATGCTGCAATTGCACGAGAGAGATGGTGGTGCCATTAGGGCCATATGCAGAGATGGTTAAGGGGAGTTTTATTGTTGTTATTAGTGCTATAGCGATAAATCGTATATAACAATAAAACTCTTGCCCAGGACTGTGATATTCTTAGAATGAAAGTAGCCTCAGATTATCGAAGTGTCATCATCAGTATAAATGGAATACCTAGGCGTAATTCTATGTTGGTTCTCCATAATATTCAGGAGACGTCCAAATCTTTTTGACCGTGTGCAATTTGTACACGGAGGTAAGGACTGTAATATGGAGGCAGGGGCTCATACTTTAGGTAAATATGCCTTTACTCTTGGAGCCGATCGGCGTGTGTGGCTTGGTTCCCATCCTGTGTTTTTGTGGATGTAATCGTTTGGATGGAGAAATAAAATCCTTACTTTCCTCTCAAAAAAAATGAGAAAAATGCAATTGTTCTTTTTTTAGAGAGAGAGATCCGCGCGAGATCGCCCAACATTCCCAGCCCCAACACCCAAACAGGCGCGCCAAAACTCTCGTGCGCCAGCCAGCAGTCACCCATGCGAGATGTGTCCCCGGCTCGCGCGCGGCCTCGTGCTGAACCGCCGCTGACCCGTCCGGGAATCGCAACGATCTATTTGCACAGAGAAGCGCACTAGTGATACGGGCGAGCGGCAGTGTTTATCGTCGCCTTCCCCGGGCCTAACCTGCCTGACTGGGAAATCGGGAAAGGGTTGGATCGGAGAGAGTTATATATTCCACCGCCCACACTGCACCTTGCCTGCCCTGCACCAGTCAGCAAACTCACCACAACCCGACGCTCCAAGCCTGCAGCACGAGCAGAAGAGAGTTGAGAAGTCGGGCTGGGCACGGAGGCAGAGCTAGAGCTAGCCCCAGCTAGCTCTGTTTTCGCACCGTTTTCACTCTTCAGCTCCACAATGGCTGCGGTGGTGGTGGCCGTTGAGGCCGCCGGCGTTGGCGCCGCGGCGGCGGGCAGCGACTGCAGGGGCAGGTACCTGGTGAGGAGCCTGTACTGGAGGCTTCGCGCTGGCATCCGGCGGCTGCACTCGGCGCGGACCGGCAGGTGGCGCAGGGGCAGGTTCAGCTTCCACTACGACGCCCTCAGCTACGCGCTCAACTTCGACGACGGCGGCGCCGCCGCCGCCCACTTCGTGCGGTGACTTGACGTACCCAGGGGCGATTAGCGCCGCCGTGTGTTAGTTCTCATGTGCAGGATCGAGTAGCGGAGGTGTGTGTTGCAGTGGCTAGTGGACACAGCTTTGTTGCATATCTGTTGTTCCATCGTGTTGTGCGTTGAGAGAAAGAAACAATCCTCGTCTGCTCTTCTTATTGTTTTCATGAATTAGAGAACATCAGAGATAGAAACAGTACTCCGTATGAAGTATGCAGCAGCAGAAGAACATGATCTCTGTAGTGTCCATTAGTATGGAGATGATCCGAGTACGAAATCCTTACTCATCAGTTCTCATGAATCAAACATGAAACACCGAACAGCATAAACAGATCAGCGGCTTTGGCGCTCCAGCGGTGTTAGTTCATACGGAAAGTTCTTTCTTCAAACCGTGCCGGGCGGGCTATCGCTGTCTCTTTTTCTTGGAAATGACGGTGTAGATTGCATATCAGAACGGAGGGTAGGTTGTAGCTTGTAGGGAGTTTGCCCATCTCCGGATGGGATC
Source organism: Eleusine coracana subsp. coracana (assembly GCA_032690845.1). Classification (NCBI taxonomy): domain Eukaryota; kingdom Viridiplantae; phylum Streptophyta; class Magnoliopsida; order Poales; family Poaceae; genus Eleusine; species Eleusine coracana. The sequence goes on from CM064424.1 coordinate 7,844,597, forward strand.
AAAGTTCACACCGGAGTCAAAGGTGACGACGCCAGAGTCACGATCTCTTCGGGGTGCGGGCAAAGTGGTGGAGGTGCTAGTCGAATCTGGGGAATTCTATCTCGCAAAAGGAGCAAAAGGGTGAAAGTGAAAGGACTCTCGTTGCCTCCATTCCTCTGTAATTCTGACCTTTATGCATCACGCTCTGTCTGCTGAAAGAAGAAAAGGAGAGGGGCAAAAGGAGCGGAAAATGAACAAGTCACCGTCACGATTTGCTTCAGTCATGCCTTGATGAGAGATTGCTCTGGATAATTTCGAACTGATAAAAGCGTTCTCACCTGAAGGCTGAAATCCTCCCTAACCTATGAAGCCTGATAAGAATCCAGACATGACACACGTCGTTATTCACCATTCACATCAAACAGTTCTTCCTTTTTCTTTTTTGCGAAGGATCAAACAGTTCTCCCTATCTATCACCAACAATGGTGTCGCCGTTTTCTGCACGCAGACACCAACCCACCACATTAGAACAATGTTTTTAGTCCTCACCATGCTTGAATGAGGTAAGTGGTATAGCGGTCAACACAGTATAATGTATAAAAAAAAGAGGCAAGGAAGATGAAATCTGCTATAGTGCTAAAAAAAGGCCGCTAATGCGAATGAATAAGAAAACAATGGAGATGCGGGGGATCGAACCCCGTGCCTCTCGCATGCAAAGCGAGCGCTCTACCATTTGAGCTACATCCCCTTCGATGTAATTGATCTATTTTGTGCATTAATCAACTATAGTAATGATAGGGGCTAGAGTTGGTCTTTTGCCTTTTCCGACAAGGCCCATAGTATACTGCAACAGCCCAGCCCATGCGACTCAGCATCGATGATTTTCAGTGTTACTGGCCCAACTTTGTCATTGCCCGATACTCATCGATTGACGAGTGAATGGGCCAAATTTCTATGGACCATTTTTCTGACTCGTTGACTTTTGAGTTGTATTCCCTTCAAGTCAATTTTTCTTTCACCTATGCAGAAAACAAGAGTAAATCGACTTAAACTCTGACTTCACAGTTCAAAAAGATCGAAACAAGAAGAATTGACTTCATGATAACTCGCTGGTGGCGCCAGTGCCATACTCAAGAAGGGGTAATTTATATCCCCAAAGGAAGAGGAGCAACCATCACAAAAAAAAAAAAAAAACAAGTGATGATGAAACGTCCATCCAAATCCTGGCGCGATACCAGGAACACATGATCTTTGCTAACCGACCTCGGAACGAGATGGGCAGGTTCGTCCTAATGGAGCGAAGATTTCCGCAATCGACAGCTGGTCCATGCAGCATTTTCCCACGTCCTACTCCCATCTTCGTGCAGCGAAGCAGGGAGAGCGTCACAAGTGTCGCCACGCCGGTGCATCGCGAGGCCCATGACCGCCGGCCGAAACAAAGGGGAACACGGTTTAGTTGTTGGGAGCTTTCTTTCTAATAATCAGCATAACTTAAGTCCCCGCGTATGAATCGTCAGTTCCAGTCGGTGCATGGAGCCATGGATTGGTGGCTTTTGTGGATTTGGAACATCGGTGGACAGCTCTACGGTCTGATTGGCGTAGTTTTGATTATGTAGTATCGTCTTGTATTTTGTGCTCCAAAGTGTGAGGAAGGGGCTTTCTTTGGTGTGTTAAAAAAAGGGGGGGCTTTCTTTGGTGGAATTTTGCTGTCATGCCGGTCTTTATTGTTAGCTCATACCTATAACATTCTAGAAAACAAATGGCAAAAGGAGAAGAAAAAAATATGGAACTTGCTAATTTTCTAGAAAATAAATTTTTTGGTCAAGGCTTTCATACAGGTCTAGCTGGTCCTCTTGCCTTCGGCATAAGTTCCAAATTGCCTTTGAACTACTGTCTCCGATTTTAATTTGGTGAGGCTGGTTAGTGCAACGCCAATAAACAAAAACTGGGGGGAGTATAAACTAAAGCCGGAGTAGAGTTGAGAAAGGTAATTTGAGATCAGTTTTTCAAATGAAAACGGTGGTATGTCTTAATTTTCTCTGTATGCCGTGGTAGTTTCTAGCTCTTCAGAGGCAATGTAGCGACTTGTTTTGTTCAATATGAGAATACATGATGCATTAAGGGTGTGTTCGTTTCCTGCTTGCTAATTTTTAGACCTGTTCTATCGAATATTAGAATACTAATTAGAAATAATAAATATAGATTAATGATAAAATCCATTCCATAACTCACTCACTAAATGATGAGACGAGTCTAACCTAATTATGTTATGATTAGATAATGTGATGCTATAATAAATATCTACTAATGATGATTTAATTAAATTTAGTCTCGTAAATTAGCATCAACTATATAATTAGTTTTATATTTAGTTTATATTTAATCATCACATTTAGCATTTGAAGGATTTATATGTTAACACAAAAATTTAGACCATAGAAAACGCCCTATTATCTTGAGTTATGAAAACTGTATACAGATAGCGGCATTAACATATAGATCCTTCTTCCACAAAATCTTATGGGACCACAAACAGTTAGAGAGTTCGTTGCATATGGACGAGCTAAGAGCAAATCAAGGAATTGGTTAGCTGATTCATCGGTGACACTAACTGCAACAGGAAACCAAATTTGGCGGGGCCTAAAACCACCAGGCACCAGGCCGTGTCGGCAACGCAAAATACCCTTTCACTTGATCTGATTTCTTTTAGGCCATCGCGTTGCATGTATGCAACCAAAGCTTGTGATTGGGAAACAACAATGCATAACTTAACAAAAAGCTTTTGCCGTAATGCGCTCAAGTGCATGCGAGCCTTTTGTATGATGCAGTTTAGTTTGCCCATCCTCATCTGCCACATGGTGGAGGCCATCCGTGATTACGATCATGTCCTAATCTATACTAGCTCTCTGTTCTGTCCTGTTGCTTTCTGATTGTAAACTTGTAACCGAAAGAACAATTGGTTTTGGCCTTTACGTTTGCAGTTTACACCACTAATGACCCTTGCCCCCTTCTCCTTTTGTACCACGCACTGTGAAGCAAAAGACAATCCAATGTTCTAAAGTTGGAGAGCTCAGAAAAGTAAACGTCGTAAATGTTCTAGTGGTTTGCACGAGTCACTAGAGCCTACTTGAGCTCAAGGATTAAGAAAAAGAACAGCAGCCGAGCTCTTCAATGTTTGAATCGACAACGAAACGAGCAAGGTAAATATTCAGTTGGTGATTCTTGTGTCCAAGTCGTAGTGGGATCCTAGTGGGCCTTGCTCAGAGTTTATTTCGATAGCACTTTGTTCCTTACTTCAACCTGTATTGATAATTTTAGGATTAACAATCGGGCAATTATGACTACTCTCTCTGGCCTTTTTTTTTTGTTATCATTCGGGCAGCTCGCGTAGTTCAAAAAGTGAATTGTTTCTGTTGTCCAAACGACAACAATAAACATCCAGAGAGTATTGTGGTTCTTGCTAAAGATGGACTAAATGCTAGTTATATGTTACGTAGGAAAGCTTTCCTCATGTACATATGATCTCTACATTTTGCGAAAGGAAATTCTCGCTAGACATAGGAGAGACATCCCCTGGCTTTCTTTTAAGAGGATGCCACGCTCGAACCTGAGTGGCTAGACAAGTCACTTCTGCGGCTCGCTAGTCAGTCCACTCGCGAGAGCTTGATTGCAAAAGGAAATTAAATGATGGAGTATTGTTTCCTTCTTGTAATTTCTCTAGAGCTTGCTAGAGTTCTATTGGCTCTCTTTTTTTCCATGAACATAGGAGTTATGTAATTTTTGTCATGCTTGCTCATGTTCATTCAATTGAAACTTCTATTTGTGTTTAGTCAACGACATCTCATAGTCAGGGTTGGAATAACCGAATAAAACTAGCCGGTTATTCCGGTTAACCGGATAACCGGTCCCGGCCGGTCGCGCTAACCGACCGGTTAGCTAAAAAAAACCGGACTTAGTACTATAGCTATATGGTTAACCGGCCGGTTATATTAGTTAACCGGTCAATTTTTCACCGAACCGAGCCGGCCGGTTAAATCGGTTATTTGAACCCTGCTCATAGTCTAGGGTCCTGATGAAACCCAAGACAATTGAAGCTATCAAATCTCCATTCAATGATTTATATTCATCGAGTGAAATATGTATAACTTTCAGTTATATGAAAATTAGTTAGTCTCAATCTTTCTTCCATGCCTCAAAGAGAAATTGGTTGTTCCATTCTACATGGAGATCATGGCTTGGAGCATGTGGAAGACAAAGAATAATTGGATTTTCAATGATGCTGGTTCCATGGTGGATGCAATATGTGAATTCAGGCATGGGTTTGGCTTGGTTATTCATAGAGCGCAGAAGCATCACTTGAGAATCAGGGATAGGCTATAATTCTTAATTGTTTTCTCTTTTTCCCCCATGCACTTGGTTTGAGAATAGTTACCGTTCTAGGTACCAATCAACTGTATATCTAGATTCATAGCTAGAATGATAATTGTTTAAAATGGAGGTTTTACTGTAACTAGTCATTGCTTACCGCCTCCCGTTACAAAGGCTTGTTTATTGTTTCCTCAACATGAATTTCTCAAAGGTTGTGCTACGTCTAATTTATTTGGTGACTTTATTGGGAACGCTGATGCCTATAGGCCGGTTTCGCACCTTATGCACGCTGCTTGATTTTCGGCTCCAACACGTAAATAACTATAATTCTACGACACTATGTGCGTTCACGTTTTCCATTATCTGGATCCTTATCTGTTCAACGGAGCAACAAAATTATACTAATACACCCGCCGTTCGATCGAGTACATACCCCGGTTTCTCGCGCTTTTCCTTCCGCCGATAACCTTTTCGCCGCTGCACGACTTTAGCTGTGTGTGGTCAATGCAATGCGGATTCGAGCTTATCCATTTTGACCTTTAGATACAGCCAACCACCAGGAATTTCGACCCCCCGACAGGCAAATAAAATCCAAAAGCGAAACATGACCAATCCAAAATTAGATGACTTTAGCTACGTCGACAATGGATCGCATCACCACTGACAGGGCAACGCAAGGGTTTCCACAAAGACGTACGAGCTTGAATCAGCTCGCATATGGAATGGATCTGTGTTCACCCGTTGAGCTCTTGGACTTTACAATAGAAAATGACAGGCAGCCAGGCGAGGGGCGTGCGTGCTGCAGGCTGGCTCGACCGGCACCGGCGACCAACCCACGATCGCATCAGTGCTGTCAATTTGGCAGCCGACGGATGGATCGGATGACTCGGCGCGGAGTCGGACGCGACGCTGACTCAGGGCCGCCGTGGGCGTGAAGGAAAGCGGGGGGCCAGAAAAAGGATCCATTTGTGACCGAACGTGTGACGGTGTCTTCCACGCGCTCCAAGAACCTTCTTCGTTTCGTGGTAATCCAACAGTACGTAGTGGGGCGTTCCCCTGTGGCTCAATGGGTGGCGTCCACCTGTTTACACGTCACGCCTCGTCCCCAAAATAAGCTCGTGAAGGAATGCAAACAGAGCCAAGTGTCCAACTAGTATATTCAACAGCTTTAATTTGCAGGGCATCTCTGGTGGTGATTAAACAATTCCACGAAACCATTGTTGTAATTAGGCCCATGCTTATAATATGGAATCATGTCACAGATATTGAGACCCTAAAAAAAAACTTCATGCATGCAAGTAACAGGTTGTATGAAATGTGCCATGGTCCATGCATACTTGGACGCCACTCATGGGACATGAACACAGAGTCGCAGGGGGCCCTTGCACATGCAGGGCGGCAATGGCCATTAGGTAGGGGTCCAAACTACACGTAGGAAACGATCTTCTTTTATCCACCAGGACCTCAACTCCTCGTGGGAGATGATGACCGTTCCATTCAAAAGCGAGTCGATCGGGTTGGATAGGCACCCCCAGCTTTTGAATTGATCGTTGCGACGGAGAAAAATAGTATTATACTCGCTTGACAGGTTCCGAGCTTATAAAAGACACCCTCTTCTTCCCATTTGGAGCACGGAGCTCTAGCAGCAACAACCACCGAGAATTAAGCCACCCACCGCTCACAACCTCCACCAGCAACCACCTCCGGAAGCTGAGGCGCGTACTGCGCAAAACAAGAGAATTCTTCCGCGTCGCTCGCGTCGATTCAGAAGAGATGGCGAAGGCAGGGCGTGACCACGTGATCGGGATCCCAGTGAGCAACAAGGCGTTCGGCATTGAGGAGCCGGATTTCTCCAGCAAAGCGGCTGCCTTTCACAGCGATGCCAAGAACACAACAGCCGCGAGGCGTGGAGGAAAACTGGGCAGGAACGGAGACAAGGTTGCTCAAGGCCTGAAAGAGCATGGTATCTTCTTGTTCTTGCCCCATCCACCATCATTTTTTTGGATCTAATCTTATTAATTTCCTGTAATTATATTAAGTGATCCCTGGACAGAGATACTGATATTCTTCTTCCATGATTTTGCAGTGACTCTGGGGCCAAAACTGTACGAGATCGTGAAGGGCAAGCTGACGCTGGGCGCGAGAATCCTCCACGCCGGCGGCGTGGAGAAGGTGTTCCGGCAGTGGTTCTCCGTCGAGAAGGGCGAGAAGCTCATCAAGGCCTCGCAATGCTACCTGTCCACCACCGCCGGCCCGATCGCCGGCATGCTCTTCATATCCACGGAGAAGATCGCGTTCCGGAGCGACCGGTCGCTGGCTTTGACCTCCCAACAGGGCGACACGGTGCGGGTGCCGTATAAGGTGACCATCCCGCTGAGCAAGGTCAAGATGGCGAAGCCGAGCGAGAACAAGGACCGGCCGGAGCAGAAGTACGTGCAGGTGGTGACTGACGACGGATTCGAGTTCTGGTTCTTGGGGTTCGTCAGATACCAGGTGTCCCTGCAGGAGCTGGAGAAGGCCATCGCGCGGGCGCAATAACCAACCTCTCAGGCATTTGGGATCAGTCGATTTGGTCGGTCTTTTGTTGTTCGTGGTCGGTTAAAGCTGTTGTGTATACGTCGTAGGCTAAATTTGTCATGGATTGCTTGGCGTTTTTGGCATTGGAGCAAGTCCGGTATACTTGATAGGAGCAAAAGTTAGGTCAAGAAATTTGTGATGCTGTGTAATTCTGTCATGGAGCCACGTTAAAAGTGGCTCACATGCGGGTTACAATTCGAAATGAGAAAGGAAATGTTTGTGCAACTTCTATAGATTGTGATCACCGAATTCTGGTCTCACTTTTACTTTCTAGTACTGTTCCTACCTGGTGATGTACCTACTATTTACAATTTGGTTTGTCCCCTGTCTTTCTTGCCCCATCTAATTAAAGCTATATTACCAAATGGGGCATATCTTGCAATCGAAGCAAGTGTTAAATACTGAGATTACTGTTTCCTATTATTATTTTTTTAAAAAAAAATAGAGTACTCTCTTTGAATGTGGAGGCAGGAAGTCTCACTACTCTGCCAAATTACATGATCAAAGTCGCTTGCATTAAGCTACTTGAAGGTGATTGGTCGGCATCAACAGATTTTTATTTTGACAATTTTGGACACTTGTCCGTTTAGTCTATGAAGGACACTGAGAAGTTTGCTCTTAATTTGTACTAGTACTCTTGATGGCACCAAACTTGGTTAGTTATATTGTTTTAAGAAATATTGTAATGCTGGTGTCTTCAGGTGTATCTGTGCTCTGTTTTCACTTCCAACTAGCGGGATGGAGACCCTTTCTCGTCAAGAAAATAGGATCCATCAGCTAGTCCTGTTCTTGGAGAAAAAGATTGATGGAATATTCCTCGATCAACCATAAGACCTGTCATATATTCTCCTAGTGGAATACATGAGAAAAAAAATTCATTGGAGTAACACCCCAACAGCAGATATTATAACAATACTAATTAGTGATCTCAACAAAATTCTTCCTTTTGGGACTTAGTAGTTAATTAGCATACTAATAACTAAATTCGCAAAATTATTCCTGTGGGTGCTGGTTCTTTTGTTCTTGTCACACTCTAAAGTGGAGCTCAAAAATACACATTGAACAAAGGAATCTGATCACCAACATAATGCTAGGCCTTAACAGCTAAGCACCAGCTACGCTAATTGGTTTGTGGGCTATAAAGGCGAGTGATATTCTACTTTTTTTTTTCAGTTCACTACTCTCGCATCAAGCCTTTTGGGTTCATTTTCAGTTCTTTTCATCGAATATATTGGAACGGTTGGTTGGAGCCAGTGATAAACTTTTGGAATCTGGAAATACTTATTCTTGTTGCGCTGTATCATTTAGACCTTTAGTACAAGTACCATGATTTAGACTTTGGTTTGGTATAAACGTACTTATATGGTTCTGTCCGTTCACTGTTGGACGAACCCCTTTTGCACCTGAAACCAAATCATTGGGTAACATAATACCTTTTGTCATCTCGCCAATGTTCACTTCTTTTGTAACAGGGTTACAGAGTAGTTAGGTATGCACGGAATTTGGCAACTGCTTGAATTACAAAAGTCAGATGTCTCGGTTACTCCCAACAAGTTACTAGCAAAGCGGCAGGGCAGGACAATGAATGATACACCTTTTAAAATGAAAACCGTTCTATTATTCAAAAAAAAAATGAAAACCGTGGACACGTCGTCACTTGTGCCTCCATTTCATTACCCTTCTCGGAAGCACAGCAGCGTGGTCGGCCAGACGACCGCGATCTCGTCTCAGAGCCTTTGGTGCGTCTCTCTTTTCGTTCCTCCGACGACATCGCCATCGCCGCGTCGACACGTCCCGCGCGGCGGGGATACGCCGATGGCGACGCCGGAACGAGCAAAAACTTAAGGAGCCCCACCCGGAGATCTGCCGCCCGAGAGGCCCTCCCTGGGCTGCCGGCTTAATTGCGGACGACAGAGACGGGCGCCGCGACAGCCCATGCCGGGGTGCCGCCCCCTGCGCCACAGCCAAACTCGAACAGAGACGGTTACAGGTGTAGGTGCAGCGTCGGCTGGTCATGGTTCGTCCGACTCGGATGCGCGTGGGACGTGACCAGGAGACTTCGACCGGGAGGGAAGGAAGAGGCATGGTGCGACGCGACACAGGACCCTCAACTGCTCTGCTGCCGGATTTGTACTACCTGGAAAGCCTTGGGTACGTTTTACACGTTGGACTGGTCCCTCCTCCGCATCACCCATGTTGGGTTAATGGCTTGTGGTGGTGGTGGAGCACTCGTGAACAGTTTTGTGTTGCTGGTGACCCTAGCTAGTGGTATGGGCGCCGATATCGCTGGACGGATCATCATATACTATATGCACGTTACTCCTAGAATGGTCCGTCTCCCGTCCCGGTGAACTGCACGACCTGTCTATTACGCTACAGAGGAAGAATACATGGACCCCTAGGATCTTAGCCGCAGCGCAGCCGGGCCCCTTCCTTGCTCCCCCCGACACGACGCCGCCTTTCCTCCACGGAAGCCGGTGCAACGAATGTGCAGGCACATGGGGCGCTTCTCGGAAAGCGTCAGGATATATCTAGAATCCGAGAGACACCACACCGGAGCAAATGAATATACCGCACCTGGGCCGTCACATGGACGCGCCAGCTCCTCCGCTCCCACTCCAGTCGGCGAAGCGAGCGAGCCAGTAGCGCCTCTGCTTTAGGCGAACGTGGACCGCGCCCTTTCTCTTTTCTGACAAGTGGGTGACTCGGCCGGCCCGCCTGCTGACTCCGCAAATCCACCGCCTTTGCCTAAAGCGCCCACCACCGGGAGCCCTATAAATGGCGCGCCCGGCGGCTGCACTCCCTCCGCTACCAACACGCAGTTCCTTACACGCTAAGACATCGCGCACCCACTCACTAGCGCAAACGCAGCACGCAGCTAGTTTTGGTTAGAGATCAGCTGATCGGAGCTGCTCTCTGCTCTCTTGCGGCGGCTTTTACATTGAGTTTTGGTTTGTAGTCAGTGTGAGAGGACATAGCAGCTATGACGAAGTCGGGCAACGGCCATGTCATCGGCGTTCCGGTGATCTCCAAGGCGTACGGGATCGAGGAGGGGTGCAGGGACCCATCGTTCCGGAAGGCTGACGGCGATCACCTCGCTGTCTCCTTGACGCACCCCAGTCCTTATGCATCGTTCGGCTACAAGCACAGTAAGTATTCATCAGTTGTATTAATATGGATCATGGTGAATAAGACGCTCCTTTTGCATACAGTATAGCTCACTGATGTGTTTATACGTGCTCATTTCTGCAGGCAGTAAGGGTCAGGTGGTCCACTGGGTGACCAAGCTGAGCAGAAGAGCGCAAGGCTTCAGAGAGCATGGTGAGTTGAATTACATTCCGTGATCGCAATTCAAAGACAAGTACAAAAACATCAGCTTGTGTTCTAATATACATTTTGGTTCATCATATGTTGCAGTGACGTTGGGTCCAAAGCTCTCGGAGACCGTGAAGGGCAAGCTGAGCCTGGGCGCGCGCATCCTCCAGGCCGGCGGGATCGAGCGCGTGTTCCGGCAGGCCTTCTCCGCCGACAAGGGCGAGCGGCTCGTCAAGGCGCTGCAGTGCTACCTGTACACGACGGGCGGGCCCATCGCCGGGATGCTCTTCGTCTCCACCAAGAAGGTGGCGTTCCGCAGCGACCGCCCCGTCACGTTGACCTCGCACAATGGCGACATGACGGCGCGGGTGACCTACAAGGTGGTCGTGCCGCTGAAGCGGATCGGCATGGTGCGGCCCAGCGAGAACGTGGACCGGCCCGACGAGAAGTACATCCACGTGGCCACCGTGGACGGCTTCGAGTTCTGGTTCATGGGCTTCGTCAGCTTCCAGCGGTCCTGCAAGTACATGCAGCAGGCCGTCGCGGACCTGCAATAATGACTGCGGTTTGATGCATGGGACGACGAGGTCCGGAGCACCAAGCTTGCACCGTTGGTCGTCGGCACGATGAGAAGAGATGAAGGTTGTGGCATGCTTCGCCGTCTTTTGTTGTGAAGTAGCTGCCGTAGCTAGGATTGCTCCGGCCGCCTAATTTTGCGGTTGGAGCGGTTGAGTTCCTTCCGCGTACGATTTGGGTCAACTTGTTGTGTTGATCAAAGCGGTTGCTTTGTAGCAAATGGACCGAGAGATTAACCATTATTGTGCATCTTGTTGAATGGAACAGTTTCGACATTAAGGCCTTGTTCGGTTGTTATGGAATAAAATTCACATGTATTAATTACAATACATGAATTGAATGAAACCACATGTATCACTTAATTCATATGATATACAGATCCATGTCATGGTTTTATTTTCGAACTCGGAAGGCTAAGTTTTGTTACATGTGTTGGAGGCATGGAAAAGGTCGGTTTAGACTCGGTTTCATACCATGCCAAGCTGAACCGAACACTCATTTTATGTCAGACTGAATTTCAAACCACATGTAATCAATCTATGTGGTTTAGACTCTGATCCATGCCATTCCGAGCCTAAACGAACAAGGCCTAAGACTTAGGCCTTGTTCGGTTGTTGTGGAATAAAATCCACATGTATTAATTACAAGACATGGATTGAGTGAAATCACATATGTCACTTAATCCATATGAAATAACAAATCCATGTCATGGTTTCATTCCCGGACTCGGAAGGCTAAGTTTTGTTACATGTGTTGGAGACATAGAAAAGGTCGGTTTAGACTCGGTTTCATACCATGCCAACCTGAACCGAACACTCATTCCATGTCAGACCGAATTTTAAACCACATCTAATCAATCCATGTGGTTTAGACTCTGATCTATGCCATTCTGAGTCTAAACGAACAAGGCCTAACATGAAACCAACTATGATCCAAGCCGGACGCAATTGCAAAATTTGTTTGGTCTGGGCCTGATTCCAAAGTCTCGTAATAGTCTATGCAGCCGCCTATCGGGCCAAACATCTTTCTTTCCCTAGAGATTACGGGCCTATTTTGTTTTCCTTAATTTGGACAAGTTGCTCTAGTGGAGCTGTTTTAAAAAGTTGCACGAATCTAAAAGCAGTCTAAGCTTAATAATTTAATTAATTTTCCTAATTCTGGACCCAGCCCGGCCTGTTCGGATCCAACCGAGCCCAGATCACATGTGGCCGTCCGTTCCGCTCTTCCAATCACCCCACGTCCGTCCCCTTGTTCGCGCTCTCATCTGCTCCCAGCGTCGGATGGTCAAGACATGGATCATGGTATTCGCGCTGCTGGCTCTTGTTGCGCCGTCTTGTGCTCCACCGTCAAGGACGAGGTCGTGCTGCCCTCGCTAAACTCCGGTAGCGGATGTTGCGGTGGAGCAATACGCGAGTAATGGCAGGAAGGCCGAAGGCAAGCGCTTGCAAGATCAGGTGCACATCCACACGGAGCAGATGATTCACTGCACGGAGACGGACAATGGTCAGGACTCAGGAGCAGGTAGCCACGCCGTCCGCGGCGCCGATAGCTTGCGCCACCGCCGGCGATGGAGGCATCTTAGCAGGACTGGAATGGATGAACGAGAACGATGATGACTTGATTCCATTTGATCTGCATATGGGCAGGGCTGGGATTGGACCTGGTTGGGCCGGACCAGGTCACGTGATTAATAAGAAAATTAAAAATCGTTTAGTTGCAATACCTGCTTTGGGTTCGTGCATAATTTGAAAAAAGCTCCACCGAAACATTTCTCTTTCCTTTAACGAAATTCACAGGCCCACTTTGGTTTCTCACACACAGACACAGTCACACAGTACAGATCGAGACGAAAGCGGTTTGGCGTCTCGCAAAGCAGCATGCTGCCACACACGAGGACGTGATGGCCACGCTGCAACAACGCCACCTATTCCCACGAAAAAAAAAAACACATGGAAGAAAGCTCCTAAGCGGCTAAGCGGTCGGTCGGTGATGCAATTCATGCAAACAGCAAGCTGATGATCCCAGTTGTTTCCTGCACGCGGCGGCTTGCGAACTTGAGATGAGGGAGAAAGATCCGTGTCCTGATCGATCACACCCAAATTAGGTTGGTTGGGAAGCAATCCTGCTCACGTTCATCTTTTTCTCTGCTCTGAGAAAACGTGGTTCTGAGCTGTGGCACTCTACCGAATACCGATACATGTGACATGTCCACCAGTCCACTTGCAGTACTGCCACGAAAATTTCACAAGTGTATCAGTTGGCTCTCGGAGGCAAGTTAAGGTTTCCTTTATTCACGGTGCGATCCCCGTTTCCCAGCACCAGCAGATCCCGCATGCAGATTCCACGCTCTACAGTCAGCAGTCAGAAGAGAGGGGTCGCAGAGTTTGATGCAACGCGCCTCGCTACTCGTTCTCGGAAACGTTTGCAGTTAGAAGAGACGAGTCGCCGATTATATTCGGGATATAGGCATGGCATGCAAGCCTGACGATTGACCGGTAGGTGCACAGACGACAAGAAAATGACTCGACGTCACGTACAAATCCATGAGGAGGAAGGAAAGCTGATGATAGAGTCCCTTCTCAAACGCTGCTCCACTCTCAGATTGAACCATCCATATTCTGAGTTGATAATAATTTTGTGAGCAACTATATATATATATATATATTTCTCTCATTACTCCACCTTAATTTTCCCACATTGTAAATACACGAATCCAGAAGATACTGTATATTGTTTATTTGATTGAAATGAAAGCCCAAAATATATGTCATAATGAGAGAGGTTTATGCTTTCTTAATCAGTCATGATGCATGATTTAATTTAGGGAAGAAAATTATGTGCATTAATAAGTTTCCTTATTTCTGCTGGCGTGAATTGGAAGCTACATATATATATATATATATATATATATATATATATATATATATATATATATATATATATATATATATATATGGTTATTTAGAAAAAAAATAATTATACAAATCAACGGGTAGGATGAATTGTACTAGCTGTCAGGAGGGAGCCTCTCGCTATAAATACAGGCCTGATCGAGCTGCTCGTGAAGTCTCAAAACAACGAAGCCACTACTCATATCGCTTCATCAGCCATGACCATGAGCACCCACCTCCTGCTCTCCCTCCTGGCCACCATCTCCCTCTCGTGCAGCGGCGCCGCTCCGCCACCGCCGGTGTATGACACGGACGGCCACGAGCTGAACTCCGAGGACGGCTACTACGTCCTCCCGGCCGTCCACGGGCACGGCGGCGGGCTCATCATGGCGCCGCACATGGCCCGCTGCCCGCTCTACGTGGCCCAGGACCCCAACGAGCTCAGCCTGGGCGTCCCCGTGCGTTTCACCACGCCGGCGGCGCAGAAGGACGGCGCCAGCGCCGCCGCCTCGGCCACCACCGTGCGCGTCTCCTCCGACCTCAGCGTCTACTTCAACGCCGGGACCACGTGCGTGCAGACCACCGAGTGGCACCTCGTCGGCCACCGATCACGGACAGGGCCGGGCGTCGCCACCGGCCCGGTCCGGGAACCGAACCCGAGTGGGAGGGAGAAGGTGTTCCGCATCGAGAAGGCGGCGGGCCGTGTAGGGTACAAGCTGGTGTCGTGCAGGGACAAGTGCCAGGACCTGGGCGTGATCGGATCGGCGGACAAGGGCCGCCCCGTGTGGCTCCGCGCCAGCGACCAGGCTCATGAGGTCGTCTTCAAGAAGGCGCCACCCGTTTTCTCGCCACCCGCTTTTTAGTACCGTTACGTTTTTTGCGTTCATGCGTGACGCTGCGTTCGTAGCATGAGGGATCCCGTGTGGCTAATAATGTGGGGCTGATTTGGCTGTGGGATTGTGTACTCTAGGAACGCACTTTATTTGTACTGCCCTAGCATGGGTATTTCTATTCTAGGGGTCAGCCCGATCAAAAATATCCATGTGATATATGCAAAAGTAATAATAAAATCTGGTACAGACATAATTAATTAGCCAAATTATATATTGTGCGTAATTGTGTGCTTTCTATATCATCTCCCTAAAATTTTTGCTACATTCCAAAACATCTACATGAAAACTTTGCTAGTACGTGCGTGCTTTCTAAAATCTTCATACAAACTTAATTTGCTAATGTTTCACGCCTGTTTTCTCAACTTCTCAAAGCCCCTTGAGTGAGAGTAAAAGCAACCCGGGGTGGCCTGGTTTAGTCCCAAAACGCCAGGAGAGCTCTAGGTGGCAAATGGTTCAGTAATATAATTTCTCGGTTCACTTTTTTTTTTAATTTCGGCATATGAAAATAAACTGAAACTGCATAAAGAATAATCAAACTTCTTCTCAAACAGCAAGTTTTTTTTTCAGACCAAGCAACTAAATTGTGATTCGAGCAATACCAGCAGATGAGGTGACTCACGAATAAACACATAGTACTAAATGACACTGGCAACAAGATTCGCGATAGTATCGCTGTTGCGGCACAGTTAGACGCAGAGAGGCCACAACATTATTGAACAACAATGACAGAAACAACGCAGACGACAAATGCTAAACCCACCCTGTCTGGCTGTCTAGATCATGCAGAGACCGGTACCCTTGAACTTGGCCTCAGTAATGGCGTCAATGCGCCGTCCCGCCTCCGGCGACAGATGGTTCTCCCAGTCCCTCACCGTGCCTTGCCGAAAGAATAAGCTGTTTGGCATGGAGCCGAGCGCAGTATCGCTCTTGCCACCTTTGGTCACCTCTAGCCTGCTCATGTGCTCAAACGAACAGAGTCTCACAATAGCATCTACCACGCCCTTCTCCTCCTCTCCCGCACTGAAGGGAAGACCTACAAACTCTGCCAGCCTGCGGACGTGTGCTGCGGGATCCCTCTGCATCTCCTCGTACCTCAAGAAGAGCACCCGCTCTGGGTGTGCCAAGTGTGCTTGCCAGTACCCGAGCACATGATCCCAATACGGACCACACGGTGACAAACCGTCGCAGAAGAACTCGACGGCAGCGTCCACAGAGAGAGGCTCAAGACCATCCCTGGCCCTCAACTTGTTTGAGAAGTGCCACATTGAGACCAAGGTGTCCTTGGGGTCGCGGCACAAGTACACGATCTTGCATCCCGACGTCGCCACGGTTCTCGGCAGCGACACGAACGGGACGTGCGTGGCGAAGAGCCTTGGATCAGGGAGCTCCTTTAGATTTGGAACACTGTTCCGTGAGTAGATCTGGAACTCAAAATACTTGATGCACTCGTGGGGACCCAAGGAGTAGAACGGGTGGTCTGCAGCTTCGGCCGGGTGTTGCTCCCGGTGCACGGTGGCGTAGAGGAGGGACTTGAGCCATGTGGTGCCGGACTTGGGCATGGTGGCGACGACGATGTCCGAAGGCCGGGCGGTGAAGCACACGTCGGCGACCATAGCGCCAACCATGGGCACCAAGCTTGAGTTCCATCCTTGATCGTGGCGGTAGAATTGATTGTTGGACAAGCCTTGCGACCTCGGTAGAGAGGACACTAAGCTGGCAAAATGTTGGTAGAGGTCTGGGTTGGTTTCGGTTTTCGTTTGAGCTTCCTGCTCATCTTGCAAAGGAATGGGTTGCTTGGAGGAAGACATGGCGTTGCAGATAGCTCGAGTTCGGGCATGACAACTCATAGCAGGCTTATATATATGAGATGTGCTCCGGTGGAGCTCTTTTTAAGTTTACACGAATCTTAAAGCACCAACTGAACTAATTTTCAATTTTAATCCCCTAATCACAGGGCCCGACCCTACCCATCAACCCAGACCTGAAGCCTAGATGAGTGCGAAAACGGATCGAACGAACCGCTCGCCTTTACTCCCCACAGTCGCGCTCGTGTATTTCCTCTCCGTTCTCCTTGTTCTTGGTGGCGTCGGAACGGCACGGGCAGCAGCGACCAGCTTCGCATATCGTGGACATGAT
The DNA here is from genome assembly GCA_032690845.1 of Eleusine coracana subsp. coracana. Taxonomy (NCBI): domain Eukaryota; kingdom Viridiplantae; phylum Streptophyta; class Magnoliopsida; order Poales; family Poaceae; genus Eleusine; species Eleusine coracana. The sequence goes on from CM064424.1 coordinate 7,861,332, forward strand.
AGTCATCACCTGGCGGCGGAAGTCGAAGTGGTTGCATTGGGCATCGGCGCTGAGGAGGGCGAGGCAGTCGAGTTGGCGGCAAACACCTCATCGGCCTCCATTGCCCTACAGTGCTGAGTCCGCTCGCCTTCCTGTTCTGCCAACGGCTTCAGAGGTCTCTGAATCGGTCAGTTCCTTGCAGCGACGATCTGCTCATTCTTCAGCGTAACTGTATCTCTACCTAATAACCATAGTAAGTGATTGAAGTAGGCCAGTGCGAACGCGGGGGTCCTCAATTTCCAGGGTCCCAATATTGCAATTCTTTTGCATACAATTTTATTTCTTATCTGTATTTCTCTAGCTGGTTCAGTTCGGTTTCTTTTCTAACAAATTACATTGCATCGATCAGATCGCATCTATCAATCGGTTTCTTCAGTTCACTCCTATCAATTGGTTTATTTTTTAACAAAAAGGCCTGCATCGATCAGAACGCTCTTATTACCTGCTGTTTGTTTGATTATATTCATTATTGGTCTCATTACCCTGCAATACGCCAAGCCGTGCTTGGAGATCAATTAGTGACACTGAACATCGTAAGGATAGCAGAAGCCCCATAAATTTCTGCTAAAATCTGTGCTTTAACATTTTCAAGTAATGTCTTAATCTGAATCCTTGAGTCAATGTCCCAGTTAGTTAATGATTACTGAACTTGCTTATTCTATTATAAATCCATTGCTTTTTCGATTTTCATCTTGGAAGCTATCGGTCTGCTACAAATAAGATTAGATGGCAAATAAGTTTATTTATGTAGAGAGTGCATGTCAAGTTTTTTTAGAAACAGGGTGCTAGGATTATGAGTTGTAATTGCACTTCAATTTTTTTTCCAACTTTCAATTGGTACCATCAAAAGTCGTATTTGCACTTGAATTATTTTGGCTTTATTAGAGAATTCAGATTATTGTATCCTAATAAATCTATAAATAGTTACTCTGTGATCTTATGATGTGAAGGCACTGCTCATTTGATAGTGCTCATTTATATACTACCTGCAACTTACCGAAGGTGTCCAGCCACTTGAATCATTTTGGCTTTATCAGAGAATTCAGATTATTTTATCCTAATAATTCTATAAATAGTTATTCTGTGATATGTTGATGTAAAGTCACTGCTCATTTGATAGTGCTCCTTTACATACCACCTGCAACTTGCCGAAGGTGTTCAAACACTTCAAATCGGACTCTTGTTAAAATGTTTTGATCTTGGGAGTCCTCTGTCTTCAGCTTGTGTCACCCATGGGACATATTTCAGTTTATTGAAAGACAACAGATTTGCCAGGATTTTTCAGTCTATCTAAACTGACGACAAGGAGTTACCGACACAACAGCCAATACGGCATCGGGCAAGTTATTACATGGCCATGTTCTAATCACTCGCCATGAAAGATCATACAATTTTACACATGTGAAAACCGATCAATAATATGCAAATCACACATGCACAACAAGAACAAGTGTATTTTCTAGACAAAAAATCAGTGAGCATCACAAGTTTTTAATCAAACTGGACAGCTGTGGTGGTTGTGCTTGTGCATGTTTCTTCAGTGAGCATCACAACTCTAGCTCGTGGATCCAGGCGTCCAGCTGTTCTAGCTATTCTTCTTTACATAAAAGTCACCAGCTTCTTAGCATTCTGGTTGTTTTCCTCATCAGCGGTTGCATGACTGTCCATTATTTCTCCTAAAAAAATATTTCAATTACAATTTTCTCCTGAAAACATATTTCAATTGTAAGTTTCTATATGGACCAAAGCACGATAAATGACATCATATTCACAACCTAAATCCTTAACCCCTTCAACCAAGATGACAAATCATACAAAATGTTGATAAGAAATGATAACTGTAAATGCCAACAGACGTATTATAAGAGAATCTAACATCGCTCCTTCAACTATCAACATGCTGCTACATTCACAACTAAATCACTTTTACAAAACTACATCTTAAAGCAAGATATAATAGCAGCAGCAAAGGTCATGATACTGGTTTTGAGAATCAAGAGTAAATAAATGAAATATTGGATCGGGACGCATAGCTCACCGCGAAGCAGATCACACAATATGTTGTCATGGTCCTCACCTCGTCCGATGCTGTAGTCGCTGCCGATGCCGGAGTCTGAGGAACAGCTGTGTAGTATGACTGCGGGGCGACGCATGCGCACAGGGCGCTACATCACCGGCAGCTGTGACTGTTGCGGTGCTGTCATGTCATATTGCTACTGCTGTATCAGTGGCGGGATCCCTCCAACTGCCTGCGGTGGTGAGGGCGGCTCCATGGCATATGGCGAGTTGCTCGAGAGACGGGCAATAAGGAGCAGAGTCACGCGGAGACGAAGGGCGACGCGCGATTGGGAGAAGACGCGCGCCACTGCTTGCTCCGCGGCGAAACGCGATGGAGGGCGATGAGAAGAAGCTCCATAGCATCAACTAGATTTGGGTTCGATGTAAATTTTCTGGATTAGGTTAAAAAAATTCCCTTATCTTTCCTCTAAATCAAAGCATGTGTAAGATCCTGTCTGGAGCCAATCGGTGCGGGTTTTACTCCTGATTTAAACGCTGTTGCACTATAAAGCTCTCACATAGACTAAAAAAAGGAGTCATCATGTCAGAAGGGAAGAGGGGTTCAAGAATTTTTTAGACCTACGTGAGAAGGTTCTCTCTTCTTAATGCAATACCGTTGGGGCGGTCTTACCCCAGCAGATCTAGTTTTTTTTTAGGCGCGCGGCGGCGAAGCGCGATGGCGAGGAGGAAGACTGCGTGTGGTGGATCCGTTTTTATCGGGTTGACCGGGCTGAAATGGGTAATGGGTCAGGATTAAGTGTAGTCGGGTCCTATGATTAGGGGGACTGAAATCAGAATTTAATTAATTTAGTACTTTAAGATTCGTGCAAATTTAAAAAGAGCTTCACTGAAACACTTCTCTATATATATAGCAGTAAGTATTATTTTTGAGAGTTTGAAAAAAAATATTATTTTTGATACTCGACATTGCACATGGCATGCGCACAAATAGCAACCTAACAATAGCAGCAACTGCAAGACATTAATTAATTTATTTATAGCAAACGACAATCTTCACATGATGCACGTGACGCGCACAGGAACAGCGATGTAGTACGAGCTGCAACAGAGATGTAGTACGAGCTGCAACAGAGATGCAACGAGCTCCATATTTTAGTGAGTTTATTTTTCTTTTCTAATTTTTAATATTGTCATATCTATAAATTAAATATAAAATTAATTATACAGTTGGATACTATTTTATGAGACAAATTTATTAAATTTGATTAAATCATTATTATGAGATATTTACTATAACATCATATTATCTAATTATGATCTAATTAGGTTTAATAGATTTATCTCGTCATTTAGTAGGTGGATTAAAGACTGAGTTTTATCATTTATCTATATTTAAAATTTATAATTAGTATTCCAATATTCTATAGAATGGGTCTAAAAATTAGTGGACAGAAAACAAACAACAAGTTTATTTTATTTATTTTTTTGAAAATAAGGTATGAACATTATCATTCAAGATAGAGAAAAGAGTTACATCGTAATTATATAAAGGTCTAAGTCCAAGAACAGAGTGGGCAATGAAACAACAAAAAAACAATAGAGAAACTCTATAAGTTACAGCAAGGTCCACTCACCCTCCATTTGCTCACAAACACATCTTCGTCAGAGCAGGCTGGCTGCTGTTCTCCTCTGCTCACAAACTCGATCCTATATTTCAAGCAGTGACACGAGCAAAGATGGGGATAACCAGAAAGAATATAGCAGGACACCGATGAGGTGATCAAATGTCAATGCAAGGTGGAATTGATGAGTCAAAGCGGCACAGGAGGTGCGATGGAACTTCAAGTAGAGGCGACAACAGAGATCAGAACGGTTGTGTGCGCGAGCGGAGCATGCCGAAGCAGCCGTAGGCCCGTAACTTTGATTATTCCTAGCATTCGGAACTCGCTGAGCTCGATATCTTTCTCTCCCGTTTCCTCGATTTGGACGGCGTTGCACTCGACAGCGGACAGTCAGGAAGTCAGCACTCCAGTTCATTAGCGGTGGCCGGTGGAGCGCTAACTGAAAAGTGAATAGAAGAGAAATCGAGAGGAAGGAAAATTCCCTGGAGCTTTCTTAAAAAAAACCCACAGTTTTTCATTAAAAAGAAGCAACAGGCTTTGAAACCTCCAAATGTCCGGCGAGAAGATTTTATTGGTGAGACCGAGTGAGATGGGAGGGGAGGTTGAACCCCCACGGCAAGAGTGAAGACACCACGTCTTACTGCTGAGCTGAGCTCATGTTCTCCCCTGAGCTTTCTTCGTAGCTTCTTTGCAACATAATGTGTTCGTACGTATAGACTTTTCCATTCATTTATATATATTCTGTAAACTCATATCAATCTGGGTCAACATTCTGTAGGCACAAAATTACATCATCATAGAATGAAGAAAAAGGGAGACGTCTGGAGATATTGCTGTTTTAAATACCAAAATCTCCTACCCCGGGCCCCTGAACGCTGAACCGACATCTCACTAACTCTGCTGATGCCAATTTGGTTCCTGTACGTTTTTGTGTTCATTCGTCTGTCTCTCCCGATGAACCTGATTGACATCTCACCAACTCTGCTGATGCCAATTTGGTTCCTGATCTTGTTGTCTTTTATTTTTCTCATAGAACAATGAAGTAATTACAAAATACTAAATGATCACGATCTTTTCAAAGGAAATAACTTTGCTCCAAAACAAATATGTTCCTACCTTGCCTTGCAAACGTAGAAAAAGTGGCAAAATGAATAGGATGATTCTTAACTGACATGCAATTCTGTTTAGAATTGCTTGCTGAAATTCTTGATCTTTGAAGGAGCCACAGCCGCATCAACAGAATTGTTGCTGATGATTGGGGCAGATAATAATTTGTCTAGAAAAAGTGCCAAACGTATTGACAAGTTACATTTCTTATTACTGATTTGACAAATTATCAGCCCCATCAACTACCAAAACACTGCAAAAGTAATTCACCAGTATGTTCTTGACGCACACATGTCCGTGTTGCAGTACCATGAAGATGTGACTGACGAACTTGATTATGCTAGCCATGATGCGTACCATGAGTATTGATCCTCCATATGGCTAGACGGAGAGGCCGGTACCCTTGAACTTGGCCTGTGTAATAGTGTCGATGCGTCGTGCTATCTCCGGAGACATATGGTTTTCCCAATCCCCCACTACTCCTCGCCGAAGAAACAAGCTGTTCTCCATCACGCCAAACACAAATTCCGTCTTGCCTCTCTTGGTCGCCACCAGTCCGCCCATGTGCTCGAACGAGCACAGCCTCACGACGGCATCCACAACGCCGGCCTCTTCCTCGCCGGCGGAGAATGGGAAGCCCACGAACTCCGCCAGCCTCCGAACATGCGCCGCCGGTTCCTTGTGCATCTCCTCGTACCTGAAGAAGAGCACCTTCTCAGGGTGTGCCAGATGTGCACGCCAATACCCGAGAACATGGTCCCAGTACGGGCCGAACGGAGACAGGCCGTTGCAGAACAGCTCGGCGGCTGCCTCCAGGGAGATGGGCTCATGCCCCTGCTTGACCCTGAACTTGTTTACGAAATCCCACAGGGATATCAAGTTATCCTTGGGGTCCCGGCACACGAACACGATCTTGCAGCCTGACCCGGCGATGGTCCTTGGCAGCGACACGAAGGGGACGTGCGTGGCGAAGAGCCTCGGTTCCAGAAGATTGTCGAGGCTTGGGATCTTGTTCTTCGTGTACAGCTGATACTCGAAGAAGTTGATGCATTCATGGGGGCCGATAGACTTCAAGGGGTGGTCGGCGGAGTCCACAGGGTGTTGTTTCCTGTGCACGGTGGTGTACAGTAGTGACTTCATCCATGTCGTTCCGGACTTGGGTGGGGTGGTGACGATGATGTCCGAAGGACGCGCGGTGAAGCACGAGTCGGCAACCATGGAACCGACCATGGAAACTAGGCTTGAGTTCCAACCTTTGGGGTGGTGGTAGAGTGGCAGGTTGGTGATGCCATTTGAGCTCGGGAAGCCGGAGACTAACTTAGTGTAATGCCGGTACAGTTCTGGGTTTGTTTCCCCTTCCGCATTGGCTTCTTGCGGCTTTGCATCCGATGGGAAGGGTTGCATTGAGGAAGACATGGCACAATAATGTTGCAGAGGAGAGGTTTGGGTTTGGAGATGGGAAGGGTTGCATTGAGGAAGTAGCATATTTGTAGCTAGGATTCAATTATGTCGGAGCACCGGGCTTACTGTTACCGCCACTTGTGGCAACGTTCCTCCGTGCGGACGACGTGTTCCCCTCTCTTCCACTTCTTTTGTTGTAGCTACTAGTTGCATCTCTGTATAATATGAACGCCATGTGCATCACATGGATAGCTGACAGTCGAGCCTATTTATGATGTGTTTGTTTTATTAGATTAGATTGGATAGATTTGGATAGTACCATCTAATTTAATGTTTGATTCACTGTCAGGGTGGATAGGACTAGATTTAGAAGAGAATATTCTCTTAAGATTCTGGATAAGCTCATCCGGTTAAAATGATCGGATGAGCCTATCCATGTTGTGTCACGATGATACATTATTAGCATAATTTAATATTAAGTAATTATTATTATTATAATATTATAATTGATAAACATTAAGGTGTTGATTAGTATATTATGAAGCTTAATCATACTAGGATTAATGATGATTAGTAATTTTTACTATTAATAAAAATTATTATGATAAAATTAAGATCAATAAGTGTTAGAATATATTAATGAGTGTATAGTTAATTATTATTAACTAATAATAAGATATATAATTTTATTATTTAAACTTATCCAATTCATTTTTATCCATCCAACCAAACATGAAACTGGATTATCCTATCCATCCAATCAAACACATAACTTGAATCATCTATCATCCCATCTAAAAAAATATGAATGACCATATTCATTCAAACCTTACCCTCAAAACAAACACACACTTACTGTCTTCCTCGATTGCAGACCTTACATGCTGGACAAGCCTTTGTTTTATGTGCATGTTTCCTCTTGTCGAAGTACTACAGTTACTACTCCAGTACAGTTAACTTTGTTTGTTACTATGTACTCTCTCCATCTCAATAAAATATTTCCTCCTCTGTTTAATTTTAATTGATATTTTATAGTTCGATATGAAAATTAAAGAGAAATATAAAAGATAGATGCAAAAACACGAAAAAAAAAAGATAGAGATAGATGTGTTTTAAAAAGAGAGAATGTCAATTATATTAGAATGGAAGTGTGAACCGAGAAGTGCATCCAGAAGTGATATAGAAATAGAGGTGTAAAAAAGATGCAAAAAACTGCATAAAGAAGTGAGAATGCTAATTATTTTTGTAAACTAAAAAGAGCTAAAATGCAACTTATATTGAAACGGAGAAAATACTAACATTTGAGAAATTTAATTATTCCTAGATTATAAACATTCGAGAAGTTAGTAGACCCCACTACCATTTATTTTATAATTTCCTTTCACTCCACCCCACCAGCCATAGGCAAGAAAGCAGCAGCCGTACGTCTCCAGCGAAAATAGAAAAGAAGCACCCAAGTAAATGAAAAACTTGTATTTTTACAGAAATGTAAAAACTACGGTAGGTCCAAGAAACCTACCAGAACATTATATTAAGGCACATAGTCACAACAGAATACATGGGGAGAGAGAGAAACAACAGATGGCAAGCTCTAATGGTAAGCTAAAGATTACATCAATCATTCAAATGTTAAATACAGTGATTAACTATAAACTAAATATAAAACTAATTACACAATTATATACCATTGTGAGATAAATCTATTAAACTTAATTAAGATATTATTGAAAGATATTTACTGTAGCATCACATAATCTAATCTTAACACAATAAAAATACCACAAGAGCGAAACATGGAAGCGTCAGAAGGCTTGCTGGCTCTGTGCGCCCACAACTTGAGGTCTGCTGCACAGAGTTTCAGCGTCTCTACTGCAGAATCATCTGTCATCAAATACTTGCTAGCAAATTGATATATATGAACACTGTAGCAAAAGACTGCATAGCGACTCCTCAATTTTACAGAAATGAAAGACATCAACTCTAGAAGTTCAATGCTTTATTCAGTCAATAAAAGAGCCAGTGCTGATCTGCTGAAATCTGCTGAAATATTTGTGCATTGCAGAGACGCCGAAACCTCCTGCCTGTGTTTGAAGGCGGAATGGTCGAATCCAGGCAAGAAAGTATTGAACCTTATTAAGTGTCCCCATAAAAAAAAAGACACGTTCTATTACCAGTCAGGTCAGATATTTACCTGAGTTAAAAAACTTGCTCAAAGTCTTAACGAAATTAAAACAAGGCATACAGGTATCCACTCCTCCCGACAACCTCAAAATCAAATCAACTTCAGGTAAGATGCACACCTTTTTTTATATATTGGCAAACACATCAATTATATTTAATTGTTAAACCATGGCGAGAAGTTAAAACAGCCAATGCAGATTATGTTGATCCTCCACATGAACAATGGCTTTAAACATCAGATATTAGAACAATTTGTACCACCACCCTGAAATGGACCTGGTGGGATTCAACCAAGGTCCCATCTCGCGTCAACCTTCATCGAGTCAAAGCATGCAGTGTAACCAGAGCAAACAATGAAGAAAGCATAGCTATCAAGCTCAGCTGCATTTGAATTTACAGCAAATTAAAGCCTCATATCTGCAGGCCTCATATCTGCAGGTCCCGGACCCAGGATGCCTTTCTCAGGATCCGATGGAAGAATCACATCCACGTGTGGGCGCCTCCCATCATCCGCCGATGCCTGCTGACTCAGGAGCCATTCCTGCTGTTGGAATCAAGGTTAGCCCAACATTTTCCAGACAAAACAGGAAATAAAACCTACACCAACAAGTGCAAGCAAAACAATACCTCCTCATGATCATTATCAGGATCATGCAAGTCCGGTGTTACAATAGGTGGTATTGCATCTGGGTCAGGCTTTTGGAATACAAAAGTTGAATACAAGCCTGCACAAATCAGACTGAGAAATTAATACTAAGTAAGCAAGGGCCCTACAAACCAATGAAATAAAAAAGAATCCCACATCACCTAAAATATCATGAGTACGACCAAGAAGCTTTCCACGGGGATCAATAAAACTAGCACCACAACTACCAAGCATTGGAGCAAATTGTGTTCTGGAGTCAATCACAATAAAAAATCAATGAAGTATTGAACATAAACCATTATCTAATACTTCACGTTACATTTCTTTGGACTTTTGGTAAGAAGTGATGGATTTAATTTAAAATGATGCAAATGAACAAAAGATACTAGAATGAATAACAAAACGATTTCATAGGGTTTGAATAAGATATACCTGTTGTCATCATAAAATTCAGTCAAATTCTGGATCTCCACATATTCCAGCCCAGACTCCCTTGCTAATCTGTAACAATACAACCTAACATTGTGAAAATTCTATCCCTACGTTGCATGACATACAATATTCCAGGTTACTATTATATAGGATTATATAACAAAATGTTGAAAATAAATGAGGAAAAACAACCTCATAAGGCTGGGAAAATGGACGAGGCAGTGATTATCAAACACTGCTTCATTCGCAAATTTAAGTTGGTACTTCTTTCCAAAGAAAGGAAACCTGCACCAGATTGCATACGTATCCTTCAGACATCAAGATAAGAAAATATTATAGATATATTTAAGGGCAATTATGGCTCATACTTTTCTTCCTCAACTTCAAAGGTAATGGTATAGTTCTCCGAGCGAATACTATTTGGAACAGTCTTCAGACCCTTATTATGTGAAGCCTCGACATTCTTTTGATATTTTGTCCTACAAAATTATTTTAAAACAATGCAACTCAGAAAGATACAGAGTAGAGTTTGATCAAGAATATTCTTGCATGCTAAGATTGTACTAGAGAAGGTAAATCAGAGGTTCACTTGTCAAAGCATATATGCTAGCCTAAAATTTCTTTTACTCCCAAGCTTAGGCTAATTTCTTTTTTATTTTTCGAGTGGTAGTACAAAGGGGAAAAATTAGAGAACGATCTTGGACATAATGACAGAATTTGTGGCAGTACCATATCGTAGATGAATCAGGAATCAAGCCAAAGAAATAGCCTCCAGGTTTGAGTAGTGATACTACATTACTCAGAAGCTTCCTTGCACGCTCCTCGCTCTCAAAACATAACTAACTTTCAACAAGGATAAACTATGAAAATTAGCTAGGCTCACAAATATACCATATCACTACACTAAACTGAAAAGGAATGTAGTATTCCAGAATTAGAGGATAACCAACTTGCCTGCAAGTGCTGCATACAGCAAACCACATCTGTCTGGATGCCCTTTTCCTGTATCTGAACTTGTACGCCATCCTGGCATGCAAATCCACCACAATGAAGTTAATTGTCAGCTCTGAAGACTTCCTGCCAGTCAGCAGGCGTATACGAGCACAAAGGCATGGAGGACGAGACAGCGTACATCAGAAGGATCCAACTCGATAAACTCAGCAGTGAAAGGTTTCCTCTTGCTCTCCCACTGCTCACGAGCGTCACTGACAGCCGACGCAGAGGCATCTGTTATGGAAATTGGTTGGCTGATGAAAATCAACATGTTTATCTAAGCAACTAGCAAGAGACCATGCAGTACTGAGGCTACTGTGAGTCAGCTTACCGATTCCTATGTAGTGTCCGACCTGGGCGTCGCACCACTTGTCCGTATCAACGCCGCCGTCGCAGTACAAGTCGCAGACCTTAAGAAGAGGCATCAGTCAGCTTGTTTGCGGCGAGCTGGGGAGGTCAGGAGAGCAAGGAGGAGGAGGAGCTTAGGGAAGACCGTGGCATAGGGGAACGCGAAGACTTTGATAAGGGCGGTCTTGGCGAACTCGAAGAGCCGATGGTGTGGCGTCGCCGCCGTGCGCTCCATGGCCGCGCCCCCCTGGTCCGCTCCGTTTCGCGCACGCGATTCCTCAAGCCCACCCGCCGCTCAGAGCTGGTTTTTACCAACTCGCTGCGCGGCGGCGTCTGGTCCGGCGCCCGCTCGCCGCGCCGCAGCTCGGACTTCTGGTGTCGCCGACTCGCCGCGCCGGCAACTGGAATCCTTTTTTGGTAGCTCTCTGTTTCTCGGATCGAGACTCGAGAGGGCCGCCCTGCTCGCCCACTCGGCTAGGGTTATATGATCCATGGGCCGCCATTTGTGGGCCTGCAATTCCCAGTTTAACACAAAACGAGCCCACTTCAGCGACAGACATTAGGCTCTGACCTAAACGTAGTAGACTTTTCTCTCAGCCGACTCGGAGAAGATGTCAGATGCACGGCGAACGTGATTAATTTTTTTTTTGAGACTACAGGGAACGTGGGGAAGCTGCGAATTATGATCATATATGATGATGCGTTAGGGCAGGCGAGAAGTCGAAGCTGGCTACGAGGTTGGGACGCTGGGAGCTTGGCAACGGGCGTGAGGACCGACCGGGGCGCTCGTACGTTTGGCCCATGCACGGTCACGCTGGTTCCTCATCCGCCAGCGGCATGGAAAATTTCAGTGCTATGGTTGAGCCACTTTCTGCGACATCAGCCGTTGTCGTTGAACGACCAAGAGCAGTTTCAGACCTACTATCCAATATACAAAATGTTTATTAAAAAAAAAACAGAAAGCCCCTATAGCTCAGTGGTAGAGCGTCAGTCTTGTAAACTGAAGGTCTGTAGTTCGATCCTGCATGGGGGCAAATAATTTTTTTTTTGTTTGATGATTTTTCTTCCCTGATCGAAATTTGATATTCCTACATGTTTGTTCAAGTCACATATTTGATGCATCAAACTGTTAGTCTGTCACTCAACCTGGGGTCTTGGTTTCTCCAGCAACAATCTTGTCCAAACGCGGTTGTTAAGAGCTTCAGATCGAGAGTGGCGGCTAGATAAGCATACGAATTAGAGAAGTTGATCAGATGATACCGGAGCAGTCATTTATAAGACGACATCACCGGCTTCCGTGTTTGAATCGCCGAAGAGAACCGTCACTTCCCACATCTGCGTCCCACAAGCCACAAGCAGTGGAGCTCGCCCACCGGCCACCGCCTCCGTAGTCTTTTCTGGGGCTCACGGAGCTCTGGCAACGCCGCGGTCCATCTCGGCCGAGGGCGCGCGGGAAGCGAAGCGAGGCGAGGCGGAGTGGGACTCGCTGTGGTTCACTTCCATCTCGGCCCTACAACGCCGATCCAACGGTTCCCAGGGCCTCAGGGGTGGTCGGTATTTCATTTACCGTCCACCACCCAGGTTCACGCTGGCTGCTGGATGGCTCGGCTTCCCCTTCGGTCGTCGCTCTGTCCTTTGGCCTCCGCCACGAGCTGCGATCCGCCTACGTCTCGGTCTCGCCGTCGTTTTCGAGACTAGTAGCACTGCGCTATGATTGCAGAACACTTCAGCAATGTACTAGGTGAAACTATCTCATCAAGCTCATGTTGGATGACCATTTTGCCCAGTAGTTACTTGAGCTCCAAAATGAACAACAATTAGAAACTGCCACCAGATTGCAAAAAACCAAGGCGACAAAAAAAAAAGAAATGCGGTGAGCGTGGATCGAACACGCGACCTTCAGATCTTCAGTCTGACGCTCTCCCAACTGAGCTATCCCCGCTGCTTGTTTCAAACCGGTTTTAAATATTTGTTTACAACAGTATGGAGTATTTTCTCCGTCCTAAAATAATTGGCATTCTAGTCTTATCCAGTTTTTCAAAATAATTGGCATTCTAGTCTTATCCAGTTTTTCAAAATAATTGGCATTCTTACTTTTTAAAACATCTTTCTCTCTTCCCAATACATCTCTATCTCTCCTTTTTGTTTTCTGCGTACTTACTTTATTCTTTCTCTTCTTAATCTTTATATCAAGGACTAAAATACCAAATATTATGGGATAGAGGGAGTACTCAACAGCCACCTTAGTACTACTCCCTCCGTTCATATTTATATGTCATTTTAAGGTTTTTAACTTTTTTACAATTATATATCATTCTCACTTCTCAATACACATTTCTCTCTTTTTAATACAATATTCTCTCTTTTTATTATATTTCTATCTCTATCTCTCTCCTTGTTTTTTTATTTCGTTTGACAACAGCAAAATCGACACACACTAGGCTGAAGATACGAACTGAAGCAGAACCGGCACGTTGAGACTTTGTTTTTTCACCTCCAACCCAACGGGGACCCCTTCTCGCAGTCCCACAGACGCATTACTGACATGTCGCGTGGGACCAACCCAACAGCCATTGGAATATCCATGGGCCACAGAGCCTGCAGCTACCTAGCTGGCCGCCACCAACTTTCAACAGGAGGATGGGCCACTCTGAGCCGGTCCGTGCCAACGGCCGCTTCTCTCTGCCTCGTCAGAGATCAGAATGGCCACCATCCGTTCCTGTTCTTCTTCAGCATCTGCATGTGTACGCAGTCAGTCTGCGCTCTGCAGTCGCGGAGAAAATGTTGGCATATCGCTTGCAAGTTACAAGAATCAGGAGTTTTCTTGAAACTACGGTTGAAGTTTACAAGAATCTGTTTTGCAAATCAGGAGAGTTACGTAGTAGTAGAAACTTGATGGTATGAAAAAGGTCTTAACCGTGGCCGTAACGTAGGTTTCCTTTTTCGCAACTCGAATGCCCTACAGCTTGACACGAATCATGTCGATCGGGAGAAACAGCCTGAAACCTTTCAGAGGCAAAGTGCAGAGGCAGAGCAGAGCAGGAGGCGCAGCTTTCTTCTTCTTCTTTTTTCCCACGGTGCAGCAACAAAGCAATTCACGTACTCCAAGCACAGAGATTGGCAGGGAATGGCATGGGCTATCCTGTTCCCCGGCTGCGCGTCGTGGGTTGAAAATTCGAAAGGAGGAAGATAATTCTGGACAAGGAATCGAAGGAAAAAAAGAGTCCCTCGACGGCATGATTCGTTCGCAGGAAAGCTGTAAGCTGCCATGGCCCCATGAGCTGGTGAATCATGCCGCGGTGATTTGTCGCTGTTTCATCACAGTAGTATACAGGAGAAGCAAATTCTTCTACCGTTTGCTGCGCTCAGAGAATGCACGGCACCAAAATGAGTATGAATCCACTCATCACAACGAAAAATTTGCCATCTTTCTCTGCTAAAGAATGCAATGAGATAGTACTAGGACAAGAATTTAACACACCGAATGAGTCGGGGTTGGAATTCACAACTCAGATCAGTTGACAAGTTTGACAATCTATCACTGATCACATCGCGCAGTGTAGTGCAACAAAACACGTAGTAGCACAAGCTCACAAGCACAAAACCCAGTTACGAATAGTATCTACAACAGACCGCCGCTACTCTTATCCGATCGCGTCGCTTGATTCTTCAAAGTGTTCTTCTCATCACGCCGCAGATCACAAAGAGGAAGAAAAAAACACACGAGATGCGCCCAAAAGATGCACACGACGAAAGGGAACTGAGAAAGCACGTCATCAGGTCATGCAATCAACCACGACGCAAGGGCAGTCCAGTCAGTCACCGGGACTCCTCCTCCGCCGGCCTCGCGGCGCCGGAGAGAACGGAGAGAAGGTTGAGGTGGTGGTGGCCCTGCGCCACGGACGCGTACGCCGCCGCCTGTTCCTGCGCCGGCGACAACCCCCACGCCACGGGCCGCGCCTGCAGCGCCGCCCAGAACGGTTGCGCCGCCGCGGACGCCGCCTCGTGGTGGACGTCCAGGCGCTGGCGCTTGGCGAGGAGGGAGGAGTGGGAGGCGGCGCTGGTGGACGGGGCGGAGGTGCAGGAGAAGACGGCGGGGGTGGTGCCGGAGCCCGTGGCGGCGAGGATGGAGGGCTCGGCCTGGCGGAGCAGCCACTCGATGGTCTGGCCGTCGGACTTGAGCCCGAGCTCGCGGGTGAGCTGGAACACGCGCGCCGCGCACACGATCGGCATCCGCACGCGCCTTCCGCGCCCGTTCACCTTGCTGTGCCGGTCCTTGCTGCCCCCGCCGCCGCTCGGCTTCTTCCGCGCGGGCGCCGACACGGCGTCGGTGGGCGCGGCGACGGCCGCCAGCGACATTGGCGCGGGAGGCATGGGCGCGGGCAGGGGACGGTACACTTGGAAGGTGGCGGCGGCGTCTTCGCGAGAAGCCATGGCCATGGCTTTGGTGGTACGAGGTGTGTGCTGTGTTGTGTGTTTGGTGGACAGGGGTGTGGGGGTGGAGATGATGGGGATAGATAGCCGGATAGGGATAGGAGGGCCTTTGGCCCCGTGCTGGAACCATTTATAAAGCGGTCATTCTGTATCTTTCTTTCAGTTACGGAGCAAATTTTCTACAGTTTTTTTATTTCGTTGTACTTGCACTTGTACACCGTGAATGTGTATCAATTTGTCATTCTACGGCCTCTTTCATAGTAGTATTATAGGAACTTTTTTTGGATTTTTCCTATAAAGTGTAACTGCCTCATGTGCGATTTCTGTGTTTCAAAGGAAACCTAAGCGGTACGCAAATGTGCATATTAGCTGAGATGTACTAACTCTGAATACAAGTGACAAGAGTACATATCTCATGATGCATTTGCTTCATTCTACTCCGTAACTATTTTGATACTCCAAGAACAACCACCTGCAATTTTATGACACGCTTTTGCTGATACATACGCTGGATCTGAATTTTCCACCTTTCAGCAGCTTTTTTGGGTCTCTATAACGGTGCAATACATCTATCTGTAATCAGAGATAAATAATAAAAGAATAGGAGAGAGAAAGGAGATAACTACAGCTATAACAATTATGTATATCTGAGACTAACACCGCATATAGCTCACCTCAGCGCTATCTTACGTGTTTTGTGGGCCAAGCAGTGCTGGTTATGAGGAAGAGAAAGAGAAAAAAATATAAAATATTCTGATATGTAGACTCTACAACTTCTTGAAAAAATGTGTTAGAGTTAGATGAATAGAGGTGCTATCTTTTATATATCTATTATAAAATTACAGCTATGTAACCACTGTGGAGGCACTTATATGCAATTTCCACCGACGCAGGTGTCTGAACGTTAACATCTCTCTAGACCAGACTCTAGAGTAGTCTACAAAGGGGCAACGCGGGGACAGACATGCAGTGCTGTAGCAGCAGTGCAGTACTACTGTGCAGACGGGGGGCAGGGCACATGGGACGCTGGGTCCGGTCCGCGGCTCTCACTTTGTTGTGATCTGCACGCCTTTCACACTTGGCAAATTTTGCTCTAGCCAACGAGTTCATCACTTCGCTCTTTTGTCATCAACTACCAACATGTCATTAGAGCAATTGTACTAGTAGTAACATGCTCAGGGTTCAATTCAATTTGGTGCTGTCTTCAAAGCTTTGCAGCCCCACAATACGAAGAGAAACCAACAATCAGATTTTTGCATCGTTATTTGTGGATGGCGACCGAGCTAATCAGCTAACCAGGGGTCATTTTCGCTCGAAAAAGGCCCAAGTGATGTCTGATACGCACATCGAACCGTTATCACCGGTCATTTTCATGCAAAAAAGGCCAGGATACGCTGCAGTGCAGCAAACGGCGAGACACTGTGCCCCCCGGCATGGCACTTGCCAGTTGCCGAACCAGAACTGAGAACTCACTGCGAGCGGTGGCAGACGGTGACTTCTGCCCGTCCGTAGCCACAACACAGAGCGTAGTTGCATGTGATGTGAAGCCTAGAGTGCGCAGCTGGATCATGAAATCGGAAGGATTGACGGCTCGCTCGCCTGGCCTGACGCAACATGTTTGCAGTTGAGCACAGCCTGGACCACCCCTGCGGTCGCCGTGCTCGGACGAAGCGTCTTGCGGTTGTGTAGGGTACACGCCAGAATTGACGCCGGCGTTTTTATCCCGGTGACCTACCAAATGTACAACTAGCTGGACGAAATGACTGGGACCACGGCCGGGTGTCGAGCTCTCCATCCATGCATCACTCTGTTTTCCATCTTCTTCCTTCTTTTCTAGAGATGTGATAAATCACTCTGTTATGTCCGACAAGATCAATTATGGCACTTAGGAAAGGAGGTGTGCCTACAGATCCAGTCTGTTCGCGACATGTGTTCGTTTCTTGATCTAAATTTTAGTGGGTGATATTAATCATTAAAATACTATATATAATTATTAAATATATATTAAATATAAAATTAATTATAGAGTTAATGTGACAAATTCATTAAACTTAATTAAGTCAGTAGCATCATATTATCTAATCATAACCTAATTAGTTTTAATAGATTCGTCTCG
Source organism: Eleusine coracana subsp. coracana (assembly GCA_032690845.1). Taxonomy (NCBI): domain Eukaryota; kingdom Viridiplantae; phylum Streptophyta; class Magnoliopsida; order Poales; family Poaceae; genus Eleusine; species Eleusine coracana. The sequence continues at coordinate 7,878,670 of CM064424.1, forward strand.
TCATTCAGAGGGAGGGTTATGGACTGGATTTTATCAGTAATTTATATTTAATACTTCTAATTAATATCACAATATTCGATAGAACATGTCTAAAAATCAGAGGGGTGAAAACAAACACACCCGATGGTGCTGGTGCATACAGCAGGATGCATGTGCTTTACCAAAGAATTTCTACCATTTACAGCACTCCCGTAAATGAAATTCTCACATTTTCTGTGGTCTGTAAACAAAAGTCAAAAAGAGAGCAAAGCAGCGATCCTATATTATATGTACAGGGGTACAGCCAACGGGCATGCAAATTTACATTTCACATGTCGCTGACGCAAAGGTAAATCCAGTTAGATTACCCTCCAAGAAAAGAAAAGAAAAAATGTACTACATGTCACTCTGATGCCAGTGCCTCGTCGTTCTCATCAAGCAGTGGCCTGAGATTTGATCTCTCGGCGGCAGGAAGACCATGCTCGCTCTGCTCGTTGAAGCGATCAACGCTACGGACAAATATGCCTGCAAAGAGAAGATCATCTCATCTCAGTTAAAGTATACGTGCAACCGAGCTGTTTCAAGGGAAGCATGCAACTTTGTCTTGGGTGTGGATTGATGCATAGTGGTCAAAGCATCACAATACTCCACAAAGGAAGGCTTCCTATAGTTTTTTCATTTGTATGTGAACAAAACAGGGAACCTAGACTTTGTGATAATGAGACCATACCAATAAACCAAAATATAGCTGCAATGAACAGGATGGATGTCAGTGAAAGAGCTGTCGCCCTCCAGTTGTGGATTTTGTCCTGCATCGAAGTTAAAAAAAAAAAGTATCTTTCAGGAAAAAGAAATCGAGCAGTATAACCACATGCCCAAAACCTACTAAGCACTTTGCTATGTGAATAACATATTTCACATAAAATCTACTAAAAAGTTCATGCATAGATTGACACTAACAAGGACCAGCTTTAATTAATTAATTTATTTTTTTGAAGGATTCGAGCCTAGCTCAGTTGGTTGGACGTACACCCTGACCACCTAATTCAAGTCCTCTTCAACATGAATTTGGGCGCCAAGTTCTTATTCTTAATAATGCAAAGAAAAAAATGAACCTGCTTTTAAGAATGCAGAAAAAATAATGGCAAGCTGCTGAAGGCAGTCGGTTTCAACTGGAATGCAATGTGAATCAACAAATAAGCACCTGAAGAAGCCCAACAAGGGGTGAAGAAGGCACATCACCAAATATATGGATTGAAACAGTGGACATGGCCATTGATAATGGCCGCAAACTTGGCTTCACACAATGAAGGCATATATAATTTACTGGTGCCTGCAAGTCAAAAGAAGTTATAATATATGGATATACTGAAATGCTTAATTGTTAAACAGCATTGAAAGGACTTTAAGTTTAAGTAATGTGTGATAAAGATGTCTTCATGCATCAAAATGCTGCATCAATTACTATTGATTAATACTCGTAATAAGAGCTAGGACTTGCAGTACTATGAAAATCTTACATAGAACAAAGCAATTACCTGAGTTGCAAAAACTAAAAGCTCCCCAACTGAGAAGAAGGGTATGAATCCATAAAGGCTCTTGAAACAAAAAGCTCCAAAACAGCATATTGCCCCGAAAAATGTTGCACCAGAAAGAAGCTGCACGAAAGTAGCGAATTCATGTAAGTGAACATAACATACGTAGTCGTCATCATGGTCAAAAGTAGTGAAATCAAACTTCCATTAAGCTCCACAGACCCAAACTAATGACTCACATGTTAATGTGCCTATGTTAAATATCCATATGCATGGTTCAGAAAAAGAAATGCTCACAATTATGGTATGTAACCAAACAAAAGGGAGACAAAATTAACAAGCAAAATAAATTAATCCAGCAAACTTGCAAGCGATAAACTACACAAATTTTGATTATTATACAAGGCATAACCAAACAAATAAAGACACAAACATCTGAGGTCAGGAGTATATCCAACTAATGAAAACCATCAAATGATAAGTTGGGTGTGAAGAACGTTTGACCCTGCAGAACACTTTGTATGGACATGGGAAAACATAGATGATTCCATTGAGATATTTAACAAACCAATCTTTCAATTTGACAAAGAACAATGTAAAAAAAGGTCAATGCAGAAGGTACAGACAATGAAACTGCCATATTATTTATTAATATGTAAATTTGTTTCTAACCTTGAAAGCGTTAGATATTGTAGACTCTATCTTGTCAAGGATGAAGCCTCCTGCTAGAGTTCCAAATATTCCACACACTATAGTTATTCCACCAAACATTAGATCTGCGCTCGCCTGACATAAAAAATTTCTGTTAGACCAGTGAGCACGAAGCATCTTAAGTTGTGATGATAAATATCATTACTGAAGGTCAGACCCATACTGGACTGAATTTCACCCACATGCTGCAGAACAGATTTTTTAATATATGAAGACACAATTACAGACGCCACACATATACAAGCATAACAAAACGGAACTTCAAAGTTAAATGAAAATATATGCTAAAACATATTGGCACATGTGGGTACAAGAATCCATACCATATTGTAGATATCTTGGCCAGCCTTTGGGCCCCAATAGGAATAAGCACCGATAACAAAGTTGTAGGAGATGTACCCTGGAAAACCATAAGGGAAAGTGAACTCCAAAAACAGATAAGAAAAAAAGAGGGGGGAGGATAACCTTAAGAACTTTATAGCTATGATTTTTTCCATATCTAATATTCTACAATCATTGCACATTTGTTGGAAATGGTTTTAAATTTTAATCGAGAAACTTTCTCAAAATGAAATTTCCAGATTGTTTATTTGCTTTCAAACAATATTGAAGCAGCCACTTGAATACATCTTGCAAGATTCTTGCAAGACATAGTGCCGTTTTGAACTGCTGGACGTCATCGAATAAAATACGGAGGGAGTACATAGGTAGCAAAAATGGATGATAAATTACTATGACTTTTTTGGTAGACAATAGCAAATCCTAAGGATGAGACTAGACAAGAGACAACCTAGGTAAACAGTAAAACGGACTGGCTGAGTTTAAGTTTAACTGAAGGGCAAAGCAGAATCAGATTGCAATTTCGAATATATTTTTTTACACTGGACCACTAGTTCAACGTTCAGGGTTGAAGTATTCGCTAAAATACAGTTTGAATTTATAACAGGTTAAGAAAAGGTTTAAGTTAGAAGCACTGCACAAGTCAACAAAGCACAGCAAACTCACAGAAGGGCGTAAAACAAGGGCTAACTCAATACAAATAACAGATTAATAGATGTGCAGAAACTTTGAACAGCGGATAGGAGATCTAACCTAAGACATTGATGACATAGACCTTCTCTTGTAGCAGTTCTTTCATATCTTTGCCAAAGTAACCAATTTCAACCATCACTCTCTTTCCAAAACTGGAGCTGCAGGATCACAACAGGAAACATATAAGTGACCATTAAGTCAAATGTCTCCCCTAAGTGCATTTTGTACCCCAGCACGTTGGTGCTCAAATTATGCAGCTAAATATTTTGTCTTTACCCATGAGGACAGATCATATAAATATTGAAAGCATGAAGGGTAATATATACATATAAAAATAAGATGGTAATTTAGCAAGTATAGAACAAAATAGTTTCTGCAAACAAGTTCTTACAAGGAATTTTGTGGAAGTTTTACTTCAACATGCTTTGTCCCATTATTATCTGAAACAGGAGCGTTAAACAGATGAGCACACATAAAGGCACTGTGCTAGAGCTTCTGCAAAAGCTACAGAAGCCATAATCCAGGAAGAGGAAGGTTCACTTAGCATGAATAATGTTGCAACTAAATATGTCCATGAAACAAGACATGCTCTGTTTTTGTTTTCTCTCGAACAGGCAGGAGAGGTGTTTTAATGGGTACAACCCAACACATACACCTGTGACAAAAGTAAAAGCTACCATGACTGTACCCAACACATACGCCTGTGACAAAAGTAAAAAGCTACCATGACCTAACCCCCTTCCCCCCTGATGCTAGGGCAGTCAAGAGGGAATCCTTGAGCCTCAACCATTAGAACATAACCACACCTCCTCTTTGTGCCCAGTTTCAGGTTGCATGACAAAAAACACAACTATTTTGTTGCCTCCAAATTTTCCAGGCCCCAAGAATGATAAGAAAATTAAGGCCTTGTTGCAAACAAGCTCTATTCATATTCAAGAGGTCATTAAGGCAACATGATTATAACTAGTTGTTGTTGTTTTACTTCTTCCCTAAAATATTGAGCAATGACTATGAATTCGAATATATAGAAAAGTCATTGCGCTAACAGCTGAGTAAAACATGGGCTCTAGAACTTGTATTTCTCTTGTTTGAGATGCAAATAATTAGCAGTTCAACTCATAATTGAAATAATTCTGCAGCTCAAATGACAAAACAGATTCCCAAATAAGCTGACACTGCAGGAAATTCAAATTTTGCAGATTAAGTCCTTATGGCTCGTCAGCAACTTAGCATAAAAAACTGAACCCTGCTGAGGAGTATATTGAAGTGTTTTTTCCTTATCGCCATAATTCAGCATAAAGAAGAATTCATTTCTAAGAAGTGCTTTCTATGTGCAAAACAGGGTCTTAATATGCACTCATTGCTCTGCGCTCTTATGTGAGCAGTGAATTTCAAAAGTAGATAAACAGTGCATTGGGTGGGGGTGGGTCCTTGTATAACAAACTAATGGAACAGAAGACATTGCATGAATGAAAAAATTATAAAAGACACGTACTTGTCTCATCTTGAACCTCTGGATTATGCATTGGACCATACTCTTTTGTAGTGTTGTGAGCAAATCCTGGTAAACAGAACTCCCCGTTAAAAAAGGCACATAAAGGAAGTAAAAAGGTATCACTGTTATGGGCAGGCCTTTGAACCGTGTTTCTATAGCAGTCCAATTTATTGTAGCATCGCGGTTACTGTATCTCCGCCCTTATTTAGCCGTCAAGTTAGGTTAGTTAGAATTAGGGCCGGCTCTACCTCTATATAAAGAGAGGCACGGCAGTCATTTGGAATCAACCAACCAATCAATGGACAAACAATTATCCCAATCCACCAATGTCTCTCAAGCTCTAGGCAAAGCCTAAGTCACCGGGAACGTGGAACTTGACCACGTTCCTCGTCCCGGGAACTTCGTTCCAAAACGTGGAACGGGAACGACGTGGGTCACCGTCCGGGTCGCTGGTGGGAACTCGTCCCGGTGAAAAAGAAGGATTCTAGGGGGAAAAAAGATATTTCCGAGGAGAGGAGGATGAGGACTATCCATTTTCCTAGTCCCTATGCAAGAAGGTGGCCGCCAGCGAGCCATCTGTAGCTAGCTGTTCCAATAGCCCATGTTACCTCATTCCCTTGTTTCAATAGCTGTTCCAATAACCATCTGTAGCGAGCCATCGTTCCAATTTTTTTTGGTTCACGTTCCATGTTCCCAAATTAGCGTTCCGAAGATGTATACCCCCAAACGTACCAGTTTTTAATAAGTTGCATACCACGTCCCACGTTCCCGTTCCTCGACCCTACCGTTCCAGGAACTTTGTGACTTAGGGCAAATCATAAGGTCTAATTATCCTCCCCATTACATCACAGAATGTCAAATACCAGAAAGCGGTAAAATGGTATTAGACTCATGTAATAAGAACCATATAGAAAAGAAATATGTACCTTTGAGGTCTAGCGGCTTTATTACAAAGCCTAGAATAACAAAAGGAACCATCAAAATTGACTCTCCCCAGAAAGCAGCACGCCAGTGCAGACTATTTCCAACCTGATAAGAATCAACAGAAATTTGAACAAAGGGAACATACTCAAAAGATAATCAAAAGGGCTTTACGCATGCGTTTTTCATGTTGAATTGGTAGTTGGTTGGCTGGTTACTGATGTTTTTTGTTTACTATTGGAACATTGTACAGGATGATCTATCAGATATGCCACCTACATTTCAGCTTAGCTTCACCATACAGCATCCATTTACAGGCACAGTTTTTTTAGCATGTTCATGCAAATTAACAGCACAGTTATACCAAAACAAGCTTACTATAGTGTTCCACTTACCATGAAATACACGATATATAATATCATGTCGCCTCCCGCAGTTAATCCAGTGAAGAATCAGTTTTACCTCATTAATTATTTCCATTTACAATGCCATAACTAAATAAGCTCTAACAAGGAAAAGACTTCTCCATTACAGACATGCGCTGTCAGGTGGTTAAGTTCTTATAAATGTCGGATAAGGAACCACAAGGATTAGAGGGTCTATAGTCTATACATATGCATTGTTTAAATGAAAATAGTAAATCTGAATGCTGAATTACTCAGAATGTAACTAAAGTCAAAACATAAAGGAACAAAAAAAAAACAGGTCTCTGATAAGACTTACCAGCCCGCCATAAACATAGCCTAATGCTATCCCAGTCGGTATACACATGTAGAACATAGCAAGCCATGCTGTTTTCTGGTAACATAATAAGTACCAGGGTAAGTTGTTGACTGATAAGATATAAGGAATTACAAAAAGCAGTGCCACTGAAAACAATTTAACAGCATAGCTTGAAGGAAAAATTGTTTGAATGAGCACATAGCTTAACTTAAAGGTTTCATAGATCTAGTTACACTTTACCAATCCTGATTTCCCTAAGGCATACACAACTAACCCAAACTATAATGTTTAAACCATAATGTGTGTGCTAGAACAGCAATCTCAAAGGTGGTAAAAGATTGTAATGGCACCTGAGCTGGTGGAGCATTGTCATCAATGAATGGAGCTGCCAGACTTATAAAAGAAGCTTCACCAACGCCAACTAACCTAAGTATCAGTTATTTAGGATAATGACCTGGTTAGAAATTTTACACTGAATACTTATTTAAACAGAGATTTATTGCAATGAAAAAGAAACACTTACATGCGACAGATAGTAATTGACCAGAAATCAAACGAGCACCCACAACCTGCTGTTGCAATGGTCCAAACTAACAATCCAACACCGATAAGCCTGAAAGGATTGTGTCTGCAAGGAAGGAAAACAATTAGTTACAAGGGAAAGAGAAGGAACTTCAAAAGATTGGAAAACAATTTACTACATGGGAAAGAAAATGCACTTCAAAATATTGGAAAACAATTAGTTACATGGAAAGAAAAGGCACTCCAAAAGATTGGGGGCTCTGAAACACAAGTTACAGCATTATCATTCATCACATTCGTTAAAAAGTATCATACTAGTTATTGCATTGTAGTATCTATTGAAGATTGTTCTACATACAAAGCCACCAATTTTGTTGCCCAGGTGATGATAGAAAAACTAGGGATTCCAACATGTATGTATAATCACAAGTGCACCATTACGCATGCATGTTGCAGGTCGTATCACATGCATACAGGCTGCATGTAGCATAAGAACCAATGAGAATAGTCACCACAAATACTATCTTCAAATGAGGCATGTACTACAATGATCTACTGTCACTAGAAAATGAACTTCAAATCAGAATCCTATACATGTAAAACCAACAAAATGATAAATCACGGAGCAGAAAAAGCTAAAAATAGGAACAACAGTTTTGTTTGAGCGAGTAAATAAAATTAAAAGTTTAAATGACTCTTGATTAGTTTAAGCAATTAGCAGTGAGCACAAGTGCACTGTCACCAGATTACAGATTAGATTTAGCAAAAATATTCCGAAATATTACAATACATTAAATATGAGGAATAAACAGCAAACCAACATTTTAGCCAGGGATGCAAATATTGGTGATGCCACCAACAATCCAACCATAAATGCTGAGGACAACACACCATCTTCAAAATTATTAAGATTGAAGTCCCCCCTGTAGGACAAACATGGTAAGTCAAAAATGAATATATCATAAGATGGTATATATGACCATAATATTTCAAGTTAAGAGGGTAGGCAAGCTTAAGGAAAGGATATGGTTAGACCAACAAAAGAAAAGCCAGATTTGGCAAAATGCTGTAGCTGGAAGACCAGGTTCTCATTTTATGAGAGAAATAGTGTACAGTAATATTTTAATTTAAGAAACATACAAACTAACACAGTTTTTGTGAAGTTTTGTTATGGAACTTACTGGATTCCAGAGCCTGAGGTGCATGTGCCACCGGAACAGCTCTTCTGGCTGCCGTTGACACCATTACTTGCTATTGCTCCTCGATCAACATAATTTAGCATGTTAATGATGCAGAACATGACAAGTAATCTGCAAATGTGAAGAGAAAAATTAGCTGAATCACATCTCAGTTACAATGACAAAAGGATAATACTGGGATACATACAAACCTGCATACACAACAACTTCTCAAGTACAATTAAAATCAGTGATGAGCACACAGAGAGTACAGCGACAATAAAGCTACAGGTCATCAAACCTTGAACCAACTCCAGGCCCCATCCAATTTTAACGCTCAGTAAAAATCCAACCTACTTGTGTCTCACTGAAAAAAGGTTGCCAGCTGTTGCCTAATAAAACAAAGCGCAACGAGCCAACACCGAATTAAAAACGCAGATCCACACCACAGAAGCAAGCAAGCAAGCTAGTAGGTGAAAACGTGAAAATTCGAAAACTCCAATACACGAATGGAACAACCGAGGTCACACGCATTTTCGATTCAACTAAATGGAAAATCGAGCCAAATTCCCAAGATTATTTTCGTTTATTAATTAACGTCCCCAATGATTTGCTACACATGGAACAACTGAATGGCTACCCCCGCTGGCCTGCTCAGATCCCAACTCAAATTGGACATTGCCAGAAGCTTAAAAAATTAAAGCACAATTGGAGCCATTGCAAAGAAACAGCTCAATACTACTATTAGCTCACAAATGTCACGGGCTACAGCCTAGCACTTGAAATTGTAGCTCGAGAGAACCCAAATTTCTCAAACAAAGCAATCGAACCGCCCGAAATCCCCAATGGAGATCGATTTTAGCCGAACCCCGAGCAACCAAAACGAGACAAAGCTACAGAGCACCTACGACCGTCGATTGCTGCTCCATCGAGCTCGGCGGCGAGTGGTTACCTCTTAGGCGTGAACCACGAAGGCTTCTCCCCGGCGACGCCGTCGCTGGTGCTGGTGTCGACGCCCGTCTCGACGTCGCGCACCACGGTGACCGCCATGGCCTGCAGTCCTGCCTGCTTCCCCTCCACGGGCGAGGCCTCGGCGGGAGCTGGCGCCGCCCCCTGCTGCTCCTTCCGCTCCACCTGAGCTGCCGCTGCCGCCGCCGCCGCCGGTAGCTCCGGTTTGGACTCCGCGACCGGAGCCGGAGGGGCGGGGCTCGAGTCGGGGTTGACGACGGGGGATCCCGCAACTACCACCACGACACGCTGGGCGTGGTCGTGTGATCCTCCGCCCATAAAAATTGCTGTGCGGACTACGGAATTGACTTCCTGTCACCAGACCTCCGTTGGTATATCGGTTACGAATTGGTCTCGTGCGCGGCCGGGATTCGGAAATATCTCATGGGTGCGGGGCGGGGCTAACTGAAAAAAACTGGATAATTCGGGCGGTTTATATCCGCGGTGGGAACCCGGAGGTGAATATTCTTAGTGGAGATGAGAGTTTCGGCGAGGCGAGGCCGTTGGGGGAAGGGGAGGAAGGTTTGTTCGGGTGGGAGCACGAGCACGGATTTTTTTGGCTGCGAGCACGGGTGCCGGGTGGTAGGGAGATTCCTTCGACTACCCCCCTTCCTCCCTCCTCGTTGGTGTGCTCCACGGCGCCGCACGCCGCTATCCGCTGGCTCGGCGACGGGGGAACGAGGGACAAACTCTAGTGGACCGGTGGGGGTGCGCGCGCCGGACCCGGTTTACCTGGACCCTAATTTCTACTTCTTGGACGTTTTTAAATGCTGACGCGGTACTGACTGGTTGGTTGGCGGTGGTTATGATACGATTTTATCTGCACTTGCAAATATCTGTAAATAAATAGTAGTATAACGGCCGGTACCTAGGAAAATTGATTCTTAAGATATGGGTTAGGATCTGTAATAGTCCAGATCCAATATCTTCAAAGATATACGATTCTTAAGATATGTGTTACACGAAACAGCGGTTAAAAATATCTGTTTATATGCATCTTCATCAGTGCCGTCTCTCCTCCAACGACACACCCGTTTGAGCTTGCGTTTTGGAAGCATTTAGCGCGGCCAGTGGGCCTTGCTCACAAAGGGTACACCATAGTCCCATGGGTGGGGCTCACGCTGCCTCCTCTCTTTGTGTCGCCTTTGATCCTTTTCCAGGTTTTATTTACGTGCGAGCTTGGACCAACGACAGGGGAGATTAGCTGTTGCGTAGTCGCCCCATGCGCGCATGTCCCCGTCCTAGAATTCTTCCTAATCATCATTCCTGGCACCACGCACATCCCCAACTGGATACAGGTCGCACCGCGGACGTGCCCGTGCTTGTTTTCTTTCTCTGTTATACGCTAGCAGGTCCAACTAGATGCTTTCCGTAACTTGGCATATCTTCGCCCAGTAATTTTGAAATTCACGGTTTCTCGATCAAGTAATTTTCGAGATGTCTCTTTCTTAGTCAGTCGTTCAAGTACGTAGCCGTAGCAATAGTGAAGCACAAGTATTTTACGGTACGTGACGCGCTCTCGCGGTAGTACTACACTCTGGACCGGTACGCGGCTCGATGTTGCTACGTTCCGGAACAGTGTCGTTGGGACTGTGCCTAGACATTAGGGCCCTGGACCGTGTGCCGTCCGTCAGTGCACAGTTTAATAAAGTTTTGAAAGGCGCGCCTGTCTTTGATAAGGACACGGAGTAAAGATATCCAAAGCAGATTGCCGGAGTGGTAAGTGACTGGTGAGAGGCTGCTTTAGCTGCATATGATGGTTGCACGAAACGGACATGTTTTGGATACGAAAAATGCTGATGGTCCTCTGTCTAGGAAGAAATTTTGCTTTGCAGCAGCGCTATGCATCACGCATAAATCTGCAGATGCGTTGCTCCATAAGTCACGTCAAGGTTACCTACATTACCTGCTTTCCGTTTTAGCTTCTACTCTACTTCACTTGTTCACCTCTTTGTGTTTTGTTAACCTAATTAACCGAGAATTTTAGACTGGCAGTATGTTGATTGGGAGTGCATGTTACAACGTACAAAGGTTGTTTGTCCATGTATCAACACTGTGTCTGTCCATGTATCTATGCCGTCTATCTGTGTAACTATGGGCCTGTTTGGGACAACTCTGTTTCAACTTTTTCAACTCTGCTCCACCAACTCTAGTACAGAGCAGCTCCACTATGAAGTTTTTGGAGCCAGTGAAACTGTTTGGCATGCAGACTAGCTCCAGCTCTGGAAACATGAGGTTTGTCTAAGAAAGGTCTACTATGCCCCTGATATGTTTGTTGTATGATTTGTTCTATGGAGATCATGTATAATTGAATATTTTTTTAATTAATTCAAATATGGTGTAAATATTATATCCTCATTCAGTTTATTGGAGAAAGTAAAAAAAAATATTTCATCTAAATAATTCCATACATTTGTCACGTAAATTTAAAGTGCTTGATGGATCATTGACAAAGTCCATTTCAGATACAAGCAATTGTCCTTCCATAACTAATGATAAATAAGATAACAAAATTCATCATTCTAATAGAAATAGTTATCCATAGATAACTAGAGAATACTGAATAGTACATAATTCTAGCTCCAAGCTAGAGAAAGAGCAGTGGCCAAATCATCACAGAATTTATCCATACTAGGAGCATTCGGTGCATCAGTAGAGCCATTTGATCTAGCCACATATTTTTGGTACCTTTCCGGAATCTCTGGAACATAATCTGGATCACGATCACACCGAGCGAAGTCCAAGTCATCACCGTCAAGGTCACGAATGAAATTGTGAAGGACCATACAAGCCACGACAATCATTTTTTGCTTGAACATAGGATAGGACGCCATTTTATATAAAATCTACCATTTCATTTTTAGCACTCTAAATGCTCGCTCAATAACATTGTGGATGGATGAGTGAACCCGATCGAACCTTTCTTTAGGAGTATTTGGTTCCATTCCTCTATGCCACTCTGGCATATGGTACCTCTCACCTTTATAAGGACAAAGGTATCCCGGACGGTTAGGATATCCCGCATCGACAACATAATATTTGCCTATAATTATTAGAAAATATATGAGATCACATTTGTAAGCATCTGATCAAACAATAAAGTGCATGGTCGTATTTTCAATACCTTTTGGAGGGTGTGGAAAAAAAACTCTCGTTCACTCTAATTGCATTGTACAGGACACTAGTATCATGCATAGAGCCCGGCTGTTCCGTGGACATATAAGTGAACCTCATATCAAAGTCACAACATGCTAGAACATTTTGAGTAGGTATACCAGACTTTTCAATATATCGTACTTGATCATCAAGTGGCAAAGAAACTTTGACATGAGTACCATCTAGAGCATCGATGCAATCTTTAAAATGTGGAAATGCTGTGTGGTCAGATTTTATCCTCTTGTGAACAGTTCTAAAGTTGGGATCCTTTAGTCTAATAAAATTTTTAGACATCTCCATAAAAGCAGTCAATACCTCATCAAATTTCCTATAAATAGTTTCACCTGAGTGTTTGAACCAGTTTTGTGTCTTTCTATTAGATTCATTTCTAGACAACACAAACAAGAACACTGCCAACATCTCCTCAGTGCACATGTGTAAGGATGGTTTTAGACCGTACCTTGCAACCAATAAGTCATAAAGGTCATAGAACATCTATGTGCTCATCCGACGCTGTGAATGACATTCTCCTGGTGTGTTCAATGTCTCTAACAACCAGCCCATACCACTAAGGATAGATGTCCTAGGTGAATTTTTGTTTACATATAATTCAACATAAGCGGCAGCAAGTTTAGAACCAGCCAATACAAGATTCCAGAAATCCATGCTCTCATTGTCAGAGTCGCTACTAGTTTCATCATCACTCTGCACAAAGGTAAAAATATTGGTTCAAACAGAAATACATAGATATACAATAGCAACACAGATAGTGATTCAAATACATAGACAAATATTGGTTCAAATAGAATACATAGATCCAGGTTCACAAAACTTGTTTTAAATAGGAAAACAAATAGTGGCTTACAGGCTGTCACATTATTTTTGAAAATAGCATACAGGTTGCCAAAAAAAAAACTAGCTCCCATATTTATCGTTGTGCCTTTTCCTAAGCCAGTTAAGCTTAATTTCTTTAGTAGGCAAGGTCATAAACATTTTCCTCTGTTCCTTCTTCACAAAAAGCTGGGTGACAATGTCATACTCATCTGACTCATACAATGCACCACAATCCTTCACATGCTCCATTATTTCACTGATGCTGATCCCTTCTTGCTTCTTTGCTGTAAAGGAACTTGAAGCATCAGATATCTTGGAAATTGCTTCGACCATTAGAAGTGTTGTGCTTGACTTTGTCTTTTTCCTATCAACAGCAGCAACGCGAGGTCTTTTATTTGGAACCGCACTTGGAGTGACTTCCTGAACCTCCTCACCCCCCTCGTCGTTGGCCTCAAATGGGTCACCCTGGGCATTGTCCTCTCCATCAACAGATTCATTGTCTACATCAAAATGTTGGTCTTAAGTAGTAGAGATAATAGGATTGTCACTTAAAGGGTTCCAATAATCTGCTTCCTCATTTGTAATATTTCTAAACATTTCCCTAAGCAAATCCTTATTTTGGAGAGGCTTTTTCTTAAACTTGCCACACCCTGGAATATCCTGATCATTTGAAACATAAACATCAGCACAAATATTAGTACATAAACATCAGTACATATATCAGTGTATCAGTCTTCATACAGGTTGATAACACTCACCTTTTTTGCTTTCTTCCACCACTCGGCCTCCATTTCAATTGTTTTGGTCGCATTGTTCCAACTAGTACCAGTTTGACTCCTCTTTAACTTTAGTCAAATGCCTCAATCAACCTTTAATTTATCCCACTTGTTCTTAATTTGGGTCTTTGATAATAAGATACCAGTCATTTGAAAAAACCTATTTGAGACCTCAGTAACCTACAGAGTTCAGATGAGTATTTGGACGATTGCCTCTACTAACTTGTTCAGCCATCAACTCACAGGCTAATGTCAAATTTGCATCATTCCAGTCCATTTGATTACCCTGACCATTATTTCGCAATAGTATGTTTAAGCATTCATGATAATCTATTGAATTTTATAAGAACTATTGCACATATACAATGAATTCAAGGCATCAACCAACTCATTTTATAGTTCACAACAAGGATCAATACCTGCTCATCTTTCTTCTTCCCTGATGGTAGTCGTTTCCGTGAAGCAGTCGCCAGAGGACGCTTGTCAGCCGTAACTTGCAGCCTGGTAGCCTGGGCGCCTCTTGGCTGGGCGTCCCTCCCTGGACGGAGGACACCCGTCCCTGTTCGGCCAGCAGCCGATCCTCCACGGCCACCACTCGTCCCTCCCTGAACAGAGGACACCGGCGGCGCCACCGGAGGAGGCTGCGACAGCCCCACCCTTGGCGCCGGTGACCTTGCACCACCCACGGACACGACGGCCTCATCTTCAGGAAAACTTGGGGGATGGAGGACGGAGGAGGTTTGGGGGTAAGAAAAGAGAGGATCGAGTACTGGGTCATCGGATCTATCTTCTCCGGCCATCACCTCGACGGGGGGCTTGCCGTGACGGCCGGACGAAGTGGCGGCGCGGCTAGGTCTGGTGAGGGGCGACGGGGGAGAGAGCCACGGGACAGAAGCGGTGGGGTGAGGGGCGACGGGGGAGAGAGAGAAACGGGAAGGAAAGAAAATAGAACGAAACGTTTTCTGTGTAACCAGTGGCAATTGCAGGTAATAACCTTCAAACTCTGTGAGGACATACAAAACGCTGGTTTCTGGAGTATCTCTTGAGGAGCTTCACAAAGGCCCGGTGCCGCATAAATCGCTAACTGTTGCTTCAAGTTGAAGCTACACACGGCCGATGTCCAAGATTGCAGACATGCAGAGAGAGGCCAGCGCGAAAGCTTGCAAGCAGTGAAGAAGTATCAGCGATGTCCTTGGCGCTGGCCGCGTAGGAACGCAAAGATTCGTGGCTGAGGCTAACAAGACTCGGGTGTGTCCGCCTCCAGCCTACTGCCTCGGAGCTGCCAGCATCAATTTCCATTAACGTCGCTAAAAATCTGAAATGCGCCGGAGCTCGACATTACCGGTGGGGTGCATGAGGAGCGCACGATCGGAAAGATGGGAGTCCACGACGTGGTGTTCAGCTGCCGGATCGTCATCATCTCATCACTATATACAAGAAAACTAGTAAATAAAACCATGCCGTGCGATGGGACACGGTACCATCGACCTTCGCATGATGAGTACATAAGTTGCCTGGATGTATACCGAAATTGGAGCACTTTTCTGACAAGTAATAATCACATTTGGGGAGATTATTCACATTTTTTACACGGTCACGTCGTAAGCTTGGTATTCCGATAGATGTCCATCAGCTTTCAAGCCTGTTGTTTGTATATGATGTTTTATTTTTGCAGAGCCTTTCCAGACGAAGCGGCGGAAGCGTAAGTGACGGGGACCTGCGGCTGGTCCTTGACCACCAAGGTGAGCACCTCCGGCCGCGACGAGTGTCCCACCACGTCGAAGTCAAACTTGGCGCGCACAATCTCACTGAAGTATGCACACAAAAAAACAAAAAAACAAACATGATCAGCATTCTCAGCGCGCGCCAGGACATCCAGTGCGAATCTGTTAGTTCTTGCTGTAGCACGCACCTAGATCGGCCGTGAGGAGGCCCTCGTCGTCAAACATGGGCCCGGCAATCACGTCCCCTGACGGCGAGACGATGACGCTCCCACCACGGCAGACGACGTCCTCCGGGTCGGGCTCCTGGTCGAACCCGGTGAACGCGTACCCGGGCGGCGGCGGGTAATCCCGCCTTTGGCAGAACTGGTTGGCGGCCAGCAGGAAGCACCCGCCCTCGTGCGCGACGTGGCGCACGGTGGCCTGCCACAGGTCGGAGTCGTCGGCGGTGGGCGCGCAGTACACCTCCATGCCCTTGCCGTACAGCGCCGTCCGCGCCAGCGGCATCTTGTTCTCCCAGCACACCAGCGCGCCCACCCGCCCCACGGGGGTCTCGTACAGCGACAGCGTCGACCCGTCGCCGCACCCCCATATCACACGCTCCAGCACGGTCGGAACCAGCTTCCGGTGCTTGCCCAGCAGCTCCCCCGCCGGGCTGAAGAAGAGCACCGCGTTGTACAGCGTGTGCCCCGCGCGTTCCACCGCGTCGATCACCAGGAAGACGCCGTACTCCGCGGCGAGCGACGCCAGACGGCTCGTCTCCGGACCTGCGATGCAATCATGTGTTCTGTTGGTTGGGATGTCAAATTGTGAAGTCGTCGGCGTGTATCTTTTGTCTTTTCGGGGACAGGACGGGACGGATAGCTTACCCGGGACGTTTATGGCGGAGGCGTAGTACTTGCAGAAGACGTCCTTCCCCTTCCTCCCCTTCGCCTGCGCGGGGCCGCCGATGGTGACGCCGAAATCGGTGCCACGGGGGAACCCGCCGACGAAGGCTTCCGGGAACACCACCAGCTGCGCGCCCTGCTCCGCGGCCTCTGCAATCAGCCGCCTTGCTTTCTCTGAAAAAGAACACAGATTCAGTACGCAGCCATCTGGTTTAGTTCAGACTTATTAGAGCTCAGATCTTCTTTCTGCCTCATCAATTAAATCTCGTTTGAACAAGGATGGTTTAATTTGCCTGCTCTCCTGCCTGCTGAAGTGCTGATGCTAAGAGACGCGTACAAAGCTGTAAAGCGAGAGATCATCCAGAAGAAGGCACGTACCGATCGTGGCAGGGGTGTCGTAGAACACGCTGGAGGCCTGCACCACGGTGGCAAAGGCAGGCGCCGCCGGCTCGTCTCCGGCGTTCATGTCCACCTCCACGAACGCCTCCTCCATCACACCACGCGACGGCAGTGACCGACGAGTCCGACCGACCGCGTGCAGCTGCCAATGCCACGTGACCACTAGGCCATGAGGGTTGGGGAGAGGCTGGAGGAGGAGAAGGTTGCTCTCGTTAGCTAAGCTCGGGTCATGTTGCGTTGTCGCTTAAAAACGGGACAGGTGGTTGCAATAGCCTCGTCATCGTCACCAATGCCCAATGAGAGAAAATCGAGGCTGCATACTGATTGGTGTTTTTCGATATTGATTGAACACGTTGGAATCTCTCCCTTCCAGTAACCTACTACGAGCAGCATGTCAATGATTGACAATTTGGTATCATACTCGTTCTAACTGAAAACGTTTTTTTTCTTTTGCAAAAATCCTCTTATCTAAGTCAGTCTGATTTTGAGATTCATAATGTCATCACAGACATGTTATCGATTACACCTTGTCTCTCAATAAAAGAATAATCAAACATAATTTCAACACTCTTAATAAATCTCCAAAGTAGGCTTGAACCTAGATTGGATTGATTCCACCACAAATAATCTTATCAACTAAGCTACAATGCGAGTAAGATTTAACGACCTCAATAGATTAAACTATTAAATTTTTGAAACTTCCCGCACATTATTTTAACATGGGATGCCTTTCTACAACCATGAACGGACCTTTATCATAGTGGTAAGGTACCTTAGTAGCACATCCTAGGTTAAAAAAAATTCTCTCATCTTTCCTCTAAGTCAAAACATGTATAAGACCCTGCCTGGAACCAATCGGTGTGGGCTTTGCTCCTGATTTAAAGGCTGGTACACTATGAAGCTCTCACACAGGCCAAAAAAGGGGTCACCATGTCAGGGGGGGGGGGGGGAGAGGGGTTTGGGAATTTTCTAGACCTGCGTGCGTGAGAAGACCCTCTCTTCTTATGCAATATTGTTGGGGTGGTCTTATCCCGACAGGTCTAGTTTTTTTTTCATTAATATCGATGTTCCTTCTTTGTATTTTAACAAGGGATTTCTAAAATAAAATATCACAACCTATTAACACTAAACATATTAGCTAGAAAGCTCTTCAAAAAAGGACATCATTGGCAACATTTAATTTTGCTACAAATTTAAAATTACTCTATTAAACAAATTATATAGATACATCCTCATAGTTCGCATATGCACACATACTATCTTTATAATGCTCATAAAAGATAAGTTGTTAGGTTAGGGTTTTGAGATTGAAGAAGACACAAATATGTCATGCTCTTGATTGGTTATAAATACAATAATATGTTGAGCCAAACACCAAAAGTCAAATGATAGATCCTACAAGAACCTTGCTTCCTGAAAAAACAAATATTTATGATTTTTCAAAATATTTAATATTAAGATATGGACATACGTTGTTTAGAGTTTTCAACATGTTGTAATTTAAGAAAAAATATTTTATATATTTAAATCAAGTTCCCGTATCATTAGTTCCATTCAGGTCTCTAAAATATCAAAATATGATTTAGCAAATTTTATAAAATAATATAATAATGTGATTTAGCAAATAAAATATAGCAAATTCTAATGTGTAAGAGACATGTACACAAGTCAATTCAATGCTTCACCCTTCACATGTACCTCAACAAGTTCCATCAGACAATCCGTCACAAGCGTCACAATTTTGTATGAAAAGAAATAGTGAGGCCTAAGCTTCCATCACTAGATAATGTAATCTCTTTAATTTGGGCTACTAATTACGAAAACAAAAATTGTGTTGGTATGTTTCGAAATGAAAGATCTTTATTGCATAGGCGTCTACATGATGAATAGTCTGTTGTTTTATGAGTATAGGCAAGTAGAAATTCTTGGTATTGTCCAGGGCTTCATCGCTTTAGGTAAAAGTGATTCATATGGTCATTTTATTGGGCATGGATTCTAAGACTTTGAGTCTACATACGCATTGTGTGATCAATGCTTTGTGTGTGCATATTAGAAGTTTTTTAAAATTGGGAACTAACAATGAAGATTAAAAAATAGCACTATGCTACATAATGTTGAGCCCTTTAGATCAACATATATCCAGAGCAGGTTAGTTGGTGAGACTAGAAAGAATCACAATCTATTTTCATACGGTATAATCATTAGCGAAGGACTCCAATTCTGAATAAAAAACTACTCATAGTCAGGAAAACAATTCTCTAGAAGCACAAAGTTTTGAATGAAAAAACAAATATCTGGTTAAGATTGTTTATAGAGCACACATTATAACCAAATGCTGAAAAAAGTATGCATAATAAACTCTGGCCGGCTTCCAGTAGAACAATAGAGCAAAGTATTAGGACACAAAGTATTTAATAAAGATTGAACATAACTTAAAAAGTTGACTTTACATATCTCATTTGCATAAGGGTACAAAGTCATCACAAGTGAGAAAATGATATTTTTTACTAATTCGCTGAAGGGAGGGAAAAAAAGTTAGAACTCCACTCTCTTTCTCGTACATAAGAAACAACTTCTTCATCAAGTTCTCAATAGTAATTGTGATGTTTATGAAGTTAAGACCGACCCTGATGTATAACTGCTCCTCTACAAACTCAGCAGGGACATAGAACAACCGCTCCATATGAAGGTCAGGGCCATGGTCGTTGAGAAGCATGGCAAGAGGAAGAGAATGCTACGAAGCCTCACACAAAGTCCATTGACACGGGAGGTGATGAAAACCCCGTCGTCACCGACCGAGAACCTCCTATTGATAGCAACCTCCCTGAGTGCGTTGTCATCACTGAGACAACTCTGTGTGATGAGGAAGCTTCACATAACCGGCGTTGATTTCATAGGAGAGCACGTCAGGCTGACTGCCCTTCCCTGCCTGCTCTAGATGAACTCCGTCGGATCCGAGGCGCGGGAGGTGTAGGGAGCCTGTGTACCTGGCCTGTTCGGGAGAAGCGCACGGACCACTTCTTCCAGCACATGACCCGTGTAGTCTCGGCCGACACATTCATCTTGCAGAGGAAGAAGAGGTGGTCAGGGCACCTCATCTTGTTCCAACGAAGGAGCTTGGCATTATCGCTTCAACATTCGAAGGAGGCCAGAAGTTGCGCGAGCAGGAGCTCCTCGGTCCCCAGCCCTCTACGACGTGGCGGGATAGAGAACATGTCCTCGACCCTTGGAATTGGGCTTGTTTGCGTGCTGCCCTGGCAGGCAGCTGCTTCGCCAGGCAGTGACGCCAGCCGCAGGCGTCCGATGCGAGCTGCCTGGGTTGGACGGAGGCGAACTTCGCCGCTGTAAACCACGACAGACGGCGGATTGAACCTTCCACGCCGTCGCAAATATTTCTTAGTTCTACTGCTGTCCCGCAGTCATGCTATTATTATGGTCTGGGTTGGGTTGGGCCACGTTCCATTTCCAGTTCCTAGTACTAAACGTTTCGTGTTTGACGATGGCCTGGCCCGGCTCAGCACGGGTGGACGGGCTCGATTGATGCACAAAGGGTCCGATTGGTTGCCCGCATATGGGCTGGCCTGGCCCTTGGGATGTAGGGTCCGGTTGTTTGGTTGCCTGGATAGGGTGTCGGATCTGGCCGGCATGTAAAAGCGCCCCTGGCTGTCGGGAAACGGATTTCATTTTCATTTCCGCGCGGCCTGGCTCGCGAGGGACGCGCGGGTGCGCGCGCGACCAGAAAAGTTGGCTCCCCCGGTGTAAGGCGCACAAGCACGGGAAAGTTAGGGTTACCGTCCGCGTCTCCGCACCAAGTCACGGTGTTTTGCGCGCGTTATATCTCACCGCCTCTCGATCGCCAGTCTCACTGCCCCTATTCTCTCCCACTCGTGGCATCGCTCTTTCTCATCTCCTCTCGATCTCCCACCTCACCGCTCCCACCCTCTCATCGCTCAGCCTCCATCTCCGACCGTAGGAAGGTGATACGCACCGTCGCTTTTTTCCTTTTTTTCCTTGTCCCGTCCATGAATAGAGTGGAACCCTAACCTGGCTTCATTTGATGCCATTGATGCGCAGGTTCACTGTGGCCGTAAAACTGGAGTTTTCTCAACCTGGAAAGAATGTCATGCATAAGTCAATGAATTCACAAGAGCTTGCTATAAAGGTTACAAGATAAAGGCTGAAGTTGTTGCTACTTTTAACCACGATCTGGATGATTCTAAATCTGACTACAAACCAATGAATGGTAATAAAAGTGTTATGTCATTTAAAGATATGATTATAGTTGTTTAGTTTTTTATCATTATAACCTTAATTTCCATGCTATATAATTAACTTGTATAAAATGACACCAATATATTTGTATTCTGTAATATGAACATCAAAAACTGAGGTGGTAAGTTCACTCTTCTAATATGCAAGGTGTTCAGACTATTTTAGATGCAACCAACCAAACATTTCAACATATATCTTTTATACAAATTCTATATACAATACAGCTAATAATCAGTTGTTGTTTTAAACCTGTATGACTTAGATACAACCAACCAAACAGATGCATGTTGCACCGCTCAAACTTGGCTCAGCTTGGCCTGCATGGTACATGCGAGCCAGGGCTCTACTGGGCAGCGAACCAATCGCGCCCAAAGTGAAGGAAAGATGCACGCACGACGCTTCTTTCACTCGGCCGGGACTCCGTCCGTCGTCCGAGAGTATCCGCCACCTGCCTGCCAGCTACACGTGTTCTCCCATCTGCCGCGATCGTGTCCGGAAGTCTCCGCAAACCTCTCGTCGCACATTCGACCTGTCTCTGGTTTGTTGCTCCATCTGCCGCTCCGTGCCACCGCATCACACGATTCACACCATCCCCAAATTCTCCCGTCCGAGAGATCCCACAACCGCACGCCGGCAACCATGCCGCCTCCAAACAAAGTACGAGACGCGCCGGCGGGACCCCAACCCGCGCACGGCCGCGCTGCTGGTCATCGACGTGCAGGGCCACTTCGCGTCGCTGGCGGCGCCGGCGATGCCCGCGATCGCGCGCACCGTCGCGCTCTGCCGCGCCGCGGGCATGCCCGTGGTGTACACGCGCCACGTGGACCCCGTCCCCCGCCGCGCGCCGCTCGAGGAGTGGTGGCCCGGGGACCGCATCAACGCCGGCACGCCCTCGCCGGCGCCGGCCGCCGCGCGCCGGGGGACCTCGTGGTGGAGAAGAGTACGTACAGCGCGTTCCACGGGACGGGGCTGGAGGAGGCGCTGCGCGCGGCGGGCGTGATGACCGACCTGTGCTGCGAGACCACCGCGCGCGACGCGTTCGTGCGCGGGTTCCGGGTCTTCTTCTCCGCCGACGCCACGGCCACGGTCAGCCGGGACCTGCACGAGGCCACGCTCGCCAACTTGGCGTACGGGTTCGCGTACATCGTCGACTGCAACCGGCTCGAGGCGGCGCTGGGGAAGGCCGCCAACTGATCAGTTGCAACGTGCCATTTGCGTATGCTTTTGTGAACATCATTCAGGGTTGGGGATCAGTTTGATGTGAATATTATTGTACAGTAGCAAAATAACACCCCGTTGGTATACGCAGGACACTATGGTGCAGTTGATTTCTGCATTATTTGCTACACTGCACTACTGTATATCAGTGGACATAGGGTGTGTTCGTTTTTTGGGTCTAAATTTTAGTGAGTTCATATCAATCATTAAAATGCTATATATGATTATTAAATATATATAAAATATAAAACTAATTATAAAGTTAAATACGCATCAGCGTAACAAATTCATTAAATTTAATTAAATCACTATTAAGAGATGTTTACTGAAGCATTACATTATCTAATTATGACCTAATTAGTTTTAATAGATTTGTCTCATCATTCAGAGGGAGGGTTATGGACTGGGTTTTGTCAGTAATCTATATTTAATACTCCTAATTAGTATCACAATATTCGATATGACAGGTCTACAAATCAAAGGGGTGGAAACGAACACACCCATAGTTGCTTTGTAATGTGTGTACTAGTTCTAAATTTCAAGACAAAGAGTGCAGTCGTACATTGTTTTGGAGGGACGCAGTGTAGTCAAAGCCTTTGTTCGTTTCCATCCCTCTAATTTTTAGATCTGTCACATCGAATATTGTAATGCTAATTAGGAGTATTAAATATAGATTACTGATAAAACCCAGTCCATATCCCTCCCTCTGAATGACGATACAAATCTATTAAAATTAATTAGGTTATGATTAGATAATATGATGCTACAGTAAACATCTCTTAATAATAATTTAATTAAGTTTAATAAATTTGTCACGCTGATGCGCATTCAACTCTATAATTAGTTTTATATTTAATATATATTTAATAATTATATATAGCATTTTAATGATTGATGTGACCTCACTAAAATTTAGACCCAAAAAAATAAACACACCCAAAATCACTGGCTGCCTACATAGACGTACTGTTAAAAAAAATGAACACTTTATGTAGATCACAGGTAAATTTGAAAAAAAAAATGTTGCTCTGAGATTCGGTTTGTAGAAATCGTCCTCTGCTCTGGATGGTGAATGCCAACCCAAAAAACCAACAAGGTACCGGCCCTGCATTACAACATGCAACAGTTTGCAACCTCATTTTTTAACCACCCCGCCCCTGGCACCCCACTGCGGCACGAAGCGAAATAAATACCGCCAACCCCCTCGCCTCCATTTTATTCGCCTGCCCCGGTCCTCGCCCCTCCTCTGTTTTTAAACCGCCCTTCCCTCTCCGTTCCGTGGAGCCAATACCCCGGAGCAGAGCACTTGAGCACACACCACCTCACTCTTCACTCGCGCATTGAAACAACCATGGCCACGGCCATGGCGCTGCTCGTGCTGTCGCTGGCTACATCGTGGGCCGCGGCCGCCGGCGCGCCCCGGAGCCTGCGTCCAGAGGCGGACCTCGTGACCGGCCTGCCAGGGCAGCCGGTGGTCGGGTTCAGGCATTACGCCGGCTACGTCGACGTCGGCTCAGGCAGCGGCAAGGCGCTCTTCTACTGGTTTTTCGAGGCCGAGAAGGAGCCGGAGAAGAAGCCACTCCTGCTCTGGCTCAATGGAGGTACGAACCGTCTCTGCGCCATTGGGCAGTTGCCTTCTCAGTTCTGTAGATCTCGTGAGTGCTCCCTGTCCACTAGCAATAGAATCTTGCATTTGTTTCTAATCTTCCGACGAACGTATAGTTCAATTCGTATACCACTTATGCTCCGTGCTGCCGTCGTGCTCAAGATAGACATTAGTAGTTGCTAAATGTGAAGTAAATGAGCAACCGATCGACTGTGCTCTTGCATTTTCCTAACTGCTGTTCCACCCATAAAACGCGTCGGCAAGTCGGGGAGCACGAGCCTGCAGGCCCGTGTGATCACACTGTCACAACTGGAGAATGATGCTTTCTCAGCAACGAAAGGTCCACAGCAAAGCCCCAGAATCCACAGGTGGATGGAGGGCCGAGAGCATGCGTTCAGATTTCAGGCAAAAGCCTCTCTCTTCCCGGGCGCAGGAAAAGCCGCTGCAAAAGTGAGCAAAAGGATAAAAGAAGGCTCAAGGCAGGCGTACAAACGGGAGCAGGTCCTGCGCATCCTCGTCCTGGAAGGACCAAGCTTTCTTTGCTCGCCCCACCGGCCGTCGGCAGGGACAAAGGTAGAGGGACATGGCGAATGCGATTCAGTGTCTCCCGTTATTTTTTTGCCGTTTTTAACAGTGCTCGTGATCACATTCACACGACCAGATATTGTTCTGTGTCTTTAACGACTTGTCCTTTAGCATTTGTTCACAACATCTCGTGGCTCTAGAAAATGGGGCATCAGAACACAGGGTCATTGGCTTCTTGTAGGTTAGTACAAAGTAAAGTTTATGTTAATGCATAGTACTAGATGAGAAGCTGTTGTTTTATTACTGTAGATAGCATCTTAGTAAAGTGTACGGTTAGGTGGCACAGTACTCGTCTGTAGTCATACGCGTATCAGTGTCAGAGAGCTGTATCTTCAGTGATAATACTTTTTTATTTACATTGGATATGAGTGTTCACATAGAGATTTTTCTAGCACTAGAAAATCTAGCAAAAACAGTACTGCTAGGAATTACTACTAGTAGTTGTTTATTACCTGAAAGTACGAGTCTCGACGTTTTGACCGGCAGGGAACGGCGGATCGCCCTTTCGGCTTAGCAAATCAGCTGTCTTATCCCCCTGCCCTCCGCTCTGTCTTCACCTTTGCAAAAAAAAAATTCGGTAAAGCACAGTATTATCACTTCACTACACATAGAACTCGCAAAGCCTACTTGTATAGAAGATCGTAATAAACAATTCCGTTGGCAATCTGAGCTCGCCAATGGACAGTGGATAAGGCTGTACTTTTGGCGGCAAAAGTATTCGGTGTACAGTGGTAACCGGATGCTCTCAAAGATTTCTCCGATGACTGATTTGGAGCCATTCCTGTATGCGACGTGCCACTGCAGGTCCTGGGTGCTCCTCTGTCGCCTACGGCGCTGCACAGGAGCTGGGCCCGTTCCTGGTCAGGAGCTACGGCACTAACCTCACTCTCAACGCCTACTCGTGGAACAAAGGCAAGCATTGCTAACTTCGGTTAATAATTGATCTCTGAATCTTCCTTAAGTCTCGTCTGATCTGAGCGCTTAACTGCAATGCATTTCAGCTGTGAATCTGCTGTTCCTGGAGGCGCCGGTAGGCGTGGGGTTCTCCTACACCAACCGGTCGTCTGACCTGAGGCGGCTCGGCGACCGCGTGACGGCGCAGGACTCGTACAGCTTCCTCCTCAACTGGTTCAACAAGTTCCCGGAGTTCAAGAACCGAGACTTCTACATCGCCGGAGAGAGCTACGCAGGTAGAGTAGACCTCTGTGTTCCATTCCTTATTATAGTACGAGTGTTAGGTGAAGCTGCATTGTAATTTGCGACTAAACCTACCACGTCCTTTTGCTGCATCTGCTGTGACACGGTCTTTTAGGGCACTATGTCCCACAGCTGGCGGAGCTCATCTACGACGGGAACAAAGGGGCGAGCAGAGACAGAGTCATCAATATCAAAGGCTTCATGGTAAGCGTTCCTCCTAGTAAGGAAACTGACAGATAAAGTTGGAAGCTCTTATGGTTGCAATCATGCCATTAGGATATGATAGGGGGCGGTAATAAGCATTTTTTACTCAACAAATCAGGGATTAGTCAGTCAGTGTTCTAGAAAGATAAAGGACGGAGAAAAGGAGATTCTAGCGTGCGGGCAGATATAGCCCATTCGACGTGCTTTACCGCTTTAGTTTGTAGACAACCTATAAGCATCACGGTAAAAAAAAGCATGGTTTCTTCTCTTTGTGGACGTAATTATTTCGAGCACGCATGGTGAACGAAAGTCAAAAAAAAAAGTTACTGTTCAGAATGGTGATGGAGTTGCTGAATGCGCAATGCCTGGGCATATGCAGATCGGGAACGCGGTGCTGAACGACGCGACGGACCAGCTGGGCATGGTGGAGTACGCGTGGAGCCACGCCATCATCTCCGACGAGCTCTACTCGGCGGTGCGGCGGGAGTGCGACTCGTTCAAGGAGGAGGCCGACGGCGGCAAGCCCGGCAAGGGCTGCTCGCCGGCCCTCCGCGCCTTCCTCGGGGCCTACGACGACATCGACATCTACAGCATCTACACGCCCACGTGCTTATCCCCTTCTCCCGCCGGCGCGCGGCGAGCGGCGAGGCCGAGGCTCGTCGCCGCGCCGCGCCTCTTCTCCAAACATGTACAGCAGCTACCTTTTGCGCACTTGTCTGTGGTGAACGCCGACAGTACGGCGTGATGCACACGATCTGCTTGCTCTCTGCTGATGACGTGATGGTACACTGACTGTGCAGGATGCGTGGCACAGGATGAAGCGTGTGCCGGCGGGATACGACCCGTGCACGGAGGCATACGTGACGAGCTACTTCAACCGCCGCGAGGTGCAGCGCGCGCTGCACGCCAACCGGACAGGACTGCCCTACCAGTACTCGCCCTGCAGGTCCGCACACCCTCCTCTCTCTCCGCTGTTGATCTCTGCATAATGCCAGCCTACGATCCTTCCAGCTCGAGCTCCCTGCTCCCTGCTCCCTGCATTGACCCTATAGTATCATGTCGCAATTACTCATCCATCTGCCACGAGGAAAGCAAACAGGCCCACATGCTCTTGCAACTTGCTTGCGCATTGACACCTCTGTGTGTTGCACGTACGGACCGGCCATGCCGCCGAGCAGTTTCAGCATCCGTTTTGTCAGGACGTAGTACTAATCACGACTGGATGATTGTTTATGTGTGTGTGTTTATTACTGCTGCAGTGAGGTCATCAGGAAATGGAACGACTCGCCGGCGACCATCCTGCCCATCCTGAAGAAGCTCATGGGCGCCGGGCTGCGCGTTTGGGTTTACAGGTAAGCAACGTCAAAATTTTGGCCTTGTGAAAAATCACTCCAGCATTGCTGTGACGCTCCGCGGGGATGTCGCATTTGCAGCGGCGACACGGACGGGCGGGTGCCGGTGACGTCGACGCGGTACAGCATCAACGCCATGGGGCTGCGGCCCCGGGAGAGCAAGTCCGCCGCGGCGGGAGAGATGAACGGAGGGTGGCGGGCGTGGTACTACAAGCAGCAGGTGGCCGGGTGGGCGGTGGAGTACGAGCAGGGGCTCACGCTCGTGACCGTGCGCGGTGCCGGGCACCAGGTGCCGCTCTTCGCGCCCCAGCGCTCCCTCGCCATGCTCTACCACTTCCTCCGAGGCCAGGCCCTGCCGGCCTCCCGCTCAACCTAGCCGGCGAACTCTGCCGCTTCAAACCTGATGATGAAGCTCCTCTGGGTAATGAAATAGCAGACATCTGATGTAACTTTGTGCTGACAATACTAAAATTCAATGGGCAGAAAGATGTGACGCCCCCAATGGAATTGCTGTCTTTCGTATGTGGTTGATCAAGTCTAGTTAGTATTTAGCAAGCTTGCTGTCAAGCTGTGTGAACAAAGTTCGTAACAATGCAAAGTATAGCCGCATATAGGCATCCTTCTGAGGTTAACACAACGCAATAGGCGCGCCGACCTCATGATGATTTTATATACAAAACTAACTGTAACAGTGTAGACGTTCAGAAATTTGGCGGCTGTTTCCGGGCAGTCACAAATCGATAATTGTAGGATATCGACATTAAAATCCCATGTTCGTTGTAGAGAAGAAAAAAAAATTCTCTTGAATGCCTGCTAAATGAAGCAGTATAAATACACGCTACAATTGTCAAACAGCACCAACAGAAAAGCAAATGTGGAAAACTGCTCGATCTGAAACAACATATAAATCATGTGACCATGATCTACGACACGCGCCAGACAAGCACCACATTTCCAAGGCCAAGCATAGAAGGCTGAAACATAAGAACGACAGCAATCAATGCCAAGCTTGAAGTAATTACTAAATGCTCACAACTGCACAGAAGTTAAAAAACAACCAAACAGCTAATCAGTAATGTAGCTCTTGGGCACAAACAGGAATCATCATTGACAGATTTAAGGTAATAGAATGCTCATAATTCATCTCGTGTTATGTACAGGAGAATACTCTGATACTCAAGATATATGTCACTAGTTGAACTGAACATCTAGTTGAATGAATTCTCATATATTCCTACAGTAACATTCATGGAGTTGATGACTTGTTCATTCCTTGGATCAAACATTCTAGTACTTGGCAAAAATGGAGGCATGAAGCACACAAGTAACGTCACAATTTAACATTGTGAAAGTTGAGAACATGTATCGTAGATCATGGTCATCCAGCTACATCTACATAACCTCTGGGAGAAACCTCATCAATCATCATACTAAACATCAGATGTACCAAATTTATCATTTATATGCATTATTGCTCTTTGCTAAGGTTCAGCTTTCAGTCCTTGAAAGCTCCAAACAAGCCCTAAACGGACACAACCTGTTACACTAGTGCAAGCTTTGATGGCTTCAACATAGAAGCTATAATGGTAACTCACAGATGGGATTAGATGCATTTTCATTATCAAATCTTGGCTAGTTTTACCCATTTGCTCGACAGAACAAATATCCTCAGTTTCTAGTGTTGCACTAGCATATGCATATCACTAGGATTATGATCGAATTTTGTACAAAAAAAAAAGATGTAGTTAAAAGGATGGTCACTATCAAGTTGATAGAAATTGAAGTATCCATTTAAGCAAACAATAGAAATAAAACTAACTCAGGATGGCAACAGTGAAGCTAAATCAATCCAGAAACATCACCTAAAACTCACAGCCACAATACAACAAATATGCAAAATACAATATGCAATCAGCAATTCAGGATTCGTGCAATTGTAGCCCCAATACAAAATACAACAGTATAGATAACTATAAATACAGTATCAACAAAGAATGGTAAGAGCCATGGCATAATGGAAGTAATAGGATTCCTTATTTCAGACAAATAATAAGTCTTAAACATCACCACGGACCAGGGATAAAACCAGATTTAATCTATTATAGTTAATTTGAAACAAATAACTTAAGTCTTGAGCATCACCACAGATCAGGGCTAAAACCATATTGAATTCATTACTGACAGAAATTTGAGTATCCGTGTAATATATCTGGGTCTCACAATTTCTGATAGAAATTTGAGTAGCCAACAACAACAACAACGGAACAGGAAAAAAAATATCTGAAATCCTCATTCGAATCACTCCAGGTAACTTGTTCTTTAAAGGATAAGAAAAGTGAAACAAAATCAATCAAGAAACATAACCTAGAGCTCAGAGCCACAATACAACTAAAAATGCAAAAGACAATATGCAATCAACGATTCAGAATTCATGCAATTGTAGCTTGAATACACAAAATGCATCACGATAAAACTAATTAAAAATACAGTATCATCAAGGAATGCTAAGAGTCACAGCATAATTGAAAGTAATAGGTCTCGTCAATTTCAGACAAATAACTTAAGCCTTGAACATCACCACAGATAACGGCTAAAACCAGATTGAATTCATTATCCGACAGATCGTTTCAAGTGGCAAAACAACAATTCAGCCAGTGGATAAACCCCAGCAGCCAGAATAATATGTTATTAACTTCATGTGAGAATTGAACCTTAGATCCAACAACATGGCTACATTGAAATTAAAAAAGGATTTGCACCTTGTGAGCATCCATCAAGCCGGGGCTGGCTCGTCAGTCCCCTTGTTGGCCTCTCCACCAAGGTTGGGCAGATCACTGCCAACGGCGTCAGACACAAGCGAGACAGGGCGGTGCTCGATGACCTCGTCGATGAGCCCCCAACCGTGCGCCTCCTCCGGGTCCATAAACATGTCCCGCTCCATGCACTGCTCGATTTTGTCGATGGCCTGGCCCGTGTGCTTGGCGTAGATCTTGTTGAGGCGGTCGCGCACCTTGAGGATCTCCTTGGCGTGGATGGCGATGTCGGATGCCTGTCCTGACGCGCCGCCGGACGGCTGGTGGATCATGACCCGCGCGTTGGGCAGCGCCCTCCTCTCGCCGCGCGCGCCGGCGGCGAGCAGGAGCGAGGCCATGGATGCGGCCTGGCCGATGCAGAGCGTGGTGACCGGGGATCGGATGTACTGCATGGTGTCGTAGATAGCGAGGCCGGCGGTGACGACGCCGCCGGGGGAGTTGATGTAGAGGTGGATGGGCTTGGCGGGGTTCTCGGACTCGAGGAAGAGCAGCTGCGCGACGACGAGCGAGGCCGTGTCGTCGGCGATGGGTCCGTGGATGCAGACGATGCGCTCCTTGAGCAGACGCGAGAAGATGTCGTAGGCGCGCTCCCCGCGGGAGGTGTGTTCGATGACCATGGGCACCAGCCCGTACTCTCGGCGGGAGGAGTAGCCCGACGCCGGCGCGGCGTGCGAGGAGGAGGAGGAGGAGAAGGCCCGCGGGGCCGCGGCGGCGAGGCGGCGCAGCATCGCGGCGGAGTCGGCGCTAGGGTTTAGGAGGGGATTTGGCTTTGGCTTGGGCTCCGGCGCGAAGGCGACGAAGCGTGGGTGGGACAGGGAGGTGGGGGATGGAGTCAGATGAGTGGGGCCGGCAGGGAGACGCATGATGGCGGCGCGGGGGTTCGGGAGGGCGCCATTGGTGGGGGAAGCTTGTAGGTGAGACGGCGAAGAAAGAGGAGCAAATCTGGTGGCCGCTATAACTGCGAGAGAGAAATGGGTGCGGTTGTTAATTTGTTATCCGATGGTTTTCGTAGTGGGCCGGGCTCTTTGGTTCTACCTTAGATTATTTTGGCCCGGGCAAGTAGATTGGGCCATTGGGGCTTCAGAGTCCACCAAACCTTGTTTTGTGTCCCATGAGTTTTTTTATTTTCGCTCAAGAAAAATGAGTTTCTTTATTTTTTGAGATCTTGTGTCCCGTATGACGGTATGAGTATGACACTCAATCCTCAGACCAAAAAAAAAATGATTATGACACTCAGTATTGACACGACAACAGATCAAGGATGCCTCTATGCCCGATTGCTTTTTGCGAAAGCAGCAACTCTCTTCTCCAATTTAAGCAACGCTCTTCGAGCTAGCGAACAAAAGCAACAGACTAGTCAAATCATGAACAGAGGTCACTTCCGAATAACAGCTTCGTCGAACTACCCAACATGATAAATAAAAAAAGCAAAGTAAATGTACACTCGAGAGCTGACGGCGTGTTCTGCGTTCACACGTGCATTTTGACGACCTCATGCATGCATTTGTGTCTCGATCCACTAATCCCCTGTCAGCTAACACTCTTCTCATACGATTCTCTATACTTACTGTTACTAGGAATTATTTAGTACGTTTAACCCACGTTGTCGTCGTCTTTTTCCAAAGCCTACACCGCACGGCCTACATCTCTAGGCCCAAAGTTTGGCAGGATTCATGCGAAGATAATGTTTGCCCGCGCAGCCGGCGGAGGTCGGCGATCAGTGGCGCCTGAGCAAGTGAGCTACATCCCTGCTCCGACCACATAATCTGGTGATTTCCAGGACGCAGCAAAGCGGAAAAGGCCCGTTCGGCATAGTGGTCCTGCTGGGCGCTGGCAATGGCATGCCAGCATAGTGCGCGTGGTATTTTAAGTTGACGCCGCGAGCGGCCTGGCTGTGTTCGTAGCTATAATTAGCATGTGATTCACAGTTCAATACACAGAACAGAACATGACCGAGTACAGGGACGCGGGTTCAGTAGTTCAGGTGCCTTTCGCACGACTAACCTAGTAACTTTATACGGCTCGTATGAACAAATGACTGGATCGCGAGCTTATATTCGAAACGAATTCCCAGCTAACAACCTTGAGTGTTCTTGATGAATCAGGTTATTAAACAATATTAGAGTAGAGTTATTTACATGCACATGAATCACACTAGTGTCAACCACTGCGACGAATGACGACCCATGGTGACGCGCTGAAGGGAATGAAACGCGCCACCGATGGGTTTTACTACTAACAGTCTAGTACCACGCGACGAATGTTCGATCGAACAACCAACCCTCTTTCCCCACTGCTTTTTATACGCGACGAATGTTCGAACCACCTGGGAACGACACGGAATGGTTCTGTACGGCGCGCCACCAGACACCGAGTGTGACCCCGTAAGTGAGGCATGAACGCTCTCAGCGAAAGGTGAAAGCTCGAACAGAGTTGACAGCCGGAACGGAAATGTGATCGAGCCAGCAGCGCGGGGCAGCATCTATAAAACCACACAGATGCCGCTCTGGTTCGCTCGCCACAAGTGCTCCTGAGTCCTGACTGACCACGGATCGGAGGTCCCTCGAGCATCGGCAAAAGGCTCAAACGCACACCAATCAGATGGGCGCCGAGGCTGTATTCCACCACCAGCCCGTCTCGCTCCTCCTCGTGCCGTTCCCGGCGCAGGGCCACGTCACGCCGATGCTGCACCTGGCGCGCGCCCTCGCCGCGTACGGCGGCGTCGCGGCCACCGTCGCCGTCCCGGACTTCATCCACCGCCGCATCGTCGCTTCCAACGACGGCGTCGCGCTCGCGTGCATCCCCAGCGGCGTCGCGGAGGACGGCGGCGACACCCCGGGGTTCGCCGCGATCGCGCACGCCATGGAGAACCACATGCCCGCGCAGCTGGAGCGCGTGCTGCTGGCGCGGCGCCGGCCGCGGTTCGCCTGCGTGGTCGTCGACGTGCTGGCGTCGTGGGCCGTGCCCGTCGCCGAGCGCTGCGGCGTGCCGGTCGCCGGGTTCTGGCCCGCGATGCTCGCCTGCTACCGGGTCGTGGCCGCCATACCGGAGCTCATCCAGAAAGGACTCATCTCAGAGTCAGGTATGGAACTACTACCGATACCGCCGTATGATCCACACGCAGGCGTCTCTCACGTTCCTTTGCTCCTCTGGTTGCACCGGACATGCAACATGCCAGAGTTGACATTGAACTCGAGGAAACCCAAAAACAAATGGCTTCTTGACTTGCGTGTGCAGTCGCATCGCAGCCAATAGGGTTCCACGCATTATTCCGGGCGCGGAAACAACCTCTGTTAATACTCAATACGATGTGCGCGATTCTTCTGGATACCCGAGGAGAGGCACGATCCTAAATCGTCGTAGGCTACTCAGCGTCGTGCGATGGCTTCCTCTGTGAGGCATGCGATTATTATTAGGAAAACAACTGAGGTCTTTTCAAGCTTAATTTTGTGTTAATTATTAATAGCGTTTTCTTATTCGGTGCCGTTCTGGAGCGATGAGGTGTATATGCCACTGCAGAGACAATAATGCCCTATCCCCTCGCAGTTTGAATGACGTTACATAGCATGACGTTCCATAGCGGCTACAAGGACATTTTTGTCTTTGTTGACCACAATTGCAGCATGTGACAATATCATCAGTTGAACTGATGCCAAGGTCAAGCTCAAACACACACAAGTACATGAATACAATGTTTTGTTATAATTATGTTTACATATCTTCTAGCTTTCAATTGACTGAAAATTATTAGTCGATGGTTTATTATGTTGTGTTTTGATTTTTCTTTTATAAAATTATCTATATAATAATTAAAAATCGTTAGATCAAGATTCGATGACTCAAAGCGGTGATATAAACTGAAAATTAATCTCTTACTAGTAGAGAATACTTTTTAAGCATAGAAGCATATGCCTTTGATTGATGGGGATACCATGCGCAAATCTTCGTGTATCCAGGTCCTAATTAGCTTGCTAATGACTATAGGTTGTCATGTGCTAGAAAACCCACTTTCAAGTTTTGTCTAGCCTAATCAGTTCGGTTTATCAACATTCGTGAGGTGCTTTTTTGCCCGTACCACCCACCAGTCGAGACGCTTGGAAGACCTTGTGTCAGGTTAATGGCCAAGCATATATGATTGGACCTGGTGATTGATGTTTTGCAAATTGCAGCAGCCGGGTATGGAGGGACCCCATCTTTCCTTTTCTTTCTTCTATTTGGCCCCTCACCTCCAGTCTCGATCTAAACCAACCATGCATCATCGTGCTCTGGATCTGATCCATGGCCATCCATCTGCTCCGGCTGGCCCGGCACCACGTTCTTTTTCCCTATTTCGGGATGCACCTCATCAATTAGGATTTGGCCGAGCAGGATCGCATCTCTCGCGAAAGTTGACTTCTCTCCCTCGTCACCCGACACGTGATGTGTTCGGTGTTCGTTCCAGCATATGCCGTGGCGGGATGTATACATATATATGTGTAACAAGTACACATATGCACTGATCCGGAACAGATAACAAAAGAAAAACTAGGACCTGATCATTGAAGTTGGTGGCATAAAAGAGACTCAAAATATCTTCGCATGGAAGTTTCCATGCATTTCTCCATCTTGCGGAGGTTTTGATCAAAGAAACTGATTCGATCGATCATCGATGGCCACGACACTCGACACGAGCTGATGCAGGAAAAAGACACGGCGAAGCCATCCCGGCGGAACGTAAAATCTTCCCGAACGAGGGGATCTCACGACGATCTTCCTTTCCTGTAATAGTATAGTAGTAATTGCATACAGCACGGGATTTGAACTTTCGTCCTCTTCCGGGCGACTGGCCGAGAAGCGAACACGGCGTGTTGTGATGGGACCGCCACCGGCAGCTATGTCGGCCGCGATAGGCTCGAGCTAAGAGCAGGGGGTCGCTAGCTTGGCTGGCGTGGATGATGAAAGGCATCGATCCCCTATCAACCTCGTCGTGCGATGGGCGTTTTTGGCTCGAGCTGAAGTGCCGGTATCTCGTAGCAGTAGCCTTCTCTAGTGCGCGTCGCTACTGGTGCGGTACGAGAGCCTGGCCCTCGTGCGTGCCATTCGCCAAGCATACCGTCGACACACAGCATCATCGTCGATGGCCGATCTAGTGCGTTGCACGTGTATATATGTAGACACGCAGATTCTAGCTCGAAACTTGCGTGTTTGACTGTTTATATATGCGTCGCACGGGTAATTGCCAAAGCATACGTACACAGTTTGCTGAATTTAATTTCCGTGTCACCGTTTGATGATGATGATGTGCTGATTTTCTGACGTGAATTAAGGTACACCGATCTCGTCGAACGAACAGGACGATAAGGAGGAAGACCTGGTGATCCGAGGCCTCCAGATCCTGCCGGAGCAAGTGGAGCTGCGCACCAAGGACCTACCATGGCTCGTCGGCGACAAGGCCACCCAGACATCGAGGTTCGCCTTCTGGATGCAGACCTTGCGCCGCGCGAGGAGCTTCCGCTGGGTGCTCGTCAACTCCTTCCATGGCGAGGATGATGACGACAACGGCGGCTGTGCCGACGACGACGCGCACCGTAAACAACCAGCAAAGCAGAGCCCGCGGGTCCTCCCGGTCCGGCCGGCTCTGCTGCCCGCCGGCAACAACGTCGCCGATGAGCGCACGAAACCGCAGCAGCAGCCGTGCAGCATCGGTAAGAGCAATAGCCCCAGCATGTGGCGCGCGGACGCGAGCTGCATCGGGTGGCTGGACGCGCAGGTCGCGGGGTCGGTGGTGTACGTGTCGTTCGGGAGCTGGGTCGGGCCCATCGGCCCGGACAAGGTCCGCGAGCTCGCGCTGGGGCTGGAGGCGTCGGGCCGCCCGTTCCTGTGGGCGCTGAAGCGAGACGCCGCGTGGCGGTCGGGCCTCCCCGACGGGTTCGCCGAGGCTGAGGGCCGGGGGAAGGTGGTGGACTGGGCGCCGCAGGAGGACGTGCTCCGGCACCCCGCCGTCGGGTGCTACCTCACGCACTGCGGCTGGAACTCCACCGTGGAGGCCATCCAGCACGGGGTCAGGCTGCTGTGCTGCCCCGTCGCCGGGGACCAGTTCATCAACTGCGCCTACATCACAGGGCTCTGGGGGATCGGGCGCAAGCTCGACAGCGTTAGCAGGGACGACGTAAAGGCCGGCGTCGAGAGGGTCATGGACGACGAAGAGGGTAGGCGGTTGCAGGAGAATGTCACGGCGTTGCGGGAGAAAGTCGTGACGGCGGAGGCGAGATGCACGGCGGAAAATAATGTCACGTTGTTTATAGACGAGATTAAAAGAGAGCAGCCACTCCTAATGCAAATGTACAACGCATCATTGTAGCAATCTTTTTGATATAGACATGTACATAATTTTCCCTTTATTAATTACCAACCATAATCTATGAAAGGATTTATTATATGTTGGTCATGAATACTTATTCATACCTATTTAATTAGTTAATAATATACATAATTTAAGAAAAAATTATTCTTCCAAACCAACTAATTACTTTGTTTATTTCATCTATTCATTCTCTTGATTCTTATACCCCTATCTTTAAACCAATTTATCTTATGGAAGAAGATGATACTGGTTAAGGATACTATATCTACAATTTATTTAAAACTACAAAGTACTCAACATCTTTCTTTACATTTTCTTATCTTATATGTTTAAAAGCACAACACATATATTTTATATGCATAAAATAAGTATATTTTTTTTATCTAAAAATAAAATACTGTGACTAACACCACTATATATCACAACAATCAAATAAAAGTATTTGGAAGACTCTGCTAAAAAACATAATAATCATCCAGTTTAATCTTAGTATGAGACATTATCTTCAA
Source organism: Eleusine coracana subsp. coracana (assembly GCA_032690845.1). Classification (NCBI taxonomy): domain Eukaryota; kingdom Viridiplantae; phylum Streptophyta; class Magnoliopsida; order Poales; family Poaceae; genus Eleusine; species Eleusine coracana. The sequence goes on from CM064424.1 coordinate 7,915,646, forward strand.
GTTCAAGTATTTATTCTTGGGGCATGTTATATCAATACATCAATCACTGATGGGATTGCACATGATATGCACAACAGATATTGTTCAAATATTGAGCGTTAAGTGACACACATTGATTTTTAATCTAAAAAATTGTGGTGGTTTGTAAATGAAATAATCTACGGTCAAGTGTCTCCTTATCTATTATTAAACTAGAGTGAAAAAGTAAGAGATTAGTGGATCCTTACTCCCATTTCTGCTAAGAGCATAAATGATCGTTAAGTCTTATAACATGGTTTCTATCTATTCCACAATCTACAAATGTAAAAACCACAAAGACAGAAAGGTGTTGCTTATATGGTTATACCACTGCCATTTTTTTATTTGTTAATGATATTTATTGTGAATACCCACTTGCATCTTAGAGGGGGTTTTATATATTTACCCGTAAGTATATTTATTTCAGTCTAACACCTACAAGTTATACTTAGTTTTTATATACCTATTTGGTAACTTTAATTAGATAATATGGCTCGTGTCTGACATTCAACATTGATTCAAATATTTCACCTTAGCGTAATTATCATTTGAATGAATATAGTATTATCAAATTTTGTCTAGTTATAAACAAAAACGTGAAAATTTAGTTAGGATACTATTATATATTATGACCAATTTTGAGAAAAAGATCTTAAAAATAGTGATAATTGTATAATTCAAACAATATTATAAGTAACTTCGTAAGGATAGACTATTTCGAATCGGATATTTGTTAAGAGTCACGATGCTCAGTCAATATTATTAGGGAGGCATATAAAAATAATATACAACTTATAAGTGCTAGACTGAAACAAAAGTATTTGTAGGTGGGTATATGAAAACACACCTAACATGTAAGTGCGTATTTGCAATTTTCCCTATTTATAACCCTTTGCTTTGAAGCAATCTGTCAAGTTTTTTTTTTCTTTCTGGGCCGGGGGCCATGTTTTCATCCAGATCATCCATTCACCATGGCACTCGTTAGCACTAGCGTCGGCACAAGGCGAAAGGGCACGTGAGCATTTGGACAGAGGACGCAACGTAACAGACTAGTGACAAGTTGCTACACTAAAGCAAATGATCCATGACTCCATACAGATTATAAAAATGCCACGTTTTCTTTGCATCAGGTCACATAAATCAGAAAAAAACAAAAAAGACTTTCTGAATATGAGATTACGGTCGGGCGGTCGGCACCAGTGGAAGGCTCGGGTGAGACTTGAGAGTCCCAGAAACACAAACCAAACTTCATGATCGCTTCAGTCACAGCTCTGCTCCAACCCGGTTTCCTCTGTCTCCCGGACAGCAAAACCGGCAGCAGATGGCCGGAAGGTGGATTTCCACTCCTCGCACGTAGAACAGTCAGCCGTGAATAAAACAGTACCCACCAGCGCCCCGTGCCGATGCGTGCAGAATAGGATCGCAGTCGCAGCAGCATGCAATGGACGAGGTCGAAGCTTGGCGCTACGACGTGACTTTGCCACCTTTAGCTAACAAACAAGCTGGGCTTTCCACGTTAGTGATCTTTTGAGAGACGGTTGGAGATTGGTCGACGCGTCCAAACGGCCGCGGAAAGGGTCGTCTGAATGTGCTGTTCCTGAAGGCCGAAAAGTGGAAAGGGGATTCTGATCGAGGTGGCAATTGTCGTGTGATTGAAGAGCACCACGCGAGTGCCAGCCTAAAGCAGAGATTGCCAGTAGTGCAGAATCACACTGATGTATGTATCCTGGACCGCCACGACGGCACCGGTGTTTTGCACGTGCTCGCGGCCGGCTGCCAAGTTGCCTCCCTGGACTAGTGCTGTCCACACGGGTTGTGTCAAGTGGGTCGATTCGAAGCACATAATTTTTTATCTGATTTAAACACAGTATGATCTATTTAATTTTGTGTCGGATCGACACAGTTTGAAATTGCGGAATGTGTTTGGACCAATGGGACGGCATGGGCACGATACATCTAGTGGTGTAGTAAAACACGAAATAGGCCCACGACGATACAACATGTTAACAGCCTATCAATTAAGCAAGTTAGAAAAAAAAGTCCAACAAAATAGAGCTAACAAAATTAACCACCATGCGCAGCCTAAACTATCCTATACATGATCAAAAGACAAAAAAAGATCTATCTACATTCGACAAGACTCCTATAACCCTAGGTATCTTCCTTGTTCTCCCTGCGCCACCGGTCGTCACTGTGACTCCTTCCTTGCCTACGTGATGCCCATGCTTTTCCTCCGTAGGTTCCAACTTGATGATGGCTGTTGCTGCTCGACGGTTCAAGCTCGAGCCGCATGCGATGGTGGTCGGGCTTGTGTGCTCGTGAGCCTCTACAGGCTGTCAGTGTAATTTTGTGTCGTGTCGTGACCCAATATGACTTTTATGTCATGGTAGCCTAAAATTTAATAGATCAGACTATTTTGTGTTTGGGTGGTGCCGTGCTGAACGGACAAACCACCCAGTTTAGACGGATCCTGGCCTTATGTTTCAGCCTTATTAGACTTGGAAAGATGGCCCGGCCCATGTTCTGGGGAGTAGATCAGGCGGCCCAAGTATGTGGTTCAGTATCTGTTACGCGCGCAAACCCAGCCAGCGCCACATGTCACTGACGCCACGGTGGGGCAAAAGATAAGCTGATCCGCCCAAGAGCTCTGCTGCATCCTCGAAATCATGGCGAGAGCCTGCAACCACGCGCTAAGGCTTCTGCCGAATCCGAACCCCGTGAGAACTCAGCTACCGAGCAGCAGAGGCCGCGTGGGACACAAAAACTTCGCCGTTCACGCGCAGCTTCCGGTGGAGGACGATGCTTACCCAGCCGAGCCATTGAAGAAAGTCAAGGTCACACAGGTGCATGGTTCTACTGAAATGTTGCTCCGATGAGTCCATGACTATTCGCTTGAGTGTATGATCAGCAGCGGCTCATTAATCCTCATCATCTGCTTCTTGATTTTCACGAAGCAGAGCATCCGGAGGAGCCGCCGGAGGGGAACCGGCGGCGCGCGGCAGAGCTTGATCTCCGTCGGGACGGCGCGCGGGGGAGGGGATCAGTGGAGCAGCGACTTCGACCTGACGCTGCGGCAGCTGCGCCTGGACGATCTCGTGGAGGACGGAGAGAGGGATGCTCAGGTTCTCGTGCGCCTCATAGTTCAGCAGGTAATTGCGCCGTGCGCTTCTGAATCTGAAGTCTGCAATGCCCATGCACGGACGCGTGGGTTGAAGTCACATGCCATGAGTGGGATCAACTGGGTGTTGGGACGAGGAACTGATCGATGTTTGCATGGTCTGATTTTCAGCACACGCAGTTTGGGATGTCGATAAAAGGGCGAGTCGTCACATCCTTCAGAAAAGTCTGCGACTCATGTTCCTTGCCATACCGTACAAACGTACTGCATTCCTCCTGAAATCTTCTCCGTTCAATGATACGATTCAGAATGTTGCGTGCACGTACTCGGAAACATCAGATCTTATACTAAGGAAAACAAGTGACATTGTCCTGCCTTGCAGATTGATGAGAAGTTCGATCTCACGGTCCTGTCGTCGTCCAGGAAAAATCAGAGCGGGCTGCCTGAACTCGGCGACAACGATCCATCTGTATGACTTCGAAAGCAGCAATCACATTTCTGTTCCAACTTAAAAAAAAAAAGCACCAATCGCATGGCCAGGATATTGTTACAATTTCATTTCATTTTGTAAACAGGTCATCTATGTGAGACCAGGAGAAGATATTGATCTTGATTCAGTAATCCAAGAGACTGTACGGTTAACAGCATCTGCTAAGGTGAAATAGTAGCTAACCTACACATGTGATGTGGTGTAGCGATGATCTTCTCTTATGTGAAAGACTAATATGTGGACATCATATGCAGAGTTCATGTTCAGAGGCCTGTGAAAAATCTACGGTTGTATGGCAATGTAAGTACTCGGCAAGATTGGCTGCACTTATTTCTCAGTTGGTGATGTAGGGATCATTGACATAATGACATGATTGTTTATACCTTTTAAATTTACAGATAGTGGTAAACAGAAGACAAAGAGTTCCAGCAGCCAAAGGTGGTCAAAACTTCTTGATCTGAAGAAAACTCTGGATAAAGCACCTATGTGAATCACTATCCGCGACCAATGGAACCTCATTCAATAATGTTTCAGGAATGCAAGATGCAACCATTTCTTCAGAAGATAGTATGGTAGGTTGCAACATATTGGTGGTATGAATGGTATATGTTTGTGAATCTGAGGTGGTCATGTGCAATGTACATAGAATAAAATGTCAATGGCCACGATACATAGAATAGAATAAAGATCATTAGGCATGATAATCCAGTGACAGGGCCTATTCAGAACTAAGGCACTTGTTCATACAGATAACCAATATTTTCAGTGACGCTATTATATTATTTGAAACTTTGAACTTTTTTGAGTTGGCACAACACAATAATAATGCATTTATTAATTTTTCAATTGCTAGAAGTAGTTTATAATCATAATCACTCACTCAAATCTGTAGTCCACTTATCAATTGGAAACAACATAACATGGAAACAAAATATCAGACATAAATAAATGCAGAACGGTAGTCCATGAGCCATTCTGTTTGTTCCTTATCTGTAAACAGCTTTCATCTTGATCCATCAGTGCAGAACTTGCTTCACATGATTTATATCAAACGAAAAAAATCTTAATTCGTTGTGACAATTCCATTTCAATGGAAATACGACAATCAGATAATAACAAAAAATCAGACAAACTTGTGACATTCATCATTACTGACATGAAATACTCATTACATAACTAGATAGAGGATTTTAACTACGGAAGAAAGAGAATTATAATCTATCACACTAACTACCAAGGAAAGTGTCCACTTTGGCATTCACCGCCCGTGACAAGAACTTCATGCAAATCGGAGGCTTCACATTGGCAAGAGAAAGAACAGCCTGTGGCAGAGCCCAGATCCCGTCACCGCACATTAATCCCGAATCAACTGCTGGTGCAAATGATGTCGCTTCTGCCTTGTTCGTCCACTCCCAGAAGAAGAGTATCACGCTGCCCAGGAACATGTCAATGGCGAAGTACGGTCCGAGGTAGAACGGAATTGCCACTGCCATGGGGACAGGGATGAACTTGGCCACATTCTTAGGCACCCGGTCTTTGATCAAGTTGATGGCGAAGGAGACAGCAAAGGCTATGTAGCATAGTGTGAGACAGTTCTTCGGAAGTAATGACAAACCATCCACACCCAGGATCGCCATGTTGCGATACATAATGGCATAAGGTGCCGGATAATCGCCATCACTCGCACCAATGTCGAAGGACTTGTAGAATAGCCAGAAGACGCAGGGCGCAATGACACAGCCCATGGCGGTGCCCGCCACTTGGCTGATGAACATGGACCTTGGCGAGGCCAAAGTCAAGTACCCAGTCTTGAAATCTTGCATCAGGTCAGCAGCTGTACCAACAATGCTCATCATGACACCGCATGCTGCTAATCCAACAAGCACACCACCGTGCGAAGCACCTGCCCAGGCACCAATGACGAAGATGGCAAGCTTGCCGTAGGTGCTGGCTAGGGACCAATCTGTTAAGCCACATCCATAGGCGTTGCAGAAAGCCAGAACAGGCGCAAGGATGTATGCGGCCAAAATGTAGTACCACTTTAGCTGTGGAATGATGAGAGGGAGGCAACCGATGGTTATGGCTGCTATGGCCACGTAGCCTCCAACTGCAACAGTGTTGGGAATTTGATCCTTCAGGAATAGCTCAATGCGACGCTTGTCGTCAAATGACGACTCCTCAGGAACAGGAACAGGGGTGCCATCGTCGGAGACAGGAAGCTTGTTTGCATTTCGGTTCTTGTACATTTTATAAAATGCCACGATCATCTGGGAAAATACCTTCAAGAAGTTGTACAAGCCATCCCCAAGAATCACAGCTATTGTTATGAATACCTGCAGTATATGACTGTGAGCTATGGGCCACTACACCACATGCAGTGAAAGAAGAATCTAGCATGTAAATTTATAATTATTACGGTACCTTGTAAGCCTGAAGCCCATGGAGACTACTCTCTGGAAGAGAGTCAGGGTACCAATCTCCTTCTTTTTACTGATCAGTGGCCACATTAAACCCCACGAAAGGACGCCTCCAAGAAGAAGAGACACATTTACGATATATGGGCAGATCATTCCAACGCCGACATAAGTAGGCGAGAAATCAAAATAGAATCTGAAAAAACAAAAAGTGACAATACGTATAAGTATTATACGGGAAAATATCATTATAAAATAAAGAAATAACTAGCACACAATGACAACTCTTAGCAAGCCAGAGACATTCATTTTAAACAACTGAACATTAGATGTATTAAACAGAATGATGATAATTTAATAAGCAATTTTGGAGATATTGTTACAAATCCGGGATCAGATATAGTGACACAAACCTGTTTTTAAAAGCTTCAAGTCCAAATGTTGGGAAGGAACTGAATCCACAGTCATCCCCAGCTGTGTAGAACCACTGGAAGAAGGCCCAAACGAAACTAAATGAGAAGTACTTGCCCAAAGTGCGAACTTGCTTCCTGAAATTTGTTAAGATCTCATCAATAACACGGCTTAATTTATTTTAATTGCGAATAGTAACTGAATATTCTCATTGCTTACTTTGCAAGCTTGGCCCCGGCCGGGGTGTGGAATCCATTAATGAGGTAAGCGGTTGCAGTGCCACTTGGGTAACTCAGTTTGTAATCCACAATCATGACCTGAAACCATGAATTTCAGTTGATATAGTTAAAAAAAATAAAATCCAGTTGATAACCACATAAGCTTGTATTGGCATATTGTCCCTGAACAAAAATTGATTTGGAGAGGGGGAAGCATATACCTTTCTTAAAGGCACCAGGGAGAAAAGCCCAACAAAACTGACGAGGAACATGAACCCTATCATCCATCCGAGATGAGGATTTTTTATATTCAGCGGGTCATTGGCCTCCGTTGCTAGATTTGCAATTTTTCCACTCATAGCAAATAGGTAGCTGCCAAACCCACCTGAACAAATTTGAATCAGAAAAGATTTATACGGGATCATTCTTTTGATTTAATATTTCATATACCGAAAGTAACAGAAAATTACAAGAATCTTCGTGCAACATCAAATCTGTGTTAAGTCACAAATATCATTTTTTTTAGGATAGTCCCTCAAATACAAGCATTATGTCCTCTGTACGACTGTACCAGGTAATAAAACTTCGTCCATGTTCAGAATTGGTTTTTGAAATATTCACCATGCATGTTATTTTTCTAGATCTAATGCAAAACCAACATGCGCAAACAGAGCTCACCGAAACAAAAAAAAAACAATGCAGAAAGCGCTCGGGTTTGAGGTTTTACCGCTGAACGCCAAGCCATAGGCGGAGACGACGCAGGTCTGGATGACGGTGTTCTCCTGGCGCGTGAATGGCTGCTTGAGCAAGCCCATGCTCTCGATGGCTTTAGTCCACAGGCTGACGAGGAAGAATGCGAGGAGGCTGGCGGAGACGTTGAGCGAGGGGATGATTCCGGTGGTGAGGTTGAGCTTCATGACGATGACGCTGAACAGGATGGAGAGGAGGAACCCCACCACGAAGGCGCGAATCGTCAGCTGCTCCCGCCACGACGGCACGGGCTTGTCCATGAACGCCTTCTCCACCGATGCCTCCTCCTCCTCGGCATTGCCGGCGCCGTCGTCATCGTCTCCGGCGGCCCCGCGGCGGCGGCGGAGGAGGTTGCCCGATTCCACGGCCTCCGCGTCGCCGACGGAAGCCATGGTGTTTCTATTGATGACTTGGTTGATGCTTTGGGGCTGCGGGCGAGCGGGCGACGAGCTATATACAGGGAAGGTCAGTTGGGTTCGGTTAACGATACGATCCGGGGTTGTTGCCAATTCCGCGTCTACGCTGTGTTCCGGGCTTTGTCCTGCTGGCCTCCGATTGGGATTGTACGGTCTGATGTTGGTTCCCTTGGAGAAGGGAGACCGTTTATGATTCTATATCTGTAATTTCGTGTTCTGTCATTTAAAAATAGGGAAACCGTTTATGATTCTATCTGCATTGCACCTGTAGGCTTCGAGATAGCATTTGATTTTGAACCAAGAAGTAAAGATTAGAACTTCGAAACAATCAAACTGCATTGATTGGCAATAATATGCTCGTGACTGTATGACGGAGTATGATACAGAACGCGTTCAAACTGGTGCTACGACTGATTACAGTTAGCTAGTTTCCCAGGAAGCCGTCCACTTGGGCGTTCACCGATCTGGACAGGAACTTCATGCAGATGGGCGGCTTCACCTTGGCCAGCGCGAGAACCGACTGCGGCAATGTCCAGATACCATCCCCGCAGATCAACCCTGACGCGACAGCAGGCGCGAACGCGTCGGCCTTGGCCTTGTTCATCCTCTCCCACACGAACAGGATCACGCTGCCGATGAACATGTCGATGGCGAAGTAGGACCCAATGTAGAACGGGATGGCCATGGCCATCGGGAGCGGCACGAACCTGGCGACCCTGGGCGGCGCCAGGTCCCTGACGAGGTTGATCACGATGGCGGCGGCGAAGAAGACGTAGCAGAGCGTGAGGCAGTGCTCGGGCAGCGAGGAGAAGCCGTCGACGCCGAGGATGGCCATGTTGCGGTACACGATGGCGTAGGGCGCCGGGTACTCGGTGCCGCTGACGCCGATGTCGGCGAAGGCCTTGTAGAAGAGCCAGAACACGCAGGGCGCGATGACGCAGCCCATGGCCGTGCCGATCACCTGGCTGATGAACATGGACCTGGGCGACGCCAGCGTCAGGTACCCCGTCTTGAAGTCCTGCATCAGGTCGGAGGCCGTGGACACGATGCTCATCATCACGCCGCAGGCGGCCAGCCCGACGAGCACGCCGCCGTTGGACGCGCCGGCCCACGCGCCGAAGATGAAGATGGCGAGCTTGCCGTAGGTGGAGGCCAGGGACCAGTCGGTGAGGCCGCTCCCGTAGGCGTTGCAGAAGGCCAGCACGGGCGCGAACACGTAGGCCACCAGGATGTAGTACCACTTGAGCTGCGGGAAGACCTGGGGGAGGGTGCCGATCGAGATGGCGGCAACGGCGGCGTACCCGCCATAGGCGACTGACTTTGGGATCTGATCTTTCAGGAACTGTTCAGTGCGGCGTTCCTCGTCGAAGGAGACAGCTTCGGTGACGATGGGACTGCCGTCGCTTGAAACTGGAAGGGTGCTCGTCTTCTTCATCATTGATATGAAGCCAGCAGTGGTGCGGATCAGCACCTTCACGAAGTTGTATAGGCCGTCGCCGAGAATCAAGGCGATGGATATGAAAACCTGCAGGAGTCAGTCAGAAACACCACATTGTTACTGTAATGGTACCAATTACAGCAATGTTCAGCAAAACAACACAGAAAGTTGTGTCCATGCTTACCCTGTAACCCTGCAATCCGTGAAGACTGGTGTCTTTGAGAGATGCAGAGTACCAACTACCCTTCTTGTTCCAGATTAGAGGCCACATTATTCCCCAGGAGAGGATGCCTCCCAGCAGTACAGACACGTTCACAATATGGGGGCAAATCATTCCAACTCCAACATATGTAGGAGAAAAATCAAAGTAAAACCTGAAATAATGTGATGTACAGGTTCATTAAATAAAAAAGGGAAAAACATTTCGTTGTTCTAAAAGTACAACACATGCATATGTAATATTCGAAAATTTCCAGGTATTGGACATATGTAATGCTCAACGCTGCTTTCAAATTCACAATTCAATAATTACCATGGTAGTATTGCTCTGACCTGTTTTGATATGCTTGAAGGCCCAATGTCGGGAAGTTCTGGAATCCGCAACCATCTCCAGCAGTGAAGAACCACTGGAAGAAGCCCCAAAGGAAGCTAAACAGAAAGAATTTTCCTAGTGTTTTTACTTGCTTCCTGAAAAATGTTAATATATAATGTCAGTAACACTGCTGTACACTACTATGAGAGATGCTAACAACAAAAGAAAAATCACTCAGATTATTACTTTGCAAGTTTGGCACCCTCCGGTGTGTGGAAACCATTGATAAGGTAAGCGGTCGCAGTGCCGCTCGGATAGGTGAGCTTGTAGTCGACAATCATAATCTGAACCAGAGATTCAGGCGATGGTTAGTAGGTACATGGTGAAGCTGCAAGAAAGTAATACACGGTGCAGAAAAGAGTCAAAGGTTTTACCTTTCTTAGCGGCACGAGAGCAAACAGCCCAATAAAGCTGACAAGGAAGAGAAATCCTATCATCCATCCGATGTGAGGGTTCTTGACATTTTGAGCATCGTTCGCCTCTGTTGCTTGCTTTGCGATTGTTTCACTCATTCCAAACAAGTAAGTGCCAAACCCACCTAACAGTTGCAGTGTAACAATTAGCAGAATTCTTTTCACACAATGACAGGGTTAGGATGTACTTGAAAAAACTGAATATTTGTGGATGCGATCAGGGTTAACAAAAATCACGTTGACACTTGACAGCATAATTAATGTTTGTTTCTGTCGATGCTCGAAAAGAGGTCAGCAGATATTTAGATCGGATCGAGGGGAAACAACTTTGGCGAGACCAATCCCAAAGGGGACACATGACTTGTACTGGTTCGAGCCTTTCAAAGAATAACAACGCTATGTCTAGTTCTTTTTGTATTGATTATGTGGATGCATATGTAGCTAGTGCGTGATGCGCTGAGTTCTAGGGTTAACTTGTGATCACCTGATGCCACCCTCATCGGAAGACTTACATAGTTATATTCTACAAACTGCCATAGAGATTAGGCAAGATTCTGATTCTATCTCTAACTTCCTTAGCTATCTTCTACCGTGTAGTCCAAGTAACATCCGAGTCGATCCCTAATGGGCATACGTCTACATATGGGCCGGATCATCAGCAGGTCCTTATACATCGACAAAAAATAGGGGATCAACAATTTCTCTTTTTAAAAAATAAAATAAAATAAGGAAAAGAAATCAAAGCATACATAATTTGTTCTTTTTAGTTGTCTCCTTATTAAGTGATTGATTTTTTTTAACTTTTTGTACTTTCACATTTTTTTTGCCATTGTAATATCGGTAAATAATTGCCTCAACGAATTTAAATACTTATTACAACATGGAAATATATCTTTTGCAACATGTTAGGTGGAAGACTCAACAACTACATAGGATTATTGCAACATGAGAAAATAATTATTGTAACATTAAAACAATTTGTGCTGCAACAAATGAGAAATAGCTGATGCAACATAGAACAGTACATGTTGCAACATCAAAAAAAAAGTAACTGATGCAACATACAAAAAAAAAAACTACTGCAACTTGAGTGAGATATGCTAAATTTCATACAACTGATAAGGAGCAAATCTGTTTTTAATTTCTTCCACCTTGAAACTATTCCAGAAACCAGCTGAAGCTGAAAGCAACAGGATAACCAGTTTCAATTAACTTCGAGATGCTAGTAGGAGCAAATGGTGTGTTTAGTCAACAATGTCGCATCGGTGGGTTACATCACTTAGATAACCAGTATGCGTCATGCGTGTATGTTCACTAATTCAGAGGTATATAGACCATAGAGTCAAGCCGTTCTAGATTCTTTGGGTCGCATGTTCCAGCCCAAGCTGATCCAGGAGTCAAAAGTAAATCAACTTGCTTGTTGTGGACACTGACAAGCATCACGTATTCCAAAAGCAGTTTTGTTTGCTAGCTTTGGCTGACTCATCAATTTTCTTTTTTTTTTATTATTTTTGAACTGCTTATCTTAAATTTGTAATGCAAAGTCGCAAGGCAGAGCATTAGACCCCCACGATGTGCGAGAGAGCAATACGCTAGTAGTACTCTGTTTTCAGAGTATGTCTGCTAGTACGACGCTTAGTAAAGTAAATACTGGGAATTGGGCATGCAACTCTGTTTGCAGCAAAGAACAGAGACGCACGGCGGGTTGTAGAAGAGAGAGCTTACCGCTGAAGGCGATGTCGTAGGCGGCGACGACGCAGGTCTGGATGACGGTGTTCTCCTGCCGCGTGAAGGGCTGCTTGAGCAGCCCCACCCGCTCGATGGCGGCGGTCCAGAGGCGCACGAAGAAGAAGCCGAGGAGGCCGGCGGAGACGTTGAGGGAGGGGATGATGCCCGTGGTGAGGTTGAGCTTCATCACGATGATGCTGAACATGATGGCCAGGAAGAAGCTCACCACGAAGGCCCGCACCGTCAGCTGCTCGCGCCACGTCGGCAGGGGCTTGTCCGCGAACGCGCGCTCCACGGAGATGGGGCCCGCCTCCTCCTCCTCCTTGGCCGGCAGCTGGGAGGTGGGCCCATTCGCCCCTTCTTCCTCGCCGCCGTTTTTGACGGCGTTGTGGCGGTGCCGGAGCGCGCTCGCCTCCGCCGTCTCCACGTCGCCGGCGGCTGCTGTGGTGTGCGGCGCCGCCATCTCGGTATGGTCGTCGACGACGCAGTGTTCCGAGTTCGAGGCCGTGTCTCGACTCTGGGCTGACTGGCTGCTGCTGCTGTAGAGTGCGGGCCTCGAGGTGGTGGTGGATGTGGATTTAACGTGGTGTGGAACGTTGGAGTGGCTGCGTGCGTGTGAGGGTCCACACTACAGGACCTGCAGTTCCCCGTTGGTTTCGGAACGGAGGGCAGGGATTTCTCCTGCCATTGTGAGTGCGACAAAGGCTAGCGCATGCGTTCTCCGTTGACTTTGATGACCATCCTCATTGGATGCCTACAGCCACTGCCCACTGTAGCACCAGTACTATTCTACTGATATTTATTTTAGTTTGTTGGGTGTTGTTTTCTGTGGGTCGCAGTGGATAATCCTGAAGGGCAGACGATGGACTGCTCAAATAGTTTTCTTTGCCATCGAAAAAAAAATAATCAGCATGCAATGTGAACGGCAAGCTGCTAACAGTTCATTTCTTAGATAATCATCTGCCATCGAAAAAAAAATATCAACGTGCAGTGGGAACTAAGCAAGCAGCATTTCCTAAAAGTCATTTCCACATATGATCCTGATCCAGCACAGGCCTCTCTAGTATATATCCTGAAATGGATTGCTGCCTGGTGGCTGATACCACAGAACAGTAGTACCTGTGAACGGGCAGAAAATTTGGATTTTGTTCCATGGTTTCAGGCAAAGTCAAACTGAACTTTCGATCCTGTCAATTATCAGCGCTCGCAGAAAATCCGGAGTACTGCGATAGCGGCACATTATTAGCTGGTCGTGCGTATGAATTCCAGCCAAGAATTCTAGCCGCTTTTGCTTGATGGCATACTATAGAAGAATCAGCAGAATCCGCACGCAGTAGTACTGGTACATACCGGCGTTGACTCGTGATACGATACGATTCGTAGAGTGCCGTGGAATGCACAGAATCTACATACGCAGCAGCCCTGAAAACCGTTAGCTTCATACTCTGGGTTCCTCGGGTTTTTGTCTCTCTTTCGTGTGAAGGCGCTGTACGTGTGAAAGCAGCACTAATTGAAACTCCGGAACGTAGAGGTTGGGCTACACCAGTTGCTGATAATGATTTCATATTAGGACTAGTTTAAAATGAAGGACCCACCAGTGATGAACTGATGACGCATCGTTTGTTGATGCGTATGGGGCATCTCTTATCCTTGTAAGGATTCCTTCTATTCTAAATGCAAAGACTTTGACTAATCAGTACAATCATATTACTATATTTTCGCACTTTTTTTTTCTTAAGGGCACTACTCTCTTGATACTGGAAGCTATAGCGTCCGTCTTCACTCGATGAAGAAATTGACCCCTTTGGCTTTGGTGACCAACAACTAGGCCTATTTAGTACTATTCTCTATCCTAATTTATCTATCATTATGGCGATATATATCATATACTACATATTATTTTCTATATATGTATATGAACATGTATTTATCTAGATACATAGAATATGTTATGAATTTGAACATGTACAAACAAGATCAAAATGATAAGTAAATTACTCCAACTCTGCCTCCACAAGCGCCGTAGCAACTACTATAGTTGGTACAGCTTGATAGTCTAATAAAAACATTTTTTTTTTGCTTTACTGCGTATCTGGCACCGTAAATGTGAACCTAGATGTTCTTTATGAAGTAGATGTGCATAAGTTACCTCTGCATCAAACCACTCAGCATAACATTGGAACGGGCTGGTTCTTTCAACAAATGATCGATCTCCATGGTTCCCTCAAAAGTTGTCGCACGCACACATGACGCTGGCTCCATTTTAGCAGCGCTGAACAGGAAACGTTCAAGTCACCGCCGTGCCAGCTCCATGTCTTCGCCGCCGCCCATGGTATATACCGCCACGCCACCATCAAACCTGAGACGGGCCAGCCACGAGCCAGTCCACGACAACAGCTTGCTAGTTACTCCTAACTCGAGACCAGCAACAGCCTCGCTGCCCCTGGCCGACCTACCGCTTTCGAATTGTCTGGGTTAATTCTGGAATCTGTAGTAATAGTAACAAATTTCCGTATCTGTAGAATCCTATCTGGAAATACGCTATACTAGCGTCATGGCGGGCCGTTTGTTGAATCATTTATGGAAACACGCTAGTATATTAGCGTCATGGCGTGCCTAAACGGCCCGCCGGAGACAGCTCATTGCCAGGTCGTGTGAACGCCGGAGTACAGCGTGTGTCGTGCTTGTACTGGCCGATCTTGTTCATTGGCCCCAGCGTCGGCGGGCAGTCAATCTTTCCATCCCCGTCGCCCATCGTTATCCCCCAAATATATACAGCGACCCGCGCGTGCGCCTGCCCAGTGGCCACACGGAGCAGCACAACAGTACAGCGTGGTCGCGCGCTCAAACACTGCCCCGTTCCATCGCAGCCGCACCGGTACTCCGGCCAAAATGGTCGCCGCCACGAGTCACGAGGGTGCCCAGGGCTCGAACGGGCACGACGGCGTCGAGATGACGGAGTCGTGCGAGCTCCGCCGGCGTGGCAAGCCCGGCGGCTGCGGCGCCGACGCGCCGCCAAACGGGTCGGCCGTGGCGGCGGCGGCGGAGGCGGCGTCAGTGGAGCGCGCGTTCGCGGGCGAGCCCGTGCCGACGTGGCGCGAGCAGCTGACGGTGCGCGCCTTCGTGGTGAGCTTCTTCCTGTCCGTGATGTTCAGCGTCATCGTGATGAAGCTCAACCTCACCACGGGCATCGTCCCCTCGCTCAACGTCTCCGCGGGCCTCCTCGGCTTCTTCTTCGTCCGCATCTGGACCAAGGCCATCGAGAGCGTGGGCCTGCTCAAGCAGCCCTTCACGCGCCAAGAGAACACCGTCATCCAGACATGCGTCGTCGCCGCCTACGGCCTCGCGTTCAGCGGTAAGGAAAGACCCTGTCAAGTCGCCCCCTCCCATCGATTAATTTCGTTCAGATTTCTTCGTTCCCCTTGGCATGTGTGTATATTTACCCCCATCTTGATTTCGCTTACAAGTACATACATATACATATCGTAGTAGATTATTGGATCTCATCAACTCTGCTTGCAACCAGATCAGTAGCCTAGTCTCTCTGTGTTATTGACTTCTTGGTATTATCGACCAAGTCACATCGTACAGAAAAATAGTGGATTATTGGATCTTACCAATTCTGCCGATGTTCTTGGTATTATCCAAATTTATGGTACCAAAGCTAATGTGATTGAGCTGCCGATGTTGTTTGCCGTTTCATATGAGTGGGCCCTGTGCACAGTACGTGTCTTTTCTTGTGCAATATTCAACTCCTTCAGAAGTCCTTGTGCCGTGTAGCCTCAAGAGTCGACGGAATTGTTAATGTCTGAATAAATAAAACAATGGGAAAGAATATTGACAGTCGATGACAAAACTAGTTGGAAATCATAGAATTCAGATGATTCCAGAAGCTCTAAGGTTTTTGTAAATTTGAAGGCGACCAGTACATTTTTATTACTTTAGTAGATTAGTAGATGAAGCGTCTTATTTTTTAAAAACCATTGGAGATGCTTTCGCAATGCAACGTCTGAAAGGTCACCGAATTTTGTAAACTACAGTATATGTCAACTGACAATGATTGACAGTTTTGCAAACAGCAGAGGTGTCCATCTAACTGTCACTGTCACCATCTTATAACAATCTGAACTCAAGTTTGTTTTTTATTTTGTTCTGTTTTGTTTTGCATGTCAAGACTTCCTATCTTATACATCTTTCATTTTTAAACTGTTGTCATCATTAAGTTTTTAGTTATATTTGACCATTTGACTTATTAAAATATTAGTTTAAATATGCAAAATTATAAGTTATAGTTCATTTTATTTAATAAAAAAATCATAACAAAATAATTATATTTTAAAAATATTTTACATAAGACATATGGTCAAATGTAACTCAAAAAGTCAACGATCACATAACAATTTAAGAACGGAGGGAGAAGGGAGTAGTATACAGAGAAATTTAATATTAAAAAGGACTATCCAGTACAGATGGAGATAGCTCATTTCTGCTGTATCAAGTATGTCTTAAACATGCCATGACAAATATCCTTTTTAAAATGTTGCAGATCTATGCATGAATGAGTTTTTCCTATTATTTCCGCATCAAATTAATTTTCTGTTACTATGTGAAACTGATGTGCATTCCTGTTTTTTATAGGTTATAGTTTGCTGATATGGTTTTCACAAAACATTATGCAGTTTTTTGAGAAAACAACTTGTAACAATATTTGTTGTCAACCATGTCGTTCCTTTATTTCCTAAGTAGTTGCAAGCTGGTAAGACAGTTTTTTTTTTTTTTGAAAACACAGTGACGAGCTACTTCTACAAACTATTCAACTAGCATTAGGTTTCAAGGATTATCATGTATGTTCTATGTGGCCGCATGCTATTAAATCCCTTAATGTAGTGCTAATTTATCCACTGGTCCAGGGGGGTTTGGTCACTATATATTGGCCATGAGTGAAAGAATTGCTGCCCTGTCGCCAGAGGCAAATAATGCTGAAAATATAAAAAATCCTCATCTCGGATGGATAATTGGTTTCCTGTTCCTGGTCAGCTTCATCGGGCTTTTCGGTCTTGTGCCACTGAGAAAGGTTAATTCGGTCACCTCCTCTCTGTTTTTTAGTGAAACCTGTTGACACCATATATAATAAAACTATATAAATTGCTCAGATGATGATCATCGACTACAAGTTGACATATCCCAGCGGCACTGCAACAGCTTACCTCATAAATGGCTTTCACACACCCCATGGTGCCAAGCTTGCAAGGTGAATACTACAGTAATTTTTTTTTTCTTTTCCTGTAGGATATATGGAACTGGGAACTTTATAGGCATTATTTTTGTTATTTTCAGGAAGCAAGTGAAGAAATTGGGTATATTCTTTGTCCTTAGCTTCGTTTGGGGTTTCTTTCAGTGGTTCTACACTGCTACAGATGAATGCGGATTCATAAAATTCCCTTCGTTAGGCATGCTGGCTTTCCAAAACACGTAAGGGTTATCTTCCCTTCTACTTTAGCATCTGATGTTTCTTTCAGCTCTATAGCGCATACGTTTTCCTTTAATGTCTTCCATAATAGAACATGTTTCTGTGTTTCTCAAGGTTCTACTTTGACTTCTCTCCTACATATGTCGGAGTTGGGATGATTTGTTCACATATTGTCAACGTATCAGTTCTCCTGGGAGCCATCCTCTCTTGGGGAATAATGTGGCCTCTCATAGCCAAGAAAAAAGGAGTTTGGTTCTCTGCTGATCTCGCTGATACTAGTCTTCACGGAATGCAAGGTTACAGGGTAAGAATATGTTATATATATGTTCTTTTCTTGATGGACGGCTAAGTATTCCTTTCAGCTACTGATTCTATCTGTATTGCAGGTCTTCATAGCTATTGCCTTGATTCTTGGGGATGGCCTATATAACTTCCTAAAGAGTCTCATCCTCACAGTCGCCTCGTTGAGATCTCAACTCAAGAAAAGTTATGGCAGTACGCTACCCGTCTCTGATGATGACATAGTTACCAGCACTGCAGCTATTTCATTTGATGAAGAGCGTCGCACTGAAGTGTTTCTTAAAGACCAGATTCCTTGGTACATTGCAGTTGGAGGCTATGTTGTTGTTGCTGCCATATCTATCGGCACTGTCCCGCAGATATTCCCACAGCTGAAGTGGTACCACATCTTGGTTGCCTATATCTTTGCTCCTGTGCTTGCCTTCTGCAATGCATATGGAACTGGCCTTACAGATTGGTCGCTGGTTTCTACCTACGGAAAGCTGGCGATCTTCGCTTTCGGAGCATGGGTGGGCGCCTCGCATGGCGGTGTTCTTGCAGGTCTGGCTGCCTGTGGTGTGATGATGAACATTGTGGGTACTGCTGCCGACCTGATGCAGGACTTCAAGACAGGGTACCTCACACTGGCCTCACCAAGATCAATGTTCATCAGCCAAGTCATAGGCACTGCAATGGGCTGTGTCATTGCCCCCTGTGTGTTCTGGCTGTTTTACAAGGCCTTTGATAATGTTGGCATCAAAGGCACCGAGTACCCTGCACCCAACGCTATGGTCTTCCGGAGCATGGCAATCCTAGGTGTCGACGGCTTCTCTTCGCTTCCGAAGAACTGCCTCACTCTCTGTTATGTGTTCTTCTTTGCAGCGATCCTAATCAACTTGATCAGAGACCTGGCGCCCAAGAAGGTCTCGAGGTTTATTCCGATCCCCATGGCAATGGCCATACCTTTCTACATCGGCGCATACTTTGCGATCGACATGTTCGTCGGGTCGGTGATACTGTTCGTCTGGCAAAGACTGGACAGAGCCAAAGCAGAGGCATTTGCACCTGCAATTGCTTCCGGCTTGATATGCGGCGATGGGATATGGGTTCTGCCTCAGTCAGTGCTTGCTCTTGCCAAGGTGAAGCCTCCGATCTGTATGAAGTTTCTGTCGAGGACGACGAACAACAAAGTGGATGCTTTTCTTACAACATTATCGTAGAACGTTTGTTTAGTGACATAAGTAGTAACAAGTATGAATCTAAAGCTCAGGTTGCATCTTATCGGTTGTGTAATGAGCAATTGTCTTTTCCTATGCAATTCTGTATGTTGGCAACAAGAAAACAATATCTAGCAGATTGAAAAAAATCTATGTACAAATTTTAAAATGGGCGATTATATTTAGCAGTAATGTTTCTTAACTAAACGCAGTTTCCCGTGTCAGGGGGGCCATGTGTGATTTTGTTCTTCACTAAGTAGCATACTTCCTTCGTTTTAAAATTAGTATTATAATTAACTTTTTTAATTATATTTAATCATTTGTTTTAACTAAAATATTAATTAAAAATATAAAATTATAAGGTACGGTTTAATTTTCTTAAACATGTTCTTGTCATGAAAAGACAAAAATGGATATGATTTAACACTGAACCATTTCAGGGTCTTTCGAAAATAAAAAGTTGAAAAATTACGTTTGAGAATGAGATCACCGTAACAAGAACGTGTATATTTTACATTACCAAAATAAAATGTTCATTAAATTATCCTGTGTGCTTTGTTCAACAATGTCATTACATTATTCATTCGTTTTATTTAAAATATTTTTAAAAATATTATATAATTTTATTATGATAGGGCATGGTAGTGCGGTCGCCCTACCAAAGCTCTGCGCCAAATCCCCATTACCCCTCCTTATCTAGAGCTTCGGCCACGGCGGCAGGTTGTCGGCGGCGGTGGTTGCTGTGATTCTCTTCATTCAGCAGACCAACGAAGAAGAAGATCGAAGGCAATGAAGGGTTATGGGCTACCTAACTTTTATTGTGAGATCTGCCACTGGTTCGTTCCGTATGAAATTGAGGTGTACAGTACAAATTATAGTAACACAGACAGCAACAGGAAAGTGACGGATGATGGATATGCCGACGTGACAGTCTACCGTGGCACACGCGAAGAGGACACAAACTCCAGCTCCAGGCTGTACTGGCGCGAACCGTGATGTCCAGCAGGCACCGGAACACTGCCGCCACGCGGCGCCATCGCTCTTTCGCCCTTCCTCGCCTCCGGCCTTGGCGCCACGGCGTGATGACGGCCGCTCAGCATCTGCAGCCTCACCTCGACGTCTTTCATGGTAGGCCTCTCTCCCCTTGTCAGACTGAGGCACTCCTCAGCCAACCGAGCCATTCCCGCAATGGCTTCCTCGCTCGCCTCCCCCACAACCTCCGCGTCCACCACCTCCTCGAGGGGCCTCCTCTCGCTCACTGCCCAAAGAAAATAATTGGACAGGTTCATCTTCTCCCCATTCTCATTCTCAAATATCGGCTTCTTCCTGGTCAGCAGCTCGAGCAGGATCACGCCGAAACTGTACACGTCGCTCTTGTCGTTGAGCTGGCCCGTGTAGTAGTACTCCGGGTCAAGGTACCCGAACGTGCCCTGCACGGCCGTGACCAGGTGCGTCTGGTCGATGGGGATGGACCTGGACGCGCCGAAATCCGAGACCTTGGCCGTGTAGCTGTCGTTCAGGAGCACGTTCATGCACTTGACGTCCCGGTGCAGGATCGACACCGACGCCGCCGAGTGCAGGTACGTCAGCGCGCCGGCGACCTCGCCGGCGATCCTCAGGCGCTCCTCCCATGGCAGAGGGAACAGAGCACCGCTGCTCTGCTTGCAGTGCAGGAGGTCGTAGAGCGTGCCGTTGGAGACGAACTCGTAGACGAGGAGGGGGACCTCCGCCTCCAGGCAGCACCCGTGGAGCTTTACCACGTTGCGGTGGTTGATCTGCGATAAGATGGACACCTCGTTGATGAACTGCTCAATCTCGGCGCTGGACTGGAGCTGTGATCTCTTGATGGCCACCACGCGCTGGTCGGTCAGGATGCCCTTGTAGACCGTGCCGTGGCCGCCGCGGCCGACGACGCGGGTGTGATCGAAGTTGTTGGTTGCCTTCTCTAGCTCGTCGAGGGAGAATATCTTCGTGCCGTCGCTAGCATCTTTATCGGAAGAGATCAGCTGTTCCAGGAGAATGCCTTTGTTCTTGTGGAAATACTTCTTTCTAAGTTGCTTCCGTGCAGTTCTCTTCCATTTCCGTGTCAGGATAACAGCAACTGCAGCGACAAACAATATGCCACCGCCACTGCTAACTCCAATGGTAACACCTGCATTGGGTGAAAGCCTTTCAACTCTTTTTGATATTAGGAAGCAATAACCCAACTGCATGCATAATTTTGCCAAGACGGGCAGTTCCTAAGTCAAGCTGTACAAATAGATTACCTAATATTACAGTAGATGTCTGGCATCTCCTTGTGCTGTAACTGAAATCTGTTCCACGAGGACAACCGGTGCACGTATAGCTCCCGAAAGTGTTATCGCAAACACCATTATTGCATATATCCGGATGTACGCACTCGTTGATATCTGCAAATTGCATAATCATCAGTGTCAATCATTATAAAATGGTAAAACTTTTGTATTCCCTGTGATACTTTGTAATAGATCGTACCAGTGCATCCATTTTCAATGTATGGATTTCCTTCAAACCCCGGAGAGCACTTGCACCTGTAACCGATTGTTATCAGTTTGTTGCTGCCTGTGACATCCATGCACTCACTACGAGATAAGCATCTATAGCCCTTCTTGGAGGCCATTGCATCTTTGCAGGTCATATTATCGACGGCCCACCTCACCACGCCCCATTCTCCGGAGAAAGCATACAGCGTGGGATCCATATCACCCAAGAAAATGCTGCGCTCCGACGGCCTGACAACATTCAGGGTACCTTCGTCTATGGAGATTTCAGTCACCACTGAGCCATCAGGCATTTCGAGAAGGGGACGAGATGGTCCTGGGTTACAGGCCAAATACAGTGGAAGTTTTGCAAAACATCCTACTTCTGTTCCGAAGGGAAATGGGACCGTCAAGTTTCCACATGATATCGGGCAGTTCGCCTTCGGCTGCATAGTGTCATAGTTGGCTGTTCCAATAAAGAAAGTTTCACGTCAAATGTTCTGTTCGCCGAATGAACAATATAATATATCAGCATCGTTTTCCTATTTCCGACAAAAGCCTCTGCAGCATGGGTGGGTTTGTTTCTTCAAAAAAGGATTTCCATTATTTTTTAAAAATAAATAAAAATCACCATGAAAATGGACAATAAATGATGAGGAGTTTTACTATCCAAAATATTACCCAGTAGTTTGAGGGTAATTTTGTAATTACATTTTTAATTAATAAATTTATGTCCATTTTCATGATAGAATATTTAAGTCTACCAAATCATTAAAATATTAGTTTATCTTAAAAAATATAAAACATTAGTTATTAATTAGATTGTTAATATAACTTTATTTATAATAATAAAAATTAATTATTATAAATACACAACTCTTATTTTTTCCGATATTACCCTCCAATTGAAAAACTACTAGCCAATAGTTATAATTTTAGATTATAAAATCTATACCATTAGATCAAACTACTGGCTAGTAGTTTTGAAAACCTACTCTAAATAATGACCTAATGTTTTTTTTTGGCGGGTGACAACCTAATGTACTTATGTGCCTAACCGAGAATGCAAGGCTCATCATCATGGCAATGTTTTCGTCTTTTGTTTGTCCACATACAATTATTATGTATAATACAATATTGTTATGCAAGTGAAGGTGCATTCTATGAAGAACACCTTAAACATATGGTGTTTCTACAAGTAAAAGATCTAAATATGGCTTAGAATGTAATATAAATAATTACATGTAACTTAAAAGGGATATATGGATTATTCTCTTTTGTGAATATATCAAATACATGGAATGGTTAGGAAAAATATAATCACTAGATCAGAAGTGGCATCCACTACAAAAAGTCATTGGATCAGTGACTAAATAACGGCACATATTTCATCATTAATGGTATATTAGTAACTAAAAAAATTTAATGATAAAATCTTTTTGTTAGCAATCGTGTGTTACAAACCACAATTGCAGATGAGGTTTCCATTGCTAACAATTTAGTGATAGCTTTTTTTCTGACACTATTTAGTGAGAGCAAAAACTATTGCAAATTCTGTCACTAAAGAGATTAGGCCTATTGAACTTCCATCGCTTAACAGACCAAAAAAAAAAGGCTCATCAATGTTGGTCACAAATTTTCTAACAGACGGGACCGTAGCTGAAAAAATATAGTAATAATGATTTTATCCATCATTAAAAACATTGCAAATGTCGACATATGAGGCCAGACACTAAAATATGCCTAAAAGTGGGCTCTTACATGCTAACTACCCCATCTGTCCCAAAATAATTGATGTTTTAGGTTTAGGCATGGGAATTAAAGAGAAGTGAAAAAGTTAGGTGTGCATGAAACGAGGAGGTGAGAGATAAAGATAGAGATGTATTAAAAAGAGATAAAGTTATATTGGAAAGTGAGAATGATAATTATTTTAAGATATTTAAAATTGACTAAAGTGTCAAATATTTTGGGACGGAGGGAGTAGGATGAATGAATATATACTATTTAGTAATATCACCTATAATCGTTGATAAAATCTGATTATATACAAAACTAAGAATATTGGCAAGTGTACAATCCATATGACTAGTGTGTTTCTCAATGTAAGTTTGTAACCAAGGGTCTTAAACAAGTCTAGTCCAAAGGTATCTTAAGCGTTAGAGATCAAACGGGTATTCAAATGGACGTTGATCCAGGTGATGTGGTTTGGCATCATATAGCTCTGTTAAAACATCGTAAATCCTGTATTTTAGATCTCTTGATGATTTGAACAATGTGTTTGGATCAATTTATAGTAAAAGTTTATTATAAAATATACATGGATTTTCATAGCTGTACTAAGATGTTTTTATACAATCCCGTATTTGTCATTAGTGTCTCAATGACAGGTGACGACCACTTGTGTCATTGGCAGTCGCATATACTGGTCAGGGGCATTTGCAATGACATGTGAAAAGTTCCAAGTTACAACTTCAGGTAACAAAAGTGTTTTATGCGGGGATAACAATTTGTCAGTACCTCTCATGTTATGTACTAAGTGGCTCTTCTTGGTATTTTTAAACATGGTTTTGTGTTCAGCAAATGGGGGCATTCATCAAGAAAGAAAAGAATAAAACAAAGAAGAGAGAGAGAGAGAGTGGTGACCTCGTTGGTTGTCGTCTCGTACGCAGCCATGGAGAATGTAAGGATTGCCAGTGAATCCCTCCGTACAGTTGCAAACATATCCACCAATCGGCAAGTCTAGACACATGCTGTGGTCACTTACGCACGCATAGTTGCCTCGGTCCTTTATGGCGCGCTTACAGTTCGGCTGGTAGGGAATTGCCCAGCTCAGTTTGGCGGCGGCATACCAGCCTAAGCCTGTTAAATCAATTCCAAGGTCCCATGTCTTGAACAGATACTCATCGTGACCGGTGACGAAGACGCTCACTTGTTCCAGTAACCGTGCATGTTTGCTGGTGCGCGAGATGTTGAGGGTGAATGCTCTTAAGTTTACCGTAATGTCGATGCGACAGCATCCGATGCCGACGCACAGACCCGGGGGCAGACTATCCATAATTTGATCTTCTACGCAAGCCACGGAGCAGTCTCCGACCTCGACACCAGAGTCTCCGACAAACAATGAGGCCTTGATGCCGCAGCCAAGGATGAAGATAGACATGTTCGACGATCCAGAGATGAAGAAAGGTCTGCCTGGAGCCTTCCAGTGGACAGAGTAGTCGTGGAGACCAGGAATCAACTCCACGAAGTATCTGATATTGGCAAGGATGGTATTGGTAGGATAGGGGTAACCCGAGCGGAGCTGAACAGGAATCAACTGGACGCTTGTGTTGCCTAGAAGAAGGCTACTTTGATTGTTTTTGTCAAAAGCACAGGTGAGATTGAAGCCCGGCAGGGAGCATTCCGGGCCTATACCGAACGGATATGAGATATCGCCTTCCGTGCCAGCACAGTTAGAGCAGTTTTTTCCGCCCGTCTTGGCGGCTACAGCTGTTGGAAACGGCACAGCCAGTAGTGCGAGCACGAGCGTCGCCATGGCCGTGCTCGTCATTGGAGTATGTGTCATGGATCGAGGACACTACTGCTTTGAATTTGCTACTGAGATTACATAACAGCACAGCCGGCCTTATATTTGCATGTTGAAACGACCCGAATCTTTCTGAGGGTTGACCGTGGACGAAGTCATCTTTCTAAGTTGGGATGGTGATGGCCGACGACGAGACCTACCCCAAGGTCCTGGTACGGCAAGCCTCCAGCTTTGACGGACCATTTTTTTTCTACAATTGGACGAGGAAGAAGTGGGAAGTGTAGGCATCAAATTGATATCATTAGATTTATTATAGTAAATTTAATTTTCGGGAGTGTCTAATTTTCAATCGATTGAAAATAATTTTTTTTTCAATCAACACTTTTATCCCTTAAATCTAGATTCAGTGGATAAAAAAGATAAAACTTTTTTATAATCTATATATAATAACATTAATTAATATATATAATCCTACAAATAAAAAAACAAAAGGGTTCACTAGACCACCATGCATTACAAAATGCATTACAAGAAGCATTCCCGTTAATTTCCATATTATACTTATTCGGTGTTGTATATATTGGCGTTATTCTACATAAATTAATAAAAATGAATAATTCATATTTATCCAGATCGATTCTAGAAATAATAAGCTTATATTTTAAGAAAAGGCAGCAGGGGGCAGTACTTGTCAACCAAAGCTAGGTTCGAATTGCGTAGTCATCTTGCTCTGCTAAAACATGTGGCATGAAGAGAAGGCGTGAATATAAAGCAATCAAACTAAGAGGAGACCAAATTCAAGGCCTCTTTAGTCGCCAGTCGCACTTTGCCCTCTCAAGAAACGGCCGCTGACATATCACGGTCATTCGCCGATACAAAGCAAACCAGAGAAGATAGTTTTCTGTGCATCTAATTTTTTTACTTCTTCTTAGTCTCTATGTCCAAGTCCAAAACGAAAAAAATATAAGACGGAGATAGTATTAAAAAAAAAACGATGGTGCATTGCAAGCGCAAGCAGAAGCAAGCTTCTATCATACTTTCGACCAACTTGCTGCGATCGAACGGTAGTACGACCGACATATGGTGTGCATGCAATGCCTAGCGACCGACATATGGTGTACATTACATGTGTGGTGCTTCTTGCACGTTCATGTTTTCTGTAGATTATGAGCGACACAAAACAGACTACTCTATTTTATCGATGTTCATATATAGTAACACATCGTACTCTAGACTTCGAGGATATCCACAGTTACGGGTGCTCTTATTGTTGTGACTTAGATTCAGTACGTCTGGCTTCAAATCCTGTCATCTATAAGTGTTTCTTCTATATTTTATTTGCGTCTAGGTGAACTTCACCTATTTTCTTTTTAAAAAATAGGCAAGAGCACTACCTTTTCATTAAGTTAGAAATCAGAGTTTAGTTTATAGATTACAGTGGTTAAGACATTATATTTGGCTTTGATTGTTATCCATATTTCCTCCTATTGATGTATGAACTACAGGTTTTCCACAAGCTAAACTTGTCAGCGTCATGTCTTCTTTGATCATTCTGATCACATCCGTCGGCTGCATCCTTGTTTGTTAGCACTGTAAATTAGCACTGCCGCCTTTGTTTTTTTGCTTTCCCAGGGCTGGCGGTCCATTTGTTCTTCTGATTTCGTTCAGTCCATATGTGAACTTCACCTATGATATTTCATCGAGAAGGTAGCAAGACCCTCGATCAACCTATACTAATGCAGCGAGGTCCTTTCGACGACTCTTCGATAGTCAGGTTATCGTTTGCTAGTCTCCTTGATCTATTTATTAGTAGCATTTCAATCTGCACCCTCTCAGCGATTTTTTGTATCTCGTGGGAGTCACTCATCGTCACTTGTTAATTTATGAGTATACTACTTTTATATTAAAAATAATTGTTGTAGTCAATACCTCCAGGTCTTTCATGTGCCTTCCGAGTAGCTTCTTTTTGGCCGTATTATAGGCCGAAACTAACTAGTGCCAAACAGGTTGATACCGTTTCCGGCGATGTCGAAGACTACTTGTCGATTTGTTTTACGTGCAGAAGAAATTATTCTAGTCGTAATCTAGGTTAGAGGTCTAGGCGTCGACGTTGCGGAACAAGCCCGGTTACATGCAGAGTTACAGTCTTGAGTTGCAGATCACCTATTTGAGCACGCATTATCCATACGTATTATCCACTGCTCAAGTTTTCCATTGCCTCACTGATCACTATAACAGAGAAAACCGAATTATAGAAAGTTCATTTCTCCTTTATTCATTCAGTCTACCAAAGTACTGATCTTTTTCTTTTTTTGGCGAAAGGTACTGATGATCGATTGACAACACAGGACAGCTTCAACAAATGCCTCAGGTATGCAAGTGAAAGTACCAGAGCAACACAAATGAAACTTTCCTTAGCTCTTACATACCAATGCAACGGTGATATCGAGGATTTTCTTAGCAAATGAGCTGCAGCTTCAGCTATTAATCCATTTGGAAATGTTGAGAAATAAACAACAAAGTTCCGACTGAATGGTGTCTGCACTGCTGAGAGTATCAACCATTACTGAACACCGCTCCATCGAGCCCAATCCACAAATTGCATTCCACCATAGATGTTATTTGCAAATCGAACACCAACAGTGAAAGCCATTGCAACAGGTGGAACCTGTTTTGCAACAGGTGATGCCTCAACAACCCGCTCCAGACCATTGATAATCTGATAGCGTGTATTAGATGATACAGCAAGGAACACACCTACATTTTAACATAATTGACCAGTTAAATGGAAAGAACAGAAACTATATTGTATCTGAGCACAAAAATCACAGAATTCTTGGGTTAAAAAAAAGCATAATAAGCCAATTCACTTGAATATTACGTATCTGAGAATATCCTATCTAATGTGTTTATGTGAACAATGAAAAATAAAGTCAAAGATTAGCAGAGTGCTAGTCGTTCAACATTGAAATACACCCTGCAATATTTAGCTGCAGGATGTCATTCCAGTAGAAATCAAACCATACTTGGATATTTGCAATCAAATACTCCCTCCGGATATTTTTTGTTGACGTTAGGACAAAATTCATTTTTCAACTAACTACTCTGTCCTAACGAGAACAAAAAAACACCTGGAGGGAGTAAGGTGATATCAGAAGGGAAACAGATAATAAACGTACCCCAGAGAGCAGCACTTTTAATGAGTGGTGGAACAGGAATATCTTCATCTGATTTTTTGACAGTCCTGCACAGTCAGTACAAGAGAGAAAATGATGATGCCATTACTGTTAACACTAGTGAGGAGGTGAACATAAATAGAGTAGTCTCGAGAAAAACACATGCAAAATAATATGATAGTTCAATATCAACAAGAAAGTAAACTGATTTATGAAACTAGTCATTTGATTCAAACACAGTTTTCTACATTTTGATCTGCAAAACAGACTAACATATCGGCATTACCTCTTGGCAGTCATTATCATATTAGCAATTCCTTGACCAATAATACCACAGACAAATCCAACTGTGCCATATAAAACACCCTGCAAATTAGAAGGTTACATAGCTTAAAACATGTCCAAATATGGAGATTATACAGCAATTATAACTGAAGATGAGATATGGCTAACTCTAAATCTGGGATAACATCCCCATGTACAGTTCATTACCTTGTAAAAGTACGTTCCGATTCTTTGCTGGACCGTAAATCTGCATCCTGGCCTTTCAGCTTCAAAAACACTACAATTTTATGTTCAAGTTAAACAGGAATAATTTTTGTTAAGTCAAGCTCTGTTACTGATTAGGAAGATATCCATTCTGCACAATCTATTCCAATTTCTTAGAGCAAGACATAGTCTCTGTTACTGATTAGGAAGATATCCATTCTGCACCATCTATTCCAATTTCTTAGAGCAAGACTAGTCTCTGTTACTGATTAGGAAGATATCCATTCTGCACCATCTATTCCAATTTCTTAGAGCAAGAAATAGATATGGGCATGATATAGCATATAGCACAAACTAAAAAGAATTTTGATTTCACCTCATTCTATAAATGTGTTATAAATCTTCAGACACTAGAAAATCAAACCCACCTGCTAGGCAAAGATCCAGCCATCCTGCTAAATCTCCCAAAGAGACCCGTTGATGCTGATGGCTTCCCGAATCTCACATATGGAGCCAACATTCCCACAAGCGCAATATCAACAGCTATTCCAACCAAAAGATCAGCAGAGTACAGCTCAAACTCTGCCCAGAAATCTTTCCCCCTCTTCTGCACCTCTGCAAACGTCGCGCAGCAAGAGTCAATTACGATCTGCATTGCACCCACAACACAACTGTTAGCAACTAAACAACTATCATAACTAGAGACTAAAATATTAGAGACCAATTGCACGCACCTCGGTGCCCACTTTGAATAGGAACGACGGGTCCGCGAGCATCCTGTTTCGGAGCATCGAGAAGGAGCGGATCATCACGCCCAGCGGCCAGGGCGCGGCCTGCGCAGATACAAATGAATGAGCAAAACAGCCAGTTCACACCATCCACAAATTCCAAACAATTCGAGTACCTGCAGATCGAAGTATCGGAGCAACAGGACTTCCCTGATACCAGAGTCCTTTGCCGCCTCCATCATATCGGCCGGGAGCGCAACGCCGCGAGCCGCGGCGAGGCGCAGCACGTCGTTGAAGCCGAGCAGACGGCCGAACTCGGCCTCCTCGTAGTCCTCATCTCCACCATCTCCATCGCCTCCACCTCCATCTTTGCCTCCGTTCCCACCGGAGTCATTGCCGCCGCTGCCAGCGCCCGATCCGTCGCCGGTGGAGGCGCGGGGGGCGTGCGGCGCCGAGCAGGACAGTAAGTTGGATTTGAGGAGCGGGGAGAAGGATTTCAGAGAGAGGTGGAGAGGCCTTGCCTCGTGAAAGCCGCTGGGAGAGGGGGAGGAGATGGGGCAGGCCGCGGAAGCGGTGGCGGCGGAGGAGGAAGCGAGAGAGGAGAGAGAAGGGGAGGCGGCGAACGCCATGGGTGTGTGAGTGCACAGTGCAGTGCGCGGAAGGGGTTTAGGTTTTTGAGTTCTAAGCCCTTTTTTGTTCTTTTTTTTTTCAGTTTTCAAAATTGAGACAAATCTTTAGGAAATTTGGCAGATTTGTTTGGTGTTCCTACCATGGGAGTAGGACACGAGGATGGTCACACAAATTCTGTTTGGTCCAATCGGTAGCGACTCGTGCAACATGGCTGGCCCCTGGTGCAAGTTACTCCAGTTCAGAAAAGAGGTTTCTGATGACAAAAGCAATACCAGGCACTTGAATTTGTAGTGTACCAATCAACCTCACTTTTGTTTTTTTTTTATATCAAATCTGATCTAGTAAGTAGTACTACAACGACAGTAACAGCCTAACAGGTTTTTTTGTGTGGCGAAAACAGTTAAACAGTGACAGGTTAAATTCGCAGAGTGTATATAAAGTTTACTATAGTTTAGCAATCAATCTTCATTTTGGGCGCAGTCCAGTCTCCAGCGAGAGTCGAGCATTTCCTCAGCAGCTGATCCGTCAAAGACGACCTTATTCTGGGCTGAAAACTCCAGCTACTATTGGCCCAAATGGGCCGTGAGAAATTAAAATGAGCCCAATTTAATCCACAACGACATTATTGTCTGCTGGTCCGACAATCTGCTGCAACCATGACCATGACAAATTCAGGATAACAGTACTCTCGCCTGAAACTGGCCTTGGAGTTCAGTACTACTCCAGTACAAACAAAAGTATCAGTACCCAACACTCTTCATTAACCAAATCCTTGGATTATTCTACTCGGTACCAACCAAAGGTACAAACGATTGGATATCCACTTCCTTCAACAGATCTCGTAACTTACTCGCACAACCGTACATGTTCTCGCAAGTGAGATCGATATCGCAGTACATGAATGTTCATGCCACAACTACAGAACATAGTACAGTAACATAGAATCAATGTACTAAGAATCAAGCAAGGTCAGCACAAAGCGACATTCAGTTTGATCCAACGAATGGAAACAGGAACATTCTTCGAAACTGAACACTTTTCACTGAACTGTACATATAGGCTAAAACCAGAGCATTACAGACATGACGAACCCTATTGTCCCTTCACTAACTCTACATACTAGTACTAGCGAACTAACATCGACAGAGACTACGCTAAACGAGAGAAACAGAAGCAAAATACACAGCCTCCTCATGGGACCAGGTTTCTACGAACTCTCTGCAGAGAGTGCAGACACGCATACGCATACAGCAATACCACGCCCCAATCCTTGCGCATGCACGTCAGGATGCTCCTTGCCGCCGTCTCCAGGATCAGCGGAGCACGCGGCGGCACAGGCGCGACACGTCGGCCGGGCGGACGGGCTTGAGCAGGAAATCCTCGGCTCCCTCCTCCAAGCACCTGAAGACGAACAACCACATTGTCAAGCAGCAGAAAAACAAGCTGCTATCGCCAAAAGGAAACAAGGTTGGCTTCAGGTCATGTGTCAGGCAGGATACTACTGTAACCTGTTGATCCTGGTCGGCACGTTCTCCGAGGACATGATCACCACTGGGATCTCCTTCAGCCTGGCCGACTCCTGCATGCACAACGACAACCAGTTTTTCAATGCTCAAATGTGATGACGCGGTGTTTAATTAAGGAAGCACTCGTCACAAAGAATAAAGATGTTTTTATACTACCTTGACCTTCTTGAGGAGCTCGTACCCAGTCATCTCCGGCATCCAGTAGTCCGTGATGATCATGCTCACATTGGGCTCCTGCAACAAATTAGTAAGAACACGTTTGAACGCCACCACACAGAAAAAAAAACTCAAAAAAGGTTCAGTAGTGCAGCAAAACTGATGAACGCGTACCGAGCCCAGCAGCTCCAGCGCCCTCTTCCCGCTGTCCACGGCGGTGACTGCATGTTGGACACGCGAAAGTTTCAGTACCAAAATCACAAGGGGAGAGAATAGAGATGCATGATATTGCAGAAGTGATGAGCGACTCACCGCGGAACTTGGAGCTCCGGAGGATGCCGGCGATGACGGCGCGGTCGACGGAGCTGTCGTCCACCGCGAGGACGTGCGGCACCGGCACCGCGGCCCCCTCTCCGCCGAGACCCTTGCAGCTGGCCATCGCTCTCTTCTCGCTTGCTCGATCGCAGCCAAGAAAACACACAACAAGCTAGATGGAGAGGAAGACTGCCTCTGAAGTAACCTGGTACCACTACTCGAAATGGGGCTGTGATGTGGGTGCGATTCTCAGAGGCTATTACGATGACGCTGATCGATGTGAGCACGTCATACACCCTGGGCCGGGATGGGTGGCTTTATATAGGGGTGAGGTCACACGGCGTGGTGGGAGGGAGGCGAAGACCTAGAAAGAGACGAGGCGGCACACGGGAAGGAGGAGATCAATGCAAGGGGCAGCGTAGCGTCGATGCGCGCGGCGACCGAGAGAGATATCATCGAGGCGCCAACTAACCTGCATACCTACCTAGCTACTCCTAGTCCTAGATACAGCTGAGGGGATACGGGCCGCCGGGGATCGGATACGGGCGCGTCGTGCAATGGATCCGGCGCAGGCAAGGCCGGTCGGCCGCGGCAAAAGCTGGCAGTGGCACACGACGGGCTCGCATTTCGCAATGTGCATATCGCAGGAGAGAGGCCGCCCCGGCCAAAACGAAATCTTTTGTCGCATCAAGCAGCAAGTGTGCAGGTATGGTCCGTATCAGGTATGCGAACGCATACGTACGTAGTATTAACTTTCTGCGCTGCACTGCTGCCATGCCACGGCTCAGCATCGGTGCAATCCGTATCCTGTCTCTTACTGTACTGATGAGTTCAGCATCGACCACTACCCTCTCTCTCTCTCTCTCTCTCTCTCTCCACTTGCTCTTCTCTCTGCTAACACTGCAGCAGTGCGATGGCTCAAATGTACTAGTACTACGGTCTCTACGGCACACTTTCACTGTATACGTATCTGAACTGGTACTGTGGTAGTGCTATGGCACGTTAAAACGCGTAATCTCAGTAATTAAGGCACTGTACGCCAGAATAAGTATACTTGCTGATCTGATGTAGTATCCCAAGATACTACACCATATCTTCATCGCTTGAGATGCATCTCAATGCAAATTAACCGTGGAGTGTACTGTACTGACTAGATGTATACCCATACCCTGCTGGTGTAGTAGTAGTAATGTGTATGCAGAATCTGCTATCGAATAAAAGATATATTATTTCGAGATGGTACGTGCAGATACCTCTTTTACTTGCACATACAAGTAGTAGTCTATAGACAAGCATATCATGGTACTTCCTCCATACTGAGAATACCTTGTTCAGGAGTCTGATGTCAGCCAAGGAATGCTCACACGTTCATAAAGACTTGATTTACGTACTCGTTTTGAAAAGTTAAGAAAACCAGAGGCATTGGTTTGAGAACTCAGAGATGATAATGATTGACCACAAGTCCACCACAACTGAAAAGATTTTCTGTGAATTACTCTGCCTCCTGAAATCAGAAAGAAAATACTCCGTAGTATGTTGTGTGGACACAGCTCCCATCTCCCACGCTCTCTATCCGAAAGCCCGGACCGCACTGCCCCGGCATGGACGCCACCTGCATGTTTCCTGCCTTGGCTTTTTCGGGCGCCATGCATCATGCTCCATTGCTCTGCTCTCCTCACGCATGGCAGTCGTCGCCACGCCAGCTCTTTCCCTTGTTGAACAATACAGTAGCTCCGCGGCTGTACGCCCGTTGACCTCACCCTCCAAGCACGCACCGATTACGGCGACCCATTTATGTATGGGTGCCCGCGCCTTGCTCCCAGCTGCAGGCGTGCGTACGTCAGCGGCGCGGGCTCTGCCACGAAGAGATCTTGGAGCTAGACGAGTTCCGAGGGAAATCTTTCCTGCCCTGCCTGTTGCCATCGACTCACATGGCATCATGCATGGCGTGGATACATGGCCTTTGACTGATCAACACCGATGGAAATGGTACCCTGGCTGGAATACGTGGGCTACATGGCCGTTGATGGAAACGCTTGAATGAAATTCTCAATTCTTTGATTAAACTACAGTATAAAGATCATCTGGCAGCGATGTGGGTGAAGATTTGCCGCAGCGTGTAACAGTCGGCAAAAGATTTCAAGGGGTCATTCAGCACGCAGACGCTGCGGCAGCGTTCAGGACTCTGGTTCTGAAGCCTACTCCTAGTAGGACTGTAGGAGAAGGGTTTATTATCGGTTCTTGTACTACCACACCATAAAAGCACAAACAAACAAAGAACGATGCTCTGAGCTATTGCAGCTATAGATTACAGGTCTAGGCCCCTAAACATCTGCAGACCAACTGATCCACTATGTACCGGGTCAAACATGCTGCTGCAGAGTTCAGAGCGGAGCTCCCTATCTTGTGCTATCCCCTGTTACAGTACTAATGATTTTGCAAAAGGCTAACGTTACCAGTTTTTATCGAGACAAAGAAGACAGCACTACTCACCACTGATTAAATTTTCAGAAACTACTACTCTTGCTGAGTGATTTTTCTTCAACTTCTTGCTCGGTGAATTCGGTAGTAGACTGGAAACGGATGCAGCTGAATTACTTGCAACCTTGACTCGTTGACCCAACGACCGGCTGCAGTACCCAATAGGAGTTGAGAAATGATGTGCCTGCGAGGACAGGCGCCCTACACAGGGAGCAGATCTTTTGATGCAGACAGGCTGCATGCAGGCAGGATCCGTCGATGGATACTGCTGTGGGCAACGGTGTACTGTATGCGTCCCGCTCTGTTCACATGCATTGCACCCTACTCTCTGCCGTCATAGATTGGAGTTGGACCCTCTGTTGTCTCCTCCATGTTTGCAGCCTTGCAGGCCCAGCGCCTACTCGGCTCTCCTCGCTCAAAGGACCTTGGTGGCCCATGGGCCGTGACAAACATTGCGGCTTTATTCGCTGGCTGCAATGTTCACCATCCTACTACTTTCTACGTAAGAAGGGAAGCCACTCTCCAAGTCTCCATCAAACAATTTAGAAAGGCCTGATACTTAGAAAGGCTCGAACAAATCGATGTACTCCAACGGAGGAGCTTGCGACTTGTGCAAGCCCAGCTCAACATTTAGGTTGTATGAGTACTAGTACTAATTTAACATTTATAGGTGATGTATTACAAAAGGAAGCTGCTCAAAATAATGTCTTACAAAATGAATATAAGGTGTTCGGATGAAACAAATAGTAGAATTAAAAAACATAGTCATAGTATTGCCAAATATGTCTTTTTTGGATTTTTAGGAATTGCTAAAAACCACTTTTTTATAAACTATACTAATTGTTTGACGCTGGCTTCTAAAACCAATGATGGTTTTGTGATTATTTTTTTTAAAAAAAAACTACAACATCCAAACAAGCCCTTATATTATATTATGTTTGGGAAAAAATATTAAATTATATTTGACATCAGGGGTATTTTAAGGTAGTTGTTCCGTAATGACCAGGTGTGTAATTCAGATCGCAACGGCTATTGTTTGTCGAACAAGTCCTTTTTTTTCTTGTGAGAATCTTTGGATTCCTTACGATGATCAGCTTGGTGGCTCAAAAAAAAACTCTATATAATCAGTAGATAGTAGCACATCAATAATGTGCATTTGC
The DNA here is from genome assembly GCA_032690845.1 of Eleusine coracana subsp. coracana. Taxonomy (NCBI): domain Eukaryota; kingdom Viridiplantae; phylum Streptophyta; class Magnoliopsida; order Poales; family Poaceae; genus Eleusine; species Eleusine coracana. Next base: position 7,951,306 of record CM064424.1, read on the forward strand.
GTGGGCTAGTACTGTGTTATAAATAGTATATAAATAATTATATTTATATACGCATCGACCCTCAAAGCGGCGTGATCCGCTTTTTGCGGAGCCCCCCCCCCCCCCCCGTCGCCTCCGCAGGGGCGATTCGGCCGGCGATTTGCTCTGGCCACCACTGGATCTTCTCCACGTCACTGTTGGCCCCCTCCCTCTTCGTCTCCAGCAAGCCGTCGGTGACTACAGGGAGTGAGGACCCGTTTCCCTAATAAATCTCAGGGATTGTATCCCTGATTAGTGTTTAATCTTTTCAATATCGAGTTATTTGATATTGGATATTTGGTTTCTCCTATTCCTATCCGGCAACGGCGAGGAGGTAGGATGAATTTGATCTCTCCATGACAGCTCCGATGAAGGTGGCGGCGGCGACGTCAACAACTTCATGACGATATGGAGTATTAGGTTTTCAAACGGTGACATGGAAGCGGGGATGCTATCACCACCATGGAATACAATTCTCCGGACCTTTTTCCGTTTTGTTGTGATTAGATCCAATCACGATGAAGATCTATTAAGAACTCTGAGTCTAGTTTCTCTTCTTCTTCGGTGGCAGGAGCAAGAAAGAGGGAGACATGAGAAAGAAGATGATGCTCAATTTCACCTACAGGAATATTGGCTGCTGCTTTTTGGAACTTGTGATACTACTTCTGGTTGAGCCGTCTATGACGCACGAAGACCACTTGTTCGTGTAGTCATCCGTATGGACTATTATATAGGTCTGAATTTGAATTTTGGAGCTACATGTTAAATGCTCTTGGTTGTAATCTCTCTGTTTTATAGAGTTTTTGTAACTTTGATGCACTCAACTATATATTAATATAAATCTTCTTTCGACGCAAAAAATAATTATTATATTTATATTATAAAATATCTAAATTCTGATTTTATCAATTTCTATTTATAGTTTGTACTATTTTATATGGACCCTATTTTATAATCGAACTCCTTTTGGAATATATTTGTTCAGAAAGTTGGTAGCCTCCTGGCCATCGACAAGTGGAGCTCGCATCCAAGTAGGCAGCATGCATCGATCGCTCTTGCATAATCCTAAAGAAAAAAAGGAGTGACTACAGATCTTGGCTTTACTAGCTCCAGTGTCGTTCATGTGTCCAGTAGTGCACCGCAAGCACGACTTCTATAAACCTGACAAGAGATCAGCAGTTTGGAGTTGCCCCAAACCCCACAATAACCAAAACACAAGCTCTTGCGCAGAGGAACTTGTCGTCCTGTTCTGTTCTTAGCGACACGCAGTACAGAGAGGAGGTAGTCAGGAAATGGGGAAAAAAATTTTGGTGTGGACCGGCTGCATAGCGCTGTTGTATGAACCCTATTTAAGATTGTTGCCGTGTGGAGCTTCACAGAGATCGAACGAAAGCGCACAAGGACTTGGCTCCAGCGCACTGTATCACGGCTCTCATGCGTACATGGGCTCGACTCGGTTTTGCTCGATGGTTCGAGGTGCAGCATCGACTCCGCTCAGCCTAAACAATCCCACAACCAATTCACTGATCCAAATCGGCCGGCACTCCTCCCAGCGGCGGGGATGGCACTGTCCTTCCCTGTCCGCGGTCCATAACTGCACTCTCCGACTCCCTCTCGATTATAGGCGACGATGACTGACACTTTCTTCTGGACACGGGCAACGACGGCGAATGCTCACCTCTTCAAGTCGTGGGCAGCTTCAGGAAGGTGTTCCCTGCTTGTTCCATCAGTGAGCCACGGCGACGCAGACATCCTCCTCCATCAGCTGCAGTCGACAACGTCCTCAGGAGGTATGATTGTTTTCCAAAAGCTATGAACTGGGCTTTTGTTCTTGGGAAAATATTAAGATTTATCTCAAATACTAAATACGCTGTTGTATATTGATCATTGTGAAAAGTGAGCTGAAAATGCTTTCTCATTTTAAATGTTTGATTCCTTATTCAAAATAAAAGTCAAAGTAGCAATGTGCATAATGATCGATAGCGAGATTAGGCTGTGACATCTTCTGACATGATGTAGACCACGGAGGTAGTTGCATGGAGCGCTCTCACCTAATATTCAAGGCGTCAGGAACTAGGGCATATATTATGTGGCGGCGGGGCTTGTTGCTTTTCTTTTTATCTCCTTCTGGCATGCGGAACAGAGAGCCAAGCCAACATACGCCTGGGAGCCATGATGCAAGCAGCTAGAGCCAAGCCTTTGTACGTTTCCATTCGATCTTTGTAGAGCTCCATGTCATAACAATCTAAACAGGATTCGCACAACGCTATCGTGCGGACGGTCTGCACCAAATTTTTTTCCGAAAATGGAGGGACTAAACAGGAAGCCCTGGCCCACTTTGTGCTCGTCCCATGGCTCCGAACCGTCAGCCACATCCTACCCATGTCCGACCTCGGCTCCCTACTCGCCTCACACGGAGAGCATCGGTGACCTCATCACGACGCCAGTCAACGCACCAATTGCGCCGAGCCGGCGAGCCGTGTCGATCGCGATGGCGCGGCCGTGGCGGTCACCGCGATCCCGTTCCCGGGCGCCGGCGCCGGCCTGTCCGAGGGCTGCGCGCGAGAGGATGGACCTCCTCCGATCTGGAGCTGAGGCGCCGGGCTTCTTCAACGCCGTCAAGAAGTTCGACGAGGCAGTGGCGCAGCACTTCCGGGACGAGGCGGCAGCGGCACCGTGTCGTCGTCCGAGCTGCATCATCTCCGGGATGTGCCACACGTGGACGCCAGGCTTGGCGCGTGAGATGGGCGTGCCGTGCCACGTCTTCCACGGGTTCGGCGCGTTCGCCTTACTCTGTATCGAGTACATTTACGTGCGCAGGCCGTAGGAGGTAGTCACGTCGGCTGACGAGTTCTTCACTGCTGCTCATCACGTGGCCCTGATCCACTGGCCACGCCGGATGATGCGAAACGGTGTATGGCGTGGCTGGACGCGTGGGAGTCCAAGTCCGTCGTCTACGTAAGTTTCGGCACCGCCCGGCGCCTGCCGTCCGCGCAGCTGATGGAGATCGGCAAGGCTCTTGTCTCCTGCCCCTATCCTGTCCTCTGGGTGATCAAAGGCGCCGAATCCTTCCCGGACGATGTCAAGAACTGGTTGCGCTTGCGCGAGAACACTGAAACAGATGGCGACGTAACAAAGAGCAAGTGCCTTGTGCTGTGCGGATGGGCTCCCCAGGTGACCATCCTAGCCCACCCGGCAGTCGGCGGCTTCATGACACATTGTGGGTGGGGTTCGAGTTCGACTCTGGAGGGCGTCGCCGCTGGAGTGCCCATGGCCACCTGGCCACTGTTCACCGAGCAATTTATCAACGAGAAGCTCATCGTGGACCTGCTTGGTATCGAGGTGCCCGTAGGAGTGACCAAGGCAACGGAAAACGTTATGACCGCGAGTGACGACGCTCGTGGTGGTGACGTGGAGTAAGAGGTGGGGCCGGGACGGGTGATGAAGGCGTTGGAGAGGCTGATGGATCATGGTGATGAAGGGGAGGAGAGGAGGAGGAAGGCACGAGAGCTCAGGTCCAAGGCGATGGGCGCCTTGGAGAAGGGGAGATCGTCCTATACAAATTTAGAGAAGTTGATCGGGTCTTTGTTTGTTTGATTGATGTGTATGGCAGATTGAAGCCTCCACCTCATAAAATTGTGGGAAATCTACCGGTCATTCACGTTTCAGTGACACGTAGGCACCGTGATATTTTGTACTAGTGCACACGTTTCAGGCCTTGAAATATTTGCTTATCAAGACTGCTCCTGGCGGTGAAGCTGCTGAGGCAGAGGTTGAAGTGGGGGGCGTACCAGGTGGTCAAGACCTTTGGAGAGACTGATGGTTCACGGGGCTGAAGGAGAACAGAGGTGGAGGAAGGCTCAAGGGCTGAAGACCAAGGCAAAGGGTGCTTTGGACAACGATGGGTACATGAATTTGGAGAACTTGATAGAATCTTTGATTTAAGTATGTACTCCGACATCTGATTAATTATGTGCATCGTTGATTATGAAGAGGATAGGAAGATGGCTACGTCTGAACTCCTTGCTCAGCTCGAAATATTCTTTATTTTTCCAAAGCAAACTTTGCGTCACTGATTACGTGCGGTGACGCGGAAGCCACCATCGCACTTGTCCAACCGACGCAAGTAATTCTTACAACATGTCTCTTTTTTTTATCGTACAAACTGGAACTGAGCAAGTACAGATTTGGGAAACAGAGCAATCGGAGACGACGAGAAGTACTCGTATGTTCGATCGAGCATCATCAACTATGAGCAGTGGCGTTTCTCCAGGTCAAAGCTCGACCGGGCCAAGAGAACAGCTGAAAAGGAGACTCGTCCGTCACCGCACGGCGCCTATTATGTCGACACCATGGGCCGCGTGCAGCACACGCCATAGAGATCTGCGTCTGCGTATATAAAGAAAACGGCGAGAGCGCAGCAGATTGCCGGAAGAAAGCCAACCCACTTGACACACGACCACGAGAGGAGGAAGGTCGGAAATCAATGGCGGGAAGCAGCACTCAGCCTCACCTCGTGCTGGTGCCATGGCTCGGAGGCATCAGCCACATCACGCCCCTGACCGACATCGGCTGCCTCCTCGCGGCGCACGGCGCGCCGGTCACCATCATCACGACGCCCGCGAACGCGCCGATCGTGCAGAGCCGCATCGACAGCACGGCGGCGGCGGGGACGATGATCACGGTCACCGCGATCCCGTTCCCGACGGCGGTGGCCAGTCTGCCCGAGGGCGCCGAGCGGCTCGACCTCCTCCACGACCCCGTCGACGTGCCCCGCTTCTTCGTCGCGAACAAGCGGTTCGGCGAGGCCGTGGCGCGCCACTGCCGCGACCCGGACGCCATGCCGCGCCGACCCAGCTGCGTCGTGGCCGGGATGTGCCATACGTGGGCGCTCCCCCTGGCGCGGGACCTCGGCGTGCCGTGCTACATCTTCCACGGCTTCGGCGCGTTCGCGCTGCTCTGCATCGAGCATCTGTACAAGCACAGGCCACATGACGCCGTCGCGTCCCCCGACGAGCTGTTCGACGTCCTGGCCCTGCCGGGGCTCGAGTGCCGGGTCTCCCTCAGGCAGCTGCCGCCGCACTTCCTGCCGTCGACGACCATGGGCAGCGGGCCGTTGCGGGAGATCCGGGAGTTCGACGTGGCCGTGGACGGCGTCGCGGTCAACAGCTTCGAGGAGCTGGAGCACGGGTCCGCGTCGCTCCTCGCCGCGGCGGCCGGCAAGAAAGTCCTCTGCGTCGGGCCCGTCTCGCTCTCCCGTTCCCCTAACCTCGATCCAGAGGCGGCCATGACAGACGACGCGAGGCGGTGCGTGGCGTGGCTGGACGGCAGGGAACCGAAGTCCGTGGTGTACGTCAGCTTCGGAAGCTTCGGTGGCATGCCGCCCGCGCAGCTCCTGCAGCTGGGCAAGGCGCTCGTCTCCTGCCCCTGGCCCGTGCTCTGGGTGATCAAGGGCGCCGACTCGTTGCCAGACCACGTCAAGACATGGTTACACGACAACACCGGCGACGCGGACAGCAGCAAGTGCCTGGTCGTGCGCGGGTGGGCCCCGCAAGTGGCCATCCTGGACCACCCGTCGGTGGGCGGGTTCCTGACGCACTGCGGGTGGGGGTCCACGCTGGAGGCCGTGGCCGCCGGTGTGCCCATGGCCACCTGGCCGCTGTTCGCCGAGCAATTCCTCAACGAGCGGCTCATCGTGGACGTGCTGGGAGTCGGGGTGTCCGTGGGCGTGACCAAGCCCACGGAGAACATCTTGACTGCTAGTACTAGAGCAGACGGAGGAAAAGCAGAGGAGGTGGAGGCAGAGGTGGGGGTGGAGCAGGTGGTGAAGGCCTTGGAGAGGCTGATGGATCAGGGCGCAGAAGGGGAAGAGAGGAGGAGGAAAGCTCAGGCGCTGAAAGAAAAGGCACGGGGTGCTTTGGAGAAAGGAGGGTCGTCGTATGAGAATTTGGAAAAGCTGATCCGATCTTCGTTTTGAAGATTTATTTATTTGTATATGTGTTACTCCCTCTATTTTGAAATTATTATTACTATTGATTTTTAACCTACGACCACGTTTTTTTTATTATTAATAAAACATAAACATAATTTATAATTTTATATTAATACTTTGACTAAAAAATATCGAACGTAACTAAAAAATCAATGATAACAATAATTTTAAACAAACAGAGTACTTTTTATTATAATTTGTTGAATAAAATCTATAGGTATATTGGTTAAATTGGGCGACAAAGATCGAGAATTTTGTGACCATGTTCCATGCATATGTGTTTGTATGCCCATAAGAAGTAGGGAAATGCTCTCGTTCTTCACACTGAGATTTGGTACTAGTTTATTTAAAAAACAATAATAAGTAATACTTCTTATATTCATCTTCTTTATATGAGTTGTAAATAATTTTTTCATTGATTCAAGCTTCTAAAAATTGCTAAAAAAATGAATCGTGTGTCGAAATATAAAGTGTGATGCTGAAATAACAACCCTTATGGTTCGTCTTAAATGGCTCACAGTGCATCCATTTACGTACATCAGTAGATGCCACAATAATAATTATAAAAAATACATAATGTATGGCTATGTTCCTACAAAAATACTATTACTATTCATGTTTCTTCACCAAAACATAGTAACGAAGTCAAAGGTGCGCCAGTAGGGCCTATGCCCCCCCCCCCTATCCTAAACATAGAACGAGATCATCTACCTTTATAAACAAAGTCACAATCGTACATTTGTTGATAGATCCATTATCGATCGTGTATAATGTGATTTTGACGTGATTTTTAATAACGCATACTAGTTCAATCCGCAAAGCAATGGAGATAATTACTATGTTAATCAACGTAAATTACTTGCTTCTAGGCTAATACATCTGGATCATTTAAACAACAAAGCAATAATTGTCTAAATAAAGGTCCATGGGCCAAATACGTGTCTACATGTAACCCGGCAACATGCGTATATGATAGAATTAAGCTACACGCGTACGTATATTATGTTGATTTGATGGCTAAGTTATAACCACATACGCTCACAACCTGCCCTTCAGAAGTGCTAGTTGATTGGTGGTGCTCTCGTACACACTTCATAAAAGAATATGCACTGTGATGCAATGATTACGATTTACAAACAACAGCCACCTCTCAGCTCAAACATTCAAATATTCAAATGGCCCCATCAGTGAGCAGGTCGAGATGAAAGCTTGAGTTCGCAAAGCTCGGTTTGGACTTCGGCACTTGGCAACACGATAAGACCTGAAACGAAGTGATGAGGCTTGCCGACGTCCAACTTTAAAATTTGTACGAGAAGCCTGCTCGGCGAGGAACGGAAGCCGTAAGCTTCGCTCGCGCTGACGCTTTCCTCAACAACAGAGTGGCGGTGCTCTGCACGACGCCTTCTTTCCGTTGCTTGACCTAGATTTGGCCTATAAAAGGAGCCCCTCGACTCAAGTGAAGAGAGATTCATACACATGACGTCGTCATTCTGCTCCACCATCGCCTTCTTCCTCCAGCCATACACGCACGCAACCACACCACGCCACCACCCTGCTCCGATCCACCATCGCCATACACCTGCAGCCGCAAACTAAGATCATCCACACATCTCATCGCATCCAAGCCGACGTCCCGCCGGTGCTCGGTGGCCTCGCCGACCTCGGCACCTTCATCGACAAGCAGCTCGTCGCCCGGCGTCCTCCCATGATGGCCCACTTCGAGGGTGAGATTCTTTATGTTTTGTACTGATCATTCTGCTCTTTTTGCACAGTTATGTGCAGGAACGTGGGTAGAGGCCTGGAGATCGGACCAGTGACGATAACGAGCCCTGATTTGATCCACCGATGCAAGAACTATGGTATTCGTGGCAACCTCGGTGGTCCAGTCACCGGCGGCAGCCAAGATCATATGAGAATGCGCCTAGACAGCACTCAACAATCGGCATGGCAATCTGGCAGTGGGCATAAACATTCCTGGCGGCGTCCAGCTAGATGACTCTGATGGCCTGCAAGTCGTCAACAACGCATCCAAAAGAAGCTGCGATCAGAAGGGCTCAACAGACCCGGCGACAAATGCGGTAGCCTTGCATGTTCTGCGCACTGCAACGGCAAGTCCCCATGGCAGAAATACTTCCGGCAATTCGTCAGTGATGACCTGAAGGCATATGTGCTGATGAGAAGAATAAGCAGCCACATTATGCTCCACAGCGACTCCGGCAACTGCTGCCGCGATCCAGCGAGCTGACAGCAAAAGCAGGCCACTTGAGCATAGCCCAGCATGATAGTCCTGGCGGTGCAAAGTTCATGATTCAACAAATAAACAAGCAAAGACTCTGACCACAGAATTGTGCGTCAATGCATACGTGCATTATACGAGCAAATAAACAAAGAGTTATGTAACTCAAGATTAAGTATTTGATTATGTTATGAGGAGAGCTGCCAGCCTGCTAATGCTCCCAAGTACTACTCGATGATGTAGCTCACTAGATGGCCCTTGCTGCTGGCCTGTCACGATACGTGACCCCATGACTAGCATGCTGTTGAATAAATTCAATATATTGCTATGGCAAAGCCAACGCCAAGTAAAACTACTATACGACTAAGTGCTACAATGATGATCCTCTGAAGCTTAAATAAAAGAGAAACCTTCCAAGTACCGCATGAGTATAAGTTTCGCTACAACCACAAACCATCTATTGTCTGTGCCATTAAGACCAGTGAACCATGTGAAGTCTCATCTCTTTCTTGACCGACGAGGCTGGGATACTCCTTTTCACGACCGACGAGGCCAGAACTTGTTCGCGATCGACGAGGCCGAACAGTCGAGACTTCATGGGAATCCGTACTACGATGCCGGATATCCTTCGCTAGAGGCCGATGAGAATCTAGCACTTCATCATTTTTATTAACTTGTGCTTATGTACGTTTGGAAATGACTCATACTTTACTCGAAGATGACAACCATCAACATAGCTTAATCGGAGGTGTTCTGTGACCCAAATCTGCGAATGTAATTAACCGGAGGCCTCATCCCGGCCTTCGAACTCAGGTTCGCGAGGAGGCAGCTCCCGCTGCAGTTCCTGCCGTCCTGCTCCATCAAGGAGGAAAGCCTCCGCGAGCTCCGGGAGTTCGAGACGGCTGTGGACGGCGTCGTCGTGAACATGTTCAAGGAGCTAGAGCACGGGTCCGTCATGCGGCTCGCGGCGGCCACCGGGGAAAGGCGGTGCTCGCCGTCGGCCCCGTCTCGTTGTGCGGCGCACCTGGCATCATCGATTCTCGAGCTGATTCCGATGACGTGAGGCGGTGCATGACGTGGCTGGACGCCAAGGAGAAGGCCGGCGAGTCTGTGCTTTATGTCAGCTTCGGCAGTGCCGGGCGCATGCCGCCCGCGCAGGTGATGGCGTTCGGGTTCGCGCTCGTGTCATGTCCCTGGCCTATGCTCTGGGTCATCAAGGGCGCCGATTCCCTGCCCGACGACGTCAACAAGTGGCTACAGAGCAACACCGACGCCGACGACGTCCCGGAGAGCCAGTCCTCGTATTGCGCTCGTGGGCGCCGTCGGTCGCGATCCTGGAGCACCCGGCCGTGGGCGAGTTTCTGACGCACTGCGGGTGGGGCTCCACGCTAGAGAGCGTCGCGGAGGGTGTGCCCATGGCCACCTGGCCGTTCACCGTGTTACAAACCGATGTCGTTAATACGATGAAGAACAAAGAAATTAAATCACAGAGGATATGAGATTTAATGTGAAAAATCCTCCCAAAGCGAAAGGGAAAAAACCACGGGTGCCAGCCAGTAAAACTTCACTATCAAGAGTTAAGGTTACAACGTCGACGAGCTGGCGGAGGCTTATAAGAAGACAATGATCACAGGGTAAAACCCTAAACGAGATTATGTATCGTACCACTATGATCCAAGCCTTCGGTAACGAGCCTCCGCTTTGCTCCGTAAGAAGTCGACCTCTATTTAACAATGAATTTGAAACATAACTCAACACACCGCCGAGCAATTCCTCAACGAAAAGCTGGTCGTGGACGTGCTCGGGATCGGCATGTCCGTCGGCGTGACAAGGCCCACGGAGGGCGTGCTGACAGGTGACAAGGCTGGCTGCGGGGAGGTCAAGGCGGAGGTGAGAACGGAGCAGGTGAAGAGGGCATTGGAGAAGCTGATGGATGGAGGAGCCGATGGGGATGGCATGAGGAGCAAGGTCCGGGAGTTTAAGGCCGTGGCGAAGGCAGCTTTGGAGAAGGGAGGATCGTCGCATATGAATCTGGACAAGTTGATCCACTTTGCCGTTTAAAAACGTTTCCTGTGTTGGTAAATAAGTTGGTTTCCGTGTAATAATTTTCGAATTGTTTGCTAATCCATTTTTAAACGAAGCAATGCTTGGTTCAGTGCTGGTCATAGCTGTGAGCCACCCGAATAGCGTGATGGGCCCCCTGCTTAAATTTTGCAGTTTGCACAATGTGAACGTTATAGTATTTGTCACTCGTAACTCTCTTTCGCTACACATTTGGTGGTAACCGATTGTAATCCCTATTTTGATCTATTAAATCCTTGACACTTTCGCAAAAAGAAAAACAAAACAATTGTGAGTCGTTACTTGTTCACAGACCCTGGTGTTATTGTGCCCCAAATGGACTCCCAATGCCCGAAAAAGCTCATCATCACTATGACGTATGGCTTAACACAATAGCACTCATAAAAGTGTTGTTTTCTTTATTATATAAAATGACAAGTGTTGTTTCTAAGCTATTCTTTTATGTAAATATCTACAAGTTTGAATGTAATGCCCCTCTCCTGTTCTCTATAAAAAGAAACTAGGTAAGAGCAAGAGGGACTCTCCATTAAAGTTCAGTCTTTTATATTTGCAAAAATACTCAAAGTACTGGTAGTTAATAAAATGAATATAAATGTCACTTGCCAAACACAAATGAGTGTACTGGATGACAACTTCTTTTGAAATAAAGGGTAAAACATAGATGAAATGTAATGATTGAATAATTATGTCGATAATGTATATGCAACACATACAAAGTTGATATATGTTAGTTTTGAACCTAATTCACATTTGGTAGTAGTATATATACATGTCTATCAACTTTCACAGTAAGTTTGATTTGCGCCTATAGTAAATGATAAGTAATAAGAAAATATAAATGCACACTTTTATGTCTAGAGTTTGTATAAAATGCTCAAAATGCGGGTTACACCTTTATACATCTTAATTTATAAACAAAGTAATATATTAAGCACCATCACTTATATTATGTTAATATTAAAATGTTTCCTAAACACTACTTATAAACATGTTCCCTAAACAATATTTGAAGTAGTACTATGCTAGTAACTCTTGAGTCTAAAAGGCAGCATCAATATTAACCTAAATGTTGGAGTCAATTTCTCTATCTCGAGGGGTAAAGTCAGTCAATAAATAGTGTAATGTGTCTACATGAACAATGCATAACAATAATGTTATCTTGATTGTTCACTGAAATTTAGCAAAATTAGATTCACTACTATAGCGATATGTTTGCTCTTTTTCGCAATCTGACAGTGGAATATAGTGGTGAAGTTAAATTTGTGCATTTATCCCTAAAAGCCGAGAATCTCAATCCACAGTTATTTCTTAGTTTGTTTTTATTTATAAGTTTCATGAATCGTGTAAGATATGTGTGATAAAGTACATCTCAGTTACAAGAAACCAATTGAACATGCAATGGTGCATCTACTTTTATTATGAACAAATATCATTTATCTTGTGGCATGTCTCGTTAAGTTCTCACCTCATTTGATGCCGCATTTGGCAACAAGTAGCTTATGAGGCCAACGATTGAAAACCAGCTCAACTGTCAGTGTCCAATGATCTCTGATAGCATAATGTCAGTGTCCAATGATCTCTGATAGCATAAGGGAGAGACGCAACAACCCTTGAGCAAATATAAACTACACGTTGAGCATCTTGTTTATCGACACCACACATTTGACGTTGTACCATCTTCCATATCATAGTTCAATTATTTTAAACCTCTCTTTCATTTTCCATACAATCATTTTGGTGCCAATTTTTTTACCCTAAGTGCAGCAAGTTGGTGCTGATAATAATGTGTAATATGGGTGAGAAAAGAGAAGAATGAGGGGAAGACCTTTTTTTTCTTGCCAAACAACTGGGTGCCGACTATCAGCTAAACGCAGTACATAGCGTAGCGAAAAAAAGAACAAATTAACACTCTCGCTTGAGCCTCTGCCAACAAACTGCCTAGTAGCAACCTGAATACTCACGCGGTCACGCCTAACTACGATCAACAGCTACCCTACGTCCTCAAGTTCGCTACCATGAGTGGAGCTACAAAAGCCCAAGACCATAGATCACATGGAGCTCGCCACGGAATCCGTCCTCGGAAAAATTCCCTGGCCCGGCCCAAGTACATGCATGGGGTCGAAGCGGGCCTTGCGGGAAACGAACCGGTCCCATCTGGAGCCGAAATGGTCGCGCCAGTGCGCCGGCGACTGCTGCCGCGCGAGATACTGCTTGGCGCCGATGCTGCCGCCGTCGCGGCAGGCCTCGTCGGCAAGCCGGCGGTGCTGCTCCATGATTCCCTGGACGCACGCGCTGTCGCACCGCGCCGGGTCCGTCGACCGGAGCACGCTGAAGATGTACATCACCCCGTCCGGCGACGACGGCACGACCGCCGACGTGTTCCCGTCCCACCTGAAATTCGGCGCGCAAAAAACGGTCAGTTTTCAGGGCAACTAGAAAAAGAAACAGCATATTAGTACAAGTTTACAAAAAGTTTTCACCCGACAGGGATCATTAATTTGTGATGCATCATGGTTTATGGTGTCAAACGATCTCGCACTGCACCATCACTGCTCATTTTCAGAGTTCGTCCGTGAGTGGAAAGCATCGATGCGGTTGCTAGTAGTAATTCCGCATCGATTACGTTTTCAGAATAGTGGTGGTAACCTCGAACGGCTGCCTAAAATGGCAAGTAAAAGGCCGTGACAGGGATGGAGCCCCCAGCTGGCTGGATGTAAAATCACTGTCCGGGAAAGGCAGAACATAATTTCAGCGCCTGGATATTGTCAGCTCTGATGGTGTTTGAGTGCGGAGAATCTAATTTCTTTTCGCGTGAAACAGAGCAGGGAATCCATTAGACCGGCAGGAAAAGGTTGCCCGTGCAAAGCATCCTGACCATCCTCTGCTGCGCCTGCCCACCTGAGGCCAGGCTGAGCGACACAGTAGTCTGCGGGGACAAGATAACCCCTGCCTGGCGCCTGCTAATCCCGAGTTCTGACTGAACCTCACCAGCAGGTACCGAAAACAGTGTGAGCTTTGCTTTGTTCGTGCTTGCAGTAAGGTATTTAGTACAAAATACAGTTACTGTATTTTTTGGCACTGTAGCCTAGGATGCTATAGGACGGGTTTGACCACGACCGGAAAAGGAGGAGAAGCAAGAGGCCTGTCAGGCATACCGTCGCTGTTCTTGGCGGAAACTGCAGTACTGCACCGCACTGATGAATTCCCATGCGACCCCTGCAACTTGGTTTCAAAATAGTGCAAAGATATCTGCGGCAAGCAAGCCCTGCAACTGGCAAAAGGCACGTCGTCGCTCGTGGAATCTCTCCCTCTCTCCCTGGGCTGGGCATCTCACGTCCCCTTCTGTTTGTCTATCGCATGCTAACAGGGATTCAGGAGACACAAGACACTCCTGTAGAAAAAAAAAATCTTCTGTTTTCACTGTTCGTGCCGTGAAGTGTGACGATTTGACGTGAGGTTCATGGTGCTGCTGGACACTGCTGGTCGCTGAGAAAAAGGAGGGCGTGAGGTGACCGGTGTGAGTGAGAGGCCGGCCCCTGCGAGGAGATGCCATGGCGTTGTCACAATTGGGCCAACATGCCGCGCCTAGGGCTGGCAACCCATTTCGGGGGAGATAACTACGGGCAGTAGCGTGGGAAAAAGCGAGCTGAAAAGCTTCAAGGCTCTCGATGTGCAATTCGCCTTGTATATCACCCACACACAAAAGGCTCTCGCGCTTTGTTTTATATTTCTGGAATACTTTGAGATTCCCTGCGGGTGAAAAGGCGATCTCGCCACATCACTGAGCCGATTTTTGTGCGCAGGCAAATCTCGCAAATAATTTGAAAAGGACCGCTTTATCCACCTTGTGGCGACCGATCGGTTTAAGTACAGAAAGAAGCTTTTTGCTGTAGTAATAGTTTAGCTTAGCTTTATTGATGGCTAAGCTATCTCGAAGTACTCCTAGTTTAGCATGGGATTAGACGTGCGTGGCTCTTTGCTAGTACTACTTAAAGTAAAATAAAGTGTTGAGAGATGGGGGCGAACCTGTCAGTGAGGAGCGGATAGACAAGGATGGGCCCCTCGAACTCCCCTGGCGAGATGGTGTCCATGAGCAGGTCCTTGAAGCGCTCGACGCCGTGCTTGGGCACGAACACGTTGAGCCATGGGTGCGGCACGTCCCAGAGCCCCCGGCTCCTGAGGCTCTCCTCCTCCATCCGCACCCTGTTCAGGAAATCGAAGTAGGACACCTCCACACTGTACACGTGGGGCTTCAGATAGCTCAGCCGCGCCGAGACCAGCTCCACAACCTGCAAAAGAATCGGGGGCCACAATAACAAGGCTCATTTAGTATCCGCTGATCAATGAATGGTCCTTCTCTGCTGGTAACTGTTGAAAGATGTTAACATGGTGCTCTGTCTTGTGTGTTAAACAGCTAGCGGTTAGTAGTACTAAGGGAGAGACTGACATGGTCAGCAGGGGAGCCGCCTTGCTGTTGTTGGAAGTCATGCACCGCAAACTCGATGCAGTAGTAGACCTTCCTGCCGCCGTCGAAGTCCGGGCTGAAGTTGACCTGAGCAGGGAAGGCGATGGAGGAGCTGTGGAGCGACTGCTCGTCCAGGACCACGAACCCCTCCACGTACTCCACGAGCTCCGGCATTGAGACCAGCAGCTCTTGGTCCTCCGTGAACGTCCGGAAGCTGTCGTAGAAGGCCCTCACCCATCTCACCTAATGATCAGGACCCAAACCATAGGAAATTATGCGTCGATCGAACAAAGCTTGAAAATTACAAAAGGCGTGGTTCGTTGGGACGAGCGAGCGATCTTTTCATATTTCTATTTGTAGCGGAGCAGGGGCGTGTGGTTGTGTGTACCTTGGGCGGACCAAGTTGGAGCGGAATCCTTGCCCTGGTTATGATACCGAACTGTCCGAGGCCACCAAGAACGGCGAAGAAAAGGTCCGGGTTCATGGTGGGTGAGCATGTCACCACCTCCCCTCTGCCTGCAAAAACAAAAGGAAAGAAACAAAGGTCACTGATCTCACTGTATCTTCGCTGCTTTCTTTCTTCTTCCACTAAATTTCAGCACGTACCGGTGACGACCTCCAGCTGCAGCACGTTGCTGATCTGCGGGCCGAGCTTGAACGCCTGCCCGCTGATGCCCCCATTGGACAGCGTCCCGCCCACGGTCAGGTACAGGTAATTCGTCCACGACACCGGCGCCAGGCCGGCCTGCTTGAGGCACTCCTCGAGCACCTCCGCCCACATCGCGCCGCCGCCCACGTCGGCTTACGGCACGCCGCCGCCGTCCGCCACGACATCGACGGCGCGCGGCAGGGCGCGCGTCTCCACCACAATGCCGTCGCGCGCCTGCGCCTGCCCGTGGAGCGAGTGCCCCGCGCCGCGCGCCGCCACGGCCGCCCTCGGCGTCGCCGCCGACGAGAGCGCGGTCAGCATCTGCGCGACGTCGGCGGCGGACCTTGGGCGTAGGACGGCGAGGGGCACGTCGGAGACCATGCCGCCGAAGTCGCGCGCGGCGGACGGCGTCGGCTCCAGCAGCGCCACGGGGCCGAACACGTCGCTGGGGCTCTGGATGAAGTTCACACACGAGCACAGCAGCAGGGCCGCCACGGAGGCGGCGTACAGGTGCAGCACCCTGCTGAACGCCATGCCTGGTGATTGCTTCGAACGAGGAGCAGCTGATCAATAATCGAGCTTGGTGCGCGAGAGTTGGGGAACGCCACGCTAGCTAGCTCACAGTCACAGGGGCATGCGCATTTGCGGGTGCTGATGCGCGAGACCAAACCAACCCGTATCGGCGATCGGTGTGGTCGATCCGGGATGTGTCTCCGTCAGGGTCGATCCATGGGCTCCCACACCAACTGTGGACGGATGGAATGGGAAGGTAGAAGAAGCGAGAGGGCGGGCCGGGGGGAGATAAGAAGGAAGGGGGGCGGTGTTTATATATACCCGGGTCGTCTGATCGTCTCGTCGCTGCCGCGGCCGGGCCCCGAGAATCTAATGGAAACGCAGGTCGGGGCAAGAGGATCCGCGCGGGGCCGGGCTTGCCCGCGTCTGTTCGCCATCACATTCTCTGGTGATCACCGAGAGTTTAATATGAAACGTGTCCTTCAATCTTTTCCGGTCGCCACGTTATCAGCGATCCGCTGATGCGGATGGGCTCTACTCAACCTCTCAGGTCCCATTTGTGCCGTTCTATTTAATAGTCGTTGAAATGTATGCGGTCGTGTGTCCGAGGGCGTGACTGGTTGGGTCAAGCCTCTAGTATGTTTCTGAATTTTCTATATCGCTGGGTGCAAAACGTTACCACAACAATGATGTAGAAAATTTAAAGGACTGTAGTATCTGAGTAAGACTACAATGTTTTGCATTAACATTGTACTATTTAAACAATGGTGTGGTTATTGTTGTGTCCACCTTCATATTTTTTTTTAATCATTGTAGTTGTCGATCTCCATGACAAATATGTATAAGTGTCAATCATTGTATCATCTTTTCATTGAAATCTTAAATAAAGAAAAATCAACTATACGTAGTTTTCATAGGTAAAGAAGATTGACTCATGCATAAGCATGTTCCTAACAATAGAGTCAACTACTGAGGGAACCAAATCCTTTGTAGTTGTGCATTAACATTAACGGTGGCTGGCATGTAGGCCCACCCACCAACTGGGCTATATGTCAGTCACTGTTAATGCTAATGCACAACTGCCCACATGTCAGTCACTATCAATGCTAATGCACAATTAGAGAGGATCTGTACTTGCTACTGAGTAATGCTCATCCCAAACATTTTATAGCCTCCTTGTTCTTCATCTTTTATCTTCTCCCTATTCTCTCTCCTTCAGTTTCACGAAAATCAAGCTGCTATAGAAAACAAATTATGGCAACTGTTCGTAAAGGTGCTCCTATGTGGTTCCTATCGAGATTACTGATGTTGCATATGAGCCACTGCCATCTAACATCTACGAATCGATCGGCTCATGCACATCTCTTGAAGCAGCGTCGCTTGGGCAAAGTTTAATTTGCCTGTCTATGAAACCGTCCTTTGTCGTCACTGTTGGAGAGCAGCGTGGTATGAACTTTGGCCTGGCCCTAGTGTCAGAAACCGCCTTTCGTGAGAGAGATGGTCTGAAAAATCTCAATGGACACACAGTGTTGGACTTTGGCCTGGCCCTAGAGTGTCACAAAATAATAAACCTTGGGCTGCGCCGCGCGCCACGGGATGAACTGAACTCCACACAGTGTACAGCGCTCGCTGCAAATGCCTGTCGCGCCATGCGGCCGGCCGGGTTCGGCCGTCCTCGCGCTGACCGTCCGCCAGAAACCCTCCCTGGCCTGGTCGCCCTCGCTCCACGCCTCCACTATACTACTCCCACTCCACGGCAGGCGTCCGCCGATTGGCCCCGGCCCTCCCAAGAAGGATGCGCCCCGGGATCTTCTGTCCCCTCCGCTCCACACCCACGCCTCGGGATCCGCGCGCCACTCGTGTAACGTCTGCGTCGTCCTATACAGCCAACGCCTCCCTGCCCTGCTGGAACTGTGCTGTACTACTATACCAGGCGTGTTCACGACCAATGCCTGTCGTAGTCTGCGCGGCCGGCGACCAAGTCGAGGAGATAGATGTATGTGATATGTGTCGCCCTGCTGCATCCGGCTGGTGGCGGCATTCATGGCGTGCGGAGAACCGCCTTTTTGACTTGAAAATCTCACCGTGAATGCGATCGGTGTACTTCGTATTACGAAGACGCAACAACAAGAACGGCCACCGATCGATCTGCGGAGTATCTCCAACCTTGGACTCCGGGGAGCTTGGAAGGACGGTCGTGCATGCCTGTTGCCTGGCGTGCGAGGCCGCGCCACCGGGACGACGCGTCTGGCCGGGTTTGTTGGCTTCTTCTTGCCCCTAGAGTCTTCAAAGCCAGGCAGGGCACAAGCACACGTACAATACGTACTTTACACAAGCCCGATAACGTGTTCCTCGTCGCGACCTACCTCGTCTAACACGATGTTGCGTCGAGTCCGTTCCGACGGCAGGCTGTACATCACGTGCACACAACAAGGTAGCCTTGCCGGCGCCGAGGCTACGTGCACCGAGCAGAGCCGTGCGGTTTTCATTTCGTAGGCACGTTGCGTAACGCGCTGTGGTAGACTGGGACCAGGCGTGGCATGTGTGCGCGCTATACGACGGACGCCCCGGCCGTCGTCGTGTGTTGCTAGATACGCGCGGCGCTCCGTCCAAAAGGTAGATACGCGCGGCGCTGGATACGGATATACTATACTACTCCGACGGAAGCGGCCAACAAGGCGCAGCAGGCAGCCTGTACCCCCCCCCCCCCCCCCCCCCCCCCCCCCCCCCCCCCCCCCCCCCCGCGTGCTCGCGACGAGGAATTTAAGACGCTCCAACAAACAAGTGGCCGTGTACTTACAACCGCATCAGGCTCCTCGAGACGTTCCGCAAATCCAAGGACGCAATGGCATGGAGCTGCCTGCTGCCGCGGCCGCGGCCGCGCGCGATGATGGTCAGAGACGAGAGGCCTGCGAAATCCACATGTGATTCCACAGCTAAGCTAGCACCCGGATCCCACAAGATCGCGGTGATTGGACCCGCTCCTGTGCAAACACGCAAGGCTCCAAAACCGTCACGTGTCACGACACGCCCCAGCTTTGACCATTGCGCTTATCGATCATATCGACCCATAGACGCTTTATTTGGCCGGATTGTCGTCGTGGACAAGAAAACACAAACGTGAAACGACCCGAATTACAGTGCACCACCACACACATGCCGGCCTCTTCTTGAAAGAAAACGCTAATAAGGAAAAATCAGACAAAGTTTTAATGAGCATGTCACTGTGTCGTCATCCCGTTGGAAGGAAACCCATTATTCATTCTAGAAACCACGTGAATGATACGGCAAAGAAACAACCCAAGCACACACACACAAAAAAATCTTATTGCTGCAAACGTGTCGTCGTGGAATCCACATTCATGTGCTGCTAATCGTCCCAGACCCAGGTGATTGCATTCCGTCCTCGGACGTGTAGAGGGAGACAGACAGGCCGATCTTTTTCTACGTACGTGTTGACAGTGCCTTCCACCGCTGTGCTTTGGTCCACGTCGATCAATCGTACCCATTGCGCTGTACTGTTGTATCTGTTTCCACCTTACTAGCTTCCTCATGCCTATATATAACGCATCGCCACGTTGATGGTTGCCGTGACACAAGCTGTCACACTGCACCATCAGAGTCCAAGTCACCAGACGAGGTTTTTAGTGGTGTTCGTTTCAAGCCACATTGTATGTATCTCTTGTGTAATTAACATGCAAGCGGCCCACTCAACGAGAGATACGGTTGTAATACAGAACATGTAAATTGGGAGAGTAGTAGAAAGCAAGACTGTCTCACCTACCTTTTGGAGAAGAAATGTAAACCTTCTCCTTAAAGCTAGTATATAGCCTGGGAGGATTCATTTTATGCTATGAGTTGTCCTTGTCAAGGTGTACCTTTCCAAGCTCAAACTTTGGTTGAAAAGAATAATCAGCAGAGGATCGATTAATTGGTGCAGTATAATTCGGCCTATATATGCATGAGCGCTAAACTACACCACTAGTACCACTGTTGAGCAAAAGCTGGAGCAGCGGCTTACCCCTCTTGGACGGACAGCTCCAAAAGGCGGTGGATCCTCAACCTTTCCACCGGGATGGGTCCCAAGCAGATCCTGGCCACAGTAGTTCAGGGTCCTTTGTTGCGCAGAGAGGCCATCATCATCATCAACTTGTAAGCCTGGCCTTGTCGTCCTATTCGCTCGTCTCCTTGTGTAATTGCTTGAAGCCGCGCAGAGAGAGAGAGAGAGAGAGAGGTTACTGCTTTTGATTCCATCCTGTCCAGGCTCGCACGATCGTGGTTACTGCTCGCCCAAGATCAAGCGCCATCAATGCACACTATACTCACCTGTTGTTTGTTTGGGAGGGGATGTTGCATGGCATTCGCAAAAAAAAAAAAAAAAAAAAAAAAAAGATGTTGCATGGCCACGCGAATATGCGATGCGGTCTTGGGGCAAGTTGCAGCGCGGGCGCCGCTGTCCTCTCGCCAGTCTCTCGCTGAGATCCGCAGATCGATTTGACCCATCCACTCGATCGCGTGGGCCTGCGCCGCGGAACGATACGATTCTTCGCGCCATGGACGGCCGGAGCTATATATCGCTCTCGGCGCCTGCATGCGCATCAAGTTGGACGTCGTGATCACCTCGATCCGGCCAGCCGCGACCGCGAGCTCGGATGCAACACGCAGTACTCCCCGAAAATCCAAAGCCAATTTGTCCCTTGTCTGTACATATCGTCCGTATCAGGCCGTCTTGCTAAGCACCAAAAAGTACAAATGCTGTGGCTGCGCGCGCTGTGCCTTGTGGCCGAAAACGCCACTACTGGACGCGCCGAACTTGTGAACCACTCGTGCCCCTGCGATCACTGACGACGCGCGCTCGGTGCTTTCTGGTGCCGCTACTGTTTCCTAGTCGTTCGAGAATGAGAACTTTATTAGGCGATGCAGTGTCACGAGCCAAGCTATTGTGATCCTTCAATGAGCCCGAGGTAGATCAGCAACGCCGGAACCCGTGAAAGTCTGACCCCCTCCCTACCGCGCCGGCGCGGGGCGCGCCAAAGCCCAAGTTGTTGGTTCTGTGCACGCACGGCGACGACGGTGCAGAGAAAGCGACGGCACCAAGCGTCGAACCCCAATTTTGGGCAGGTAGGCAGGCAGGCAGCTCCGTGCCCCGTGCGATGTACTACCGCGAGATCCAGCAAAATCAGAAGAAATCCACACGATCTCTCACATTGGACAACTAGCGTGGAGGGGATCCAATTGGGTCTTGTTCGATGTCTTGTTCGGTTACTGTGGAATGAAATCCATATCTATCAATTATAAGACATAGATTAAGTAAAATTATATATATCACTCAATTCATATAAAATAATAAATCCATATCATGGTTTTATTTTCGGATTTGGAAGACTGAGTTTTGTTATATACGTTAGAGACATGAAAAATGTCGGTTTAGACTGGATTTCAAACCACGCTAGATCGAACCAAACGTTTATTTTATACTAGACCAAATTTCAAACCACACCTAATCAATTCATGTGATTTAGACTACAATCCATGTTCCAAGCCTAAACAAACAAGGCCTAGCGGATTCCATATGAAGCAGCCATCTTTCTCGACCTCCCCTATCCTACGGCATCTGCAGGATAAGCATGGTCGCCCCCACCCGTACTTACGTACCAACAGTAGATCAGCACATCAGACCAAGGAACTTGTCCTGCTCTCTCACATGCTCATCACTCGCTTCCGCGGCAGTTCATCTACTACCCCGTAACCCGCACTGCCACGATACACATGCCCCGTAGTACGTAGTTTGGCTGCTACTGCCACATTATTATTTTCTGCTTCCTGATGAGTGATGAGAGGCAGCATCAAATAATCCCGCTGACGACGATCGTGCTGATCGCTAGCGATATCTATCGCTGCAGGCAGGCTGTCATCTTGCTTGCTGGCTCGGCCCCCGCCGCTACCGTCCGCTAGGCAAGACAACCGCAGGATTCCATGAACCTTTGGAGCAAGCAGACACGCACCCATGGGGCTGCCGCAATCTCTGCACATAGATTGGGCGATGCAAACCAGCCGGACCCATGCATTAGTAGGTAGAACCGCCGAATCCAGCGTGCGGTAGCTTTCCGTACCCGAATTCTCATGTTCATGCGGCTCCATTGGTCCAGCTTCGTGTGTCCCCCCCGCCTCCCGCAGGATTTATGCGGGAGACCATGCTGCTCGATGAGCTCACGCCCTGCTGGAAGGTTGACAGTGTTATTAGCGTCACCCTGATGCCGGTCGGCGTCATTGTTTCGGTTTCTAATACGATTGATTTGTCACTGGTGGACAAAACAGAGATGGGTCCTACACCAATCAGAAGGTAGTTGAAGCACAATCTTGTCATGTTAGTGCCAATATTGAAACATCTTGCACACTCTAGCCTTATCCTGGTTTTATCTTGTGCCCGAGAGAGCAATATTCTGGGTATATGCTCCACTTGCGCAGATTGACATGTAAAGTAGAAAGCCGAGGTCGACACCATATAAATTAAGCAATAAAGTCTTCTTTGCTGATAATAAATAAAAACTAAGTATGATTATCCTTACTGAAAGATTAACATATCAGACAACATGTACAGGGAGTTCTGATATCATTTTAAGTACACCATGCATGCTCGTGTGATCGCTCTGTTGGAGTATAGACATATTGTACTAACCACTGCCGCATTCATATATCACGAATTCTGAATTGCAGCTTGTGTGTTATGAATAAGGCAGGACTCATATATGATCATTGATCAGTTGGAGCCGCTGGAAAAAAGAGTGTACTAGTACCATTTCACTCCAGGAACCGAAACGAATGTACGAATCATTGTTCTCTGTCACCTTGTCGTACTAGTAATCAGTTACTCGTCTAGTATGGTTAGCTGCACCTGCACACTCCCATGGTCATAGTCATCCGTGGATTCATCCTGGTAAGCTTTTGGATAGACCTTTTTTCAGCGGATCTTGTACTAGATTGCATGCTTACGCATCTGATGTCCCATATATGCAAGCACTTCATAAAATTCGGACATTAGATCTTGTCGGTTCATTAGTCTAAATCTCTGCTTATACTATATCCAAGCCCAGGCTCCAACAATAATTGCCAACCAGTAGCCAATACTGAATTACAATCCAAAAGGCCGCCTTACATACTTTATCCCTGACGTTAATTAACACAGGAATACTGATTAGGACTAATATATGACTCAATGGATATGTTGACAAGATTACTAGGTTAGTAAAAACAAAACAACAAGTTGCGTAAAGCCAATTATACGACTCTAGATGAAGGGAGGAAGCATGTTAACAAAGAAAAGCATGTGCAAATTGCGAGCTTTGATCTCGAACGCGCAACAATCTGAAGAATTCCATACCAAAGTAGACAGAAAGTTACGACTTACAGGTTACAAGTTACATCATTTAGACATTCACATATGAAAGGTCCTTTGTGCGATACTGATGGTATTAATATTATTATTGTCACCTGCACCGGAGATGACATCGCCGAATCTATTTCATATTTACAACTGCCAACTGGTTGGTGCATATATAACCTGACAGACCAAAAGAGAGCTAGAAAATTCGTTTTGTTTACAATGCTCCTATCTACATATATTTAGAAGATGCAACCCAATGACATGCTTTAATTGCTATTTCTCTCTTCTCACATTGAGCCACATCACCCTAAAAGTTAAGACCATCAGATTATTCTGTTGGCCCAATCCTAGACATCCATACTTCATCTTTTCATGAAGTGTAGATAGCACGAGTTAGTAACACCACTTCTCTCTATTAATGACTCTAAACATTCGCACCCACTAATCCATATTCATTTCTTTTTAATAGCTTTTAAGCCCCTGTTGCTAAATGGCGATTCCTTCCAAGGTACCATGTTGATTGTGGTATTTCATCTGTTGGCCTTCACATTCCTCTCTGTAAATGGCTCTAAACATTTCTACTCACTAATTAACCCACATTCATGTCTTTTAATACTACCAAATTATGCCTTATTGCTAAATGGGCATTAGTACTATCATGTGGTGTTGATTATGGTAGTCCATCCATTGGCTTTTATGCTATATATATTCTCACTAAGCAAAACTTTATGATTGCACATCACACCACTCTCACACATGTCCTCTTTGATTCCTTGCAGGCAGATGTTAAAGCAAACAGACATTTCTTCTTGATTGTGATGGATATCAAATTTGTCTTCCTCCCTCCATTATAAAGGTCATGATTGATATTTGTCAATTGCCTTGCCATTTCAGCATCATCCTTGGGCTCCTAACGATTCTATGGCGGCATCAGATACAAAAGTGGTTCTCCTAAAGGCAACAGAGGATTTAGTGGTTCCATATTGGTCCTTTAAATATTTAGTGTTTTGTCTAATGCTGTATATTCTTCAGTCTGGTACATTATATTCTCATGATGACTAAATTGTTACCTTTTAGTCATCATGAGTAAGAAATGTATATTCTTCAGTCCTTTAAATATTCTCATGCTGTATATTCTTCAGTCTGCTATTAGCCAAGAGTAAGAAATATAAAATGATCAATCTGTCAAAAATGCAAAAGATTTATAATTAGTTTATTGTTCTGATTTGTGTTGATAACCGTAGTGACGAGTGCCTACCTAAGTAAATAGTTATCTACCATCATGAGTACAATTCTACAATTTTCTGTATATATTATACCTATTTACAACGTTCATGAAACATACAAGTTCTTATTTGCTTTTAATAAATTAGCATCATAGAGATGTGTCGGTATAGCTTGAAGCATGAGATACGCTAAATGCTAACCTATGATTGATTCTATCCAGTCCATTAAAACCAGTACAGAGTTGCAGCTAAATGAAGATTAAACACCACAATTATCTATCACATCACTTCATTCCTTTACAATACAGATTCAGTTATTGCGTAAAAGAAACATCATTGATCGTTTTTCCTTGTCCAAGAAGCATATATTAGCACATGCTTCATATAGCAACAAATAAGCTCCATAGAAACTAAATCTGAAATAATTTCCTTCAAATATAGAAGCCAATAAGAGAAACAAATTGCTCTGCAACCGACCTCCATTCTTCATGTTTAAAATAGAATTATGGGATTTATGTAAATCATCAGATTGTTTAAACATTTTAGCATCAGTTGTCATACTATTATGAAGTACCTCATAGTCTTTCAACATCCTTTAATTCTAGGTTGTGAGCAACATTTTTATTGTTTAGTTACCAATAAAGTGTTAATACCTTTATGTAGCTAATAATCCATACAAATACCCCGCATATCAAACTAGTATCTATAAAAGACGCAACCAGCTAAAGATCATCAACTTCTATTTCTTTGTAACCACATTGAGTCACATCACCTCAATTATTTTTCACCGTTAGATTTTACCTCCCACTAAAATCTGCCCGTCCACATTGCGCCACATCTTTTTTTTTTTTCTAGAATACACAAGAGAGCTGCGTATCGAAAAGATCGACGACCAAGGTTTTTACAACGCGTGCAGCACAAGTGCAGTCGCCTGTTAGCCTTACACTTAGAATCAATACATGGAGCTCAGGTGCTGGCTACCTATACAAGGAACTAAATCCTACTCTCGTGACATCAGACTACCGAGGTGCTTGGCGCCTGTCGCTGCCTAGTACATGGCCTCGCTGATAATCGTGGCTACAATCTGGCTTACCGACTCAGCGTGGTTGTTGAAGGTTCGACCATTTCTTTCCTTCCATAGTGTCCAAGCCACAACCATGAATAAGGAGTCGAGTCCTTTTCTAGGATACTTAGCAAGGCCTGTTCTCATCTTGAGCCAAGTGTCTGGCAGGTCTAACTCTTCCATGGTGAGACGCTGGCCCAATCCTGTCTGGTTGAGAACCATCCACCAGACCTGCTTAGCTATTGGACAATGCAACAATATATGCTCGATGGTTTCTAATGCTTGCTCACAGAGGGCACAATCATCGGATTCTTGGAGACCATGCCTTTTTCTTCGCTCACCCGTCCAGGTATGTCGCTGCAGGGTGAAATACATGAAGAGCTTCACTTTGGGTGGTGCCCATGACTTCCAGATTAGTTTGGCACCTTCAAAGGACGTTGCCCCTGTGAAAAACATGTCGTAAGCAGCTGACTTGGAAGATGTCCATCTCCAACAAACATTGTCATCTCCATCGGGCTGAAGTTGCAGGTCTCTCATGCACGGCCATAGCTCCAGATATTGAACAATTGCGAGTACAGAGAGGGGGCCCGTGATGTCCTTGATCCATTGTTTCCCTTGCAAGGCTTGTGCAACTGTTCTTTGCTTTTGCGTTCGGTTGCTCACTGCTCGACAGAGGTTAGGAGCTATTGCCCTCAGGGAGGAACCGTCAAGCCACCGGTCAGTCCAGAATAGTGCGAGCCACTAGCATTACAACACTGTTCTCAACAATTGCCCCACATCACCTCATTTCCTCTTTAACTCATTCATTTATCTGTTAGTTATAACGTGTGCCAGCCACTAGCATTACAACACTGTTCTCAACCATTCATACCCTGTCTTAAGTTAGAATAGGCCTCACCATCGTTTATGCCATCATCACAAATAAGAGAATGATCCAAGCTTTATCGCTGAATCGTCAATTAAGCTAAAACTAGAGGGCGTTGCCAGCGACACATGCGGAGATCAATAACTTCTATTTCTTTGCAACCACATTGAGCCACATTATCTCAATTATTTTTCACCGTTAGATTTTACCTCCCACTGAAATCTGCCTATCCACATTGCGCCACATCACCTCATTTTCTCTTTAACTCATGCATTTATCTGTTAGTTAAAACATATGCCAGCCACTAGCATTACAACAGTATTATTCTCAACCATTCATACCCTGTCTTAAGTTAGAGTAGGCATCACCATCGTTTATGCCATCATCACAAATAAGAGAATGATCCAACCTTTATCGCCAAATCGTTAATTAAGCTAAAACTAGAGGGTGTTGCCAGCGACGCATGCGGAAACTTCCCCACTAAACCTTCATGACTCCATCGTCTTAACTGCCCATTACCAGCGCTTTTCCATTACCCTTTTAGCGATCTACATATCTTGTACGAAGCATCTTTCACAATCACAGATGTCTAGTTTGCCATATATAGCCTGCTACAAGGCGAAGCCTAGCACCGAACATTGCAAATCAGCTCTCCTATCAGGTTTTCTGTTCGCCAAATTAGCATAGCAAAGACATCGAACATAGCATTATTTATCAATTGTTACTACAACAGGTTCTTCGTCCTGGTGTCCTGTTTCCGTCAAAGTCTCTCTCTCTCTCTCTCTCTCTCTCTCTCTCTCTCTCTCTCTGTATTATTTCAGTTATGGCATAGAGCTCTGGTTTGTTTGAATTTACTACCCTTGAAGGTTTTGCGACAATCTGAGGCTTTGCCATTCTATATGTGTGGTAGATAGATCAACTCCTCACCTTTTTTTTCTTCTACCATGCTTTAGTTCAACTACTTTTTTTTAATCAATTATCACTACTTCAATTGATTCTTCACAAGTATTTACTATCACAAGTTGAGATATATAACTATTCTCAATTTGTTATATGAGTTCAGCGTTCATCAATTTTCATTCTTTGTAAACAGCCAACATATTTTGAATGATATTTTATTTTACATTCTATTAGAACACTATATGCATGTAGCTGTTCTTCTTTTGAAATAATTTAGAGGTACATATTGATGATTGATCCTGCTTTTTGTTTGTGTGATATAATGTTGACGTTTGACTGATAATACTACAGTAAGCTCACTTCTGATAGTATTAAACCATAGATAATCAACTTCTATTTATATTCCACTGTAGATATCATTTTCTCATATTTATAGCTTTACAATTTCTGCTTTATCCTATTGATGTCCATCTTGGACATATTATATAATATAAAACATGATCGGTAGAAAAATTGTCAAATAGTTGTAGAACTTTTGTTAAAGGAAATGTAAAACTATAGCCATACTTTCTACATAATTCTTCAGTTTGACTTTCCAAAAACATGACGTGCTTTAAATCCAGCAGCACTGCGCGTGGCTAGTTTTTTGAATGTTTGAAACCCTTGGATTCTTATAATCCTACGTATAGAAACAAGAGGGATTTTAGTTGACTGCAGTTTCAAGATTGTCGTCCACAGTGAGGTAGACATCTTTCCAGCACCAAAGAAAACACTCCATGCCGTTCTATGTATTTTGGTCATCAATCATCATCATTAGCTTGCATGAATAATTCATAGAAGAATCATCAAACGTTTAGTTATTCTTATCATAGTCGAAACGGGACACAACTTTTTCACATACACCTTAAGCACATGTAAACAAACAGTATCCAGTGATGTGACTAGAGACCCACATCATTTGGTTACACGGGCGTGATTCGCTTATTCCAACACAAATCCGATCACTGAGCACTGGCGCAGCCTTTGTCTCGGGATTATCAGGGCAGTGTGTACTCTGTGAATCCAGGACAAGGAAAGCAAACTCAGTTGAGCAATGCAAAAATAAATTATCGCAGACAGTTTTCAGATGAGTGAAATTTTTTATAGATAACTGGATAATTCCGGTATATGTACCTCCGCATTTGTAGCCGACGGGGCGATCCGCCATGTTGCAACGCTTGGGGATGGTAATGGCAACGTCCGGTTTGATCCCGGCGGCCCTGGCGGTGGCGGACAGCATGACGGCACAGAGGCAGCTGGGGCTCTGCCCGATTGTGTGCACCGCCGAGCAGCAGCTGCTGCTCGGTGTCGACTGCGGGTCGTCAGCAGCCGAGATGCACGGAGCAAGGCGCAGCGCCACCCTGTCCGCGGAAGCCCTCCCGCACTCGCCGGCGCTGTCCGCGCCGTCCAGAGCAATCCCGGCCAGAATGGCGACCAGAGCAAGCACCACCAGCGGCCTCATTGACTGCTTCTTCTTCTCTTGCTTTAACCACTACTAGCTACTGCAATTGAGTTTGGTGGTGGTGGATCAGTTGCTGCTGTCTCTCCTCCTACATGGCTGAAGCTTCTTATATAGTGTTAATGTATGTGGCAGTACGTATAGTTTATGACTGAAAATTGGACAAGCACCTGGCACTCATTGATTGCATCGTAACTGCACTACTGAAGTGGTTTCTCCACTTCATATACAGTGATAGTGAAGTGGCCTCTGCATCGGACAGCACTGTACGTGGTGGTGGGCTTTATATCGAGGAAGTATGAATGCGGCATCATCTCTGTTGATGAAGTGGAAACTCGGATGCTGCCGAACTACGGTATAAAATGATGGCAATGGGCCACAGGCGCATCAACACGCTCGTATGTCGGTAGCTCACAGCATTTTGCTAGATGATCTCTTTAGATGGTGCAGCACTTCGCAATAGTTTTCATATATCGCTGCCGCCAGCATTGGGAGACTATGGTGTCTCTTTCGATGTCAGTCCATTCATTTTAATGGACCAAGTGCTTTGTGCTATTTTCAGTGGAAGGAAAGTATGCCGCATTACCAGGTTTGTTTGACAAACCAGTTTCGGCCTCAAAGGCGGAGGCAACAGCACTCCGCTCACAACCCGATACCATCAAAATCAGCTCTTTTGAGGCCACGCCATATAGGCAACTTCAGCACATGTTTGCTCCCGCAGCTTGCTGTGCTCCTCCTGGTCTACTCGTTTAATTGTCTAAGGTAGCAGGGCTACTCGTTCAGCCAAGAAGTCGCTGAACACTCTACTGGATTGTTCAGACAGCCTGCGACGCATTCCAAAAGTCAATTTGCCTCGAGTTCATTTCAAAAGAAAAAAAAGATTTACCTTGATTCAGGAACGGGTACTGTATGCTTGTTTATTTGATGAACATGGTCGCCTTTCCTCTCTGGCTCTAGTGTCACAGCATCTCAACCACATTTTGGTCACTTTCAACTTTTAGAGATCGAGGCTTTCAGCAAGAGAATGTATTGCAACTTGCAACTTTGGTGAGACTAGCGCTATCCAAGTCAAGATTGAGAAGCAATTTAATCGGGTTAACAATTTACCCTTTCAACTTGATGCTGACCACTTAACACTTTTGAATCAAAGTCTGTTTTAAACTGAGATCAAACAATTTCATCTGAGATTTAAAGGCTGCTAGTTACAAATCGCAGCATTGGGCCCTTGACCTGGCCAGTGGATGAGCTATAACAGGCCCATGGAAGCAACTTTACCAGACAGTTCGAGCCCAATAAATGGAAGCCTGCAAGGCCCACGAGTCTCATTCCCCTCGTCCTCGGCTACTCCTCCCCATTTGCTCTTCCCTTTCCAAACCTCTCCGGTCCGACTGACTCTCCGACTTCAGCCGAGCCCTCGCCGCGTCGCCGGCAACCGCCGCCCTAAACAGTAAGCATCCGCGCCCCTATGTCCCTACGGATAATCGCGTGAACTCCGGTGCTGGTTATGGCGCATCCGGTGGGCCAAAATTTAGGGCCATTATGACAATTTCCCCCGCTAGGTTGAGCACTGTGATCACCTTTCCCCTTTGTATTTTTTTTTTCACTTTTGTGATTTTTTTTGGTTTCTGAGGCGCAGTTCGAATTGGTGCGATTCCTTGTGGTTTGTCTGAACCTAGCGAATTCTTCGCTCTCTGTCTAGAACTTGGTGGCGCGACTGCAATTTACGCACAAGGTCCAGGCAGTTGCTCGTTTGTTCTCGTTCGAATACTCATTGTTAGGCCACTACCAGGTTACCTTGCTGTAGTTATTAGGAGAATCAATCCACAAAACGTTTGGGATGGTTAGGTTTGCTGAAATTTAAGGGACTGTTGTTCTCATTTGTGGAAATTTGATGCGCGCATTTACAGGATAAGTAATTGACAACTTCAGGGAAAAGAACGGGGCGTTAATATGCTGTTTTGTGTGTCTGTTTGGCAGCTTTGTATGATTGCTTACCTTTGGCTTGTGGAATAAAATGGAGCACGCTGAAAATGAAAGCCCCTCGGGGAACATGCAAGAAGAACTGGAGCATCGAAGCAAGCAAGACAGCGAGGTGACCTTGAATACTTTCAGACAGATCTTGAGACATGACTTGCTTCTTATTTGTAGAACATATTTCACTCGTTTTAGTGCTGTGGCAAAAGTTCAGAAATTTATTTTCTATGGCATTGTGCACTCTTGTTCACTTGATCATTAACACGGCAAGTTGCTCACTTCAAACATTCCCCTTACCTGCATTATTGCTTGATCGAAGTGTGAATGCCAGATACGCATTGTGCTCAAATATCATTCTTTGTTTTGTTAGCTTCACACTGTTAAGCATCGTCATGTTACTAGTGAAGTGCTGGCTTTTTTTGTGACCTGTGAAGACTATCGGAATACAAAAGGGCAGACTAAAAAGTAGTAGCAGACCTTGTGAAGTATTTCATCTGCTAATTTGCTTCTCTATGTTCGTTTAATAGCTTAATTTGGAAATAATTATTTTTGTGTCTCATATTGTTTTGTGAAGAGTTCAGTAAAGAACTCCTCCTTTAAAGAATCGGCAGAGCACCTGCCTTTTATCGTAAAAAAAAAAGAGTTCATTAAAGAAGGTCATACAATGGGGATTCTGCTTAAAAATTTTATGGCCTGTATCATTATGTTAGGTCCCAGATCAAGTTATTCGGGTAGGTAAATGCTGTTTGGTATATGCTCTCTCATATTGCAACTTGGTTCAGATATGACAGAGAACGTTGTTAAAATTATTTTTCCTTGCATGTTACAACACCTGTCAGAGTACTGCAGTACTGTGGCCTTATTTTCAATACGTTCTATTTATCTTAGAAACTGATTGTCTGCAGAAGGCTCGTGTTGAAGAATACAAAAGGCTTATTGATCTAAAGCTAACTCTTCGGCTGAGTAACCTCAACCCTGACAGACCTGGTATTTTCCTTTTTCTTTGAGTAATGATTACTTTCATGGAAATCACTGCTTTCTTTTAATCTCGAGTGTGTTTTCGTAAGTCCGATGCTATTCAACGGAGAATTGAACTGATATACAAATCATATTCTAAATATATTCAATTATTAATCAAATCCTGCTTAATACTTATTATAAATGTTGTCTTTCCCAGATTGTACGATTGTCGGGTCTGAAGTCTGAACAATGTGTTAAAACTGCTATTTCACTACACTGCCATCCTTCATTCATATATCTGGTGCTTTAGGGTTGAGGGTTTAGGGGCAGCTTGGGTTTCTCATCTTTTAATGCCAGTTTGTATGGTTGTCGTATGCCCCCTAAAGTTATTTACACAGGGGCTACAGTCACATTGTTTCTTCAGCTGCTCACCAAAAATGGGGAAAAATAACCTATTTGGGCCGTAATCCACCAAACCTGCTTGTTTGGTAAGGTTTCTTTGCTCCAAAAGCGCAAAAAAGAAAAACAAATTCACTAAGGAGAGGTAATTAACTACATTGCTAAGTAACTCTATTTCATCCATATCTAAGGCCTAAGATCTACCTTGTCTAGGTGAGGAAAATGCTAATTTAGCATCGTAGACTCCTGTACCTGCAACTTCAGTTGGCTATTTAGCATCAAATTGTTTTTGAATTTTCTTGGCAGCAACTTGACAGGTAAACACCTTCAAACCAAACCTTAGATTAGATTAACCCAAAGTAACATTTCCCAGTCCCATCTCCCATACCATAAACCAAAAGGCAACCTGATGTTGCCTATCCGAACTCTGTCCAAAAGTTGCATGTTTAGTTACTTTATTTCCATTTCTATTCTTGGTGTTGATTTTCTGTATGAGAATGCTGGTTAATGTTGGATATCTCTGTCTTGACTGATCAATTGTTCCTTTCAGATGCAAATCTCCTAAGGACTCTTGATTCCAGTATTAAACGTAACACAACAGTTATCAAGAAGCTAAAGATGATAAATGATGAAACAAAGGATGTGTTAATTGAAGAACTGAAAACTCTGAATTTGAGCAAATTTGTTAGCGAAGCAGTTTCTTACATTTGTGAGGCTAAGCTTCGTTCTACTGATATACAAGCTGCAGTTCAGGTATGTGCAGTTCTAACATTAAGATTTGTCCGTTTACTTAATCAAACCATATTCTCAAATATATGCCTTGATCCGTATTGTAGCCTTTTATGAGATCTATTCCAGGTATTCAATATTGGCTTCCCATACTGTAATTGCCCTAAAAGGAGGTTTATTCTACTACATGGATGAGCTATATGCCTTGTATATCAAAAATGTACTGTGGGCCTATCTTTTACTGACATTAAATCTGTAATAGCTTTATAGCTTGCACACGGGTGCACATAATCTTTAACTATTGTATCTTATTGGTAATATTTTCTTTAATCAAACTATTATTAGTCTTACAAATGAATTCTCATGTAATGTAGATTTGCTCACTGCTTCATCAAAGATACGCAGATTTCTCTCCTTGTCTTATTCAAGGATTCTTGAAGGTCTTTTTTCTTGGGAAGTCTGTTGAATCTGATCCAGATAAGAATGCAAGGGCCATGAAGAAAAGAAGCACACTAAGACTTCTTATAGAACTGTACTTTGTTGGGATAGTTGAAGATGCCAGTACTTTCACAGCCATTATAAAGGAGCTTACATCACTTGAGTACTTGAAGGACCGTGAAACAACCCAAACAAATTTATCTCTGCTTGCTAGTTTTGCTTGCCAAGGAAGATTTTTTCTTGGATTGAAACCTGAGGAAGATGCTTATGATGATGTCAGTAAAAATTCCAATTTCATTATCATCTGTTACCTCTTGCAGATTAGAAACATACTATCTCCCTCTCAAACAGATGCCATTTGTGCAGTCAAACTTTATAAAATTTTAGCACCAATGAGCCTAAGAATATAAGATTTCTCTCATGAAAAATATATACTAGTTCGTCATGAAAAGTACTTTAAAATAGAAATATTTTCAACAAATTATTACTAAAAATGCTTATAAAGAGTAATGGTCAAAGGAATAGATTTGGAGACCATGATGACATCTTAAATGACAAGTAAAATGGAACAGAGCAGGAGCCAGAAGAGAAGATAGTACTTCTTTGCATATTCCACCAGCTAGGAGGGCACATCCTAAAATGCCAAATTTTGGGAATTCTTTGAATATGCTAGAAGATAGTTTGATCAATGTCATTTAACGGAAAATATCTGCATTCATTCATACTTGATATAGTAAACTGTTGTGCTTGAATGCTATCATGGACAAGATGCCTTCTATATCTTATCACTGTCACCTGCAGTTCTTCCTACCGCTTACCAGTTTTGTGCAGCAACAAAAAGTACAACACTAACTGCCTACTGATTACCTATGTATTGTCTGATGCAGTTCTTTATGGGCCTCAGTATTTCTTCTGATCAGAAGAGGTTCTTTAAGAAAGCCCTGTGTGCTTACTATGACGCAGCTACTGAGATTCTCCAATCAGAACACGCGGTACCTGCATTTTCTTTTATATTATGATGTAGTCAGGTTATTGGTTTCCTTACTATTTTCTTCTTTTTGACATACCATCTCATGCATCACTTGCATCAATATCCATTGTGCAGTCTCTTCGTGCGATGGAGTCAGAAAATGCAAAGATTTTGAATGCCAAAGGAGAGTTAAGTGATGAGAATGCTACTTTGTATGAGAAGATTAGAAAATCCTTTGATCAGTTGCTGCGCTGTGTTTCCTCGTGAGTTTTCATTCTGAGTAATAGCATCTTATTCTATTCCTTTAGTGCTAACTGGTTGTGTATCTTCACAATAAACTCCTTATTTAGCACATGTAATGTAACTGAAAACAATTACGATCACCTTTTCATTCTTCACTTTAAATTCCTTTTTTTAAAATCTGAAAAACTGATTTTTTTTCCATGTTTTCCACACCAGAACAGGAGTTAGTAGAGTTTAAACAACGAAAACATGTGATTCTGAACTACTTGGCACATTGAGGGATCATCATAGTTCCATGGTAGTTGGGCAGCAGTTTGTGCCCTTCATCTTACTTCCTGTCCTTCAATTTTTTGTTATTGCATGAATGAAGTACCAAGGAACAAACCGTATCTTCACAGATAATCTTCGTCTTTTTCCTAAAGTTCAGTGATTCCTCCATAGATATATCTTTGTGCAAGTGTACATAAATGTTGACAGTAATATAAATTTTTGTAGCTTAGCTGAAGCTCTCGATATGCAGCCTCCTGTTATGCCAGAAGATGGACATACAACAAGGGTTACTACAGGGTTTGACTTTACTCCTGAGAAAGAATCCTCTGCAGTGCAACCTATATGGGATGATGAAGACACTAAGTCTTTCTATGAATCCTTACCTGATCTCAGGTTTTTTTTTCTTTCATTAACATCATATTTTACTTTCTTTTAAGCCCGTAGAATCGAATTACCATGTGGTTCTTTTCTTCACCTGTGTAACCCATCTATGTGAGCAGAGCATTTGTACCTGCTGTATTACTGGGACTGGGAGAAGCTGAAGCAAAGTTGGTAGAGCAACATGGAAAAGTTCAAGAGCAATCTAATGTAAGGCTCTCGAATAAACCGGTCTAGATTATTGAAAGACCCTTTTTTATACAGATGTCTGTTATTAGATTTCAAGGTTAATTTTAGGTTCATGAGCTGATTTGTCAAACATTATCTTGGTGCCTTCTGAAATTGCAGCTATCTGATCATCTTTCTTATCCTATTTCCTTTCTTCCCCACTTAAAAAGTTTTGTCTCTTTGGTGGCTCAGGCATACTCATATTCTCCTTTCGTTACTGCACTTTTAGGTATAAACGAAAATATGTATTGCTAGTTGCCAGTTTATACCTATTTTGTTGCCATTTATGCTGTTTTGAAGGTTAAGTGGCATGATATTTTTGGGTTATATTAGGAACTACACATTATTGCGACTACCACTAGCATGATAGCCATACGATACCCAACTTTCTGTTCCCTTCTTCCATAACATTTTTTTTTTGTTATTAAGCTTGCTGAATTTTATTTTGTTAGGAGTGTACCTTGTAGCCAGAGACTGACATACAAAATAATGGTGAGACTTCTGTCTCGGAACATCAGTTGGAGGGAAAAGCAAATGGGGACATCAATAAAGAAAACAAAGAAAAAGAAAAGGCAGATCAAGAAAAATATGAAGGAAAGGTTGTTTACAGAAATGGTGCAAGCTTGGATAGCCTGCTTAAAAAATTGCCAAGATGTGTTAGCCGTGATTTGATTGATCAATTGACAGTAAGAGCAGATACTGTTGTTTTGTATGTCTGTACATTTGAGACAGTTATGTCTCGTTATTCTTAAGCTATTTTTTCTTTCTCCAGGTAGAGTTTTGCTATCTGAATTCTAAAGCAAACAGGAAGAAACTTGCACGGGCATTGTTCACTGTTCCAAGGACTGCTTTGGAACTGCTACCTTACTATTCGCGACTAGTTGCCACCCTGTCCCCATTTATGAAGGATCTTCCAAGTATGCTATTGTCAATGCTTGAAGAAGAGTTTAATTTTTTGATAAATAAGAAGGTTTGTTTTTACGATACTATATGATATTCTAAGAAATCTTTTGTTGGCCCATGTCAAAAGTTTTATGGTTCTATGATTCTACAGTTAGCTCTAACTTATGATAATATTCCCTTTTCAGGATCAGATCAAAATCGAAACAAAAATTAGAAACATCAGATTTATCAGGGAGTTATGCAAGTTCAAAGTTGCGCCTTCATGCCTTGCCTTTAGCTGTTTGAAGGTATGCACATCTACACGTGATTCACATATGGAAATAACAGTTAATAAAGTATCATCTACTGTATAGCTAGGAAATCAAAGTGTTGTAAACAAATCATAAGATCCTTCCTCATGAACTAGACTTATATTGCTATCTATATGTATTTTCAGGCTTGCTTAGATGATTTCAGTCACCATAATATTGATATGGCCTGCAACCTTCTCGAGACATGTGGCTGCTTTCTTTATCGTTCGCCAGAAACCACAATCCGCATGTCTAACATGTTGGAGATTCTGAGGAGATTGAAAAATGCCAAGAATTTGGATCCACACCATAGCACACTTGTAGAGAATGCCTATTACCTGTGTAAACCTCCAGAAAGATCTTCCAGAGTCTCTAAAACCCGGCCACCTCTACATCAAGTAAGATTTTCATTCCTTCTCTGATTTATTTTACATTGTTTTCGTTTATTTTATTGGCACTTGTGCACGAACTATACTCCTCCGTTCCTGAAATGTTGTCATCCGGCAGTTCACAAATGAACTGGTCGGTGACAACAAAAGAAGAACGGAGGAGTAACATTGAATGTACTGATATTTTTCAATGCATGCAGTACATAAGGAAGTTGCTTTTCTCAGATCTTGACAAATCAACTGTTCAACATGTACTTCGTCAGTTACGTAAATTACCTTGGGCAGAGTGTGAAAAGTACCTTGTGAAGTGTTTTCTAAAGGTTCACAAGGGAAAGTATAGCCATGTTCACCTGATTGCCCTACTCACTGCTCGCCTTGGTTGCTATCATAATGGCTTTGCGGTGGCTGTGGTGGATGAGGTGAGTTCTTTAGTTGAAATGATTCACTGTTTGAATTGAAATCAAATGTATTCTACTCTCAGGTGTAGTTACTCCCATGTCTAAAAAACCACCTTGGGTATGTGTACACGCCCATTTATCATTTTGAGTATGTACACATACTCAACATAAGATTTTTAAGTTACAGTATGACTCATTCATTGGGACTTAAGGTGTGTTTGGTTGGACTGTAGCTTTTGGAAAAGTAGCTGTGGGCTGTGGCTGTGAAAAAAGTAGCTGTGAGATATGAGCTGTGAGGAAGCCAAAAGCTGTTTGGTTAGTTAGCTGTGACTTTTGAGACAACTGCTGAATGGATCCCACATGCCATTCATAACCCTTTCCACTCATCTCTCTCTCACTCTCACTGACGAGCGGGTCCCACTCGTCAGCCCCTTCTTCTTCCTCCCGAGGTCACAGGACGACACTGTTGCTGCGTCCAGTGACCTCCTGGGTCACACGACGGCAATGTTGCTCCGTCCGGTGGCCTCCCGGGTCACAGGACAGCACTGTTACTCCGTCCTGTGACCTCCCGGGGTCACCGGCACTATTGCTCCGTCCTGTAACCACCTCCTCTTGCACGTGCTCCTCGTCGGCTCAACCTCTTCCGGCCTCGCTCCTTCTCCCCCACTCCCGCCTCCGCCTCTTCCTCTTCTCCGTCCTCTCACCTCGCCTCCGCTCCCACTCCCCCACTCTTGCTCGCCATCCCGCTCCTCCACTCCCGCCTCCTCGATTTGAGGCCGCCGCCGCTGCCATCCCGATTTGGGGCCACCGATGGGGAGCGGTGGGGCGCGATGGAAAGCGGCGCCGTAGGGCATGGTGGAGCACGGTGGGGAGCGGCGGGGCGTGATGGGGAGGAGCACGGTGGGGAGCAATAGGGCGCGGTGGGGAGCGGCGCCGCCCGCCTGCTCGGAAAGACGAGAGTTGAAAATAACGAATCGGTACGCCACTTACCAGTGGCATTGCGGGTAATTTTCACAAAAACGAGGAAGCTGCAGCCGCCAGAAGCAAGCGTCCCCCTGCTATCAAAAATGAACACACGAAAAGCTGCTTTTGTGAAAGAAGGCCAGCAAAAGCTCAGCTGTTTGGTTGGGCTTCTGGCTTTTTGGAAGCAAAAGTAGCTCTGGAAGCCCAACCAAACAGACCCTTAATCCTGCATCGGTGCACACTTGTGCGGCTATCCAGATTCCTTTTCTTTGCCTGGTTTGGAGACTGACTTATGTTTTATTAGATTTCATGTGGCTTTTCTGAAATTAAATTTTAGCAAATGTAAACTGTTTTTGTTCACCTGCCTTTTTGGGATGATTTGATATGATTGTCATTTATTATTGATTCGAATAACATATTCATGGCCTTATATCTCTCGTAGAAGATCTGTCATATTCATATGGAACAACTAAGTACTAAGACTTTTTATCTCCTTTTTAAATTGACCCACTGGAGATTTTGTCTCCTTTTTATCTGGATGCAGCTTCTAGAGGAGATTAGAGTTGGACTTGAGCTAAATGACTATGCAATGCAACATCGGCAACTTGCCCATATGCGACTTCTTGGGGAGCTATATAACTATGAGCATATCGGTTCATCAGTCATATTCGAGACACTTAACCTTATTATTGTATTTGGACATGGAACGCCTGAGGTTAGTTAATAGTTGAGAAAAAAATGGAGGCAATGTATCATTGTCCCTCACATTTCCTGACTTGGTATTTCAAATAACTATATGCACTATTAATTAGATTTAGTTCTTGAATTTGACTTTTGGCTTTGCTATTCTGGAACATGTTATGTGTGCATTTTTTCCCTTCAGAATTGCGTATAAACTAAAAGCCGCACCTTGTTTTCTTGGCATATACGCATGTAGAAATCATGATAAAAGATATTTTTTTTACGTAGTTAAAAATCCTGCTGAACTTAAACATCTCATCTCTAATGCTTTAAGGGTTTTTTATCCTCTATTTCAGCTAATCTATGTAACTATTTGTTATCACATATATTTGTTTCCCTAAAATATCCTCTGTTTTATCCTGTGCAGCAAGATCTGTTGGATCCCCCAGAAGACTTTTTCAGGATCAGGCTGGTCATCACACTCCTCCAGACCTGTGGTCACTATTTTGATAGAGGCTCGTCTAAAAGAAAGCTTGACAGATATTTGTTATCTTTTCAACGATACACTCTCAGCAAAGGGCCGTTGCCACTTGATGTAGAGTTTGATGTTCAGGTTAGACCTTGTTTACATACATCATTCGGCATTAGTTCAATGTAACATTAGGAGATAAAAGATGCACCACTATTATTTTTAAAGATTCACATACATTTTTAACTTGATGAACATTTCTTAGCATCCATATTAAAGCTGAGTACAAATGAAGTACCAAGAGTATGCCATTTCTTAATCTGTACTCCCTCCATTCCTATTTATAAGCAT
This sequence comes from Eleusine coracana subsp. coracana, assembly GCA_032690845.1. NCBI lineage: Eukaryota > Viridiplantae > Streptophyta > Magnoliopsida > Poales > Poaceae > Eleusine > Eleusine coracana. The sequence goes on from CM064424.1 coordinate 7,991,230, forward strand.
TCCTACAAGAGTGTAGGAATGCTTATAAATAGGAATGGAGGGAATATTAAACATTATAATGAACTTATAAAGAGTTCCCCTTTAGAGTACAGACTCAATTGCACCAAAATCTAGAACCCTCTTTTGTAGAATGTAGAATCCACACTTGGTCTCGTCTAAACTCGTTGTAAAGCATATGGTTGTAATTCTAGCTGGTAAATGCCTTTGAAGTTCTAATTCACTTATGTGTGTGTACACAGGATATGTTTGCTGAGCTACGGCCTAACATGATTAGGCATTCATCTCTAGAAGAATTAAATGACACAGAAGATAAGATTGAAGAGAATGAGCGTCATGCAGATAGAAAATTACGATCAAAACAATCTGGCAATGCTGCTTATGGCAATGGCAATAGGTCCGTGAATAGACCTGACCAAAATGGTTGGGACCAGGAAGAAGTAGCAGAGAGTGAGTGCTCTTCAGATAGCGCAAGCAGATATGGAGATGGACACGAAGAAAAGGAAGAATTTCCATATGAAGAGAGATCAGATGGCATGTCTGGGAATGAAGATCACGGCGAGGGTATTGAGGTACCTATTGATTCTGATGAAGAAGAATGTGTTAAGGTTCGACAGAAGGTGGTCCAAGTTGATCCTAAAGAGCAAGAAGACTTTGATCGAGAGCTGAAAGCCGTTCTTCAGGAGAGCTTGGAATCACGCAAGTTGGAGCCACGGGCCAGGCCTTATGTACACATGAAGATACCAATGAATGCGTTTGAAGGGTCAAAGGACTCGGCAGCCACTGAAGCAGCAGATGGAGAAAATCGGCATGATGATAATGGCAAATCGGGGGGTGCTAGCAAAGTTTGTGTCAAGGTGCTCGTGAAGAAAGGGCATAAGCAGCAGATGAAGCAAATGGTCATTCCCAGGTACTGCTCACTTGTGCATAGCACAAAGCAGCTGGAGGCTACTGCTGAGCTTGAGGAGAAGCAAAACATCAAGCGCATAATTCTGGAGTACAATGAAAGGGAGGAGGAAGAACTAAACAGAGGAACGTTGCAGGCTAGTGACGGGGGTGAAGGACGAAGCAGCAGTATAACTCTTGCTGGGCGTGATTGTTGGGAAGGCCCAAACAGAGGTGGAGGTGGTCGCCAGCACTTCTACGTAGCTGGGGGTTCCTACCGTGGTTACGGAAATAGAAGGTGAGCTGTGGTTTACATCCATTTTGTTGCCTGCCCCAGGATGTGTCACTGGTTGACTGAAGCACTCTCCCCTTCCCCAAACATAAGATGGTATGTAGTATATCTTGATGAACGATGATGTGGCATGAGAACACAGAAACGATTACTATTAATACTAGTAGTGCCTTAGGCATTGTACTACTACTAGTAAGGGCTGCAGCAGTACATTTTCATCGTCCTAACGGGTTTGTAGGTTACACTTGTACAGATGTTTTTCACTACCTGTACCTTATGGAGGGAATGCCTATCCAGTAGTTGTACTGATACCTGGCAATGGTGATCTTCAGTGATACTGGCATCGACCTGATTGCCTTAGGATGGCAGTTGACCTTGATTGGTATATTTTGAAGCCCTTTGCTCCGTCTTTTCCTCGTCTACAGAAATCCTCTATAATATTGATGCATCCTACGGGAGTACTAGGTTACGAAGTATGATGAGCGCAAGACCTGATCGTGGGAATCCTAGTACATTTTATTTGCAGTCTCTTCCTCGTGCCCTTTTTACCCATTTAAACTGCACAAGTGCCTCACTACCTTTTATCATTACATTTCGATCATTCTCCTCTGCTTTTCCGTTCCATGATTAGGATTTCTCAGTAATATTGCGTCCGTGCATGTCTGCCATAAGCTAGAGCTCCTGTGATTTCCAGCGAGGCGCCCCAGGGCTGAGTGATCGGGAAGGAGAGCCGGGCGTCAGATCCGGCCAATGGGGTCGCGCGGCAGTGCCCAAAACCCAAACGCCCACTAGGGCACGACGAAGCTGCGAGTCAGATGTTACGTCGGACGCCTGTGCAATCACAGGGAAGGCGCATCTCGCAACGAATCCATGATTACCCCTCAGAAAGTCAGAATTCATCTCGTCTCCATTGCTCCAACTTTGGGAGCGCACAAGCACAAACCACAGTGGCCGCCGAGGGCCTACGGAATCCACCACCCTCTGCCTGCCTGTGCCTGCCCTGGATACATTCGTTCATATCTGAATTTTGAAGTCGTTATTACATTCTCGCACGCGGCTCCCATCTCGGCGGATCAGACCATGAGAATAGGGCGGATCCGAGCCAGGCAACGCGCGTACCAAGTTGCAGGTGCCGGGGAGAAAAGCTGGCCATCCATAGTTGCGGGAGCATTGGAAAGGGAGAGCATACATAACATAATAGTGCCTGGGTGGCCTCTGGAATCTGTTGTTGCCCAAGTGGATTCTGTCACGGTGTCACTCGCGCCTGTAAGCCCCAACCTTTCTCCAAGGAATCTCGTGTATTTTTTTTTCTTCTTCCGGCTTTTCGCGGGTTTTGACTCTTGGAGGGATCTGAGAGGGGGGAGACAAGGAACCCCGCGCTGGATTGAGATTCCGCGCCAAGTTGGTACTATGCTTGAGTAAATTTTCATTCATCCGTGGGGTTATGTATTTGCTTGCATCGGTGCTTCTTTTGGGTGGCGTGGGCCGGACCGAATAAAGCGCCTGGATTCTGCTCTCGCTTTGCTTTTAGGGCGTACCAGTAGGATTACTACTAGTACTCTCCGTTGGATTGGATAAAGCTTGTGTCCTGCGGAACGCTCTCGCCCTCTGCTTGTTTCCTGCTTGATCCCGGTTGGATAAAGCCAGCAAGGCTCCGCCTATAATATCTGGCAATGAAAAGCGATCGCTTCCCTTCCTCGCGGTTGGCTAATGGCTAGTGCTCTGCTTTGGCGCGTAAGCTTTTTTTTATTTTCCGGTGCAGCAATTTGCGCGTAAGCTATAGTGTGCGCATCGTCTTTAACCGGGCAGGGACTCGTTCCAGGGAATGGATCCAGCGGTCGTCGTCCTGCTGGATCGGTTCCTTCCTACCTTCCTGATGACACTGATGCGTATGCCTCCACTAACTAACAAGAAGCCGACGTGGCTGCAGGGACTTCATGTGTGCACGAATCGCGTTAACTATTTGCGCGAGGCCATTGCGACCTGGTCTTCACATTCGCTCTCGAGAAAGAAATGGAAATGCATGATGGGCTCGAGGGCCAAATTCGCCATTTTTACAGGAGGGCGTCTCCGGCCTGCTGCCGTTTTGGTGGGCCCAGGCTCCCACCTTGGAGGGGAGGGACCACCCATCCCCCCCCCCCCCCCCCCCCCACACACACAAAAAAAAAAAAAAAAGGATGCGACTGTCTGCTCCGCGTTGCTGTTATTAGTGACCACCAGCGCTGCATTGCAATTCCCGGGCTACTTGCGCCGTTGCGGTTTAATATGCGCCCGTACGTTTCACACGATTTCCGAATGTGTGAGAAAAACATGAGGACCAGGATTCTTTTTCATATGAGAAAGGAATTTATTAGGATTTTTTATGGTAGAGCCGTAGAGCGAGCGAAGGAAGTAGAAAAAGAGCTGCCGTAGAAGGGAAATAAAGGCGGGTCTCTATAAAGGTGCTGTACTCCAAACCTTTTTCCAGCAAAGACTAAAAAGGATTCTGAGGGAATGAGGAAAGGGAGAGAGGGGATGAGAAGCGCAGTTTGTTGACACGTCGTCCGCCTCTGCGTGCCATGTGTCGTGCATCCTGCACCACGACGCTTAACAACGTTCATCTGGTTACTAGTACTGCCAATGCACAATGCAGCAGCACAACATACATACAGCCTGCTGCCAGTGGCAGTCAGGTGATGCCATGCCGAAATTGAACACGCGTTTTGACGAACTTGTTGACCATCATTATATTGGCTGCTCTCTGTCACCAACAAAGGCACGTGACGCGACGCACCAGGCCTTCGCTTTCGCGGCCGGGTGCATGGCACGGAACGGGACGCCCGAACTTGCTTGCCAATACATAGCATGGCGCAAGTGTGAACGTCCCCGCTGTCTGCTTGCGGTCGCGCGTCGACGGGGCCGGGTTGGTGGCTCATGGTGACCCGATTCTTCCGCCGCCCAGAGTCCCAGACCCAGGTGGATCCCGCGCTCTTTTGCGGCCGCCGCCCTGCTCCTCCTCCTTAATTATTGGCACAAAACGACTCGTTCCGCCCCATTTCGCTCCCTCCGCGCCCCCCCCCCCCCCCCCCCCCCCCTCCGCCGGTGGGCGTCACCAATGTTGGCCATCGGGTTATTCCAATCCGGTCCATGCAAGAGCCGCAAAGCTTTTAACTTTCAGTTTTCAAGCCAGGCAGGCGCTGTGAAAGACGGGCAGATTCGAGCAGTGAAACCTCCGCGGCTTCTTTTTTGTTCACAGACTAACAAATACTGTACACGCTTCCATCTCTCCCCCCAGATGCTTTGAGTCACTGGTTTCGGCTCTGGCCGAACACGACACGTGCCGACGGAATGTGAACTTGATCCCTCCCCTCCTCTCCCGTCTCCCCCCGGCCCGCAAACAAAAATCTCAAACCAGCTACGGATTCATATTCTAAGCTATAACATTATCACCACTGCTACACTACTACTACTACTACTAAAACTTTACTTTTAATGACCGGAGGCCACTTACTCTGAATACGTACCACCAGAGTGACTCGCTACAAATTCCTCCACCGAATCGATTCTCCTTATATGGTCACATGGCGCCACGCTTTTCACGACATGACACGGCCACGCTTTTCTCGGTCACTCACTGTACTGTGCACCAGCACCACCACCCACAACAAATTAAAAGCCGGTTTTGTCCGCGCTGCTTCTTTAATTTTGCCAGCCGTGAGATCTCCTAGGCGCCTCGCTTTCTAACGGTAGCGATGGATCGCGGTGAATCTCTGGGCGCGGCACGTAGGTCCCGGCAAAAGGATTCCGCTTGCTGGATGGTAATTGGAGCTGGATGAGTCACGCCCCAAATAGAGCGGGGTGGTGTCCTTTACATGCAATCTTAGTTTTGGCTCTCTCAAAATTAGTAGCATCCGATTCCAAGTCCACATTGAGATTAAAAAAAGGGAGGTTCCCTTCCCTGGGAAATTAATGGAAGGGCCACTCACTCTCAGGTTGCACTTGCACTATACAAAACAACAAACAGACATCAATTCAGGTCGGATCACTCACTGGTACAGTATGAACAAAGGAGTGAAAAATGGAAGCCTTCATTCTGTTTCACTGATAAAAATCGCTTTCAACTTAGGGTCTCAACAAAAATAATTAAGGACCCTTTAGGGGCATGGGACCATCCTCCACTCCCAAGGTATTCAAGTCATACTTGTTATTGAGTATTTTTTTTTTCATCCTATAATAGAGGAAATGTTAGGTGTACAGAAACGAGTAGTAGGCTAAATAGCTTAATTAGGAGTTGTGTTGATAATTTTCATATTATGCAAGGTAATTTTATTGTCACACTTACAAGTGTGATGCGTCACAATTATAATTTTAATCCGTATATATACTTATTTCGACTTGCATTTTTAAAATCCATTTTGCGCCAAAGCCACCTAACTTCATGGGTTGTATATATATATATATATATATATATATATATATATATATATATATATATATATATATATATATATATATATATATATATGCAAGCAAAACAACTAAGATTGTTTGTTGATGTCTTATCTGTACAGGTGGCGCTTGCATAGGCTTATCATAGTCGGGCATAAATGACTCTTAAGTAAAAAAGTTGAACTTCATCTTTCAACCACATTGCTTAAATGGGACATTTTGTTTACAGAAGCAAACAAAGCCGATGTGGATAAATTCACATAATAAATTTTTTTCTTACATTTTCACCTAAATGATAGTACATAACAATTTTATTGGTACAATATTCAATTCACCTCATTATGGTATCAAAGAATCTAACAATTTTGACAAGAGTGTGAAAATAACAAATATAAAATAGTGAAACACCATAGAAGTTGATGTCGAGGGCCACATCCGCTCGAGCTCGAACGGGATGTCCACCTACTTAAGTGCACCCTAAAACCTGTGGCATTAATATGAAACAGAAAAAAGAGAAAAGTATGTTTTTTTAATAAAATAGCACAAGCGTGTTGCTTTCGTGGCATGGGAAAGCTGGAAACCAACCGAGAAGGGAAAGAGGAAGAGGAGGGGGGAAACCTAAGATAGAAACCAATAGTGCCAATTTATTATTTTGATGAGGCCATTGCGGCTGGTGGTAGCCTTCCCTTGCTACCCGTACCAGCAAGGGCGAGTCAGGTCTGGTGAATTCCAACAGAGATCGCCTCCCTTCTCTTCAATCTCTGATTCTTTTTGCGTGTGCAAGTTGTTAAATTGGCGCACGACTTTGGCCTTTGGAGGAGGGCATATACGGTTTACTGGTGCGGCGGGGCCGCCGCTTTCCCGTCCTCTCCCCGGTCCTCCCATTGGAGCGCGCAAAGCTGGGCGGCACCATTTAAAGAAGCAAACTGCACTACCACCACCACCATCCACCACGGAGCGCACCGTCACTCGACAACACACACCTGGCTGAGGATTGATTTCATCTTCAGTTCGTTCGTTGTCTTCTCCAGTGGAATCGCTGAGATAGATCGGAATCGGCTACCTAGAAAGTAAGTTCGTTGAGTGGTTTCCTGTGATCTGTTTGGATTCTCGCCTGCTATATGTTTCTTGTTGATGGCCTCGACTCACTCGGTTCTGGAAGAATTGGGGCCGGTCTCCTCTGCAAGTGTTTTCTTGGTTCTCTTCTCTACGGGGCGCTCTCGTTGAAAACGCTAGTGGTTAGAGAAATTCAGGGTTTGGTATATATGTACTAACTCGTGTGTGAAAAGTAACTACTCTGGATAGTGTTTTGCATGGATATTGTACGGTTGTGGTTGATTGGCCGGGTCTAACTTTATGTAGGCTAATCATTATCATTGTTAGGATTTGGTTTTTCTAGGTCATTTTCTAGTACTTATGAACTGCAGGGAGCAGGTTAGTCAGGTCTCTGTCCGCGAGTTTCTTTCTCGATTCCATTCTTTCTGTGAACTTCCTCTTTTCCCCTTTGTTTCTTGCAGTTCGGGCTTCACGAGTGTCCGCATGCACACGAGCTGACTTAATTATAAATTGCTCTAAAAATGTTATGGGCGACCCTTGGTCCATCGTAGTACCTTCGGCTGTTGAGTTGTTCTAGTATCTTTGAAGTTTATCTCTCTTTTTTTTTAGTCCTGCCTTTGAAGTTTATCTCTGCATGGACTCTGTTTTCGATGATCAGAACAATTTATCCTATGAGATCCTTGCGTTGTGTTCAAAGCTGTTTGAGAGTTTTAGTTTGAAGACTGGTAAAACGTTGCAGTTCTGAGTTGTAAATTTGCCAAGTGAAATAAATCTTTTTTCTCAGTCGAACTTGTTTGTCAGACTGTACTCAACTGTAGCATGTTTTGCTCACCCAGCATCGAAATTTGAGTTTTCTCTCTTATTTTGATCTGTCTGTTCCGAAGCTTAACTTTCTTCGACATATTTAAATTGTCATCTACAGGGAAACATATCGGTGGGAGCATTAAAAACTTGGAGATTGCTTTTCATAGTCCATACTTGGACGAATTCTTGGAACAGCGGGCGCCAAACTAGTGAAGATGCAGTATAACCTGTAGCGAGGAATCTCTCATCTGGTATCAACATTTTGAAGTTATCCCCGAGTTCAGAGCCTGTCCTAGTCTTGTAGCACCAGACATCTGGACAAATTGCTGTGTATGCAGATGGCAGACGATCCTAATATGAACTTTGGGGCATTTTCCCAGTCACTCTGCAACAAGCAAGTGGTTTCATTTCAATCAAGCACGGCAAGTGGTGGGTCAGGAGGCATGCCAGGGTACCTGGATTGTTCCACAGGGATGGATTCCAGTGTGGGAATGATGAGCACGACACCTTCAGTTGTTGTGTCTACTAGTTCATCCAATATGCCAGCTGATTCTGGGCAGAACCTCAAATATGGTGGGCCGCTGGCTGCAGATTGGTCATATCTTGAGCTCCAAGTGCTGAAAGAGGGCCTGGACAGGTAAGCTATTTCAAGTTTCCATCTTTCATATACTTAATGCTATGCAACCTTGCAACTCTGACCCTGTTAGAACTTGGGGGATTTAATTGTTGAATTTTATCCTAGAACCGTGTCCAATGAAAATTATGAAATCATACTATTATATCGATTGATGCTGGCACACATTTTTTTCTGTCTCTTTTTGAAGATTGGGTCCATTAATTAATCCCTTAGGTGTCCCTTACTTTGTCTCAGATATGTAAATGAGCAAGGCATCATGAAGTATATAAAGATAGCAGCTTCGTTACCAAACAAGACAGTAAGAGACGTCGCAATGAGGTGCCAGTGGGTAGGAGTAAGTAGTTTATAATTGTTGATATTTTGTCAGTTACTTCATTCCTTTTTACAGAAAGAAGTTTAATCCTTTTTTCTAATAACAAATTTACAACGATGTATTCTTTGAGAAAAGTCACACTAGTCAATTATTTATGCTCAAGAAGGCACATCACTCTGTAGCTTACTTCTCTTGAACACTGGACATAAAAATATGCAGATCTGTGAAAAATGTTAATAAATAATCAAACATTACCTTGGTACAGGCATGGTTCCTTTTCTCCTTAAGCTGTTCTAGGTAGTGGTATGCTAAAACTTATATACAGCACATCAAGATGATGTGAATATTATTCCACTAACTATGTGTGCATAAACTAGTGTGACTAATATCCAACAGATGTTCCTGATCTAGATATAAACAACACATTTCTGCATTTTGGACATCAATCATACATCAATCATAGTGATACATGAGTTGTCAATCATTATATCATTTTGATGTATGTTTATAGTCCTTAGAAAAGGAAGAGCTACCAAAGGACAGCATGTCCTTATTTTTTGACAAAGCATGCATCTGTCAGGCAGTGTTTCAACTTTTTAGTTCTATAACTGTTTGTTTGTTATAACAGCCTAGCTGTTAACACTTGCTTGAGCTACTCCTAAAAGAAGAGACCCTGACTTAACTGTTCTCATTGATATATAAATAATCCCATAACATAGAAAAATTCCAGAACTAAGGCATCATAACTCATTCACTCAATATATTTTGTGATGAACTAAAATTGTTTTTATACACATTTCAAAATTTTTTTTATTCACGTATTGTTTAGTCCCAATAGAATAAAGCTAGCTGGATAAAAAAAGATACTAAAATTTGTGCACCAGCATTGTTTCAACTTAACACTGACAATAATTTGGATATCTTGTAGAAGAAAGTAAGTACAAGACGACGAAAGCCTGAAGAGCACCATATGGGCAGAAAGATAAAAGAAAGAAAGGTATAACTATCATTTTCTTTTTTGTTTGCCCCAAATAATTTGATAGAAAATGAACAATTACTATTAAAATGTCTTTCCAAAACAATATCCTGAAAGGGGTGGAACTAATACCAGATCCAAATGTACACCCTTTCAATTATTTATTACTGTTATTTCAATAGGATACTATTGTTGGCATAATTTGATGGGCATTCTTGATGGTTATTTTTCAGGATAAACTTGTAGAGCATACAATGTGGAGTGCAAATCATCCTGTCCAGACAGACATAAGAGCCCCTTCATTTACACCGCCTAATGTTCGAAACAACCATTTTCTATCTGGGGGTTCGTGGATTACATGAGTAACATATTCAATTGATTTCTTCCATATATCTCTTTTGTTTTTTGCTATCTGCTTTCGTATACTATTATCCACATTAGACTCTGAAATTAAGATTGCATTCTTTGAGGGGATAAATGCTACTCTCAATAGTAGAGTGATTGAACTATTGAACTTTATTATTGACTCCATTGGACTTTTATAATCGGTATTATCTTGAATGCATATCTTTTCCGACCTTTAAGTCAAGGATGCATGTTGACAACCTTTCATGCTAAAGTCACCATATGTTTGGCGGCTTTTAAACAAGCTTTCATGTCGTACGGATTAAAAAGATCTACCCAATGCTTGTCATTTGGCTGCTTTTGTTTTCTCTGTATATGTTTGCAAACATGCGAAAGTTTTGTGTGTTGAAAACCGTACCGTTTGCTCTGTAACATGACCATGCCATATTTTCCATTTTGTAGACTCTGAGATAGACCGAGCAGTGAAGCATCTGTTGGAGGAAAATAATCAGCTTCTTCATCAAATAGATACAAATATTCGAAATTACCAGGTTTGTACATCTCCTTTGCCAAAGCACTCTGTTTATTCATCACTCATATTCTTCTATATAGAAGCCAAACTCTGAGGTCACCAGATAAGCACAATTTACATAAAAGCAAAATAGTGTAGCATAATTTGGAGCATTTTTTAGTAGAACATCTGTAGCATTAAAGCCTTTTGCTTTCTTGCAGGCACAAAACAATGTCGATCTCTTCCTTCAGGCAAGAAGGAATATTAATAATCTTTTACAGAGGTATGGTTATAATCTTTCTAAGATGCCTGTACAGTTTACTGGAAAGAATATTAGAGCTTCGTCTAAACGGTGCTTGTGCTAAAAACAGCATGAGCCAAATGCCTGGAATGATGAGCAAGATGCCTCCACTTCGTGTAGCACTGAATGAAAATCTGGCTAGCTTCGTGCTTCCTGGTCTTGCGATGGTAAGTACTTGAAGCACCTGTCATCAGTTAACGGTCTTTTAGCACTAACCGATCAGAACTAGAACTAGTTCTGATGGGTGATTTCAGATTCTCATGCAGACTTTTGATGGTTCATTGTGTATTGGTTCAATTTATGTTTCCTTAGGAACAAGTTCTTCTAGGAAGCAATCATCTGAAGGAGGAACCGACAGGATGGTCACTGCCTTCAGGTTTCAGTTAAGGCGGAGTTTCAGAGTTTTGATGGATATATAGGCCGATAGACTATTTGAGGAACAACTTCGTTTTGCACTCCAAATGTAGATGCGGCTGAATAGACCCTGCTGACCGGCCTTCAAAGAAGTATATCGTGCCAAGCATAAGTCTGCATATCGGTGCCTGACTGAGTTATAGTCCGAAGAAGCTGCAGTTTTTCTCGTCTTGCTGCGCCTGTAAATATCGATTCTTTTGGATTTCTCGTTGAGGAAGTAGTAGGTTAAATAGACGTAGCAGAGGAAGTTGACAAGAACTAGCTAAATAGTTCCCTGAAACACTAGCTACATATAGCAAAATGAATGAAAGATCTTTTTGCCGGCCGGTCACCGTTTGCTTCTCCTGTGTATGAGTGTAACTGTAAGTTGTAACCAAGTGCCTAGTTTTACCCCGTGCTCCCTCTCTCTCCTAGTAGATTAACAACATTGAGAAACTACATGATCTTGGCAAAGATCTCGTCCAGCGCGGAGACGATGTTGCCGTAGTGCTCCTGCACCTGGCGCTCGTCCTTGTCCCTGGCCGCGTAATCCAGCTGCACACAAACCGCAGAACAAGAAATGAGTACAGTATATGCTAGTATAACGTGACGGCTGTCTTGAGTAAAGAGTAAAAGAAAAAGAGAGAGAGAGAGAGAGAGAGAGAGAGAGAGAGAGAGAGAGAATGTTGTGCTCACGCTGGTGACGCTGTAGAAGAGGTTGGAGTAGAGCCTGCGGAGCTCGGCGCGCTGGTCGGCGGGCCTGGCGTTGATGATGGCGTAGAGGTCCATCTTGAGGTTGGACGCGCTGGCCCGCAGCTCCGCCTGCATCTCCCGCCACGCCCCGGCGTCGATGAGCCGCTTCACCCGCAGCAGGTTCCGCGCGTGGGCCCTCACCACGGCCTCCGCCTCCTCGCTGGACTCCTCCGGCACGGTGATCCTCAGATCCAGCGCGCCGCTCGCCGCGGCGGCGGGCGCCGGCAGCTGGGACGACGCCAGGAGCGCCGCCGTGCTCGCGATCGTCGCCGCCAGCCGCCGCCTGCTGGTGGTGCTGCTGCTCGGTGGCTTGGGGGAAGCGGTCTCGGCGGGGGAGAAGAGGATTGCCGATAGCGCCTGGACGGCGGCGAGCCGCAATGCCATTGCGGAGCTCGTGCGGCAGCGGCGACTCTGTCTCTCTCTCGGTCCTCCTCTCCACGGGATGGGGTGTTTGTTCTTCCCGGCCAGATATTTCGGATAACGAACAAGGCGTCAAATTCAAATGCGAATGTTCACGGACAAAATGTTCGTATCTTATGGGCCGGGCTGCAAGACGCTGCAGAGCCCATGGCCCATGGCCCAGCACCGAAGCCCGTGAGAGCGTTCATCAGTCCAGCGGCCAAGGGTCCGTCCAACCCACAAAGCTCACCTGCTACAAGATTCCATGCCTGTGCTTAAAAAAAAAAAAAACAAGACTCCGTGCCGTGCGTTTCATTACTACGACATCGCCTGGATCAGGTTGCTCCCTGCATTTCGTCAATCGGGCTATTGATAAGTGATGCTCTAGCTAGATGTGAGAGGACGCTGGCACGTTTGTTCCTCTCGTGGAGAAGAATATGGCTGCCAGGTGGCAGCGGAGGAGGACCTGATCCGGCGTGGGCACATTAAGCCATGTGGTGCTTGCTTCGACTGACACGCCGAAGTTGGATCGTACATCTGCCTCTATGTACTGCACCACAATTCAAATGATTTGTTTTTTTTTCTAATCCTGGCTCTCGCTGCAATTCCCATTAACAATAACACACCTATTATCATCCTCGGCAAGATCGAAGCACTTGATTTCGATTCACCGTCCACTTGGAATCCAGCATTTTGAAGGCGCACCACATAGAATCGACAGCACGCAAAAGGGAACCGAAAATACGCTAATAACCAACCCCTTTGTTTGCTTAACCTCTAAAGCCAGCTTACGATATGTACACAGGTCAGGTGATCGCTTATCACACTGGCATATCCCTTCTTTTTCTGGTTCTTTCTTGCTTGCACGAAATGCATGCGACGCTCTCGGATCTTGCTGCTTCTCTCTCTCACGCGCTTCACGACACCGCGTTGCAGGGGGCTCCAGATTTTCCTATTCCTCCAGGTGAGGGCCAAGCTCCTGCAGGGACGGCACGAGGGCGGCCACCACCTCGCGGAGAGCATCGGCCGTGTCGTTGTAGCACACCTGCGTCAGAGGGACGCTTCTGCTCTTCACCGCATCGCCAAGCTGCCATTTTGTGAAAGCTCATGCTAGTCAGCAAAACGACAAAAGAAAAAAAAAATGCGCTAACTGCCGCCATTGATGAAGCATTCGCCATTCGATTATAATTGACAGGAAACTTGGTGCGCTTGAATTCTACCATTGGTTATCATCCTAGTCACTAACCATTACAACTTACCCAGAAGCAGAAGAAAACCAGGAGAAGGAAAGGAAAGGACAGCAACAACTTGCTTGAGGGGACACATTTATCGACTTCTAGAAAATATCAAGAAAACCTCAATTGGTGGACACAAGCTACTGCAAGGGCCTAATTGCTTACAGAATCGAGTTCAACAAATCGAGGCAACCATGAAACCAAGTACTTATCAATTTGTAATACCTTGTGTATGTACAACAAAATCAAGGCATGCTTCATGCACAAGAGGGACAAGATATCCTCACCTCATCCATGGAGTAGAAGAACTTGTTGGCCAGGACAGAGAGTGCATTCTTGTGCTCTTCGCTGTCATAACAAGAGATCACACGGCTGAGGTCAATGTACAGGAAGGTGGCCTTCAGCCGGAGATCCCGCCCAACAAGGTCCCATGAGTCCTCCTCGTCCATCACCAGATCCTCTTCCATGGAGAAGAGCTCCACAGCGCAGTTCTTGATCCGGCAAACACACCCCTTCAACTCCATTCCCTGATCCATTGTTTTGTTAGCCTCGCTTTATCCTGCTTGGTGTACGGCACCTATCACAAGTAATTATAGGATGACTGGATGAGGAAAGCTAAGTAGGAAGACGAAACTGATTATTTGACCATGTTTGGAAGCAACAGATATCACCAAATGCATGAGAAAAATAAGCCACGTATAAAGGGGCAAAGTGGTCATTAAGAAAGCACTAGATTGGTCAGCGATGACGCTCTCAAAACGCAAAAACCAAAAAGGGAGACACGTTTAGGTAATGGGTTCGTTGCCTCTTGCCTGAGCTTGGAGATCAAGAAAGAAGGAAACAGAGAACGGATGAAACTCCTCATAGCCCAATTTTGTGAGGTGGTCACGCGCTGAAAACTTTCAACCATAAGAATTCAAGAGGGCAGCAGGCATGTCATGATCTTAGAGAAGGAATCGTCACCCCATAAAATAAAAAAAATTCTACCAATATCCACAACAAATACAGAGAGTTTTCTGAAAGCTTTGTTTACTTACTATTTGAAGTATGTAAAGAACAACATTACTTTAAGTTCGGTCCATTTAGAGGTCTTGTGCCTGAAATTACCATAAACATAAACCCTCCCAGGTAGTTCTTGCAAACTACCTGGGAGGGTTAGTACATCATAGTAGAGGCTTCTGAGATAAACTCAAGCCCAATTTCTCAGAGTGTTTCTTGCAAACTCTAGTATAAAATCACAAAATGGCGAACTAGTAGTTCTGTACAGCTATGTAAAGGCATAACATTGATGTACATTTTTTTTTTGGAAAAAAAGAAGAAAAAACACTGTCATTCATTAAGACTAATCCGAAATGTCAGTCAAGATGACAAAACAAAGAACATGAGAAACACAACACAACTGTCTGGCAAGAATATCGATGTACCTACATGGATACACTGCATGATGTCGCACCATATATGCATGGACATTGTGGATTGGCTATTTCCATTCGTTATATCTATAGAGATGTCTCTATATCAAGTGACTTCGAAATTTTGCTAATCTCTCAATCACTTTTCTTAGCCATTGAATATTGATCCAATCACCCAGATTTTTCATTCACTTGTGCCGAAAAAAAGTTCAGTAGAAAAAACGAAAATGTTCCACAATTCCATTGTTTCAACAATATATTTTTTTAAGTGTATTTTTATTGTTCCAGTAGTATATTTCTAATGTTCCAAAAATATGATTGAACCAAATGTAAAATTTCAGTTAATTGAAAACTAGCAAATCTGTACTCCCTCCGTTCCAAAACTGTTGTCACCATTGACTTTTTTCGTTAACTTTGATTATTCGTCTTATTCAAAATATTTATTTAAATATAAAATATTATAAGTTATATTTAAATTTTATCTATTGATAAATCAAATCATAAAAAATACATTATAGTTTTTAAATTTTTTTGAATAAGACGAATGATTAAAGGTAGCAAAAAAAGTCAATGACGACAACAATTTTGGAAAGATTAGAGTATCTCTTAAGGATGGCGTGTACCAAAGGTTTCAGCTTTCTCACTCTAAAACTGTCTTTTGTGGTATCATGTTCTGATTTCTGAAAGCCCAATAAAGTATGCTAAACGGTGTCTCAGTCAAGTCTGTATTGTTTTTTTCGTATTGACCTCAAAATTGGCTCAACGTCGTCAGTGATCAGCTCAAGCTTTGTTTACTTTTCCTATCCGCTTCCCCATATCTTTCAAGAAAATTCTACGCCAAAGCATATTCATTGAGCAGCTAAAATGTGGGACCTACGTTCCACTCTAATCTACTACAGTATTTCCTTCGGTCTTTGTTCCAATTTGCAGAATGGTGGGAGGACGGCTACAAACAAAGATAGCAGGTGACTGCAGCTGCTTCCGGAACCAAGGGACCATCAAGACATTGAGAAGACGAACGGAGGCTGAAGGCACAATATTAATCTTGCCTTCTCTATCTTTCCCCTTTGCCTCCGTACATGAAACTCACGGTCTCGAAAAATTTATCTGTCAATGAAACTGTGGTGCAGTATCATCGAATGGAAGCTTTGACCAATCAAACAACTCGATAATGAACGAACAGGAAGAATGGTTCCAGAAAAGCAGTGGCATTGTGAGGGTGTTTTTGTTAGGGTAGGACTAGGGAATGGAACAAGAGAAACAGGACGAATAAAGACAGGAGGACAGGTGTTTCCACCCTCCCACCAACTTGAAGAGACAAGACAAGACGAAATCCTTTTTGATCCGAGAAGGAATTCGAAGAGCAGGTATACGAACCCGTCCGGGGATATTAACCCCTAATTCGGGCTTTTCTCTACTTCCTCATAAAGAGCATTTTTTATCAAAGAAAATAAACAATTCTGCAACTCCTGTCCCCAAAAGGGAACTTTACTGGTTGAAGCTCCCACCACGGGGTTGCGTCATTCTGGCGTCAAGGGAAACCGCGCATTGCGCACCGGATTAAATCGATTAATCAAGAGACAAAGATTCGCGAACCAAATAGCCATTTGTCCATGATACGTCTATCGGCGCCGCAAGCATGCGATCCGAATCAACCGCTCCTAAATCATCAAGGAGGCCAGGAGGGGAAAAAAATAAAAGAAAGCAGTCTCAGATTCTCCCCTACATTATCGACCCAAGCTACGCCTGGAATCCGGCGGTCCCCAATCCGAAAGAGGGGAGGAGAATTCAACCGAAGAAGGGGCGAGTGGATTTCGAAGGAAACCCCACTCCTGTTCTTCAAAAACACGAGACGCTCCCCGAAAAGGGGAAACGGTTTCTTATTCACCTATTATATTTTTTTTCAAGACTCAATCGATGCAATCGAAGCTCACTGGAGTACAGTTACGAACCCAAGAAAACTAACGACCGCCCTCGTTCTCCTTCTATCCCTGCCCCTCTGTTCTATTGATTTTTACTCGCTAGCGTTAATCATTAGTTCATTCACTCAAAGGTCACAGCACCTCAACTGAAGCAAAGCTAACAAGCTGAAGAGCCCGCGGTCAGATAAAGTGAGAGAGAGAGAGAGAGAGAAGAGGAGGAACAGGGCGGTTGGTTTGTAGAGTACCTCGTCGCCTTCGCTTCCTGCGCCGCGCGGCGTGACAGCGTCCGTAGAAAAGGAGGGGCCGATTCTTTTTTCACTCGCTCGCCTACGGAACACAGATAGGAGGAGAGAAAGAATGAGGATGCGATTATTTACTAACCCCGCGGTGACCGGTGTGCTTATATAGCGAGCAGTGTCGGGGTAAATTCGTAAAGGCCACCTGAGCCCAGCGCTGTCTCCGCTGCTGCGTGTGGGCCCGATCGCCGCAGATCGGCTTGGATTAGGAGGAGTCGTCTCGAGCGATCCCTGTTTAGTTCAGGCACCTGATATAATCCGCCGTCCCATCTGCAAGCTTCTATCTACTGCATAGACATGACGTACTGCAGAAAAAAGAAGCTCCGTGGCCAGGGTTGATAGTCACCGTCGAATTTAGTTCCGTTTCAAGGAACATTCCAATTGATTTGTGAATTAACGCGACCAACTTTTACGTGTTCTCTTCTTTACCTTTCCAGTTCTCCTTCCCTATTCTTTTTTTTTCTAAAAAAATAAACTTTCACGAACAAGGGGATAGGCTTCTGAATTCCGGTATACGTCTGACATCTGGTGACTGGTTCACATGGCCAGGACGTCTCCATGTTGGCCGCGACAAAGGATGACTTTGACGGCGACTTTTTCTCTTGATAAGCAAAACGGAAGGCAGAGCTCATCCCCTTTGCAAAATGCACGTACCTCTCTGATTTTTATTCAACATAATATTAATTTTTATCTCAATTCTCAAAAGAAAAGGAAAAAAGAGTCAATTTACACGTTCGAAGGCATCATCATCTACCCAGCAATTACCCGACGCGCTAGGCAATTGCCTGATTCATTGGAGGAAATAATCAAATAACCCAAGTGGACTGCTCGTGCCTAACTATATCCGTTGTTAATAATGACCTCGAGCCGCCGACCCCAAGTAGTTCAAGCAAAAATATACACTGGTAGTACTAACATTGTACAGCGTAATAATAAACAGAACGCATATAGTACCGATGTTTGCACAGCGACATCAACTGTAGCAGTTTAGAAGAGAGGGTGCGATCATCCTTCTTGAGGGGAGAAGATTGCCGTACTTCCGTAGGCTACTAGCCTCAGTTTGCTGGATCCAATAGTTGCTTCCCAGCAATCCACCCCTCTGGTCGCTCTTGCTCTTCCATTGTGCTGTTCATTTCAGAGTCAATATCGGCGATATGATCTCTAGTGGAGACCACATCAACGGCAGCAACAGGGCTCAGCTGGCCTGAGTCTGAACCACGGCATTGCTCTATTGATTGATTGGACCTGTTAAGTGCGTGACAATGCGGGCAGTAGTAGGTTACACGTGAAAAATCTTCTTTCATGGCCAATCCTGCAAGTTCATGTACAATGAAACGAATCCCATTCAGAATTCTGTAAATCATGCGAAACATAACTGAAAGAATGTCTAGTTTTCTCTGAGGATGTTCAATGACCCGCATACGTACCGTTATGCATATGGCAATTGCCACATATCAAAGCGTACGACTGAGATGGATCCTCCCCAATAAGCAACGCAGCAATTTTTGCGATCCAGCCACCAGCACTGATTCCTGAGCCTTGATTATGTCCCACAACTATTGAAGGCTGCATAGCTTCCAAGTTAGCACTCACAGATTCGTTGAAAGTGTCCTGTTGTGTATGAACATTTCTGGTGCTTCCTTGGCTGCTCCCTTTTCCCTTTGTTTCCTTCTGATCTCGTACCTCAACATTGCTGCTTCTAGCCTGTGTTAAATCAGATTTTGCTTCATCTCCCATAGATACCTTTAGTCCAGTTTCTGCACCCATCTTAGACGCCAAAACTGAAGCTGCTGCTGCTTTTGCTGCAGGATCAAAGTCATATTTCTGCACATGTCCAGGTTGGTAGACGCTTAATTGTAAATTTTAGTGTAATTAAGAAGTACACAAAGCATCTACATCAGAGTTCATGTGCAAAGGTAAGGACACTTATGTACCTGAATAAGCTGCTGTGTCAGGTAATAATTTGTTTTCTCCTTTAGCTCTTCGATCTTCGCTTTCCTCTCATTTCTCAATCTTTCAAGTGAACTCTGATCCTTCCGATCCACTGTGGAAATAAAAGGCTTTTGCTATACAGACTAGGCTTACTGTTTGATGGGCTAAAATTAAATTTTTAGGTTTATACATGAAACATAATATTTGTGATCTATGCAATGGTGCTTATGCAGACAAGCCCTTTGTTCACAAACTCGTAGTCCATGCTCCAGAAAAAAAATATATACTACTTCACATTGATCAATGCATATTAGTGTTTTTTATCGTCTAGATACCTAAATAGAATAAAATCACTATCAGAACATAGGTAGAGAGACACATCAGCGTGCCAACGTCAAGAATGGCTTGTGAGTGCAACATCACCAGATACAATCAACAAAGCCTCTCTTTTTTGTGAGAACAACAAAATCACAAAACACTAAAAGGCAAACAACATGACTAGTCTGAAATATAACAACTGAAATGGCTTGAGTAGTAATTAAAGGATAATTAAAAGCATTATCAGCGAGTGTACCCTTCTTAAATTGAAGAGTAAAGATAACAAATCTGAAAAACTTTTAATTGGAGATCAAGTACTAGGTAAATATTATAAATGCTGAAAGAGTTCAGAGATATTTACACATCCTTGTGAAGCTTACGAGTACGGAATATAACATTGAGGATAATGCAGGCAAAAGAAACACAGGCAACACTTTAATGGCCCTCTTCTGCCAATCTAGATCCTTCGATTTTGTCATTATGACTGCATAAACTACGGCTCCAACCTGAGAAAACATTTATTATGCAATCATCAGAAGATGTTCAGATAGTTAAAAATAAATCTTTTCTCTTTAAAGATACATCATAAGAAAAATCAGAATACTGAAGAAGGAATGAACCAAGGCACAGATATAAGTAGCAAATATACTAAGACAGAACAACATATGAGCAACCAGAATCAGATAACTAAAACCAACTGATAGGTGTAGCATATTTCATTAACATGGACAAAACTCTGGTATCGTTAATATACATGGTTAAGTCAGTAACAATACTTTGCTGCTACAAAATGATATAGCCTGAAACATTGTAAGCCGTAGAATGATTCAGAGCAGCAGGTATACCAAAAACATCAACGAAAGAAGTTAACAAATGCACAACTCAAATTAATCAAATACTCTGCATATCAACTAAGGACCCTATCAAACATTATCAAATGTAAAGACAGATCTAGCTATAACGACCATTTATAACTGTTTATGCTTCAAATGGTCCTTCAATATTCTTTCCACATATTCCTCAAAAAAAAAAATCTTTCAACAGTTCATAATTAGAAGCAAGTCCCAAACAGCAAACTGAAATCTGAGGAAGAACATCATGTCCTTATTTTCAGTCACATTTCCTTATCAGTAGCAAGTTCAGGAGCTGGAGCAAAACCTTTTTTTGTTATTGATTTTGAACTTGAGTAAAAGTATCGACACAGGGTAATACTATCTGCTAATTCTGACACATATGTCCTCATCAAAAACGCCCCCCCCCCCCCCCCCCCCCCTCCAAGAATGCAAAACCAAAAACTGATTTTAAGTTTGCAAAAATAAGAAGAGCGTACTATTGCATTCTGGTATGGACTGCTAATTCCATACAAGCTACTACTCGATGAACAAAATGGGACTGACCATTGAAGATAGACTCTATAGAGCTCAGGACGAATGAAATTACATTTCAAACACAGCAATACAGTTTCTGACAGATGTACCCCACCTGGAACTAGTCAACACCTAACCAGTATGAAAGGAAAAAAACAATTCTTCAGGAGACCAATATTGTTAGTTAAGAGTGTCTTCAAAGTCTGACTCTAAGCTAGCTCTTAGAATTATTTCTTAGAGAAAAATAAGAGAGAGAAAGCAGCTAGCTCTTCATGAAGAGTCAGTCTCTAAGAAAAATGAGAGACTTAAATATGAACCCCACTCTTTACTATTAATCCTTTGCTAGAGCTTGCTGCCAGCTCTTAGCTAGCTCTGATTTTGGCGACACTCTAACCAAGACGTATCTCTAACTCTAATAATATATTTTGATAACTATGTGACAATTGGTTAGCTACTCTTATCAGCCTTGCACTTTTACTGTTATCTTAGTCATCTCCAAAAACACTAATAACAACATCACATCATCCTTAGTAATTACGCATTTCAGGGATAAAAGAGCTCCAAAAACTGCAGGAAGCACGACAGCTATAAAAGCTCCAAATACTGATCCGTAATTCTAAAGCAAACGAACAAAGTAGTTAGTTATAAAAAGCGTTAGTAATCACCAGTAGAAATAGAAACACAAGCAAATTCCAGTGAGAATCAAAACACAAACAGAAGCAGTTAGAAGTGCCAGTATGAAACGCAAAAATATCGTATCGGGCATCAGCATACTGGAATTTAGAAGTAGAGCGAAGAGACTGCGGGACCTCGCTGAGGACGGATAGGACGACGAGGTTGCGGACGCCGCGGCGGGAGAACTGCGCCCGGCGGCGCATGCGCGCTAGCAGGTCGGCCTCCTCCTTGGACAGGTGCTGCAGCCGCTTCTCGTAGTCGTCGCCCCGCCCGCCGAACAGCGCCCGCCAAATCTCCCCAGTATCCCGGGCCCCTCCCTCTGCTCCTTCTCGTCCTTCCTCTTCGTGCCCGACGCGGCCGCCGCCGAGGTCATCCTGTCTGCTTCTTCTGCAGGAGAAGCCATTGCGCGAGACCGATGCGATTCTGTGCCGCTCGGCCTGAAGCAGGTAGGAGTCGAAATCGAAATCAAACGCCGCCTCGCAGGACAGTACGACGATGCGACGTTCAGCTGCTCCAATTTTGTTTTTTTTAGCATGTTCAGCTGCTCCAAATGGCAGGTGTAGTTGGTATCAATTGCGAAGTTCATCTGCAAATGGCGAGCAAGCCCACTGCCACTGGCCACTGAGAACTTTTCGGCCCAACCGTATCTTACACGAGCCAGTTTTCAGCGGGCTTGGGAAACTTTTTTACCAATCGACAATTCTCCTGTCATCGTCAAGGGCTGCTGCATCTGTTTAGTTATAGGGAATATATTTCGTTTTCCTTGCGAGCCACTTGGAACAAGCCGAGCCGATGGGCATGGTGTAGATTTCGGTTGGATGGCTCGGCTAAAACATGGAAGGTTAATTAGACTAGTCCTAATGGTAAGTTTTATTTTATTATTTTTAAAACTGCCACATAAGTCATGAGATATTTGTTTGAAAAATAAAATACCCCATACAATATATAGTTTTATTTTTGTTATTTCCTAGAGTACATGTAAGATATAAAAATATGTTGAAAAATAATGTACACATGGTTTCATCTAGATGAAACTGCTCTTCTCTTTTTTCTCATTAATTTTTTGTCACATTATCTAAAATGATGATATGTCATTCTATTTAATAAAAATGAAATTCTCATTAAAAATAGTCTTACAGTTGCTTTGAGTAACCATAAAGATGACACGTGGAAGAAATCTAGGTGGTGCTGTAAACCGATTTGTTTCCGGCAAATCTGGTGCTGGGCAGCGGCGGATCTCGGGGGAAAGGTATCTAATTTGATTTTCGTTTGTCTTCTCAATTAATTCTCGCTAAATGTAATAGCGCCATGTAGAAATAATTCCAGATCCAATCGGAAGGAAGGACATCCCGGCGGACATGGCACTTCTTCCTGCCAAGAAGGTGTGTCTCAGCGTGGTGGTGGTCGTGGTCATCCTCTTCTCTGCTGCATCATTCTCCGTGTATGCACGCAGCAGGAGCTATGGCAAAATCCAAAGCACCTGGGACGATAGAAAATACAAAGGCAATATGGCCTACATCAACTTGCGGAGGACCCGGGGAAAATACCAAACTTATTTGGTGTATCTCCAGAAGCACCCGAACGGCGGCGAGGCCATGGACAAGGATGCGCGGCGTCGCTGGTACGAGTCGTTTCTTCCAAGCGCCCTCACCGACTCCGGCAAGCCTACGTCTCCTCCACTGCTACACTTTTGACGTCAACGGCTTCCTCGCAATCCTGACCAGGGCCGAGGCTGTGGTACTGCTCAACAAGCCAGAAGTTCGGGAAATGTTTTCGGATGATCTGGGACCATATATCTCTTGGAAAGCAAGTTGCGGCTATGAGACAACAGCCAGCAGGAAGAGGAGCTTCGCTCGTTCCAGACCGGCATTCTGAGTTTAAGTCATTTATTTGTTGGTGGACTGGCATTTTAATCTCTCTCCGGCCATTAAGTGTTGGTTGAGTGGGTAAATAAATCATTCGTTGGTCATGTGAACTAATTGCTATTTGTTGGTGTGCTGGCATTATTATTGTTCAATCTCTGGCCGGGCATGGTTCCTTGGTTTAGCTTTAGCCTGGCTACAACCTAATCAAGGCTGCTCAAACTAGGCTCTATGAATGCAATACACTAGTGTTTGTATGTCAGCGTTAGTCAGAATACTGAAGAAGGAATGAATCGAGACACATAATCATACTAAGTAGATATAAGTAGGAAATATACTTAGACACAGCATAACATATGACAAGTCAGAATCAGATAACTAAAAAAATTTATATGTGTAGCATATTTCTTTAACGTGGACAAAACTCTGGTATCCTTGATATATATAGTACATTGACTAGGTAACATATCCTTCCTGAAAGGCCTGAATGCCTTGGAATGACTCAGAGCAGCAGGTAGATTAGTGATTACAGCACAGTTGAAACTTACATGCAATTTGGCTGCACTGTAATGTACCAAAAAGATCGATGAAAGAAGTTGATAAATTCACAACTCAAATTTATCAAATACTCTGCATCTCAACCAAGGACCCTATCAAACATTATCAAATGTATAAAGACAGATCTAGCTTTAATTTCCATTTGTTTAGGCTTCTAATGCTTCACATAGTCCTTCAATATTCTTTCCATAGTTCATAATTAGAAGCAAGTCCCAACCTGCAAACAGAAAACTGAGGAAGAACATCGTGCCCTTACTTTAGGTCAAAATTCCTTTTCAGTAGCAAGTTGAGGAGCTGGAGCAGCAACAACTTTATTCTGTTATTGATCTTGAACTTGAGAATAAAAATTATCTGCACAGGGCAATATCTGTTAATACTGACATATATGTCCTCACCAAAAACACCCCCAAGAATGCAAACCCAGAACTGATGCTAAGTTTGCAGAAATATAAAGAACTTTTGCTAGCCTGTCATCCATACAAACTATACTCGGTGAACAAAATGGGATTGGTTTATTAGGAGAGGACGTTAGAGCTAGGGCAAATGAATTTGCATCTCTAACACAGTAACATAATTTTTGACGGATGTATGCCACCTGGAACTAGTCAACAGCTAACCAGTATGCAAAAGAACCAATTCAGTTTTTTTTTTTTTTGAGACGAACCAATTCAGTTCATATAAGACTAATATTGTTTCACCAAGACGTACCAGTACTCGGCCCAACTGTATCTTAGACGAGCTAGTTTTCAGCGGGCTTGGGAAAATTGGGCTGGATAAGAGGCCTAGTACTGTTGAAGTGTTGAAGCCTATCCGTTACCATTCGCTCGGCACTCCAGCAGAGTTGCCCTCGTCCTTGAGCAGTATGGAGAGTGGGATGCTAAGTATAGCACAACAAGAATTCGAATAAAAATCCTGCACCTGCAAGTCGGCAGTCGAGCAGAGTTGCCGGAAGCACGCGTTGTGATGCCGCCGACAAGGCAACGGAGTAGTACTTGCGAGGAAGCAAACGAGCTAATCCGTGCGTGCATCTGGAGACAGGAAGAACCTAACCGTCACATCTCCGCTCTGCGGAGCCGGTGCCCGGTGGATGAAGTGTGTCGCTCTGCTCAGCTCCGTTGCATTGCATTGGGAGCGATCTCTTTCGCTGCCGGCACGCCTTCTACCTCCTTGCTTTGCATTGCTTGTGCTGTACTGTTTCTCATTTCAACACGAAGCACTGTAGCTGTCCTTGACTAGCAGCAGGCCAAGTAGCAGCAGACAACACGTACTCCTCACATGAAGCCCCCCGGAATGCACCCGTTTTCTCGCTCCCAAAGACGCGCGGCCGCAGTACTCCAGTTCTGCCGTGGCGGCAGTACGCACGACAGTAATAAAAACGAAAAAAAAAAAGTCAGTGCGGCAGGGGTAAAGGAACGTGCTAGTAAGGTTAAAACCAGATCCAAAGGGATTTCCACGGCGATGCCCACCGTTTTCACACTCCGCGCGCGCTGCCAAAATCGTCTGTTAAGCAGGACGGCGCGCAATTATCTGTGGTGGCGACACGCCTTTTCCTGGTGGACGAATCCGGTATGTGGATTTCAGTCAGTTGACTGCTGCTGCTGCTGCTGTTGCTTAATAGTAATCGCAAAATGATCTAGATGATTTCGATTGATTGATTGACGCCCTAGGGGCTGCGGATCGGATTTCAACGCTTCCTGACTTTATCTTCGCGTAACAAAATTAATCTACTCCTGCTCGGGTAATAATTAAGACGAGCAAGAATGAGTCATCAGCCATTCCATTCGTGTCAACTTCTCGATCGTCTGACTAGTAAGGGCATTATTAGCACCACTCGGCAGCACGGTTTCTGCTGCTATCAGATATGAGTAGCAGTAACTTGGAAGAACCGCACTTGATGCTGTACTGTTTCTGCTAACCGAGTCGTGCGCTGTTTCTCTTTCTCCCTCTTGGTGCTGCCGACAAATAATCCTCTCCACTTACCGTCGGCGAATGGCATTTCAGGATCTGGCATGATCGAATAATGTCACTTTTTATTATTTCTTTCTCGCCAAGTGCCACGGTACGTACGCCGTGAAAAGATTTGCAACGATCCAAACAGTTTATCGCTTGGCTCGCATGCAGTCTATGGCCGCGACCGGGGGGAAACTGTTCCATTTCAGAGATGAGGGAGCTGTCGCCGCAGCAGGACAGTTAGTTAAATGATGAGCGCAGGACTCACATGCACTCTAACGAAACAGACGTGAGACGTGTACACTGATCACACAGCAGATGCTGTCAGTGCACGGCGACAACCCTATACGGACCTCTAGCTCCCTTTCACAGTTTCATCGTTGACCGTTGTTTAGTTGTTAAGTTGCCTAACCAACAATAATTCACACATCATCATGCGCAATTGGTCAAAAGCAAGCCTATTGTCCCAACAGCACTGCGACATAAGTGCTCTCAAGTTTCCTAACCAAAAGAGGAACAAAGTTAAGACCATACTACGCGTGAAGACAAAAGCGATTGTCAATAACTTTGGGTAAACATTTTCGGTCATTCCTCCCGCTGTCTCCCGCTTTAGCTAGCACGAGGGTACAGAAGTAGTCACGGTAATAGACTAGCTGCTTGGCCTGCCGGCCGGTTGACACTTGACACTGACATTTGGCACGGACATTTGGCACGGTCTAAGGCCCGGCACGAGGAAGTTTTGGACCGTGCCGGCCCGGCACGACATATCGGGTCGTGCCGTGTCGGGATTTTGGCTCAATGGTCCAGCACGGCACGACAAGGATTCCGGCTCATGCTTGGGCCGGCACGGCACAAATATGGCCTGATAGCACAAATTCAGTCTAATAATCTAAAATATTTCTGTTTTTATTTTGAATCTTGTTTAAAATTTTAAACTTGTATATACTTCGTGTTTTTAATCCAAATTCAATAATTCTTTTTTCTATAATCTCACAAAAATGTGCTCTGTCACTAAGAAGCTTTCTCATCTTATTGGTTTAGTTTAATTTTTTAATGGTCCATCAACTCATTAATAGACACTATTCACTGTTCTCTTTATTTTTTTTGTAAATCCTCAAAGAAATTGAAATTTCAAATGAAACTTTATGTTATGTGTACAACTTCTATATATCCTCTCATAGAATTTTTGAATAATTTTTTTTAAAACACCTAAACTTGTTTAAGTTCAAATTGCTCTTCATTTGTCTCAAAATTTTGTACCTTCTATATTGTTTAGTATAATTTGAACACACTTTAAAGTAAAACAATTCGAAATTTTTTTTCATAAATTGTGGAGATTGGTGTTACCTAGGAACAGCCCCACACCAAAATTGAGTTCAAATTTCAATATATTTTTGAAGATACAAAAATGTAAAAAATCATTTTCCATTTGTTTTTTTATTGCACTTAAATTATGATGATTTTGGAATTCAAATTTGTTAATTAAATGTAATATAGCCTTAAAAAACTGATATAATTTTGCTAGAATTTTATAAATATTTTGATCTATATAACACTATAAAAATAATAAATTTAAACATTATAATTACGCCTTCTCTATACTGAAAATATATTCCGAAAAGACGTCTTCACTGAAATTGGGCCGCCCGACAGCGGCCAGCCGTGCCTTAGGTCGTGACTAGACCTTATTTTCTGCTTGGCCGGTCCGACGACACGGTCCGACATGGCCCGAGGTGCCGTCGAGGCATGGCACGAGGCGGCCCGAAGCACGATGGACCCGTGCTGTGCCAGCCCGGCACGGCCCGAGTCCCAGGACTACTTGACACCGGCCGGCCTGACGAGATTCTCGCTCGCCGCACGAGTCCACTCCTATATTCCCGCTGTCCTATCCTAGCTACACGGGGGCCGGCCGGCAGCAGGAGAACGAGCACTAAACGTTTTTGCTTCTACATTTGTTAGCGAGGAGACATTGACAGAGGCGGCGAGATTAGACGGGAACCAACAGCGCGTGTACTTGATGCCTTTTTTTTTTTAGAATCGTGTACTTGATGGCTTCGTGGTTTGTTCAGCACCACAGCGCAGGCGCGGCAGAACCGGTAGGAAAAAGGCCGGAATCTACTCAGTAGGACCGGTCTAGGTAGCGATTGGTGAGTGTAGCACGGATTGTTCCGCCCAGGGAAAGATTCTAGCGTTCGTGGCGCTCTCTCAGGCTGATGGTTCGTTTTAGCATGACGGGAACAGTGCACCATGTACTCACTATCGGAAAATCCTAGTTTGTTGAGTGCCAAAATTTTTGCCGAGGACATTCCCACTGGCATTCTCATGGCCGTCACCGTCATGTTTCTATTGCAAGTCTGTCGAGGATCATCTCTGTACTTGACAAAGTCTTTGACAAATGCTCGAGAGATGGCACTTGATAAAGATCTGTTTGCCGACAGAATGGAAATTGAGTCTCATATGCCGAGGATGATTCTTTATCGAGTGCTTTATCGACTTGATCATGAAGTAGTGTTTTTTTTGTGTTTGAGGAAGAATGTGAACGCGGTCAATGATCAATGGACGAGTGGAAGCTCTCAAATCTCCTATGACCGCGTGTAGAAGGAATCTATAAAAGGATAATTCTCCTAATTTTTGAGGGATATATGAAATTACCAGGATATACACTACTTTAACAACACAATGAAATAGGATATTTGAGTCATGACCAAGCAAAATTGTTGGCCTTTTAATGCTGCTGGCTCTCTCTCTCGCCCGCTCATCTTAAGCATGCCCTTGTAACACTCGTGGTTTGTGTTACAAATTGGGATGCTTCTTTGAGAGATATTTTTATGCTATATACTAGAAAAGCATGCAATGAAAGTAGTTGGGGATGCTCCCCCCCCCCCCCCCACCCACCCATCCCCTCGTCCCGAATTTCCTATAAAAATACTTGACGTGTGTGTTTTGTGTAGGTTTAGTAGCGTTAAGTGAAATACTAGGTGTACAAAATGAAAAACTGAGATTTAAGAACGGGTCATAACTGCTTCAGCTTGCCCGTGCGGTTTTACAACTAACGAGCTACATAGTGTCTACTATTAATGATCTAATTGTATGTTTTCAGTGGAGCATTGTTTGAATTACATCATTTTTCTCTTTCTCATAAGGTGCAACAAACCCTTTTATAAGGTGTAGGTGTATTCAAAAGAACTTGGAAGGATTTTGATTTCTTTATTGTTTTGCTAAGTTATTTGTTGATCTGACGAAGGAGCGGAACAACCATGTTTTTAATAACACTATGCGACAAGTTACAAAATATAGTGCTATAGGTCCAATCTAATTTATCAAATCAGCGTTCACGTTTCAGTAGGGTTCATCCTGTTGTCATATTTCTCTCAGTAGGTATAAGTTCGGCCAACATGGGAATTGCGGCTCAACGACTTGAAAAGATTTCTATTTGTATTGTTTATGTTTGCTCTCTCTTAAAAAAAGCATGAACATTCGTTAAAGAAAAGTATAGGAAAAGGTATAGACCTATAATAGGGAAGGATGTATAGGGATATTTTAAATTATTTTTAATAACTTTAAACTTATTCAGTAGTGTTTACATGAATGTTTTATAATTTTTGAACATACATAGAGATATTTTACATTAATTTTGTGAGTTGTTATACTATCTAAAATACTGGTAAGTAGTTATAAAAAATATTGGTCAAGAGTTTAAGAGTAATTTCGTAATTCCACTATTAATTAATAAATTTATATTTATTATTTACCATAAAACATTAACTCTATCGAATCATTAAAACAACAACTCATCTTAACAAATTTAAAACATTGGACTATTAATTTAATTTTATATATTATAATAAAAATAGTTATTATAAATCTATCATTCTTGTTTTTTTTAATATTACTCTTAAACTAATAAAATATTAACCAGTAGCTATGGTTTAGACTTAATATTATTCTATTAGTTAATATTTTTAACAGTAAAACTCCTGCATTTTTGTTAAAAGAATAACGAGCATTTAAGCTTAGAGTGAAACCGTGAGATGGGATATAGCAATTGTCAAACAACAGATGCTTCCGGTCCCTTCCAGCTAGTCTATGCGCGCGCGCGTGATGGCGGTGTACAGTCGAACCGTTGAACAACTGCCCACTAAAATACTATACTACAGAATTTGCAGAATAAATAAATCCAGCACATACAACTTACAGTAGTATTTTAACGATCCAGACAGTGTTTGACTCTGGAAACTTTGTCTGCCTATATACGAAAATACTTTTAAACTGATGTACTACCATTGTTCCCGAAACGGAGGTGGAACCTTTGAATCTCTGGAGGCAGCTTTGACTTGCCGAGCTGTGAACTGCAGCAAGATGTACTGTTGATGACGGCCCTTGTCACAAGTTGTACATGAACAGAACAGTGGAGCAGCAGCATACTCTAGTCCTACAGTTTATAATAATATCTTGAGACGGTATAGATGCCAGCTGTCGAGCTGTTAATTGGCCTGTCAGCAATTTGACGCATTGTCTACGACGCTGTGCGGATGGATGGTCAAGACGACCATCCGAGATTGTTCTAAGCTGCGATTACAAAAGCATATCCCACCAGTTGATGCCGGAACAGTGTGACCCCCGGGCTGCCGGCTTCGAGTGTTGAACAAGTTTCTGCCGTCGTGTGCATCTGCGCAGCGCCATGCCTTTTGTGAGGTGGGGGAGATGCCAAATCCCAAAACTGAGACCAACCCGTGTCGGCATGTCTGTCACACGGCCCCCGCCCTGCAACGAACAGCAGCAAGCACGCGATCATGGCCTACCTTTGTTCCTGCAGCCCCACCAAAATACTACTATGACAACTCCAACCGGTTTGAAGATCATGTTTCTTTCTTTTCTTAGCTTTTTCCTACAGAAGCATATAGTGCTGTGTCCATGATCCAGTACATATAAAAAGAAGGTCATCTGAAGTAAAGTAGTATAATAAAACGATAGCGTAAGAGAATACTAGCAGTTTCTGGTTGCAGCTAGAAGTCAGGCCAGCCATTCACACTTGTAGTCAAGCTCGGTGAATTGAAGCGTGCATGCTTAATTAGTAGTGTAGGTTGCGCTCTCAGCTTCTCTCAACATCTATGTATGCATTATTTCAGCTTTCTACATCACCATGCGCAGCTTTCGTCTTTAAATTCCCGCGCTGCGGCACTTGCACTTTTCGGTTTCAATGGGTCAGAACAGTCTCCAAAGCTTATCGCGTCGCCTCCCACGGACAAGTATCTACCTTTTGGGTATTGTATTGAACTACTAGGGAGCTAGTGGTGCGACGTCACCCCGAATGTCGATCGACTCTCGCTCACCGTCCCCACCCCACCACAAACAGAAACAATAGGTCCACAAAAGCTAAGGCGCGCCATGCAAAATTGCAAATGCGATCGAGTCCAAACACAAGATAGATGAAGCCCATTGCATCGCGCCTCATCTCCAACCGTCCGGCAACCGCTTGCCCCATGGCCATCTATAAATAGAGGCCTCGCGCGCTGCCAAGGACACAACACAAACGTTCGTGGACGAACGCTTAGCCATTAGCTGGTGCTTGCTGCAAGTGTGTAGTTGCAATCTGCTTGTCACCATGCCGGCCTTCGTCGAGAGCGCCGCCGACCCGCCTCTGACCGAGAGCTACCTCTCCCTGCTCCGCCGCGGCGACTGCATTATTACCACGCCGGCACCGCCGGTGGTGGAGCGCGAGCTTCCCGTGGTGGACCTGCAGACGGTGATGATGAGGAGCGGCACGACGAGGGAGGCCATGGCGAAGGCGGCCTCGGAGTGGGGATTCTTCCAGGTGACCAGCCACGGCGTGAGCCCGGCGCTGCTGGAGGAGATGCGGCGCGAGCAGGCGCGGCTGTTCCGGCTGCCGTTCGAGACAAAGGAAGGCGGCGGCCTGCTCAACGGGTCCTACCGGTGGGGCACCCCGACGGCCACGTCGCTCCGGCACCTCTCGTGGTCCGAGGCGTTCCACGTCCAGCTCGCCAGCATCTCCGGGAAGGACTGCGACTACGGCGAGCTCAGCGCCTTGAGGTCCATCTTATTTCTGCTGTGCTACTACTACGACTGTTGCATTATTATTAGATTCGTCCGTCGCTACTTGCTTGATGAACTTATTGCTACATACCGTACGTTCTCCTCCAATTAATCTCGTACACTTTCCAAGCCAATAAAGGCCCACAGCACACGTCGTGTCCTTTACTAGTACAACAGCAGTTAGATGAGAACAAATTGAATGATCCATGAGGGCTCAGTGATCGATCGACATGTGTGTGCCGCGTATTTAATCTTGGACGTGTCGTGGTTCGTAGCTGCACGTACATGTGTGCGTCACCTCTTTAATTAACACACACACACACAAGAATCAAAGATAGATGCCCAAGTTCATGGTACCCAATAGTAGGATATTTCTTTCCTGCCCGTCGGCGTCCCTGGTAAGGTGTACACGTCCGCAGCAGAGATATAAACGCTGTTGCTGGAAGCGACGATTGGTACTCCCGTCCTCACAAAAACCATTTTCTGGAAGTCGCGCACTTTGCTGTCGACTTTATGTTCCGGTGATATGAATCAGTGATCGATGATATCATGTGTGCGGTGGCGTACGTGCCCACGAAACATGGGAGCTTTGTAGTACACTACCCCAATTTAGCGCCTTCGTGTCCATCGAACCAGCCTACCAACACCCCGCGCCAATTATTTTAATCGTTTCCTATGTCAACACGTGCTGCAACTGTACCCCCCGTCCATGATATCTACGGAACAGAATGGAAATACTCTATTTGGTGGTTCTGCCGTCGTCTCAAAAGAACAAATTGGTGGCTGTTGATATGCATGATTTTACTATGTAATATGGTAACAATTGGGCCGGTAATTTACCTAGTACTCCCTCCGTTCATATTTAGATGTCGTTTTAGAGTTGGTTATAGTAAATAAGGAGAAGTAAAAAAATGGGTACACTGAAAACGAGAAGAAGAGAGATAAATATAGAGATGTAGTGGAAAAAAAGAATATTATATTAGGAAGAGAGAAATATGTATTGGAAAGCGAGAATGATATATAATTATAAAAAAGTTGAAAACCTTAAAATAACATATAAAATAAATATAAACAAAGAGAGTAGCTAATAGAGTCTGTCATGCAGGGGCGTGATGCAGCATGTGGCCGACGCCATGTCCCGGGTAGCGAGGACGGTGGCGCTGGCGCTGGCGGAGAGCCTCGGGCACGCGTTCCCGGCCGGGTGCGACGACACGACGTGCTTCCTGCGTCTGAACCGTTACCCGGCGTGCCCGTTCGCGTCGGACACCTTCGGGCTTGTGCCCCACACGGACAGCGACTTCCTCACGGTGCTGTGCCAGGACCAGGTCGGGGGCCTGCAGCTCATGAAGGACTCACGCTGGGTCGCCGTGAAGCCACGCCCCGACGCGCTCATCGTCAACATCGGCGATCTGTTTCAGGTAACAGTGCGCCGATCGATATCCTCGGCCACACCGGTGCTGATCTGATAAGCATCTTTACATACGTGCCCAAGTTTTGACCAAGCAGCAGATAGGCTGCTTATCTATCTATCCATCCCTGGCAACAACAGTAGATGTGCTTATCAGCAACACCGCCTTTAGTTTTCTATGGAATAAAAAAAATGTTTCTACAAATAATCCTTTTGACATCGAATTTGCCTGGTTCCATTATTTGTCACACACAGGCGTGGAGCAACAACAGGTACAAGAGCGTGGAGCACAAGGTGGTGGCCAACGCCAAGGCGGAGCGCTTCTCCGTCGCCTACTTCCTCTGCCCGTCCTACGACTCGCCCGTACAGGGCCTTCACCTTCGGGGAGTACAGGAGGAGGGTGCAGGAGGACGTCAAGAAGACCGGCAAAAAGATTGGGCTCCCCAACTTTCTCAAACATCCTCCCATTGGCTTGCTTACCGGCCCGGAATGACAGAGCTACTAGCACTAGCAGCATCTTCTCTTTTTTTTTTGGTCGATGTCAACTCGACCTCGCTACTATACAGAAATATGTGTGGGCTTGCTCTGTGGGGAGGTTGCGCCTCCTTTTCTTTTAGTATCTTTTTGTTTCCATTTTGCTTAGGTGCTAGGTCCTTATACAACAAAGTAAACGACAAGGACGATGATTTGTACTCTTACCAGTCATGCATGATGTCATTATTAACGTCTACTTGTAAATGGTGCCTTCCATTTCTTTTCTCATCTAAAATATCGACAACTAACCCACATTGCTATATAACATTTCTCCTTTTCTAAAAAAATGTGCCCAAGTGGTAAGGCAGCGGGTTTTGGTCCTGTTATTCGGAAGAACCCGTCGGGGAGGTCTGAGAGGCGGTGGTTTACCCTGTGGCGGTTGGGTCAGGCGACACCCAGATTTGAACTGGGATAAAGGATTTGCAGTCCCCTACCTTACCGCTTGGCCATGCCGCTAAATCCGTTACAACATTTCTAGAGTCAAAATGAAATAATGCTCTAGACTCTATCTTTGCAAAAGGTTCATCCGCTCAATCACTGCAACATATATGCAAAATAAATATTTGTTTTTACCATTCTTGAAATAGTACCACTCACTATGACTTAATTGAGTGGTATAAAAGAATGGTTTTTTAAAGTATGAAGATAATAAGGAACAAAAGAGAAATATGATGAAGCTAGATGAACATAAACCTATCATGGCAAGTATTACAATCAAACACGTATTTGTATATTATCGCGGATGCCTCATTCGATAACTGTTGCCCATCATCATGATTATTTTCCCTCGATTGTTTTTTTAATAACAGTGTATAAGTTATAAATTTATTCATGGTCATTTCAAGCTGAAGTTTTTATTTGTAGCTGGATAGCTCGTGCAATCGTGTGGATAGCATAAAAATCCTTATCATTGCTATTTTCTCTACCACAGTTAATTTTGGTTGATTGTTGGGTATATATTATAATGATTGTAATTTTGAAAACATGTGAAGGAGCATTGAGTCTAATATTTCATAGTGACAGTGATAAGTTTTTTTTTTCTCTAACCAGTGCCGTAGTTTTCAGCCCGCGGGAGCTAACAAATGGCTCCTTTTCGTTGTCAAATATTAAGAGATCAGATGATAGCAATGGTTGTCGAGCTGGTAGCAACAATCCAACTATAGCTACCATTGTAAGACATTTGATGCTTAATTAGTTCATTGTCAGTACTGTATTATAGAGGTTGGATTGTTTGTTCGCCATCACTATTATTTCTGGTCACTTGTTTTTCATGATGACATTAAACCTTCATTTATCTAAGCTTATTTTTGACAATAACAATGGTAGCTAGATAAGTTTTTTTTTTCTCCATCTAATATTGCAGTTTGTAGCCCTTGCATACGGTAGAAACTAGAGCACTTCGTTGAAGATGTTTAACGATATGACCCTATCCTAAGAACTCTGCAACTGAAAAAATCTGATATTTCAAGGTTTCGTGCTGACGCGGATATATAGCAGAAAAGCTCTCGTAACGAGTCGTCAATTCTGAGATGGGGTCGCGTTCTGGACATTCCATTTCAATTGCACGGTAGAATACGAAACCATAGTACAAAACCTCAGCCATCACAGATCATGCTGCAACGCTTCAACGTCACGGGCCTGGGCGAGGGAAATCGCTCTCGGCTTTCAAAAAGGGGCAGCACAGCTGCTGCGAGCACGACGAGGATCATTCCTTCCTGGCCCGCGGCGCGACGGGGCTTGGCGTGACGAGTGATGAGAGGACTCCCACATCGATCAGGCCGTCGAGCTTGACGACGCCCCCACATCAGAGTTCACGTCCGCGCGCGCTTTATTGCCTGCCGACACGGCACTAGCTCAGTGCTGCGCCACCTCGATCAGGGAATCCTGATCGAGGTGCACATGGGCGTGGCCACACGAAGGCCGATCGAGCTGCAGGGGACAAGGAGCACGACAGGCAGCTCCAAAATTCCCGGAACCGTGAACAAAGGCGAAATTAGTTGATACATTTATGCTTCCGTCCCTCACAACAAGCAGGGACGCGAGTGCGAAAGGTGGGCGAAAAGCTAGGGTCGTTGCAGATCTCTTTTCTGCATCTGATCGCTGTCTAGCTAGTTTTGTGGAATCGACCGGGACTGCTAAGGAGCGAGAGTACGCAAGTAGACTTGTCATACCGCCCACCACTTGCGGCAGTATCAGCAGCTACGCCCTTTGTGTGGATTATTACTTGACAACCATCTGTGTGTGTATTATTAACCGATGACGTGGAGCAACAGGAGTACAAGAGCTTACTTCCTCTGCCCGTCCAACAACTCCCCCTCAGAACCTGCGCGGCGAGCCGTCGCCGTAAGGGCCCTTCACCTTGGGGGAGTGGATCCAGGAGGACGTGGATTCGCAAAAAGATTGGATTCCCAACTTTCTTAAACATCCTCATCCCTTAGTCATATTGCTTGTAGAAATATTTTTATCTTCACATCATGTGAGGTAGACGATCTAAGACTGATCGCACATGTGGTCCTCTAAATTTATCCTTTAAAAAAATATTATATTCTAATCATCAATATTCTTTTCTCTATACCAATTTTTTTCGTACACGTCGTACTTAATATCTCATCCTTTATACCAACTAACTTTCTATGGGGCTCACATGTCAGCCTCTCCTCCCTTTTATCTCTTTCCATGCGCGGGCCAGTGCTCTCCTCCTTCTTCCTCTCCCTCATCTCGACGGCGACCCCACCCTAGTTGAGCTGCCCCTTTCCTCCCGACGGTGACGACGTGAGCTCCTCTTCCCCGCCCCTCTTCCTCTTCCTCTCGATGGCGACGGCGTGAGCCCGCGACTTCATGAAAGTGCCTAGAGGGGGGGGGGGGGCTGAATAGGCAATTATCCCTGAAAATTACTTAATAATAAAAATCAAATGCACAGGGTCGGACTTATCCGACGATAGTGAGGAAAGTCCGATGGCACGAGTTAGAAAAGTAGATCGGTCGATTAAAACTTTAAACTAGTGCAAGGCATTCATACCATGCTCTTGGAGCTTGCTTAAGCCCATAGAGCGCCTTATGGAGCTTGAAAACATGGTTAGGATACTTTGGGTCTTCAAAGCCCGGTGGTTGCTCCACATATACTTCTTCCTTGATTGGCCCATTGAGGAATGCACTTTTCACATCCATTTGGTACAACTTAAAATCATGGTGAGTAACAAAAGCAAGTAATATTTTAATAGATTCAAACCTTGCTACGGGGGCATAGGTTTCATCAAAATCCAAAGTTTCCACTTGTGAATACCCCTTTGCCATAAGCCTTGCCTTATTTCTTGTCACAACATCATCTTCATTTTGTTGTTACGAAATACCCACTTGATGCCCAAAACACTCTTGTTCTTTGGCCTTTCCTCTAATGTCCATACTTCATTTCTTGTGAAGTTGTTCAATTCTTCTTACATGGCCATCACCCAATCCGAATCCTCAAGTGCTTGTTCTACCCTAAATGGCTCTATAGAAGAGACAAAAGAGTAATGTTCAAAAAAATTACTAACTCGAGATCTAGTAATTACCCCCTTGTCAATATCTCCAAGAATTTACTCGACGGGGTGATCACGTCGTACACTTTGATGTACTCTTGGGTGTGGTCGATGTAAGCTTTTTTGACCACCATCTCTATCAACCTCTTGATCATATCTTTGAGAATCATCATTTGATGCTTGCTCATGATCCCCAACATCTTGATCTTGACCACTTGCATGATCAATTCTTCCATTTTCATAATGTTGATTTTATCTTGAGGGAGAGGGTTGACTTTCAACACTTGATATTTCTTGTGGTCTCACATCACCAATAGCCATCCTTTTTTTTTGCATTTCTAGGAGTTTTATTATCTATATCATCAAAAGCAACTTGCTACTCTTGAGAGCCATTAGATTCATCAAATATCACGTCACGTGAAACTTCAACATAACCGGTGGTTTTGTTGAACACACGATAGGCATGAACATTCGACCCATAACCAAGCAAGAAATCTTCATCAACATTTGGAGCAAACTTTAAAGTCTTGGGTTTCTTGTTTAGCATAAAATATTTGCTCCCAAAAATACGAAAGTACGAAATATTAGGCTTGTTACCGGTTAGTAGCTCATATGGGGTTTTCTTCAAGATTCGATGGAGATACAACCGGTTGGATACATGGCATACGGTGTTGACGGCTTCGGCCCAAAAACTGTCGGACGTCTTGTATTCATCAAGCATTGTTCTTGCCATCTTAATGAGTGTACGGTTCTTTCTTTCAGCCACACCATTTTGTTGAGGGGAGTAGGATGCTGAAAATTCATGCTTGATGCCTTCTTCATCAAGATACTTTTTAACTTGAGTGTTCTTGAACTCGGTGCCGTTGTCACTTCTTATTTTCTTGATCTTCACTTTATATTCATTTTGTGCTCTTCTCATGAACGTCTTCAGCACATCCTTCACTTCACCTTTATCATGCAAAAAGAACACCCACGTGAAGCGAGAAAAATCATCAATAATAATAAGACCATATTTGTTACCACCAATGCTTATATAGGAGATGGGTCCGAAGAGGTCCATGTGCAACATCTCCAATGACCTTGTGGTGGTCATCACATTCTTCGCGGGGTGTGATGCTCCAACTTGCTTTTCCGCTTGACACGCACTACAAATTCTATCTTTTTCAAAACAAATATCGGTTAGTCCTATGATGTGGCCGCCCTTTTGGAGTTTGTGAAGATTTCTCATATCAATATGGGCAAGCCTTCTATGCCACAACCATCCCATGTTGGACTTTGCTAATAAGCATGTACCAAGTCTAGCTTCATCCGTGGAGAAATCCACAATGTAAAGCTTTCCTTTGAGCACACTCTTAAAAGCAACCAAGACATCACTTCTCTTATAGACGGTCACACCATATTCATTGAACAAGCAATCATAGCCCATTTTATAAAATTGTGAGATGGACAAAAGATTGAAGTCAACGTGATCAACGAGCATAACCTTGGAAAGAGAATACGAGGGAGTGAAAAGGACTTTACCATAACCTAGTACTTGTCCCATTCCATTGTCACCAAATGTGATATATTCATTGTTGTTGTGACTTGGCTCAAATGACTTGAACATCTTTTTGTCTCCGGTCAAATGATTAGTGCATCCACTATCAATTACCCAACTTGACCCTCCGGAGACATAGTCCTACAAAACAAATTAAGCTTTGTTTTTAGGTACCCAAGTTTGCTTGGGTCCTTTCACATTAGTCACACGTACTTTAGGCACCCACACACAAGCCTTTGGTCTCTTGTTGCGTGGTCCAACATATTTGGCATATACACGACCATGCATGTTTCTCATAAGCACATATGAAGCATCAAAATCATGAAAGAGTACACATATAGAGTTAGGCACATTAACATGAGAATCATTGACAAAAGAAGTATGGTTAGTGTTCATGTTGTTAGCTTGCTTCTTTTGATAAGATCCTTCCTTGGTAAACTTAAGGAATTCCTTCCTATTCTTGTTCTCCCGTGCATTATGCTTGGCACCCTCAACATAGCCAATGCCATCCATGACATGGGACATTCTAGTGTATGCGTATGCACCTCTTGCATACTTTGCCTTTTCATTGTCAAAAACATTCTTCCCATGTTGTATCTTGCTTTTGAGAGCCCTCACTTACTTGTTCAAATCATCAATCAATTTCACATTAGTAGCACAAGCATCAACATCAATGTTATAGCACCTATCACATCCTTTGCTAGTGGAAGCATGAGAGTTGTTGGTGGAAGTGGATATGAAAGTTGAAAGAATTTTGTATTGTTCTTCAAGGGACTTATGAGTCTTTTCCAAATCCTCATATTTCTCTTGAAGTTTATCTTTAGCACTTCTTGTTAAAGATAAACTTCTATCATTTTCTATCAATGAGTATTTTCAATTTTAGTGATAGACAAGGTTAATTCTTTATTTTTATTTCTTTCAACTTCTAAAAGCTTCTCTAGTTCAAGGTTTCTTTTCTTTTCAAGAATAAGCAAGTCTTCTTGTTTTTCAAGAAGCTTCTCTTATCTATCATTTTCTTCCTTTTGTTTCTCAAGCAATTGCATGAATTCAAGCATTTTAGGAAGTGAAACATTTGCAACATTATCATCATCATCATCATCATCATCACTACTACTAGCATAAGAGGAACGCTTGTGTTTAGATTTTGTTACCTTCGATCCTCTTGTCATTAGACACTTGTGAGTGTTGTCATCATCATCACTCAAACTCCCAAATAGTGAGGTGTTGGTGGGAGTAACACCGATGGCAAGTGAAGCAATGCCTCCGTCATCCGATTCGAATTCAGAGAAGGAAGATGATGAGGACAATGAATCATCGGAGTTCCATTCTTGACCAATATGAGCTTCACCTTTCCTATGCTTCTTGTATGTCTTGTCTTTCTTGTGATGCTTGTCTTTTCTTCTTTCATCCTTGTTCTTCTTCTTTGGACATTCTGCAATAAAATATCCTTCATCACCACATTCATAGCAAGTCCTTTTTGACCATCTTGCTTTGCCCTTGTCGAAGCTTTTCTTCTTGTAACTATCCTTCTTGAGGAATGACTTGAACCTCCTTACAAGCAAGGCCATCTCATCATCACTATCTTCACTATTAGAATCAACTACTTTGTTCTTCTTCTTCTCTTACTTCTTTTCACTTGTGGCATTGAGTGCCACATCACTCTTGTCACCATTGGCTTCTGCAATTTGCTTGATCAATATATTTATCTTGTTGGCTTGATCGTTTTGTTGTTTTTGGGATAGAAGCTTCCCAAGTACCTCATCATTGGAGAAGGTTTTGAATTGTCCTTCTCTCTAATGTTTGAGCAAATGTTACAATCCCATGGTCTCAATGCTTGCAATAGTCTCTTGTTGATATCCAAGTCGGACATTCTAGCTCCAAGTGCTCTTCTTTGATTCACAATTCTCATGAGTCTATCATGAACTTTTTTTGGGCCTTCTCCCGGACCCATGATGAACAAGTTGAACTCATTTTGCAATTCTTCAAGCCTTGCATCTTTCACGGAATCAATACCCTCATAGATAACCTCAAGCTTTCTCCACAATTGGTTGTCATTCTTGATTCCGGCTACCTTGTCATATTCGGTGGCACTAAGTGCGGAAACAATTGCACTAGCCACCACAGCATTGCGATGGATGTTGAGTTGATCCTTTCGAGTTAGATTATCTCTATTTTCCCACAAGAAACCATTCTCAGTTATGCTTGCAACATGCGAACTCATTGATTCCAAATACATCATCATCTTGCATTTCCAATGGTCATAAAATTGTCCATCAAAGTACAGAAGCCAACCGGACCCTTGCCCAATGCGATCCTCTTTGAGATCTTCATAATCAAACATGACATTGTTGTAGGTTCTTGGTTGAGCATCATGTCTTCCAACTACATCATCTCCATCATGAGTACCGCTAGCACCATCTTTGATTGGGAGAGCGATAGTTGGTTTTTCTCCCAGATTTGACATCTTTAATCTTCAAGCGGTTAAGCTTTTTAGAAGATCCTTGCTCTGATACCAATTGAAAGTGTCTAGAGGGGGGGGGGGGGTTGAATAGGCAATTATCCCTGAAAATCACTTACAAAATAAAAGTCAAATGTGTAGGGTCGGACTTGTCCGACGATATTGAGGAAAGTCCGATGGCACGAGTTAGAAAAGTAGATCGTCTGATTAAAACTTTAAACTAGTGCAAGGCAAGCTAGGATCTAGTAATTACAAGCTAGAGGAGGTTGTAGAAATAAGGGGAACAACTAGCAAGCAACCTACATAAGTTAATTTAAGAAAAACGAGGCAAACTCTAGCGAGCAAGTTATGAGCAAAAACAAGTAAATAACAAGTATGAAAAAAGAGACAAGGGAAGACACAAGATTTGTTCACCGAAGTTCAGCTCCACAAAAAAGCCTACGTCTCCGTTGAGGGATCCACAAAGGACCGGGTTTCTTTCAACCCTAACCTCTCCAAGTGATCACAAAGATCAAACTTGGCTTTCCACTAGCAAACTCCACGAAGGAGGGGTCAATACAAACTTCCCGAGGCATCACCACACAAGTTGGTGTAAGGACCTTAATGTCTCCTAGAGGGGGGGGGGGGGTGAATAGGCGGTTAAAACAAATTTGCAACGGATAAAATAGACAAGTTCAGACAGGAGCCGTCTTAGTCCGCTAGGGTTGGCATCTTAGTCCGGACACTGTTTCGGGAAGGTGTATAAAAACACACTTTAAGCAATCTATGTATAGATCGACTCCTACCAAGTTGTTCTAAACATATATGTGAGCAAATACACCGAATAAATTGAACCAACAACAATTATAATGATAGAATAATTCGGTGTAAGCAAATCAAGCATAAATATGAAGAACAAAGTAAAGAACTTGCAAACCAAATATGAGACGCGATGATTTGTTTCCCGAAGTTCAGATTCTTCAAGAATCCTACGTCTCCGTTGAGGGGCTACAAAGAGCCGGGTCTCTTTCAACCCAAATCCTCACCGAGCAATCACAAAGATCGAGCTTGAGTTTTCTTGCTTCCTTTGATTCCTTCCCTTGCAGAGGTGAATCGAAACCTTCATAAACTTCCTGAGGCTCACCACAAAGCTTGGGAGCTTACCAGGTGACGCCTTGCCGTCTAGGGGATGAATCCCCAAGAGAAACAAATGCCACAAAGATTGCTTGATTATGAACTCAAGTGCTCAACAATAGGATTAGCTCTCTTTCACTCAATCTCTCACCCAATCTCACTCACAAGGTCA
This sequence comes from Eleusine coracana subsp. coracana, assembly GCA_032690845.1. Taxonomy (NCBI): domain Eukaryota; kingdom Viridiplantae; phylum Streptophyta; class Magnoliopsida; order Poales; family Poaceae; genus Eleusine; species Eleusine coracana. Next base: position 8,033,641 of record CM064424.1, read on the forward strand.
AGCACTAAGCAATGGGGAGTGGAGAGGTTGTTTCTTGGCCTAAAAGAGTGTTTCTTTGCTATGGAACCAACAGCCAACCGTTGGGGATGAAGGAGGGTATATATAGGAAGTTTTCAAAAACTAGCCATTATATTCTGTCAGTGGCCGTCTTAGTCCGACCACGGGGGCCGTCTTAGTCCGGGTCAACATAAAACAGAACCATTATTATCGTTGTTAGTCCCGCAACCGTCTTAGTCCGGGTATTTCCGTCTTAGTCCGGCTGACCCCCGAACCCGTCCTAATCCGGGTTTGGCCGTCCTAGTCCGGGTCAGGCAAAAATAGAACCAAAATGGTTATGGACCAGCCTGAGCCGTCCTAGTCCGGCTGGACCCGTCTAAGTCCGGGAGTCCTCAGAAAAAGTGGCATAACTTTCGCCCCCGAAGTCCGATTTAGGTGATCTTAGACTCTATGGAAAGATACTTCAGAGGGCTATCCATCCTCACTAAGACCAAGCCCAAATTTCACCTAAAGAAATATTAAACTCTCACAAAAGTTTGTTAGATCATTTTGAGCACCGAGACATAAGCAAAGCTATCAATGTTGCATCCCTCTTTATAGTATGGCATTCCTATACTCAAAAGTAAATAGAAAACTCTGCTAATAGGAACACCTTCATGTCATAATATTTCCATATCTTGAGGGTTGCCAACGCATGAGCATTTCACCATTTGAACATTTAGTTGTTGATCAACTATTGATAAGCATACATGTCCAACATTATTATACCTTTGCCTTGAGCATGTCCACTTGAGATTTTATATTTGATATTCATCAACTCATAAAGTGCAACTGCAATCTTTTCATTTCCTTGAGCATGTCCACATGATATTGGGATTGATGTTCATCAACTCATGAAGTGTATATGACCACTTCCATATGTTCAACCCACTTGAAGTTCTTCAACATGTGAAATTCAACCATTGCTCTTAATTTCAATTTCATTTGATGTGGGTAACCCATGAGTACCATGCTCTTCCATTTCACATTTCAACCTTTCTTCAAATAAGTGATGTAGATAATCCATAGCTTCATATAGTCTTGCATGGTTTATCGTGCTAAGCCTACACTTGCTCTTCACCATTGCCTTTGGTTCTTCGGCGCCAAGCCTCTTGCTTGCCCTTCACCCTTGCACATGGTCCATCGCAGCCAAGTCTTGCTCAACCTTCACCGCCTTTCTATGTAATGCTACTTTGTATCCATCATCATCAATATGCTCACTATTATTTCAATAACCAAGTTGATATATCCTTTTCTCAAGTGTCTTGATTTTTTTCTTGTCTTAATGGTCACTTAGCTTCAAGTAATTGGCCAATAATCTCTACTTCAGTTATTGACACATCACCATGTTGACACCATCAACTATCGATATTCAATCATGTTCTATGATGTGTTTCTAGCTTCAACCATAGGTGTTGATTATGTCTACCGACACCTTCATCAACACATTGATCACTATTATCCTTTATCAAGCATCTCCATCAAATAACTTATTGAGTCAACCATATTGTCATCAATCTACAATCTTGTCCATGTTGATCCTCAACACTTGTTATAAACGGTTTGATGTCATAGCTTGATCTTCTTGCTTGATGTCGGAACATAACCTATCATGAAGCTCACAAACTCATATAAAAGGTTAGTTCCAACAACCATTGTCATCTATCACCAAAACTCATCATTAATCCAAGGCTAGAGACCTAGACCTTTCAATCTCCCCCTTTTTGGTGATTGATGACAACACTATCATATCATAATGAAAGATAATAAAAACAAACTCTAGTATATGTCAACATAAACATGAGTCATATACTAGAGGGTTAGTTTCAACAAATGAAACAACAAACATAGAGAGAGGTCCCCCTAAGCATGTGCATATAGAATGTAAAAGAAGTTCTCTTCCCCTTTTTGTATCTCTGCCCTCAGTATATCTCTCCCCCTTTGGCATCAAGCACCAAAAAGGGCAAAATAATACAAAACATGTGCATGGGAGGAACAAATGCATATAAAACAAATAACCAAGGGGTTCACCATGTATTTATGATCCAAAGGATGTGGTTGAAAAAGAAAGACTGATGACAAGCATACCTTTGGAGTCACCTTTTATCCACTTTGAGACTAAATAATATGAAGCTCAATAAAAAGTTAGTCTCAAGATCACAATGATTAGAAAAATAAATTCCCTCATATAATGAGCATAGATAAATATGCAATAAAATCATATGCATTTATTATTTGAAGAGCAAGAGGGGAATATAATCTAGATTGAATTCACTAATCAAACCAATGCAACTTCAACAAGACAAATAACAACATGAATGCATACATTTTGATATGTCCATATTACTAATTATTGAGAGACCATATAATACAAAACTCAATAAAACCACTAGTCTCATAGAAACATAGTATAATCTCCCCCTCAAATCATGCATAGTGTAGAATATTCCACGAATACATATGCACTTGACAAATAACAAATAAGAGAGAAATATATACTTATATCTTAGGTTCAAGAAAGCAACCATAATATGGAATGATTGACATTTAAGAACAATATATGTAAAATCATGCTTCCATGAACCATATGCGAATATATTTTACGCAACTCACAAAGAACTACAAATACATATGCAATAAAAGGTATGTGGATACTAACTAGATCGGCATAAGAAAAACTCACATACTCATAATTCCATAATGAAGATAGCCACAAGAGATATACCACTCCAACTTGATGATTTTTGAATTAGTCATGATATCTCATAATTCATAGCCCACTTTCATCATCACCATCCTCATTTGTGTAGTCACCATGAATATAAGGCTACCCATGAATCCATTCACAATATCACTTGACCTCATGAGACTAAACCAAAGATAAGCTTGCAAACACATTAGTCTCAACTTCTCAAAATATAGGATAGACTCATTCAAGAATTATGCTCATAACTTGAATGACTTGTAAAAAAAAACAAGCACTTGTAATTAAAAACACATGAGGAGAGTATCGTGCATTTTGCAAGTTCATGATACATACAAGGATATGATAAGAATTAATACATAAATGTCATGATCAAATATTCAAGACATGATGCATGTCAAGAGATGCTAAGCACATATGCATGCACATAATCACCATGGTAAAAAATTTCAAATAAAGCATATGGTAATCAACAAGTCATGATAAAAAATATAAGTTACAACACATGACATGTGAGATGACTTGAAAGGGATATAAAATAAAAGTAAGCCAACTAATCAAGCATATCATGATAAAAGGTAATATTTGGAGTGAACATGATATGAAGCATGCATGTCATATATGTGATGTCTTGACAAGATTTGAATAAAACACAAGCCATAATAAGCAACCATATCATAGAAAAATATAAAGATTTATGGCAACATGATATGAAGCACTTTAAACATGGCAAATATAGTGAAAGACACACAAGTCAATACAAGCATTGCAATCTCCCATAATAAAAATATGAGATATCTAGGATTACAATCTTCATGTAAAGATAGGAAATTACAACAAACTCTTGTAGTCCTAAAAACATATGCATAAAGACATGATGCAACAAATGCATGAAATTAAATCTAGTTCATTTGGTATTCAAGAGAAGGATTTGGGTATAGTATAATCAAGAAATACCACAAGATTAATCCTTGAAAATTTGGCTTCACTTGCCAACATTACTTTTTCTCCATTTATGGGTTAATTCTCCAAATCCTTTCAAGTCACATAGACTCATGATGAGATCCTCAATATTTTCTTGGAGCCATTCAATATGTTCATAATATCCATGGACTTTCAAATATGTTGATTTTACTCAATGGCTTGCTTTGTTGATCTCATAGGCAATCACCTTCATATCATGCTTCTTGAGAATATATTGCCTTCACACTTGTTTATTTTCATTGCATTTGGTACATTTACTTTCCTTGATCATCATCCACCACAAAGGCACAATTCCTAAGACAAGGAGAGAAAACAAAACAACTACCAAAAAACTTGATAGACATGTTAGACTCATGTACCAAAAACATGGTATAGGCTCCCCCTAACATTATGCATACAAGTGATTATTACTTCTTTCAATTATGCACATAATCATGACAACCCGAGGGGAACATAGCCTATGAGTTGGTTTATGGCAAAAGAAATATAATAAAGAAAAACAACTTGCCATAAGCCATATGAAATGAAAGCACATGTAGGTTGCTAAATATATATATATATATATATATATATATATATATATATATATATATATATATATATATATATATATATATATATTAAGATACATAACAATCTACCATATGAGCGGAGATTATAGTCTTCATGAATTTCTATTATCATGCATGAACAAATGCTTGCATATAGGATAACAATAAGAATGAAGCAAGACAAGCATGATCATATAAATTTGGCATCTAGTATCACAAAGAAGCATTCTCTTATAAATCAAGTACTAGTGCCAAGGAATTGTAATATAGAGCAACATGAAAATGTATATAAGTGAAACCAAGTCATTCTACATTTATAATAATATGGAGATATTTGCATATGAGTACGATTACCTCAAATGTGTTGTAACTAGAAGGCTTGCTTCTCTTTATATGAGAACCATCAATAATATATACCAACTTTTTAATTTCTCCATGAATACCAACTCAATAGCATAGATGATATAATGTTGAACCAATCCAATGATTCCAACCTTTTGATACAAGACCGGAATAAGTAGATTTACTTTTCATTGTCATCTCATCATCTTGAGTTTGTACTAATAGGGCTTTGTCATCTTCATGATAAATAAAGTAAGTCATATTTCCTCCCTCCACAAGCTTCTTCTCGGTAGACCCACCATCTTGCCTTGAGCATCCCTAAACCATCAGCTCAAGCTCATGTCCATGTCTACCGATATCTTGAATAGGTTTGACATTACTTCTCATTTCTTTCTCTAAGTCATCAACTTTTTCTATCCATGCTTGAGGTTCTCAATTACCTTGGATTGTTAGTCTTAACAATAAAATTTTCATTGCAAGGATAATCATAAAAAAAATTAAGCTCCTCATGCTTCTTCTCAAGCAAATTGAATTTGCCAACTAACTTCTTTTACAAATAGCAACAAAAAGGAGCATGTGTTACTCATAATCTCAAACATTTTACAATATCGGCTCAAATGTTGACCAAAAATCCAAAGAGGCAAATTTAACCAAAAATGACTCATTTGAATTGACCTTTCTTATATGAGTCACAAATACCTCCATGAACCGATATATACAAAATATATGGTTCTAGTGGCAAGACTCACTTGATGCTAAAATAGGACTAAAAAAAAGATCAAGAATATTTTTTTATATAAAATCAAATACATTTCAAACCATTGGTCATAGAAAAATGTTTTGAATACCAAAGTGATCAATAATAACAAACTATAGAGTTAAAAAAGATTTATTTCGGATTCCTTTACAAAATGGTTTTATTAAAACAAACCTTTCAAATCAAATACAAGATCCTAAAATCTATATTTGAGGCCAAAAACATTTTCTTCATAAAGCACACGTTTGTATCACATAAAAGATAGGTTTGAAATACAAAGAAATTTTTACAAATGGTTTTCTAATATTTTGGGTTCTTTGTTAAAAGGCTATTTCAAAAACTATTATAGCATCAATGAGAATTTAATTACATTTTGGGGCTGCAATACATATGGAATGATATAGTGCTCCCCAAACGCATGTTAACCATATCTTATCTCAAATTGATACAAATAAAGCATCCAAGCAACATAAGATATGCAAGAACAATAAAAGCCTACACAAGGCTAGAGACTAGATACTTTCAATGTAAATACATGTTATCGAGATGGCATTGGTTGAGGTTGTAGAACAATATTATTCATACTTGACATTCCTTCCATAAGTGATGAGAAATACCAATTAGAAAGGACCTTGACATAAGATGTGCAATATGATTAACCTCAAGTGAGTCAAGTCTTCAATGCATCTCCATGTACCAATTAACTCATTTAAGCTCTTTGTGGTACCCAAGTCATGTTGGGTCCTTGTATGTTAGTCACAAGAGATTTAGGCACCTAAATGGCCTTTGCATTAGCATTGTGTGAACTAACAACATTGGCAATAATAGTACTACTTCTAGCCTTCCTATGCAAATAATGATCATTGAAAGAAATAGGCTTAGGATTGTTACCCATAGGACAATTGTTGCCTCTATATCCCTTGTTTTGACATGTGTAGCAAATTCGATTCTTGTACTTGCAAGACATCTTCTCATCTTGCTTTTTGTTTGCTTCCATGGCGGAGAACTTCTTCTTGGGTGACATAAATTTTTCATTCTTCTTATGAGGACATGAAACAATTTCATGACCCTTCCTATTACAACAATAACACTTCCTCTTGCTTTTTCTTGTTTTCTTCTTACTCATATCTTTTACTTCCTTCTTTGATGAGCAATCTCTAACATGATGACCCTTTTGCTTTTCATGATCACCTACATAATCCAAGTCACGTGTAGTGCTCGAGGAAACATTTGCTTGGCAGCAACAAGGGTTATTACATAATACATCACAAGAAGTGGACTCATCAATTAAATCACATGTAATGCCTATGTCCACTTTGGTATTTTCTAACACATTAGAAGCAAAAGAATCATAAGCTTCTTTGAGCTTCTCATGAGTTTCACTAAGATCCTCATGAGAATGTTTTAGCTCCTCTAACAAGTTCTTTAAAGAAGAATTTTCCTCCTTTAATTTACTCATTTTAAATTTCTCTTGCTCCATATATTTTCCCATTCCATGCAACAATTCAACAAGCTCATTATATGTGTACTCATGATCATCTTCTTCATCATCACTATCACTATCATCATCATCACTATCAATTTTATGTTTCGTGTTACCTTTGGCCACAAGGCAATGAGGTGATGTTGATGGAGTAGGTGGTTCATCAATAGGAACACTTGTTGAAGAATGATCATCAATTTCATAAGCACTTGATGTAGAGCAATCATCTTTGTTCACCAATTTGTCAAGGCAAGCATCATCACTCCTAGTGTTGGACTCTTCATATTTTTCTTGAAGTTCAATCCACACATCATGAGCACTCTCAAAGGTGTAAATTGCATTGGAAACCTCTGCACTCAAAGCACTAAATAAAGTTTTATATGCATGTGCCTCAAGATATAGACATTTTTCTTGTGCTTGTGTTTGTGGAACATCATCTAAGGCATGAGGAAATCCTATATCCACAATATTTTAGTACTCATAGCACGAAAATATGAAATCATTTCAGTTCTCCAATGAGCATAATTAGTGCCATCAAAATAAGGGACTTCACAAGAAGGATATGATATACATGAAAGCAAATAATTTGAGCAATCATAAATATTTTGATCCATTTCACCTCACGACATTATTTCTCCAAGCGATTAAGCCTAATTAGGAGATTAGGCTCTGATACCAATTGTAAGGACCTTAATGTCGCCTAGAGGTGGGGGGTGAATAGGCGGTTAAAACAAATTTGCAATGGATAAAATAGACAAGTTCAGACAGGAGCCGTCTTAGTCCGCTAGGGTTGGCATCTTAGTCTGGACACTGTTTTGGGAAGGTGTATAAAAACACGCTTTAAGCAATCTACATATAGATCGGCTCCTACGAAGTTGTTCTAAACATATATGTGAGCAAATACACCGAATAAATTAAATCAACAACAATTATAATGATAGAATAATTGGGTGTAAGCAAATCAAGCATAAATATGAAGAACAAAGTAAAGAACTTGCAAACCAAATATGAGACGCGATGATTTGTTTCCTGAAGTTTAGATTCTTCAAGAATCCTACGTCTCCGTTGAGGGGCTCCAAAGAGCCGGGTCTCTTTCAACCCAAATCCTCACCGAGCAATCACAAAGATTGAGCTCGGGTTTTCTTGCTTCCTTTGATTCCTTCCCTTGCAGAGGTGAATCAAAACCTTCACAAATTTTCCGAGGCTCACCACAAAGCTTGGGAGCTTACCGGGCGATGCCTTGCCGTCTAGGGGATGAATCCCCAAGAGTAACAAATGCCATAAAGATTGCTTACTTATGAACTCAAGTGCTCAATAATAGGATTAGCTCTCTTTCACTCAATCTCTCACCCAATCTCACCCACAAGGTCAAGCACTAAGCAATGGGGAGTGGAGAGGTTGTTTCTTTGCCTAAAAGAGTGTTTCTTTGCTATGGAACCGGCAGCCAACCGTTGGGGACGAAGGGGGGTATATATAGAAAGTTTTCAAAAACTAGCCGTTATATTCTGTCAGTGGCCATCTTAGTCCAGCCACAAGGGTCGTCTTAGTCTAGGTCAACATCAAACAGAACCAATATTACCGTTGTTAGTCCCGCAACCATCTTAGTCCGGGTATTTCTGTCTTAGTCCGGCTGACCCTCGAACCCGTCCTAGTCCGTGTTTGTCCGTCCTAGTCCGGGTCAGGCGAAAATAGAACCAAAATGGTTCTGGACCAGCCTGAGCCGTCCTAGTCCGGCTGGACCCGTCTAAGTCCGGGAGTCCTCAGAAAAAGTGGCATAACTTTTGCCCCCCAAGTCCGATTCAGGTGATCTTGGACTCTATAGAAAGATAATTCAGAGGGTTATCCATCCTCACTAAGACCAAGCCCAAATTTCAACTAAAGGAATGTTAAACTCTCACAAAAGTTTGTTAGATCATTTTGAGCACCGAGACATAAGCAAAGCTATCAATGTTGCATCCCTCTTTATAGTATGGCATTCCTATACTCAAAAGTAAATAGAAAACTTTGCTAATAGGAACACCTTCATGTCATAATATTTCCATATCTTGAGGGTTGCCAACGCATGAGCATTTCACCATTTGAACATTTAGTTGTTGATCAACTATTGATAAGCATACATGTCCAACATTATTATACATTTGCCTTGAGCATGTCCACTTGAGATTTTATATTTGATATTCATCAACTCATAAAGTGCAACCGCAATCTTTCCATTTCCTTGAGCATGTCCACATGATATTTGGGACTGATGTTCATCAACTCATGAAGTGTATGTGACCACTTCCATATGTTCAACCCACTTGAAGTTCTTCAACATGTGAAATTTAACCATTGCTCTTAATTTCAATTTCATTTGATGTGGGTAACCCATGAGTACCATGCTCTTCCATTTCACATTTCAACCTTTCTTCAAATAAGTGATGTAGATAATCCATAGCTTCACATAGTCTTGCACGGTTCATCGCGTTAAGCCTACACTTGCTCTTCACCATTGCATTTGGTTCTTCGGCGCTAAGCCTCTTGCTTGCCCTTCATCCTTGCACATGGTTCATCGCAGCCAAGTCTTGCTCAACCTTCACCGCCTTTCTATGTAATGCTACTTTGTATCCATCATCATCAATATGCTCACTATTATTTTAATAACCAAGTTGATATATCCTTTTTTCAAGTGTTTTGATTTTCTTCTTGTCTTAATGGTCACTTAGCTTCAAGTAATTGGCCAATAATCTCTACTTCTGTTATTGACACATCATCATGTTGACACCATCAACTATTGATATTCAATCATGTTCTATGATGTGTTTCTAGCTTCAACCATAGGTGTTGATTATGTCTACCGACACCTTCATCAACACATTGATCACTATTATCCTTTATCAAGCATCTCCATCAAATAACTTATTGAGTCAATCATATTGTCATCAATCTACAATCTTGTCCATGTTGATCCTCAACACTTGTTATAAACGGTTTGATGTCATAGCTTGATCTTCTTGCTTGATGTCGGAACATAACCTATCATGTAAGCTCACAAATTCATATAAAAGGTTAGTTCCAACAACCATTGTCATCTATCACCAAAACTCATCATTTATCCAAGGCTAGAGACCTAGACCTTTCAGTTGGGAGCTCTACGGGTACCTCTAACCGTCTAGGGGATGAATCCCTAAGTGTAACAAACACAAACGTGGTCGGTGATGAGGATGAACCAAGAGCTTAAGAGAATGGAAGTTTGAAGTCGATGGAGCTCTTGAATCTTCTCTCTATCCCTTCACAAATCAAGATTGGAAGTAAGGGAGGAGAGATTTGGAGAGCAAAGTGAGCTTGAGAGTGTTTTTGATTGGAATGAGTGACCAACCAGCCAAGGGATGAAGTGGGGTTCTAAAAGAGCCATTTGGATGGGTATTTCTCAGATCTCCATCGGACAAGTCCGATGGTCATCGGACATGTCCGATGGAATAAGTTGCCGCACCTGCTCGCTCCTGCATGCATCGGCTCACTATCGGAAATCCGATGCTTGCCGAGTGTTTGAAACTTTGCCGAGTGTATTCTGTTGAACACTCGACAAAGAGATCTTTACCGAGTGCCACAAACCAAAACACTCAATAAATAAAAACACTCGACAAAAACAATATTTGTTAAGTGTAATATAGGAAATACTTGACAAACTTGCTTGTTTGTTGAGTGTTTTATTTTAGCATTTGGCAAACATGGTCTTTACCGAGTGTTTTTCTTCTAACACTTAGCGTGCAACACGTGAACAATTGCCGCGACTAGCGACTTGAGATGGGACGGGCGGGCGGGGGTTGCTAGGTGCCCTCTCGGCATTTCAAAAAAAATTGCTATTTTTTTTTGTGATTTAGCTTTTCCGAGTGTAGGACTTTGCATAGTATTTTAACACTTGTTAAAGAGCTCTTTACTGAGTAAATTTGTGCAGAGTGTAACACTCGACAACTAAGGGATTTCCGGTAGTGGCTCCCGGAGCCACCCTGCTGCGCCCGGGCCCGCTCTAAGAACAAGGGTGCCCAAAGCCACCGCTGCCACATGGCCCGCACCAGCGCCTGCAACCGGTGCTCACACACCGGTAATGTGTTCTCCACGGATGAGAGAGATAGAGAGGAGGGAAAAGAAAAATAAAAAAACAATAAGACCCAAGCGTAGGAGGATGGATAGGAGACTTACAAACCTAAGAACTTGGAGAAAATTTAAAAGGGCATGTAAAATAAGAGGTGAACGAAAGCACCACTGTAGTTGGGTTTTTTTTTTCTCAAGTTACTAAAATTTAGAGTATGACCTCTGTTTAGAAGTCCCACTAAAGATGCTCTTAGCAATGACAATAACATTTATTCTTCCAGCTAATTAAAACACCTTACAAAGTAAAACCAAATCTTGCAGACCAAAGTGGTACGCATCGTAGACGACATTGACACGAACGCGAGATCGGGGCACGCGTAACTAAAGACGTCGTACACGGCGGCGACGACGACGACGACTACTGTGCTGGGACTGACGGCAACGGCAAATCAGACGGTTCATGCAGGTCTTGGCATCCGGCTACTAAACTACTATTAGCAGATCCTCTTGCAGTAGCACTTGCGCTCCATGCCGTGCCACCTGCAGTCGCCCCATGGGAAGCCCTCCGTGTTGCAGACGTGCCGACAGTTGCGCTCGCGCATACAGGCCCCCACGAACCGGTGGCTCTGCGACAGGCAGTGCCTCGCCTCCGCCACCCTCGTCGTACCCATCTCTGCAGCAGTCAACATGTACATTTATTCATCAATCAGAAACAAGAAAAGCCTCCCATTTTTCATCGATGACGAGAATGCAGCTAACAGGAAAAGTACGAACCTGAGGCAATAAGGAGGAGCAGGACGAAGAGGACGGGCACGATAACCATACGGCGGGTGGCTGAAGCCATTTTTGCTGCTACAATCAAGTGAGTGGATCGGGATGAGTGTAGTCTTGCTTACTGTTACAAACTGGACTGATTGGCACGGGGTTGAAGGTGAAGGAAGGGGTTTATATAGGGGTTTAGGGCGCATGCTCGAGATCCGAACTCTCCATTAGTTTATGCTATGCCGGATGTGGAACGGCTAATTCTGTGCCATTGCCTTTTCTAATCCAACCAGAGGGCGGTGCAAAGCTTACGACCCTGCATGCGCTTCCTGTCCCGGCAATCCCGTCTCGGAGACCGAGTAAACAACTTAGTACCGTAGATAATGCCGACGCCGGTGCAGGAAAACTAGTATTGTGCGCCGTTCGAGAGCTGGTGCGCCTGTGCATTGCGTGAATGTCCTTTGGATGTTCTGCTTGGGAGCTGGGAGCGGTGTCATGCGGACCGATGATCGAGGCTGGGCAGGCTACGGTTTCAGGAGTAGGAGGGCACGGGTGGCTACAATAACCGGAGTATACCGTTTTTTTTTTTTTGCTTCGTCGTAACGGAAGTTACCGACCTGACAGGGTGCTCGAGTGATGAACGAGACGACACAACGTGCAGAGCCATGTAGATGCGATCCATTATTGGCAAATTGTGGTCCGACACGTGCGCACGTGAAAGGCACGGCAACTGTGTTTCAGTAGCTGATCGCGGTAATTAGCAGACTGCGCCAGTAGGAAGGGAAAAAGGTAATGGCCTGCTTGTCACGGGTAAACTACTACTATAGCAAGTGTTTTAGACTATGTATTGTTACCATCCCCAGCTTCGGACAAAGTAGTGTAATAATATTAACGGTAATGCGCCGACACGTAGAGGCAGGAAAGTCTCTTCTAGTTTATACAAAAAAGTTTCGGACGAAGGAGCTCTCACAAATCATTTTAAAAAAAGGCGACGAAACATTTCAATTGTTGGTCTTCAAGATCACATGGATGTCATTGTATTTCTTCTAGTGATCCTTTTAGTTATGTTGAATGTATAACCGTAACCGATAGCATTGTCAATGTTGTTTGTTGGTGTAGTTGTACCCCATGTGTCTTCGACAATCATCTATTTTTTTTTAGAAAATGGAATCAGAGAACTATCTACTTGCATTTACTTATGCTCTTTATATATAACTAGTCAAAAAGCCCGCGCAACTGCGCGTGCTAGACTTTAAAATGTTTCTAGTACAAGATTATGATTTTATACAACATATAAGTGGACAGCCTGTATGAGATTATTAGAACTCAAATTCAATATATAGCTAATAACTAGCAAAGTGCCCGTGCATTGCTATGGATTAAAAAAAACACTCTTTATGATTTAAATATAAATTATTTACATAATATAATTATTGATATTTTTTACATAAAAATTATATTTATATTATTATTGGTACTTCTTAGTGTACTATTTTATATGTCATAAATAATAAACTTTCTATCATTTTTTACCGTATTCTTATCATAAATATCTTTTTTATCTCTAATATTAATGATTTTCACATGTAGTGTTATTTGAGTGCTATATTGTAAAATTAAGTGAAATAATATTAAAAACAATGCTCAAATATAAAAAGTACCAATATAAAATCCAATTCGTCATATAAAAAGGGATTCTCATAAGCTCATAACTCCTACAAGACACCATTAGATTTCTATAAAGTCCAACATGCAAGATCAAGATCGTGACCCAATGTATAAAGATTTTTAAAAGCTTTATACGATAGGAAAAATTAATTCACGTAGAATAGAAATAACACTATATTGTGACGTGATTTTGTATTTGAAAATATGCTCTAATAAGAAAAATTAAAACACAAAAATTTGTAAATCTCGTCGAAACCTTTTCGGAACATATGTGGATCATATTATTTAGACTACAGAGGTAGGAGATACGGGCCCTGTACAGAGACCTATTTTTGCATCGTAAATTTGAAAATGAAAACGGCGGAATCTTGACTTACATTGAATATAAAAGTTGTAGAACTTTTCAAGAGCTACGAGATAGAGTCCGAGTTTGCCTCATTTGATCTCCGGATGAGGGATTTATTATTTTTTGAATTCAATGCTTGATATAGAAAATACAAAACCGATTTGGATTTAATTTCTAACTTTGTGGGCGTACGACAGATTTTTAATGGCGTGAACGATCTCACCTAAATTAATAGATTGTAGAGAAAATGAATATCATACAATAGCAGTGCAACAAATAGAAGTCAATATTTACAATATTCCTAATTTTTACTTTTCTTATTTATGGATCACAAAGGCGTACTTGAGCCATTTATTTTCTGGAGTTGTTTAAAATTGCAAATACCCACTTGCATCTTAGGGGGAGTTTCATATACCCACCCACAAGTACTTTTATTTCAGTCTAACACCTAGTTTTCATATACCCCCTTAATAACTTTGATCAGATAATATGGCTCGTGTTTGACTTGCAACATTGATTTAAATATTTCAACTTAGCATAATTATCATCTAGATGAATGTAGCATTATCAAATTTTGTCTAGTTATCATCAATGACGTGAAAATTTATCCAGGATACTATTAGATGTTATGACCAATTTAGAGGAAAAAAATCTTAAGAATAATGATAATTGTATGATTCAAATAATATTACAAGTCACTTCGTAACGATAGACTATTTTGAGTTGTATTAGATACTTATTAAGAGACACATACTCAGTCAATGTTGTCAGGGAGGTATATGAAAATAATATACAACTTGCAAGTGTTAGACTGAAACAAAAGTATTTGTAGGTGGGTATATGAAAATACCCCTAACATGTAAGTGGGTATTTACAATTTTCCCAAAAGTTTTTGTAATGTCTACAATTAATTTTTTCTTGTGTTACGGAGGTGGCTTATTTTATTTTATTATTTCTAAGGTTTCCTCTTATACCATTTACATGGATCACTAAAATGCATTGATTTTCTAAATTTTTATTTGAAGCAAAGGAAAATATTGTTGGTAGTAGATTTATTCATGTATCCTTACCAGATTTGTTCATGTAGCCTTACCAAAACTTTTCCCTTGATAAATACTTCTGCCGGTTTGTTTGCATATGCTATTTTCTCTTAAACTGGCGATTGGCAAATCGAGCAGATTTTCCAAAAGCAAATTATCTTTTTGTTGCTAGGGTTAGCATATATGTTTTAATCATAACAAAGAACTTATCTCGCCCTATGAGTTGTATGATTTAATCATCGCTCCAATAAAGTCATGATAGTGCAGAGTTGGGTAACAACAAATTATCTGTTTCGGGAATTCTAATTACCTTCGTTGACATATGAAACGGAGTAGCTTTCTTGTTTTAGGAAAACTTCTAGTGAAATCATGGTGATTAAATCTCTGTTGTTTGGAAAAATATGGGTGACCACTGCATTTTATTAGGATGGGAGTTAGGCGTTAAAGCCAAGTATTTTTTTTATATGAAAACTTGAGTGCAGACCACATTTATTAATTACAGTTAACTAAATGTTTATGTGCAAACCCAAATAAAGAACCAAAAAGTTTATGTATATCATCTGGAGAAGTGGTATATGCATGTATTCGGACCTGAGACAGAAGGGATTCCCTGGCTTCATCTGAGAAGGGGTTTCATTCACCAATTCTTTTATACAGCTCCGGGACTACACTTGTCCCTCCGATCATGGTTCCGCTCGATCATATTGAATCCACCTGAAAAATAACATAGTTTTTGTAGTTCTTAGAAAATATTAGTAGCTAATTATCACATGTATGCATATATATAATTGTGCAGCAATGTATATAAATGTGCGCACGTTCTGAATTTTGTACAGAACCCATGTTCCGGAGAACAATTACGTCACGATGCTGAGTTGTTAGTAGGGGGTATTTTAGATTACAGAGGAATTGGTACTCTGTCTGGAACAATGAACGGAGTACAAGTGCCTTAGAAGTTCATGCTCCAGCTAGCCTCTCTTCCTAGCAATGCATTGCAGTTAATCTTTTGAACGCTGGAGCTGTCCAGCTGCATTAGCCACAGCCCAAGGAGGCCACCAACCAATTGCCGTGTAGTTTGGTAGTCTCCGTCTGGAAGGATGGACGAAGTACACGTGCTGCTTCTGGCTCTCATCCTCGTAAAGCATTGCGGCTAGTGTTTTGAACGCGCTAGTGCTGTGAAGCTGAATTAGCCAGCCAAAAGCCAACAACACAAGGAGACCACCTGACAATTGCCATGTAGTCATCAACATCGACGTTGAGCTCATGACGGTGCCGGTAGCAGGACAAACAAAATATATGCTGGCGATTCAATCAGCCGTTGGGGCTCCTGAACAGATTTTTCTCAATGGCTCGCTACAGACATTGCCATCGCCTAGCCATGGACACAGGTATATGTGATGGTGTACCCAGAACCAGCCTAGCGTCCAGATCGATCTTACTCTTTTCAATGCTGACTATCGTTTACCAATCAGTAAGCTGGCGTCGTTGTGTGCAGTTCATCACGGGCTTACATCAGCCTTGTTGTCCATTGCCTCGTCTATTAGATGCTTCGTGTTCTTCCTCCCCTGCACCGGCAGCCATGAATGATCTTATGCATGGGGCTAGTGAACAGTGTGTCTTCCATAGGCAACGTCACAGGAGATGGAGATCAAAAGAGGTCCCAAGATCGTCATGTTAATAGATCAATCTGTAACGTGGGGGATGATCGGGAAGGATGTAGCAAGGGATTAGGTGAGAAAGAAGGATCAAGGGTTAGATGTAATTCTAAGATCACATGAGGAAGGGACTAAAGGTCGGATGTTTTGCTTTTTTGTGAGAATTTTTAGCCTATTTTTCTTTTTTTTTAGACATAGAGGGGGAAAGTTCATCTCCTTTTATTATTAAATAGATGAAAACCAATACTACTAAAAAAGAGGATCTTTAATGACGCATCAGTGGTGGTGCATAAAAAAACCATCACTGAAAAAACATGCACTGATATCATGGAAAATATCCATCACTGAGATTACGGGTGAGTACCTACCGTTTGTGGCTTCCATGAGTACCTACCGTTTCCGGCACAAATTTCGTATAGTATATAATATATAGATGTTGATTTATACAATCTAACCATATTTTTATATATTGAAATTTTTATGCATTTTGACAGCAGGAGCAGAGAAGCACCTAACATCGTCGTCCCGGGAACACTAGAGAGATGTTTTCATTAGAAACCTGGTCTGCATGGCCTTTGAGTATAGCCCAGCAGGCCGTGCAGCTACGCGCTCTAATAAGTAGGATTATTTGGGTTCTTCAAATTCCATATATCCCTTTTGTTCTCCACAACCGAGCTTCCATTAATCCAAGGGAGTATGACATGAATCCAATCCAAGCACAAATTAAGGCCATAAACTTTATTATTATTCCAGCAAAAACGTAACTAGAACTGCTTATAACACAAAAGCACTTTGAGATTAAGCTAGCGGTGCACGACACAGGGCACTGGAGTAACTAAAGACACGACGATGGTGATCACGAAGAATGCATGTGCACTGGAGTAACTAAAAACTTTATTATTAATGCCAGTGCGACGACCTGGTCATCGTCTAGCAGAACTTCTTGCAGTAGCACTTGCGGCGGAAGAAGTGAACCCTGCACTCGCCCGAGGGGAAGCCCTCCGTCTGGCAGACGTGGTGGCAGTTGCTGGAGCTCACGCAGCCGCCCTTGAACCTGTGGCTCTGAGACACGCAGTCCCTCGCCTCCGCCACCTTCATCGTCCCCATCTCACTGTCTGCATTATTCACGCACACGTTAGTCAGTGACATCAGAAACTAACACAGTTAACTTTTGTGTGCATATATATTGGCAACTGATGAATGGTAATGCTGAGAATAATTAATATATATACCTGAGGCGAGGAGGAGCAGGACGAAGAAGAGGACGGATGCGAGCATGCGGCGGGAGAACGACGCCATTTGCTGAAGATCGACTGGTCTCGGCACGGGATCGATCGAGTGATTGAGAGAAAGTGTTTGCTAATAATCTGTTCAACTATATCTAGATTGTGTTTTGCATGGTGGTGACGGGGGCTCTGGTAGGGGCCGGGGTTTATATAGAAACTCATCAGAGCGCTCGCTCTGTTTCGAAATTCGAATCCTTCTCTCCTAATAAGAATAAATAAATAAACTGAAATCCAGATTTGTCCAGGAGCGGAACACCAAGGCATAGGGTTCTGAATGTAGCAGTATTTTCTGATGGAGAGAGGACGGTGCGTGTTTGGAGCTTTGCACTTCGTGTTCATCGACATCCTTTTTCTTTCGTAAATAAATAAAAAAAGCAATCTCTTCGGTACAAGTGCGGAATTCGCACCGACGCTGCGCTGTTTCTTGAGGTGGGTGCTTGCGTGGATGTCTTTGGAGTGTACTACTAGCTAGCAGGATTGGGGAGGCGACTTAGGCAGGTGTCACTCACTCCCGCATATCGACGCGGAGCAACTCCACCGACGGGACACGTGACCGTCCATGTCGATCGAGAGCAGAGCAGCGAATCACGACGCGCCATGCGAGTGAACAGTATGACAGCTGGGCGGCGTGGCTCGTCTCTTATGCGAACGAGCAGAGGAGACGAGACCTGGTTGTCGGGTCGCTGTAAATGGCTCCAGCCTCCATATCTGGGCGCGCCGTTCCATTCAAAGAAGAGGCCCGCCGGACGAGAGCTGAAAGGCCGGCGGCAGCGGCAGGCCAGAGGCCCGCCCAATTGCATGGTGTAGTTGGGCCTTCCTTCACTCGGCCCATATAACCACCGTGCCATTCTGGCCCAACGGACCTATAACGATCTGAACTGCGGACGGGAAATGAAATACCGACCCGGGGTGGTCGGTAAACGAAACACCGACCACCCCAGGCTGCGCTGCTCGGCCGCTGCATGGCGGGCCGAGCCATCTTCTTCTTCGATTCGCGTAGTCCGCGGCGATCAGCGGCGGCGGCTTTAATTTGTTGTCTGCCTGCTCAGGGCGCGGCCTTTCCTAGCATGTCGCTGAGACTTGCCTTCTCTTCCGTCGATCGCGTTATTCTGGCTTGATTTTGGCTTCCACGGCTTGATAATTGGACGCATCACCTGAAATGAAACAAATTCTTCAGGGAATGCTCTGTTTCACCCCCACGAGGCCATGACTCCATGGCGGAGCTACCAGCTTACCATCACGCACGCATATGCTACGGCACGATTCCAGAAGAAGCAATTCGAAGCCCCAGCGTCGAGCTCCCGTGCTCTATGAGGATTCGGGACCGCCATGCCTGGTCATCGGATCCGTACACGGCTGTGTTCGCTCGGCTCGGGATTGGGTGCGGCGATGGCAAGTCGCCGAGGAGAGCAGGAGAGTGAAGAACTGATCAGTTCTAGGGCTTTAGCGCACATGTATCGAGTGGTCCTGCGAAGTTCGGGATGGGACTGCGACGGGGAGGACGGCAGCACCGGCCGCCGGCGCCGGATGGGGAGGGAGACAGCGCGGAAGAAGGCGACCTTCGAGCCAGGGGCCTTTCTGTAATTATTTGGATCGCGGTTAATAATTACGATCCAAACTAGGGGGTTATGTATAAATATTTAGATCGCGACCAATTATCGCTATCCAAATTAGGGGTCATTTTGTAAATATCTGGATCGCAATTAATAGTCGCGATCCAAACTAGGGTGTTTTCTGTAAATATCCGAATCGCAGTAATGGGGTGTTTCGTAAAGTTTCGTCCCGTCGCCAAGGGCAGCGGAGAAGCCGCGCCGCCGCCGCCGTCGATCTCCGCCAGCTTCTTTTCCTGCATCCAGCGCTCGCCGCCGTAGTTTTCAAGCGCCCGAATTCTTCCTCCTCCCCGCGTGCGCGCCGCTCAAGGTTCTAGCTCGGCGGTCGCAGCATCTCGGCGAGGCGGCGCCCGCCGACGACGGTGGCGTGGATTGGCGTTTGCTCGTCTCAGTAGTAGAAAGGGATGGCGACCAATCTTCGTCCTTCTTCTCAGGTTTCTGAAGCTCCTGTCCTGGCAACGCGATCTGCTTGCAATTGCAAGGTAACCATAACCATCACCGTAAGATGATTAGTTCAGAGTCTCAATTTGAGCTTGACCATGACAGAAAACGCCACCTTCCTCCTGAGATCTCTTTCAAAGATAAGTATCTCTCAATGACGTTCTTTCTGTTCATGTAGCAGTCCTCAAGGATTGGCTTGCAAGAGTCGTATCATTGGCGAAGGGAAGGGCTGACAGTGAGGTGAAGCTGAGATTGTTCTGCTCTGCTGTCAGGAAAACTGAATTGGTCATCGACACCGTTCTGTTGGATCTTCAGAGATATGTTGTGCATGTTATGTGTTGAGGCTTTCTCTGATTTTACTGGCAAGAGAATTGCTGATTCTATAGTGGTATGATGTTGCTGTATGACACCGTGACATTGGTTTAGAATAATGCATTTGCCGTTACTGAAGAAATCACAGATCCTTCTGATTTTCGAATTTGTTTTGTCGGTAAGTTGTTACAGTTTCGCTTCTGATTAGTTTAAACTGAGTAGCAAGTATTTCCTCCCGATTTGAAAATTTTGTGCTCTGTCTTACTTCTCCCAGATGATTGTCACCATTTTTTGCCGCAGCTATGCACACGTACATGCAGTGCCATTTCAAACTATAAATCATTAGCTGCTGGTAATTTTAGCACACACTTCATTTGTCTCAATATTAACTCAGTTCATTTTTGGAAAAAAAAAAAACAACTCAGTTTCCAAGACAACTGATTTTTTTTTTCACTTTCTGTTTCTTCCTTCTAATCAACATGGTTGAGTTTTGCTATAGTATTATATATTTCCTTAGGACTTGTTTGGATACTAAACAATACGCTCCAATCTATATGGGTTGAGAGGGATTGGAGGAGAATTTAGTTCATTTTCCACCCCAATATTGAGATTACCCAAACAAGACCTTAACATGTCATATTTTATTCCCTTAGGAACTTCAGAGTATCAAATATCAATGGCTAAGTATATAATATTTTCTTAATATATCATATTTTATTTCCTCAATGTATTATCGACATGGTGGAGCTTTGCTATCTTTTGTGAAATATGCAGATAAACTAACAACTCGTTTATGCAGTCAACCCATTCGTTCAACTTAAGACCATCAAGGCAAAGCAAGTTTTCTTAGTTCAGAACGGTGCCCTCACCAAGATATGACTCCGCGATTGCAGTATGCAAAGCGGCCCCTATTGGAATGACATCCTCGTCAACGAAGAAAAGTGGGTTGTGAGCCGAGTGAACAGAACCAGCTTCCTTGTTTCTGATGCCGATTCCAAACATAACACCAGGAACTAGCTGCTGGTAGAAAGCGAAGTCTTCGCCTGCCATTATTTTCTCTCCAGGTTTCACCTTGTCCGGGCCAAGTAGGCGTCTACCGACATCCTCTACGTGGTGGTGCAGTTTCTCATCATTTATAACAGCCGGGTACATTGGGTAGTCATCACCTTTTATTTTGACAAGCCCGTTGCATCTGTGCACTGCTGCCTGCCCTTCTACTACCTGGAAAAGGGAAAGTGCCCATTTCATTCCGAATCACAGTAACTGAACAGTTATCACTTGTGTACAACAATTGCAAAGTTGTTTAGCAGAAGCACGGCATTTACTCCAAGAATCTATATTTTGATGCATCCTTTTCTTTCTCCTTTTGCCACAGGGAAACACTAATGATGTTTCACGAAAACAACACTGCTGTGGAACATTCTGATAAAGAAACATGACCTGCTAACTTATGATGTGCGTTTATTCATAATGAGAGATACACTTTCATGAAACTATATGCGGATTAATTGCATTGGTAGTATAAAAACCAGTTATTCATTCAGATAAAATGTCCTGGAAATCAAGGTACTACAAGAGAGAAAAAACAAGTGCCAGTAAAATTATGTGATATGTGACCATTCTGACCTCCTTAACCCTCTTTTGTAGGCGGTACAGGCCTTCAGTAGTGAGGCTCCTCAAAGTACCTCCAAATTCTACAATTGACGGTGTTGCATCAAGGGCTTTTCCACCTTTCACATAGGTAACTGAGAGCACCTAAAGAGGACACAATTATGATCACAACAATGCTATACACCTCGTATTGCAACAAATTGGTCAGTAGCACTGACAAGGTATAAATAGTCATGGTAACGTGAGGTTGACCTCAGCCAAATAGATTGAGAGTCTAGTTCAAATTTCAAAGGCATGAATTTTGAATAGTAATATATATATTATATAGATTGAGAGTCTAGTTCAAACTTCAAAGGCATGGATTTTGAATAGTAATATATTATAATATGGTTCACAATATTTTATTCCAATATAAAACAATGTAATTTACAATATTTTAGTTTTCAACAAAAACAAGTTTTATTCCTGAAGGTTAGTCTGAAAGAAATGCATCACAATACTGGGAGCTATATCTTTTGTCTAAAATTTGGACAAAATAACAGCTGGCAATTCTGTCATCACAACTGGCCTTCAGTGGTTTCAAACCTAAATGTTGAGCACTAGGCTTTACTACTATAAAGGGATTATGACATGTAATACAAACAGATCTTCTGTTCCACTTTGTGCCATGTAACAGAATTAGGGAAGATCCTTTATTAAAAGTTTGGCAAAGTACGGAATTGTGAAGAGGGTCAAAGAAACTGGCAAAGTAAAATAATACTATATCATGGTGTATCATACTTGGCTGTGAAGAGGGTCATCTTCTCTAGAAATGAGCTGCTGCAGGGAGAGGATAGCAAATGATGCTGCAACAACAGGATCCACATTTAAGTGTGGGGTTTCAGCCCTACCAGTTCTACCTTCTATCTTCGCTTCAAAAAAGCATACAACGGCTTGTGTAGGCCCTGGATGAGCTGCTATTACACCAGTTGGCATACGATAGTCGACATGCATGCCAAAGATGGCTTTGACGTCATCAAGAACACCTTCGTTAATCATATGAGATGCACCTGCACCACCTTCCTCAGCGGGTTGAAATAGGAGTCTTATTGTTCCCTTTATCATAATGAAAATCAATTAGTTAAATGTTCCTCAAAATTCTGAAATAAGTGTGTTTGCAAACATTACAAAGGAAATTTGAGATATTTAGTATAGCTAGTGTACA
The DNA here is from genome assembly GCA_032690845.1 of Eleusine coracana subsp. coracana. Classification (NCBI taxonomy): domain Eukaryota; kingdom Viridiplantae; phylum Streptophyta; class Magnoliopsida; order Poales; family Poaceae; genus Eleusine; species Eleusine coracana. Next base: position 8,056,507 of record CM064424.1, read on the forward strand.
GTTTCTAATAGAAACATTTACATTTTTGGTTAATGCAACTTCATTCAGCCTTCGGCTGCAGGCCTGCAACTCAGCATGGCAGCATGGACTACGGACTAGCAAAGACTTGGTGAAAAACTTTACAAAAATGACACAAAGCACCAAGAAAATAGAAAAGGAAAACAGTTTTGTCTCTGCCCGTTCACAGGCAGAAAATAACAGGACTACTGGAAATGTAATTGTTGACGCAAAAACGCTCCGCAGCACGAGGCATGAGCACATCCAAAAATTCTAGGATCACAGTCATATTAAAATCAGTGTGTTCACTGAAAAACCAGCATCCTATTCGTGCTTAATGTTGATGGAAGCTCTGAAGCCACAAAAAGAAAGCAGAACTGCACGGAAGTACTTACCCTGAGCTGGTCCTTACGCTGACTGAGAAACTTTGCTGCTCCCAGGAGCATTGCTGTGTGGACATCATGCCCGCAGGCGTGCATCACCCCGTCCACCTTGCTCTTGTGCTCCCACTCAACTAATTCCTACACTCGCAAGTCGCAATTCAACAGGATGAAGCAATTTCAGCGAAGCCTACTGACATCCAAATTCGCCGAAACAGGAGGCGATACGATTTCAGACTCAGAATTCTAGTATCTATCGGTAACAATCAACGTCAGCTTCACAGTCTCCAGGATCCAAACGAAAAAACGAGCAGCATCAAAAAGGGGGACAGGCCAAAGGGACCTGGATGGGGAGCGCGTCCATGTCGGCGCGGAGGGCGACGAAGGGGGGACGGCCGACCCGACGTCGGCGACGACTCCTGTCCCCGCGACGGCGCGGGCGTGGAGGCCAAGGCGCTCAAGCTCCTCGAGGACGAGAGCGCTGGTGCGGTGCTCCCGGAACGCGAGCTCCGGGTGAGCGTGGATGCGCCGCCGCACGCCCACCATCCACTCCCGCTCCGCCTCCGCGCGCCGCAATAGCTCGTCCGCATACTCCGCCGAGGCGCGAGAGAGAAGCAGGAGAAGAAGGAGAGCGCTAGCCATGCTGGCGGCGCACTGTGTCAGCCGGCCGAGGATTCAGAGGACAGTTGTAGCCTTGTAGGTAGGTGGGGGTTGGAGGAAGATGGCTTTGGCCGCGGGAACACGTGGCGTTGATCAATGAACCGTTCTTCCAGGTCCCAGATGTTAACTCGTGGGACAGATGTAAAACATATATTCCCTCTGTTCCAAAATTGTTGTTATTATTGACTTTTTTTGTTATCTTTGATTATTTATTTTATTTAAATTTTTTTAAAAATTATTATATATTTTTTATTATTAGTTTTATTATTTAGATAAATTTAAAATATAATTAATAATTTTGTGTATTTAAAATAATTTTTTAAATAAAATAAATAATTAAAATTCATAAAAAAAGTCGATGACGACAACAATTTTGAAACGGAGGAAGTACTGTCCAAATGTGCGATACGTGGAACACCACGAAACTGTACTTTAAAGACAACTGATCTAGTAGTATTTTCGAAGTGAGCAGTGAGCACCCACTGCCTCATGGATAACTAATGAGGAGACGCTCTTTTGACATTAACTTTAGAACAAGCTACAAACTCAACAAAACATTGCAAGAGACCCTGGACACGTACACGTTTCAAATTATATGACTTTCTAAAATTGTATGATACCCTCACTTTTTAATATACTTTTTTTTACTAATATATACATATCTCTATGTCTCTATCATATCGCTTTTCAATACACTTTTCTTTCAAATACATATCTATCTCTATCATATAAAGTTTTTTTAAATACATACATATCTCTATCATATAAAGTTGAACAAAGAGAGTATCATTATGCTTATAATAAGTTACGGTAGCAATGGTTAACCTATTGATATATATATATTTTTTAATTGAACATAGTACATAGACAGACATTCACTAGGGGGTGATTGGTTAGGAGCATCGGCCTCCCCCAGACTGATGGCATGCAATAAATCTATGTTCGGTTGCCTGCATCAAGAGCAGGCCTGTCCGAGTGCATGCAAAATCATCGGCGAAATCTGACTCCATAGAAACAAAAATAGAATCTATTTCTGTCGATCTTGGCTTGCATCGTATGTGGGTGGATATACTACCTGCACTGGATAAAAGAATAGTGGTGCGGGACATGCTACAACCGAACAACCACTCTCCTAAGCTGGGTTGAATGCATATTGCAACTAAACATGGCTTTTCACAGTAGTTTCATATAGCTACCGTTAGCAGAGCCAACACGGATTCTGATCCAACGTGAAGGTAAGGGCCTCCTCAATGGTTATTGTTCACTTATCTATAGCAGAAACATGTCAGATTTGTGTATATGTGTAAGAAGGAGGGAAGGTTGACAGATATAGATACCGTTGCTGCAGGCTATCATGTATAATCAAGCCCACCTGATGCAAGCGGGCCCTACCATGTAAAATGAATTGGTTTGAATGGAGAACAGACGTGGAAAATGATTAGAATAATCTGACCGATAAGTTTGTGTCAGTGTGCTAAAATTAAGTTATATAAAGCTTATCTTTTAGCTTTAGCGTATCTATAAATAAAGTTTACAATAAAAAATAAGCTATAGATAACAACCTTTGGAGCTGGCCTAAGAGAAATAGGAGAGAGAAGAGAGTTAACTTCCGCAGAAACGTATATGTATAGACGAAACTAACGCTGGATAACACGCTAAAACTAGACGCTATCTCTAGTGGTTTGGACGAGTGCTCCGTTCTCCTACCAAAAACGCTCAGGGGTGCTCGCTCGTCTCGTGCGGCTTGATCACCGATGGTGCCTTGCTGCCCTGCCATGGATGAGGCCCCGTCGCCATCCTCATGCGCCATGGACGAGGCCCTATCGCGGGCGAGCATCAGGCGTGGGACGGCGGCCTGATGCGGCATCCTCGGCGAGCGCGGGAGACGCAGACGAGGCAGCCATGGCGAGCGTGGGCGGCGCATGGGGAGGCGAGGTCCTCGGTTAAAAACTACGATGAGATTGAGCCGAAAAGAGATACGAATCAATAAAAAAATCTGACATGTGGGTCTATATTAATTCTTGAGCAGTGTGTTAAAGTTGGAGAATTTCTTACTTTAGAGCCATCGGTACCTATCTACATCCAAAATCCATTGTGAAGGCTCTAACATGTTGTATCTACTGAACCTAGCGTGGGCCTGCATGCGTTGGACAATGCATGCTGTGTTGGGAAGAAAACCTATCACGTCCATACATACTCACTTCCCTATAAATATACCACTCTACTTTTATTAAAACCTCTGAAAGATTGATGAGTCAGCTTAATTTTAAGATTCATTAAGTCATCACAGCATCATCTCACTGAGAGTCCTTCTAAAATAATGATTAGTCATAACTCATAAATGTATAATTTAGGATTTCAATAACGATGAGTTGGTTCTACCATAATAAACCTAACTAATTCAGCTAGAATCATTTTACAGTTTATTGATATGTACAACGTAGTCAAAAAAAAAAAGTAAAATAGAAGTCAACAGAGCAAAGGTGATTCATGTCCTTTATTGACAAGCAAAACATCCTATAATCTCCCTCTGATGAAAATGAATCTATGAAATGCAATCATACTTTGTTCATCCTATTTCCTAATTGCATCACTCATTCACTGTGGGTGTGGGTGTAGTCCTGCATATTGTGTGTCCCTCTGGTTGGGGTAAATTAGATTGATAGCACTACTAAGAGCAGCCATTCAACATATGCCCTTAGTAAAGATGACAACCACTAAATGCCCTCAAGAGTACTTCAACTCTCTAACCCATGTCATTATCCTCTTTTCTTCTTATTTTATTTATTTTTTTTCCTAAAATTGCATGGGAAAAGACGCTTGTGCCCTTGCACTTTACAGAGAGAGAACAGGAGCAAATGAATCGATCGAATTTCTTCGTCCTCCTCACGAACACGAAGAACACGCTATCAAAAAAAAAACACCGAACACACACGAAGTTTGGAAAAAAAAAAAAGACGAAACCCTAACTCTACAATCGGCGGCGGCGGCTGAAGCTTGCTCGATGGAGGCGACGGCGGGAAGCGGCCGGTCGGGGGGCGCGCTCGAGCAGGCGGCCGGCGCGGCGATGCGCCAGAAGCGCGCCCAGGCGAGGTAGGCACGGGCTGCGGCGGGACGGCGGAGGGCGACCTAGCCTCCCGCCCGTGCCTGCGTCAGTTGAGCGTGCCAGCCACCGCGCGCGGGCGCCCGCCCGCCTGGCGCAGTCGCACCGCGCGTCGCCGCCGCCGCCTCGGCCTCGCGCGTCGTCGCCACCGCCGCCTCGGCCTCCCGCGCGTCGCCTGGGCCTCGGCCTCCCGCAGCCACGGCCTGGGCCTCGGCGTTGCAGCTCCCGCCGGCCGCCGCCCCCTATACTCGCCGCCGGCCGAGCCTTCAAGGGTTACTGCTTTTTTTTCAACTGGTTTTTGATTTGAGTTCGGGATGAACTGTGATGGAAACAGACGAGCTGAAAACCTTCAGTGTAAGGAAGGGCAGAACAGTCTTTTCCTGTTCAATTTCGGTGCAAAAAAATAATAAAAATGAGTTGAGAGGGAGAAAATGGCATAGTTTGGATCACTTTGGACCAATTAAGGGCATGTATTGGATGTCTCCTTTACTAAGGGCATATGTTGGATGGCTGCACTTAGTAGTGCTATGAATCTAATTTACCCCTCTGGTTGCCTGCATCTCAGCGAAGAACAGGATGATCCAACAAGAATGTGCTCCAGCAGGTCATCATTTATTTGTTAACATGGTGCACACATGAACCCTTTGTTGAAAATGACTAAATGTTATTCAAACAAATAAAAGATAAATAATCTTAGGAAATCTTCATCTATGTGTAGCTGCACACTTGCGCATGAAAATAGTTCAGTGGACATGCCTTTGGAGGTTTGTAGTTCTATACATCTGTATGCATGTTTTTTTCAGTTAGCTGATGAACTCACAAACAACATGGTGCTACGGTCTCCTCACGGAATTTTAGCTGATGAACTCACAAATAACATGGTACTACGGTCTCCTCACGGAATCTTAGCTGATGAACTCACAAATAACATGGTACTACGGTCTCCTCACGGAATCAGATTAGGCTCTAACTTCAATTTTATTTATCCTGCAAATGTATGCATTTTGGTTCAAACATCACACTGCACAATTTCTCGGTGCTATAAAACAAATTCATTCCGAAGTTCATTTTGAAATGAAGCACGATGCAGCTTGATAGTTGAACGTATGGCCTGAGGAAAAATATACAAAGAAATTAATAATGTGTTTATGCGACCAAACCGTCTGTTCAACTTAAGATGATCAAGACAAGTCTTGCCCTTCACTCAGAGCGGAGCCCTCAGTAAGATACGACTCCGCGATTGCAGTATGCAAAGCGGCCCCGATAGGAATGACGTCCTCGTCAACGAAGAAACGTGGGTTGTGAACCGAGTGAACAGAACCAGCTTTCTCGTTTCTGATGCCGATGCCAAACATAACACCAGGAACTAGCTGCTGGTAGAAAGCGAAGTCTTCGCCGGCCATGATCTTCTCACCAAGTTTCACCTTGTCCGGGCCAAGCAGGTGTCTGCCAACATCCTCGACGTGGCGATGCAGGTTCACATCATTCACAACAGCTGGGTACATTGGGTAATCATCACTCTTTATGTTGACAACTCCGTTGCATCTATGCACGGCTGCCTGCCCTTCTACTACCTGGAAAAGTGAAAAGTGCCCATTTAATTCCAAAAATCACCCTAACTGCACAACAATGCCTTGAGTACAGAAATTGCAAAGTTGTTTAGCAGAAGCATGGATTTATCAAGAACTAGACACACTCTTTTGCTGTTATGCATCCTTTTCTTTCTCCTTGTGACATGGAAACACTAATGAAGTATTTTAAGAACAATAATGTTGTGGACCGTTCTGATAAAGAAACATGACCTGCTCACTTATGACCATTTATTCATATATGAAAGTGATACTTTCTTGAAACTGTGTGGGGTTTGGTTGCATTGATAGCAGGGGAAATCAGTTATTCATTTGTCATCAGATAAAACGCCCCAGTAGCAGTTAATACTATCAAGGTACTACAGGAGAGAATAAAAAAGGTGCCAGTAAATAAAATCATGTGATATATGATCATACTGACCTCCTTGACCCTTTTTTGTAGGCGGTACAGGCCTTCAGTAGTGATGCTCCTCAAAGTACCTCCAAATTCTATAGTTGAAGGTGTGGCATCAAGGGCTTTTCCACCTTTGACATAGTTAACCGAGAGCACCTAAAGAGGAAATATTTGACAATGCTATACGCTTCATATTGCAACAACATTTTGGCCAGCAGCAGTGACATGGTGGAAATATCCATGGTTGACAGTCAAGTTCAAAGGCAGTAAAAGGAATAACTGAGGCATAGATTTCAAATAATAATATAATATCCTTTCACAATATCTAGTTGTCAACAAAAAAAGGTTTCTTAGCTGTAGGTTAGACTGAAAGAAATTAGTTGTATAGGTGCATCACAATACTGGGCACTATATGCTTTTGTCTGAAAATTGGACGAATTAACAGCTGGCCATTCAAAATCTCATCACAACTGGCCTTCAGTATTTGAAGCTAAATGCTGAGCAGTAGGTGTAGTATTACAAAGGGATTATCATTCACCTAGCCTCAATGATATATGCACAAACAGAACTTCTGTTCCATTTTGTGCTATTTAAACATGATTAGCGAAAATCCTTTATCGAAGTATGGCAATCCTATGGTGCATCAGAGGAACTGGCAAAGTAAAATAATATTATATAAAGCAGTATCATACTTGGCTGTGAAGAGGATCATCTTCTCTAGAAATGAGCTGCTGCAGGGAGAGGATAGCAAATGATGCTGCAACAACAGGATCCACATTTAAGTGTGGGGTTTCAGCCCTACCAGTTCTACCTTCTATCTTCGCTTCAAAAAAGCATACAGCGGCTTGCGTAGGCCCTGGATGAGCTGCTATTACACCAGTTGGTATACGATAGTCGACATGCATGCCAAATATGGCTTTGACGCCATCAAGAACACCATCATTAATCATATGAGATGCTCCTGCACCACCTTCCTCGGCAGGTTGAAATAGGAGTCTCACTGTTCCCTTCATGGTAATGAAAATAAATTAGCTAATTGTTTCTCTAAATTCTGAAAGAAGTATATTTGCTTCAAGAGAAATTTAAGATATATATGCACAGTTAGTGTAAAGTTTCTAATGGAAGTATTACATTTCCAGTAAAAGAAAGATCACTCAACCGTCTACTGGACATGCCATTTTTCAGACTCTTCGATCAATAAGAAGTTAACTGAAGAATCTGAAAATAGCATGTGTTATATATTAATATGCATCTACTCAAAAGTCAAATAATTAGTAGAATCGAAGCTTTGGAGCAACTAAAAGAGAATTGAACTGTATGAATGTACTTACCTTGAGCTGATCCTTACGCTGGCTAAGTAACTTTGCTGCTCCCAAGAGCATTGCTGTGTGCACATCGTGCCCACAGGCGTGCATCACCCCGTCCACTTTGCTCTTGTGCTCCCACTCTACTAACTCCTACATTCGTATTCAATAGAATGAAGCAGTTTTAGCGAAGCCTTCTGACATACTAATCCACCACAAAACAAGAGACGATCCGATTTGAGATGCAGAGACACAGCATTCTACTATCTACTATTAGCAATCAACGTCACATCCACAACACAAGGTTCCAAATGGAACACGAACAGCATCGCAAAGAGGAAATAGGGCAATGAGACCTGGATGGGGAGCGCATCCATGTCGGCGCGGAGAGCGACGAAGGGGGGACGGCCTGACCGACGTCTGCTACGACGCCTGTTCCCGCGACGGCGTGGGCGGGGAGGCCAAGGCGCTCGAGCTCCTCGCGGACGAGGGCGCTGGTGCGGTGCTCCCGGAAGGCGAGCTCCGGGTGGGCGTGGATGCGCCGCCGCACGCCCACCATCCAATCCCGCTCCGCCGCAGCAAGCTGCAGCAGCTCGTTCCCGTACTCCGCCGAGGCGGGGGAGAGAAGCAGGAGCAGGAGGAGAGCGCTAGTCATGCTGGTTTCGCAGTGGCAGCCGGCCGGGGATTCAGACGACAGGCGGAAGTAGGTGGGGATTGGAGTGGAGGAAGATGGCTCTGGTCGCTGGTCGCGGGAACAAGAGCAAGAAAATTGATTAATTTTGAAGTTTCTCTTATGTCATCATTTTTCCTATTTTTAATGCCTTCAGTGTCACATGAAAATGACAACTGAAAAGATGAAAATACCCCTACAAATGAGACATAAAAATGATATTTTCAAATAAAATGATATTTATAAATACCATTTTTAGTTGAGGAAAAAAAAAACCTATGTGACATGTAGTGGCAGAAATAGAACATAAGAAAATAAATGTCTGATTTGCAAATATATATATATATATATATATATATATATATATATATATATATATATATATACATATATATATATATATACAATATATTAATTGAGGTATGACCGTCCACTTCGTGTCCACAAAGTTATAGATTGAATCCAAATCGGTTTCGTATCTTTTATATCAAGTATCAAATTTCAAAAATCATAACTCTCATGTTCGGAGCTCAAATGAGGTAAATTCGGACTCTATTTCATAGCTCTCGAAAAGTTCTATAACTTTTGTATTCAATAGAAGTCCAGATCTGTGACAACCCTACTCCGAAAAGTAGAGTATGTCGTACAGGATCGTCTCGGGAGATGGTTAACGAAGTAACCATACACAGCATTCACACATAAACATTCATCATTTACAACATTACATCACTTAAGTGCATAATATTACAAGTCCAGAGGTAAAATATAATTAAATTCAGATCTGCATGCATATGTCCTTAGTACATATTACACCAATTTGCGGAAGCGGTGAAACGACAAAGTACAACGTTTAGTCCTACGGGAACCATGCCGGTCCTATGGCGATGGCTCACTCATCCAGATTAGGAGAACTGGGGATCCATTCGATGGTCCAGTTCTGAGACTCCTCACCTTCCCACACAACTTTATTACAACAATCACAGTAGGTTGCTTGAGGAAAACATGAAAAACAACATCGACGCAAAGCCTGAGTATCTAACATACTCCGCAAGACTTACCCGTCAACCGGTTTGCTAAAACCGACTCCTAGTATGCAGGGGGCTGACCGGGTTTATTTGATAATTGCATAAAAAGCTCTTATTAGTTCTATGCTGCACTTTCAATTTCTTTAAACAAGATTTTACTTTGCTTATTGTAGAACACAGCTACGGTGAGTCTAGCTAGCTGCTAAGACATGAATATAGCTAAAGAGCAATACATCATAGCAACATGTATTCATAGCATAAATAAATTTCAGAAACTTAACCATAACTTTACTACTTAACATATCATTGTCGCTGCTCGAACAAGAGGTACTCATAACCGCGAGGGACGGCAATTCGAATTGATTTACATCCTGCAGGAAAAACTCAAATACACGACATACGCATCATTTAAGAACACGTATGGCCACCGTTCACAAGATTGCTATAAAGTCGATCCAGGGACATCGATCCCGAGTACACGTCCTCCCCGCGATACAGTACTTCGTATCCGAGGCTTAACCCATGCACTCTCCAGCGGTCCTCAAACCCGTGCAACCACCGTGCTATTCACATCACCTCTGGATCGATGAGTATGGCCGTCCAACAATACGGCGCCCAAGTTAGTAGGTTTACCAATTCCCATATTAAAGGTATGCACTTGGTACAATTCAATACTTGTTCGCGGAGTTGCAATGATAGGTGCTCCATTTTTTTTATCAAGTTCATCGACCAATTGAATCATAGTTGAATCTATAACCTACCGTTGACTCCACTAGTTTAAGCATAGCATTTGCTAACAGAAAAACTTACTAACATACTAATCACAGGTCGGTGCGGGAGTATGCAAGTGTGTTTCATCCAACTTCTACACCTAATGCACAATACAATATTCCTAACTTGCGATGAAGAAAAAGGACTCGAGTGATAAAATGGGTTATGCACCGGGGCTTGCCTTGGGTGTGATCGTAGTTAGCGTCGTCACCAAAGTGCACTTCAGCTCCTTGCTGGTCCGGTGTGATTTCCAGGGTCTCGATTCCTATATGGAATGGACATGCATCAATGCTAAGGAATACACAATGTTTCATGGAGTTTTCGTAACTAAAGATGGAATGCATGGCATGAAGATTCATGGTACTTCCTCAACAAATAAATTAATGGACTAATCACTCATCCATGACTAGGGTTGCATACTAAAGTATGACATGGTAGCCACTGAATTTTTGAAGGGGACAACTTCTAATTACTAGAAGGCAACTTTTTAATTATCACCATCTTAGTGAAAGCCTACTTTAACATAAGCATGGCCTAAGTGTCGATTAAATGACATCATGGCTGATGATGACATGACAATGTAGTATTTAGGGTTAAATTTCAGAAAATTCATTTTTTTTGAGCCACTTAGTTAAAGTGACCATATGCAAACTAATACTATACATAAAATGGCTCTTTAGTTGCATCACTAGTTCTAGTTCATATAGTTAATCAAGAACCAAAGTATATAATTACACAAGGAGAAATCCTACTGCAATGTGAAGATGAGTTATTTTCCATGGACTTCCAGAAATTAATTTATGCTTATTTTCATCAAATAGACACATAAAGTAACATTTATATGAAGAAATTCCTAGTTCCTTAGCAAAGGATCAATTTCGACAGCAAATTTGTACTTAGGTAATCTCACAATTTTTCATGGAATTTTTAATAAGTGTACAAGTGCATAAGGAACAGAAATGTCAAATTTCATGAATAAATTCCTAGCCAATAATTTATATAAATTCAATTACTGAAAATGAGAATTATGCAATAATACTGAGAATATGCATAAAAATGGAAATGTGCTTTTGCAGAAAGTTTAAGGATGCCCTGAAATGCTTACTGAGCAAATTTTATGAATTTACCATTTACACATAATTACTTGTGAATTGATTAAGCAAATTAGGGTTGTGACTTTGATGGATTAAATAATTTAAATTACTGAATAAACTTGGACTTGATCCTGTTTTTCTGGTAGAGCAAGATTTTAGGAGTTGAACAAAATTAATTTCACAATTTTTGGCCTTGTATTTCTCGAGCTATTGAATTTTGAAGTTTATTCAAAGTTCACTCCTATTTACAAATCTGCCACTGGCCGATTTCAAATTCCCCCGCGCGCGCAGCGGCGTGGCTTTGCTGGCTCGCCGGCGGTGATCAGTGGCGAGGCTCGGGACTCGGTGCTGCCCTACGTGATCTGTGACCCAAGGCGGTCATGTGGGTGGTGGTGGCCGGAGCGAGGGCTACCGGAGCTCTGCCGGCGACGAGCGGCGGCGAAGCTCGACGACGGCCGACGGCGGCAGGCACGCCCAGACATGGAATCGGCAAGGGGGAAGGTCCAGAAGCATCACCTGGATGTCGCGGTGCTCGTCGATGCGTTGGCTGGAGTTGGGGTGGCCGGGATGGTGGTCGTCGCCGTGAGCCCTCTCCGAGCGATGGCCGGCGGCGGCTCGGGTTCTCCAGATTCCGATGGCGTCTCTGCACGGGTGAGGGAGGGGATCAGTAGGCTGCGAGAGCACTCCCTGGCGCGTTGATTTGTGAGAGGAAGAGGAAGGAGGGGGCTGCCTAGTCAGGGCCGGACGCGGTGGCGCTCAGGCGACCCAAAGCAGGGGAGCTCGCCGGGTCTCCTTGCGGCAGAGAAGGAAGACGGCGGTAGCAGCGCTGCGCGGCCTTGCAGGAGCGCCTGGGGCGTGCGGGAGTGTTTGCGAGCAGAGAGGGAGGGGAATGGGGTGGTTGAGCCGCTGCTGATCCTTTATCCTTGGCCGGCGGAAGAGAGAACCGAGAGAGGGAGAGAGAGCGGGCGGCGAGCTGTCGGGCAGGGAGTGGCTCCTCCGGCGGGGCTTCAATGCTGGCCGGTGGCACAAGCGCGGTTCGGCGGAGCAGTGGCCGGGATGGGTCTACAGGAACCGACGGTGGCTTGTACGTTGCCGTCGGTGTTGATCGGAGACTGGCCGGAGCGAGAGGGAGAGAGAAGGGGCGTGTTGACGTGGCTTGACTTGAATCAGGACTCGGGTTTGATACAATTCGCCACGTTCCCATGCTCCAAATTGGACACCAACTTTTGTGTGGGTTCAGTGAAACGTGTGCTCCAACTTTGCTTTTGGGTGCACCTGCTAGTTTTGCTTTGAGAAATTATGGAAATTTCAAACCCGAAATACACTTTTCTGACTTTGGGGGAATTTTTAAGGGTATTAAATGGTTACCAAAAATTCTAAAAAAATTCTCAAAATTCTATTTTATTATGGCCATTCAGAATATGTAAAAATATTTGGGTACTTTCATGGGTTTTGATGATGTTTGTGAGTGACCCATGTTTGAATATTTTAGAATTTAATTAACTAGGTATCTTTTCTTTACCCTTTGGCACATGGATTAATCATACTCTGGCTTAGTCCTTAATTAAGATTAGGTTTAGTTAACTTCATTTTGTGACATGGGATGTCACAAGATCATGCAGTTTTAGTTTCCAAATATAGGATGCAAAAATATTTGTTTTGATTCGAACTCCTCTGTGCAGGGTCCATATCTTCTAGCTCTGTAGTCCAAATAATATGATCCATATATTTTTTGAAAAGTACTCAACGATATCTACAACTTTCATGTTTTAACTTTTTCCATTAGAGCAAGTATTCAATTTCAAAATCATGTTACAATACAGTACTATTTTTGGACTCCGTGAATAGATTTTTCCTTCCGAATAAAGCTTCAGAATATGATAAAAAATAATGATAAAATTATTATTTTTCACATATAAAATGATATATTAAGAAACACCAACGGTAATATTAATATAATCTTTCACGTAAAAAATATCAATAATATTGTATATATCTAATAATTATATTGATAAATAATTTATATTAAATTATAAAGACTGTTTTATTTTTTAAAGTCCGTAACAACGCACGGACACTTTGCTATTATATATATATGTCTGATTTGCAAGGGAATTTTTTTTCATCTGGTTAGATGGAGAAACCAACAACAATGGCACCTTAGACATAACGACTCGAACTTTTTTTATGGCAAATAAAAAAGAAAAAATAAGATAAATTTTCAGTGACATACAAAAAATTTACTCGAGAACACACAGCGGAGGTCCCAGATGTCACTGAGATACCCGTAGACTATTGTTTCAGCCGTGGGCTAGATGTACTATCCAAATGTGCCAGTGCGTGCTAGTAGTAGACAACTGATCTATTTCCGCAGTCAGCACCTACTACCTCATGTACTGTTTAACAATGAGCAGAGAGAGGCCCTGAACATATACAAACAGTGAACCATAAGGCTTACAACATGTTGAGCAGGCAACTATTAGACTTCCTATTATGTGCTATATGATCCTAAAGAAAGCAGTAAAACAGAAGTCACCAGAGCAAAGGTGATTCAGGCCCTTTATTGAGAAGCAAAACGTCCTACAATCTCCCTCTAATGAAAAACAATCCAGCTGAAATGCAATATCACTTTGTTCATCCTAATTCCTAACTGCATCACCATCACTCACTCGCTGTGGGGGTAGTGCTGCCTATTGTTTGTCCCTCTGGTTGCTTGCATCCCAGTGAAGAACTGGATGACGCAATAGCTGCATTCAACAAAAATGTGCTCAGCGGGCCATCATTTCTTTGTTATCATGGTGCACATGAATCCTTTGCTGTAAATGAGTAGAATGAATTAGTAAGACTCGCAAATGTTTCAAACAGACATAAGTTAAACAGAAATCCTTTTATCCAATCGACTGAAAACATCGGTCTGCTTCAGTCGATGCTTCACCCGTTCGATCTGTTCCAATCCTTTTTGTTATTTATTTCTTTTGTTCTTTTTGTTATTTATTTATTTGTAGGATTATTTGTATTAATTAGTATTAATTATATATAGACTATGGAAAAGTTTTGTCTTTTTGTATCCATTGGATGTAGATCTAAGGGTCAAAAGCGTTGATTGAAAGAGACCATATTTTTAATCGACCGAAAATTAAATACTCCCTAAGTTAAATAATCTTAAGAAACCTTCATCTATGGGTAGCTGCATACTCGTGCATTAATACAGTTCAATGGACATGCCTTTGGAGCTTTGTAGTACGTGTGTAACCATAATTCTTCAGAATTCATGTTAGAGGCATGTGGATCAAAAATTAAATCTTAGCTGATGAACTCACAAATAACATGGTACTATGGTCTCCTCATGTAATCAGATTTATGCTGTATCAATTTCCTACAAACAGTGAAGTTTCACATGTTTCAGCCTTCAAAGAGTGCATTGGCTGCTACAAGGATACGGAAGTTATAGCATTAAAAAGCGACGAAAACATGGGACTTCAGGAACTTCCATGTCAGAACCGTAGAGGACATGCTGCGTGGTATCTAGTAATAATGCAAATCCTGATTACGAGAACCTCAAACATTATCAAAAAGTTTTTTACTCTCATCAACTATCAAAATAATTAAACTAACTCTTAGCACTCCTGTTATAATGTTTGTCACTTTGCCCTCTAAATTTTGAGCAAGATTGCCATGAGTGTATAGATATACAAATTACTTCGTACAAGATGTCTAAAAAAACAAAACTTGCATTTCTCAACTTTCACTGTTCTCCAATGTTGCTATACTACCATGAAGTTTAGAGTTAACCATAACAAGTTGTATACAGCTAGTACATCTTTAGGACAATCATAATAGCAGCAGCAAACAAATTATGCAGATTCAGTCATCATTCCCGCAGCCTAGATGGAACACGAACACTAGCAGAATCCGTCGTCATGGGAGACAGTTATAGTTGTTCTTGCCACAGTTTATTCCCTTCTCATGGACACACCCGCTCAAATCCCCCACTCAGAAATGCCAAATTTATCATGATTTATAATTTTTTCGACACTTCCGCTAGCATACATGAATTAACTAATTTCCAGATACTGCGTTGAAACAGGAAAGCACCCACCTTTCCTCCCCCTGCTGGCTGCTGCCCTTCACGCACGGAACTGAAGCAAGAGATCCATGGCCGCGCGCCGCCGCCCCTCGACGTCCAGTGCCGGCGCGGCGGCAGCCTCCGCCGCGTCGCAACAGCCGCTCGTGCGACGCCCTAGGGGCCACGACGGCGGCACGGGCCGCTTCCGACGTTTGCTCCCCTGCAGGGCGCAATCCCGGAGCCCCTCCTCCACCTCCCCGACCATCCGCTCCGCCTCCTCCCCGCCTTCCTCCATCGGCTGGTCGTCTCCGGACAAGGCGGCGACAGAGTCAAGGCGCGAGAGGAAGGAACCAATGGCGGCGTGTGCGTCGCGGAGGGCAGCCACCGCGGCGGCGGCGTGGGAGGAGGGCGAGGGCGCAGAGAGCGCGGCCGCGGCCGCAGCGGCTCGGTGGATGGCGGCGGCGAGATCGGCGAGCGGCGGGGTCTGTTCGGGCTGGAGATCGAGCTCCATGGCTTCGGGTGGACGCTTGGATATGGTGCTGAAGAAGAAGAACTACGATGGCAGCGGAGAGGAAAGACAGGAAATGGTAAGAATCCCCGCGGTTTTCTGTAGTGGCGGCAGCTGTAACCGATGGAAGCTTCCACAAGGATCTAAATGCAGTAGAATGGTTACGTGCAACTCCCCTCCTTGAGCACGAAATATGCAGACTAATCCCTCCACTTCTTATAGGAGTAGTAGTTCTTACCACGTTTCTAGCGCCTTCTATTCTAAAAAGGTTTCTCTCTTATTTCGACACTCAATTGCTTTCATGATGAACAAAACTTACACTTCTAAACAGGCAGGACTGTAATAGAGTATAATTAACAACATGAAATCCCTCAAAACATATCACCATTTCCCACGTTTCCTTCTCGTTTTTTATGTTGAAATGGTAAATTCATTTTCTTTTTCAGATCAAGAAGATGATGTGCCTTCTTGGGAAGGACCTTGCCATGTGACAGTGGCACCATCATCAGTAAACCGAAACTGCGTAAAATCAGTACCTCCAAGATAGTGTTGAAGAACTAGTGAATAATTTTTTTTCTTGAGAAATTAAGGAGAGAGCGTCCCACCTTTTTATTTTATTTTATAAGTATATATATGAACAATATGTTAGATGTCGTTTGAGATGTTTATATAAGAGGGTTGAGAGAGGAACATTGAGGTCCAGGTTTACACAACATGATAATCAGTTTGGGGTAACATACAGGATTAAAGTTTGGCATCCTCACAATATCCAGCGAAGAGTCAAGTATAGCAGGAGGATAGGCAACGAAAAACAACATCATAACGGTGCTTCCGAAGAACTGGTGAATAGTCATTTAGTGCTCGGTATGTCTTCCTGAGACATTATCTAAAACAGTTATCTTCCTGAGAAGTCCGACAAGCAGCTCTATCTCATCTCCAAGATCCACCTGAGTTTCAGGAAGAACTATCTATGTTTTTTTATTTAGAAGAGAATATGAAGTTTATTGACTGCTTATACAGAGAGTTTGTGACCTCTGCTTCTGCTGTTTAGAGGTCGCAACAGTGCAACACCGCCTGGTGAAAGCCCTCCGGCAAATAGGGTCACTTCTTTTAAGAGGGCTCACTTGTTCAGCTAGATTCACCAATTGTTTCTCTAAAGTCTCGGTCTGGACAATGGATCACAGATTTACAGTGAGAATTTGCCACAGCTTACTGGTCGGCACATATCTTAAGCTCTAAACTGATTTTCAGTGCGTGAAAAGGTATATAATGGAGACTCACAAACCTCATCATTGCTGTTCCAATTTTTCCACGATATCAGCCTCAAAGTTCATAAACATATCCCGGAAGTTGGTTAATTGAAATGAACGTTTCCCTATTCGTTCCTTGATGTACCCGTATCCCTTGTTTGAAGCATCCTTTGATCTTCCAGCTTGGCACAAACATCATTTTGTCCTCTGGTGTTTCAGCTTGCATATCAGTTTCTTTGAAATTCTACCTGCAATAACTATCAGCGTTACTTGAAATCTCTTGTTTCAAAAGTTCTGTGTTGATTAGAATCTGGTCGCCAAGCGGTGTCAACGCCTCAACGACAGCATGTTTCGGATGCAGTCAGGCAGCTTCTCCGATCGAGGGTCATCGGAGTATCATGTGCTCCCTCGGCCCAGGCACAAACCAGATAGACTATTTTGCTTCAACAAAGCAAAGCAAACTTCAGCCACAACCACACGCGTCCATGCAATCTGTTGGTGACATTCCAAAGATGTTTGCAGAAACAGAGACCACTGATCTTCATTTCACATTTTGACACAAAATATTTGTTTCATATTATAAAACACAAAAATACCAAACATGCTCAGTGGTAGGATTATACTAGAATACTGGATTATGACAAATGTACAAAATATTCTCATGCAACAAGAGATTTAGTAACAGATTTAGTGGTAAGGGAAGGGTGAGCACCCAGGCATCATAAAACAGAGTTAAGATCAATGTGAACCGAACTGCCACTACGTCAGAACATCGCTGAGAAATGGTAATCACACATTCTGAATACAGCCATACAGCAGCCTTCAGCCCTACATCAATACACGATCAGTGCTGAAGACCAACATGTTTATACAACAGAAATTTCCTAGACAGAGAAACAAGAAAAATTCTCCTGTGGACATATTTGAGCCACATCAAGGAGAAACCAAAATTCCATATGTACCAAGCTACATGTGCAATTCGACTATACTAGCTACTGGTTCTTAATTTAACCGGTTTCTCTGAGATACTGAGGCCCCTGATTTCTAAGGTGCTCCTCAGCGGGCAGCTGGACGATCGTTCTCGTCACCAAAAGCTGGTATATTATAAGCAAAAAAAAAAAAGTCAGAGCAAGTAACATACAAATTTGAGGAGGAATGGAAGGGAAGTTGAACAGAATTAAAAAAATGAAAAAGTATATGGCATTGACATGGAACACACAAACTTTGAAAGATCTTGAATTACAAACGATATATGGAGGGAAACAAAAATAGAGCAGCTGAATATTTCCAACACAAACAACTAACATAGTTTCAAGCAAGAAGCACAAAAAGGTAAAGAAGTGTTCGAATTATGAGGAGTATCCATGAAAACAATGGAAGACTCTAGGGACTTTCCTGTACACTAGGAAGAAGCCATTTTATTTTATCAGATGCCGGCAGAAGTGGACATCCTTTTTATGCTATAGAACGCTAGCACTACCAAGAAGATCCTTTGCACTCTACGGGTCTGTTTGCTTCTTGCCCTCCCAGGCAGCTAGCTCCCCAGGCAGCGCTCCCAGGCGCACGATTTTGAGCGCCTGGGGCTGCGATGCATTGCCTGGCCAGGCAGCTAGCGCCCAGGCTAAAACCAAACAGGCCCTACATGCAAAGGAGATAAAAGATTACAGGTATACCAGAAAAGTAGATACTTCATTCCTGTCCGAGTTCAGAGGTGCTAAACAGATTCCTAAAATTATCCACAGCAACAAATAGTCAAGCTCATCTTTGTTCATTATAGCCTATTTTTTCAATGGCCCCAGTATTTGGATGTGAGGGTACCAAAAAGGGAAATAGATTGTTCAAGGCAAATGAGTTCCAATGGTAACTACATCACGTAATGAAACAATCAAGTTAACTAATGCTAATTTTGCATAATGTCCAAAAATAAAGTAAACAAAACCAACAGAGGTCCTTAGATTGGTGAAATGTCAGATGATCAATTAATAAAAGATTTTTGTAACTGCTTGGACTTGCTTTTCTTCTTAAATGAAAGAGCAGTGCTCCTACTCATGTTTTTTTTTAAAAAAAAACTGTAGAAGATTGAACCAAGTCTGATGGGTAATGAAATCAACTGTACTACAAATGATGGGAACAGACACATACACCAGTGCACATTTCAATACCGACCCCGATCAATTTCGAATAACAGAACAAACAAGCAGAGGGGGAAATGTAAACCTAAGCGATCTCAGTTGCAATTGCACTTGCGCGCACTTCCGACCAAAAATGAGGTGGGATGGTAAACAACAAGGAAAATACACAGACGTTCCGACCGGAACAGCGAGACAATAGAGTCAATACGGCAACATGGCATACCTCCGCAGCAGAAACAGCAGCAGCAGCATGTGACGAGCAAAACGGCGTCCCAGGCGAGCTCGAGCGCGCTGGCCACCACGGACCCCGACGGCGAGCGGTCTTCGAGGAGCGGAGTCTTCTCGTCGCCATCGGGTGCCCCCTGTTGCCCGCCCTGGTCCTGGCTCTGCTGCCCCTGGCCCTGGCCCTGCCGCTGCGAGCGCTTCATGTGGCCCAGGTTGAGCTCCAGCTTCTGCAGGTAGCCATGCTTGAACGAGTCCCGGATCCGGAGCGATGGCCACAGGTGCATCTCCGCTGGTGCGAGGGTGGAGACGGCGGCGAGGATTGAAGAAGCGTGTGTCCTTGGAATCGTCGCGGATTGGTGGCGGTGGCGCGGTGTTGATTGGGAATTTGGGATCGGGGGAATCGTTTCCTTGGACTCACCTTTTGGAGGAAGGAGAGGAGGCATGGGACATTGGGACAGCGATATGGGCCTGCGGGCCCCAAATTTCAGATCCTGTAGGGCCCATGCATTGGTGATAGGCTGATAGCTGCGAGTCTGCGACAGCGGGCCTTCGACTTCACTGGTCTGTGCCGCCGGTTCCCTTTGGGTGTGGCATTTCGTTTGGGTGTGCCTTTTGTTAGTACGGATGATAAATCGATATACACTGAATCAACACTTTCTCTGATTGAATAAACATGCCCCCAACAAATCAGCGAAGAATTCCTGTCACCGGTGGTTGAAGAAAATAAAAATAAAATAAGCATTACAAATTAAGTTATAAACAACCTGACTAATGTCTCGAGAAAATATGTGTATTTACACATAAATAGTGTACCCTATCCCGAAGGCATGAATAAGAGGAACTAGATATGAAGGTGCATAAGCTGAATACTTGGTTCTTTGAGTATCAACAAGCCAAAAACTAACAAGAAGACATATTTGTTGCAAATTTTTCTTTTACATTTTGTAGGCCCCTTTTCGTTTCTAACTAAATTGAGACACATATTTGTTATTCTTGCTCCCACAATAACATTTTTATTTGATCAAATAAAAGCTTTTATTAACTCTGGATGATTTTATCTATACAAACAAATTGTTTGAAATACAAATAGTGTTGTGGGTAGATGTAGGCAGTTTTTTTTTGTAGGTTTGAACTTATTAGTGATTTATCTTTTCATTCACGATGGATATATCGACATCAGTTTTTATTTATTTATTTACTCTTAGTAATAAAATTTTAAAATATAAACATCAATCGAACCCAGAAATAATTATATATGTGAATAGTTACTTTGGTTTGCATGACACGACAGTAATTTGAAGGGTTATTCGGCTGGATCGTCTGCTTAATTACTTTGTACCACTTGTTTTATTGATTTAATTAGTCGTTGGTTCCACAACACAACAATAGGCAACTTGCATATATGCCGGCCCTTTCGCTGGAGCATGAACATACAAACTAAAAAAGGAAGAAGAAGAATCATACTTTTCTTTTCATTGAAATGTGCATACGCACTTCGTATTCTTCTTGCCCGATATTACATACGTAGTACATTCATATAGGGATAATAAAAATAGTACAAGCGCACACCCACTTTTGAAGAGACAGTAAAGCAAATGCAGCGGAACTGAGAAAATACAGACGAAGATAATTAACACGCGTGCATGCATGACTAGCAGCGCAGAATCACTACTGCATGCCGATGGAGCACAACCCGAAGCAAATAACGCAGGCTGGAGGCCCTCTGATATATCTACAGTTTCAACGCCTCCCCGATCGCGCAGCGGACGATCTAGTTGCGGAAGGAGGCAGACGAGCCCATCTTGGCGGCGCTGGCCCTGAGCACGAACTGGTGGTACCCGGCGGCGATGGCCGCGCCGATGAGTGGGCCCACCCAGAAGATCCACTGCAAGCAAAAAACGCAAGTGATGTGAGACGTCTCAACTGATCGATCGATGACAAATGATACTGGTGGCGCATTTGTGGCTAGAAGCTACTGGTGTATGCAAACGCGCAGTAAGAAGACAAGCTAATAAGCATTAGGTGCATATACATAAACTACAGTTTTTAGTTAGGTCATCGAAGGGTTGGTGGAAGAGTTTAGGCCTTGTGTGCTTCTTTGTAAACTATTGTTTAATTAAACGGCTGCAGATGTCATGGTTGCACATAAATTAATCGACAATCAATCAGTATTCAGTGTTGACGCCTGCTGATCAGTTTAACTAAGTGATCGGGAGCCTTAGCCTCCAGTTATAACAGACCAGTTCAGTCATGTCTGCTTCCTTGTGAGTTGTGGCTGAGAAACACCACAAAAGTTCTGTTTAATCATTTACGCTTGAGATTGTAATTTTGTAAGTGATGCAACAACCTCTGAAACACTGCTATTAGCAGAGGAATGACGAGCGAACGGATTGTTGGAATAAAGTGCTTACGTGGTCATCCCAGGCCTTGTCTTCGTTGAAGATCACGGCAGCGCCCAAGCTCCTGGCCGGGTTGATGCCGGTGCCGGTGATGGGGATGGTGGCGAGGTGGACCATGAACACGGCGAACCCAATTGGGAGAGGAGCCAGCACCTGATGGTGAACAACAGCAGCACAAATACAAAGATCGTTATACGATTGTGTGCACACATGCACATGCGACGGTAGTAACTACTGTATATATAAGTACGATGATGAGGACGGAAGGATAGATGTTGTAGTAGCTACGACTTACAGGGACGTGTGAGTCGCGGGCGCTGCGCTTGGGGTCGGTGGCGGAGAAGACGGTGTAGACGAGCACGAATGTTCCGATGATCTCGGCGGCGAGTCCGGTGCCCTTTGAGTACCCGGCGCTCATGGTGTTGGCACCGCCGCCGTATCGCACGTAGTAGGCGCTCTGGAACCCCTTGACGAGCCCGACGCCGCAGATGGCGCCGAGGCACTGCGCGATGATGTAGAGCAGCGCGCGCACCAGGGAGACCTTCCTCGCCAGGAACAGCCCGAACGTGACGGCCGGGTTGATGTGGCCGCCGGAGACGCCGGCGGTGCAGTAGACGAGGATGAAGATCATGCCGCCGAAGGCCCAGGCGATGCCCAGGATGCCCACGCCGTTGCACTCGTCGGCCGCGTTCTGCCGGCTGTGCCCGATCACTGTGGCCACCGTGATGTACAGGAACAGCAGCGTGGCCACGAACTCCGCGATCACCGCGCGGTACAGGGACCACTTGGTCAGCTCCTCCGCGTCGATCAGCGGCGCCGGCGGCGGGTCGGTGTAGTCCTTGGCCGTGTACTCGCCGCCCTCCGGCGCCGCAGCGGCCTCGATGTCCTTCGCCATTTCTATGCCAACCTCAGAACCTCTGCTTACTAAGCTTTCGATGTCTCTCTTCCGGCGCCGCTGTGTTTGCTTGCTAGCTCGCTCTGTGTGCCCTGAGTGTTGAGGAGACGATGCGAGGTGAGGTATTTAAGAGGGGTGAGGAGTCCAGGCAGTGGTGGTTCGATCGTGACAGCTGACAAGAGCAGTAGGCTGCTGCTTGATGATTAGTTTGTTTAGTGGTTTATTAGTCAGAGATAAGGCCCGGGGGCAGGAGCGTCTGGCTGGGGAGGTTTGTGGGTGTATAATTTTGCCGACCCCGACCGACTAAAGCGCTCATCATCGTTGGACAATTCTAGAAACCCAAGTACTGGTGGCTGTGCCTGATACGGGGGGTGTTCACTAGTTTTAATCAGTGGCTAAGCTTCACTCAGAGCTGAGATGGTTCGTGATGATGGCGTAATTAAGCCTCGTCAGTGTGCACTGAACGGTGGACAGGTCTCTGTATATGTTTGTAGTACCACTGAAGGTGTTGTACCTGACTTCTGTGGTTAAACTTAAGGGTCCTGTTCAGAACTTGATGAACTTTTTTTTTTCTAATATAAGGATCAATATGTATGCCGTGCATGACTTATCATCAGTTAAAGAACTCGTTAGTGCCTTGCCTTTCTTGTACTCCCTCCATCCAGGAATGTTTAATTTGGTTGAGGCATGCTGAAGCCTGAAGTAGATTACCTATTGCCTGTTAAGCAATCAAAAATACCAGAAATTTTTATGTTATCGTTTGCCTGGCGATCGCAATGAATTAGCTGCTCATCAATCAGTTGTTTGGTGCCCAATGATAACACGGACAGCCAAGCACCACGTAGAAGCACATCGCAAGAACCAAGCTGCTATGCTAATTAAGATCGTTATCAGGTTTCTGATTAGGTGCAACCTAAATGTCGTATGGTGCGCAAGCATTGGCTGTATTCATCCTTTATTTGGAAGGAAAAGGTTGTACAGATTTGTCGTTTCGCAGTTTATTATCGCTCTGTCATGAGGTCATACGTGCTTTCCTGAATCATCGAAATTGCAGTCTGGAACCATGCGGATTAAGCTGAAACCAAAACGAGCACTGTATGCTTTAGTGTGTACCACACCACTGGTTGCAGGTCCTTTTCCCTAGCCAAAGGGTGCTGATTTTGTCCAAGAAATTGCTCAGTGCAAGTTCAAATCGAACCGAGAAAAATGTTTCTCAAATCGCCGTACTAGAATCGTGTTACGCTTTCGGGCGAAAACCATGCGAACGGTAGCCACTCTCTGCTGTCTCGTCCAAGCTCATCATCCGTGGCAGCGGGTGTCTACTTGTCTTGCTTGTGCACAAGAACAGCCGAGGTCGCTTTTTAGCAGACGAAAACAACAGCACAAGTCAGAAAGTGAAGCTCCACTGATTTCGTGCCATCACCCACAAGATACCATCACGACGGCGGTTGAGTCTTAATATTTTCTTTGCTGCATCCTATCCGATTGTGGTGTGACCCCCTGAAACGCGAAACACACAGCTCGTGACACCTGGGAGCTCTACCGCCATCAGATTACAATAAGCAAAAAGAACAAGCGCGGAGCAATCGCAAGGTGACGCTAGCAGCTCATAGTTTATGAGCCTTTTATGGCCGAAATGAGCTTGGCGGCCCGGGTCCTATTCGTGCAGGATTTATTTGATGATTTTCGGCGGCTGCGCTGTGCTGGCGAACAGGACAATAGATTCTCATTCTCTTCTTCAGTTCATTCTGCAAACAAAGAGATAATTCCATAATAAATACAGACAGATCCAGATGACGCTATTAAGGTCGTCTACTACCATCCCATACCAGCCTCCCAAGTAAAATAGCAGTAGCGATCAGACCTTTGATATACTAGTGCTTAGCCTTGTGAATTATGATCAGATATTAAGAGGGTTGCATGCAAAGAGATCCAGGATACACAATATACAGTACTACAATATCGGAGGCAACGAGTGACTAGCCACACATAAACAAAGTGAGAATGTTCATAATTCCATGAAAGAGGTAATGGCGGGCGCAGACCAGCCAAGCAACCAAATTCAATAAAATAGGCACAAACAGTCAAACAATGTACGCTTCTCATGCGGGCACAGACATGCCGGAAGATATATTGAACTCATGCAGGCACAACCCATAAGACTGGGTGGTAAACAGTGTTGTTAGACTACAAACAGCAAAGAAAAGCAAATGATACTCCTTAAACCCAAACCACAAACAATGCTAACCCTGAACAATGCCATCAGTCCAAACCCAACGTATTTTTAAACGAACCAAACCAACATATTTTTTGAATGAATAAATCTGTAAAATGGTGTTTTGCACCATAATAAGACTTTCATCTTTTAATTAGTATTGATAACTGAACTTGACCTGTGCGTTAAACTCTTACCTGAAAAGAACTTCTAGTTGGTAATAGTTACCTAAGATCATGACCAGGGTCGAGTAAGCATGCACCTAAGGGCGGGCCTTTAAACAAAAAGGAGAAGAGGAAGTACCCATAGAAGGGATCAAACAGACATTAACTCGTTGCAGACCCTACGATATAATAACAAACATCAGGCTGTAGGCTGTTCTGCGTTAGTCCAAGGCTGCTCTCTGCTTCAATTCACCAAACCTCTACAGTCACCAGGCACAAGGCAAGTTACCCAAAGGCCTCAACACCACCAATAATAAAAGAACGGGCAAACAACGTAGATGCTGGCAGGACAGCCGGAAATAGCTAACTACCTAGAAGCAGTAGCTACATTACAAAAGACTGGAAACTAAACACTAGGAACCTCTTCTGTTTTCCTCCTCAAGTGAGGAAACTTGACCAGCCTCTGTGAGAGGGCAAGTAGGAAAGGGTACACAACTTTCCAGCCGGACTGCTAGAACCACCATAATTCTGCACGACAATGTGAACCAATCAGTATTCTGCATCACGAGAGCAATCAGTATTATGCATCACGAAATGCAGGGGATAAGTTCTGAAATGGCATAAAATGTAATGCAGCAGTATGACACTATGAGCACATAATATTACAGCTGTTTTTTACTTGGCATATAAACACAGCACGCATTCATATATGGAGCATGGAATGGAACATCAGTAGTAACAGTGATTTTGATACATATACATCTGTGATGCCCGCAAAGGTACAAGAGAAAGAGAAGCAGTCAAAATGAACCTAGCTCCAGGTTGACCTAATAATGATTCAATGTAAGCAATACCTTTCTAGGTAGTAATTTCTACTCAGAAAAACAATGATAAAAAAATTACGAGGAAGTCCAGATCACCTCCAAGAAAGCATCATAAGTCAACAGATATATGCAATTATATATCTGCCAGGGGAACTCATTCACTAAATGTTATATCCTGACAAAGCTGAGGTGCAGCATTTGATGTCAATAGGGTCCCTCGAAAGCCTTCCTCAGCTTGCTGTATATCACCCTTCTGCTCCAAAATCTCATCTGAAATATATATAAACCTTTAAGCATCAACAATCTATTTTTCGTTTTACAGGAAAGTTCCGGCACATCATAATTGATACTTTACCTGCAATGTCACGGTTCTCATATATTTCAGTGTCTCTGACCCATAGAACATCACCAGGAAAAATACTCTTGTCAGCAAGACTAGCGAAGTCATCTTCAATCTCAACAGAGCCTTTGTGAAGCTTCTGGTTCTCCTTAACAATCTAAATAAACAGGAAGACACATAAGCTATTTGAATACTCTGGCCACAGTCCAAAACAGGCATGTACATTGATAACAAAATAAGAAAGCTCATTCCACAGGTAAGAGGAAAGGCAAAGACGTATGATAGTCCCTTCCAAAAGGTGGAGAAAGGAACACATGTAGTACAAATTAGTAACTGTGCACGTAAAAAGAATCATGGTTTCAGAACTTTATAGCATACCCCTAAGGATTCCCATATCATGAGTTTCAACTGATAGACAGTTGTAGAACCAGAGACTTTCAAACTGATTGAATTTCCGGAACTTGTTCTCCGGGAACGCTTTGAAGTCCGACGATCTGGTACAGGGAAAGCTTTAGTTGCTTCTCTAATAGACTTTGGTGCTTCTTTTCCACGGACAAAATGAACATGGATGTCTTCATTTTGGTAGTTGAGCTTTTCCACCAAGGCACAGCTCTCTCTTTCTCCAATACATTCTTCGCAAACCTGCATATACAGATCACATATAGAGCTGAAAAGAAGAGAACAGGAAGTAACATGAATATTCATCAAATTATTCAGTGACTTGAATATAATTACTACCACATGCAAACTTTTTTCCCAGTCATACTTCTGGTGGACAAGTTTCAGCCCCATCTACTAGGAAGTTGCTCAAATTTTCGAGCTACACAGATTGTCAAAGCTAAGAATGAACGCTGTGCTGTTAAGTATATTCCATTGTTAACTTCACATAATGCTGCTAGTAACTTTTTTGTTAAATCAAATAGCCCCACAAAGATTATGTGAATCGCTGTAATATGTCAAGTACTAATAGACATCATGTCAGTATAATATTTTTCTATTCTGTACAAATAATGATCTATTTTCTTGTTGATTTTATGAGATGTGTCATCAGCGGTTTACATTGTTACTTTTAGTTGCCAACATATACAAAAGCATGCATCGATTGTATTGTAAATAATTCCCTTAAAGTATTCTTAGCATACTAACATTTTTTAAATCAGGGGAACAACTATACTGATATTCTTCAGGTCAAAAAAACTATACTGATATTCTAATATTCAGTAGCTTCTAGCTCCTGCACAGTTTAGTAACTATCAGGAATAATACCTCAGGATCAGTTTTGACATAGGGCTCTCTGTCCTGTAGATCATCATCTGCATCATCAAGAGACCGGTCTGGATCTCCATTCATCATTGGCATTGCTTCAGATGATCCTTGCAGTTTATCTTGAGGGCTCTTGTTAAAAGCTATTTCAGCAGCTATATCTTTATCTGGTGCGGCGTTCCATTCCTCAGAGAATAATTCCCAATCAGACTCTGAGATCATTGCCAACCCATCTGTCTGAAGACAAAGGAAAAGATTAACACATGATGGGCACTTGTTTCCATGTTGAACAATATGAACACCAGCATAGAGGAGCACAAAAAGAAAAAGGGTTACAACCAGAAAAAAAAAAAGGTGGCAACGCTGTTAGATAAATACAAGAACAGTTGAAAACAGTAAAAACAAAATGCAAGGCAGCTAAATGAGTTGCATGCATTGGCAGTTTCCTCACAACCAAAGTTTACAAGATGAGAAACTGCAAATCTACACTTCCATTGTTTTAAATTTCAGGCAAACACGATTGAAGCCATCCAGACACGATTCAATGAATGAAACATTGTCGGCAGCTGTCTGTGCCAACTTTATGACAAACACCCTCCATCACCACACATATACACCCAAAGAAAAAAGGATCAATCCACAGATATCTGGTAAAGAGCATGAATTTACATTTGATGCTTTCTGAGTGATGCTCCCACGCTTGCAAACAAGATCCAAAGGCTTTTGCAACAATCTTGAATGCTGAAATAAAAAAAAGATGAATCCACAGTTAGGAAAAAGATCAATCCATCTAAATAACTAGAAATTAAAAACAAAAAAAATGCTGCTAATCATGATCAACAAAACATACAGATACTCCGCGAACCAAGTAAATTTGCATTGATTATCCTCATGACAGCATTTATACAGATACTACTCTTTTCTGTTTTTCTTGTCATTAGGACAAGCTCATTAGTGCAAATTTGCACCAGCTATCTTTGTCCTAACGACAAGATTTTCAGATCGGAGGGAGTATTCCATTAAACAAACAAATTTCCACAACTACCTATTAATATGCTCAATATAAAGCAATTCCACATTGACCAAAATAACTGGACCTTATAATTTTTTTTTAAAAAAAAACTAAGCAAGTCAAGTGGGGCAACCAATGTCAGCCTACCACAGATGTCAAAGTAACCAGTAGGCATGATGCATAGCACATTCGACTGTGCATAGCATGCACAATCATCTTACCATCAGCACTAGACTTGACTGGTATTATGAACATAACTAATAATAATCGCACAACAGGGTTATAAAAGTTCTGACAAAGTTCTCTGAAATTCAAGAGGGTTTCCATTTGTTCCTGACAGAAAGCTTCACTCCACCTAATAACTCTCAAATTCAAATATCACAGCCTTATAAAATTATGAAACAGACATTCATATCAGCATGTGTTTACCTTATCACATATAAGTGAATTGATGATAGGTTCAAGATTTTGAGGTTTTGGTACCGAAGAAATATTTTTTCCAGTAGCTGTTATATAAGCTCTCCATTCTGACAACCAAGAGGAAGGAATCAAATAATATTTTTGACCGGGAAAAAGTGCAAAGCTTTTCCCAGAAGCTAATTTCTCATGGTTCTGTCGCTGCTTCAGTTTCACTGCTCTGAAAAGGCAATACACCATGGAAAAAATGCATGTTAGGCATGGATATTTTAAAAAATAATCCCATACCTGATATTGGTTCTTTGAGTCTCATATATTACCTAAGATTGCCCTCAACAAATGCAACGTCAGACAATTCTTGGTTGCAGATTTCACATGGTTGACAATCTGATGGAAAAGTCACAATTTCATCAGCCTTTGTTGCCCCAATGGTTTCATAGAGAAATAACCAGAGGCTCTCTGGGACAGATACACGCTTTGCCCCAGGAGCGTGCTCTGGAAGAAGATCCCCATGGCAACATCTTAAAGCACTGGTTGGTCCATTATCAGCATCAGAAGGCATGTCAGCATTCTTCTTACGCAACCATTGACTCAACCTAGCAGTACACAGCAAAAAATCAGAATGGGTCGATACCTGCAGGATGGTGATATAGTGCAACAAGTCCACAAAAAGTAAAACACAAATGAAACTTTATTTAAGCGTGCATCCAAGAGGCCAGGATGATTCGAAGAGAAATTAATATGGTGTAAAGTTGAAAAAATGAAACATTTGAATCCAAACTTAAGACCAGAATTGGCTACGGTATAAAAGGGTAAAGTCAACGTGGCATGTGTGGTATAACTCCATAAAACCATACTCCCTCCATCCAAGAGTCTCCGTCGTATTTCAAAAACTGCTTTTCCAATAATCTCAATCGTATTTTTGTTACTCCAAGGTAATCAGCGCGGCAGCCATTTCTTGCTGCAGAATCAATGCACGCACGCAGGCAAGCATGCACTGGTTGTTTTGTGCTGGACCAAAACGCCGCACGCAGGCCATTGGCTAGGCCAGGTCCATGCACTCCTGTACTTGTGCAATGAGGACCGATGTCGAATGAAGAGCACCGACAGTAAATGAATAAGAGCAGTTGTTTTCTTCCTTGGTCACATGAAGAGTCCAAATACGATTGAGATGAATGGATAGAGGGAGTAATTAACTTTTAATAAGAACATGTAAAAAGGTAAAGACTAAATACAGGCAGAGTATAAATCATGAACATGAATCTTGCATAAACATACTAATCTATAGTAAGTAACCGCAAAAACCAAAAAGAAGGCCTACAGGGTGAAGAGTTCGTGTAAAGGCAGAAAGGAGAGCAGGGAAAAAGACAAAGTACAGAAAAAATATTAGCTTGCACCAAATTACTATGCAGTACTAAGATCGAAAATCAAGTGAAGGATACTAAGATCAAAAATCAAGTGAAGGATGCACTTCACATACCAAGTCCTCGAAATAAAGTACGAAGTGTCATCTGAACAACTACCAGCAAGTGCTGCTTCTGCAAGACTTTTAAATGATGCTTTACGGTCACGGTAGACGTCAGCAGATACTACATTTTTAGCTCCCACCATAAGACACTCCATGCAAGAATCATCACTGCCTAATGCTGGCCCACCTCCATACTTGAGTTTTTGCAATAGGAACATTAAGATATTAATGTTTATCAAGTCAAGAATATGCCAGAACCATTAAAAATGAGTACAAACATAAAATTTTACGATTACTATATACATAAGATGTTCCACAATGACATAAATCATAAGGAACGTTAGGCAAATGATCTGTGAAATGAAAACCAAGAAGTGGATTAGCCTCATACTTTAGAAAATAGCTTCTGCCAAGCTACAACTGATAGTCGCTTCATCGATGTGACTTTAGATGCTGGAACCTTTCCATGTTCACATTGAATTGGGCCATTGTCAATGGAACTGTAGAAACAGAGAATTGCTGTAGTAAGGCTATATTTAGTTCATTAAGGAAAATTTACATAAACCAATCAGTATTGCAATTTGCTCTTTTTATGCCTATCATATGTTTCTAGTCCTATGAGATGCAGGAACACTGCAGAAGCACAGCAAAGTAGAAGGCAGTGGAAAAACAGAGGGTATTAGAAGAAAGGGGCAGAGTAGATGACATGGTTTATTCCTTGCTTGATGGGGAAAAAAAAGTCCCCTGTTTAAATTTAAATAGCAAGCCTGCTCCTAAAACCAGATGTGATGGATATAACTCAACCTGAATGCAAAATGATCTTATTTTTTATGTCAAAGAAAAAACTAGTTGCATACATGATAACTATTGGCGCTGCCATTGTACGCTATACAGTAGCAATGAAGTGTGCTGCTGCAGTATCTGAAGCTGGTCCACACAGATAGCATGCAGAGATCACATATACGATGTAGACGGTGATTACTGCCCTGTTATCATTTCATTCTAGACTTCATATTTGGTTCAGTTACTGGCTCCTCTTAGTTATATGGACACATTAGTTTGCTACCCACCCTTAGGTAAAATGAGCTAAGGATGAGATATAAGCCCAAAGTTACAACAATAAATAAAATATCTTTCAGTACAGAACCAAAAGTTCAATCCAATCACAAAACAGAAAATTGTAGTAAAAAGATGTATCCGACATTAAGATATTCTGATCTAATCTAAATTAAAAAAAAATAGAGACATTTTTCGAAGAAATGCCAGGAACAGAATTGGCAGCTAGCACTGCTGATTGAACTACGAGATCGCCTAGCTCATTGTATGTAGCTAACACAATTAATGTTTAATTTACTATGCCACTCATATCATAGGTTAAACCTAGACACAGTATTCTGATGGTACAGTCACAAAACTTCAATCAATTCAAGATGATTGCCCAGTTCAGTTGAAAGTTCAACGTGATGGATGAATTCAGGTCTGCTTGTCTATGATACAAACACAACACTGTCAAGACAAAATACCTCTTATATTATCATTTAGCATACATGGTGTCCCTTATCATTCATAATACACCAATACTATGTGGGGGTTTTTTTTTTGAAAGGAATACTATGTGGTTTTAGCAACAAAGGTGCAACAGTTTTCTGTAGTCCTAAGCAGGCACCATTTGTATATACTGTATCATGACTAGTTACATTTTAGAAACAAAGCATTTCAATATAAATGGAAACAGAAGAGGGAAAAAAGAAAATTTCTGGTTAACTTACGATGGAGGATCAATGTTATCTGCCCATTGACGCAGCCAATCTGTTGAAATCCAAAAATATGAATCATCCTCTGGATTTGCAGGTGCTTCTATCAGAACAGATTTTACTTCTTGACGTCTCTCTGTTACAAATGCCAAGTGGATTTCTTTCTTACTTCGATACTCCTCACATGATTTCACATATGATGCGTTTAGTTCATTAATTTCATTCAGAAAATGGTGCGGAAGTGAATCATTATTGATTTCTGATATATTATTGCTTTCAGTAGCACTTTCATCCTTACTGGTGCGTTTGAACATCAACATATAAGCATCAGTGGATGAAAACATCTCTCTAACAGTGGAAGTTGACACTGCCTCCTGGTGGCTGTTGTTATTATTATTTGTAACAGTACCTGTAGAAATACCCTGAGATTTCTGGTCATCTTTATTTGATGACTTTGCTATTTTTTCACCAAAAGGATGTGAACCAAGTTTGGATACTGTCTCATCATCAAACTCCCACCACTGCCCATTGCTTTCATCTTTAATGTGTGCCACATAATGCCCACTATTAGCGGCGGTACCCTTGTGAATCAAAATAGCAGCCAGGTCATAGCTGTAACCGGATAAAGGGCTTGACAACCACTTTCCAAGATCTAGACGTCCTGGGAAACTAAAAGATGAAGAAATTTTTTTCTTCGTTGTTGTCTGTCAATAAGAAAAAAGGTTAGATAGAGTTCTTGAACAAAAAAACAAAAGAAATATTAGGACAAAAGAGATTTGGAAGGAACATGTATCACCTTTGGGAGGAATATGTAACGCTTCAAATGGAAATTAACAACAGGAGGAAGTGAGCGAAGTTTTATGCAGCGTGTGGCATCTACCCTTTTCTGGCATGATTCACAAAAGTATTGGTTATCCCCATCTAGTGCTTCCTCACTGAAGTACTCATTCAAACTTTCTTCCAAATTATTTAAACCTTTAATATTCAGCTCCAGCTCATAAAAGTCCTCCATTTTTGAAGATGCTGCGGAATCCTTTCCACATGATAAGCACCTTAAGCATATGATGAGTAAACATCAGTTTTCCCTATATTACACTGGTAACTTTTCCAAGATGCTTATGGGATAATGAGAGCGTTGAACAGCTAACGATAGACCATGATAGATCACTATATAATTTTGCTCCATATGAGAACTAGGTTGTGCAATATGAATGTTATATGTTTCAGTTTTAGATACACATGAACGCTAACCCACAACGAATGCAGAGATCCTGCCAATGACAACGCATGTATCTATTTAATCTCTAACTAAGTGTACGCGTTATCAATACAGTCAAAAAACCTTAGAACTGTGACTCAGCATTTATACTTTCGCTAAGCACCAGATACAGTAAATAGCACTCTAATTTAGAATAATTCATGCTGGGTTCATTTGTCATCAACCAAGATAAGCACACAATGAGCCTAGACTTGTTACATAAGCATCTTTCACAACAGCTCTGCAGTTGCAGACCTACAGAAGGATTAGAAAACAGGGTGTATTCAAGACTTTGAGCAATGATAGCATAATAAACAACATTACATCAAAATCCATTAATAAAACCTTCGAGCAACTTGAAGCTAAGTTTTCTTCCATTTCTACATTAACAATCAAACTGCTAGACAAAAGTAAAACTTCAATCACAAACATATTTCATACCTTGTCATGTGCGACACGCTTCCACGAAACAGGTGCTGCACGATTGTTCTACCAGAGACCTTGGAATGGTTTAACGATTGCTCGAGCAGAGACAAAAACAAGGTGAGAAATTCATGGCCATCCTGCTGGACACCGTTGTCTAACTCCAATGTCTTGATGAAAGGTGCTGAATCAATGAAAGCCATTTTACTAGAGTGTAGCTGTGCAAACAACCGAGCCAGCTGATCCAGAACAGGGTGCTTCTTTAAGATGTCAGGCTCCAGAGAGAAAATGCCTGAGCGGAAGGATTTGTTCATATAAAGGCACTGAAGTATGCTGTTTGCATAACACGTTGCACCCAAGTTAGTCAATCCAGCAGGCCTTTCAGCGGAGTCACGAAGATCTTCAGACGGATCAGGACCAAAACTGCGGACAATATCTTGGGTCTTCTGCCAGAGGCCAGTCTTGCGAACCCCATTGGCAGCAGGAATCAACCCGCAGAAACAGTTCGGGGAGTCCTTGGAGTTTCCATGGCAGCCATGGCAAATCGGTTTCCACACCATGTAAAGCTGGCGGATATCGCTCTTTGTGATATCGCCAGTGGTATGTATCTTCCTGCGAATCAGTACCCGGAAGTAATCAGAAATTGAGCAACAGAAACAATGTGAGCAATCTATATAACCACCAACTTCAGGTAACGAAACAATGCAATGCATACTTGAAAACAGCGGCAGTAGAGCTCTCAGATTCATCGGCCCGTGGCCTCTTGTTCTTATTGCGAGTGTTCGGCCTGCTCATTGTACCAGCAACCTGGAGCCCCGGGCTTCACTCAGGGCTTCTATGTTGCGCCACCCTGAGCAGAACTCGCCTCGCCGGAGTCCTCCCTGAAACTCACTGGAGTGGTATTCGGTTGCTGCGAAATCGGTTCATGCGCAGGAAACCGTCGCGCAGGCCCGGGACGCGAACCCACAACGCACCGGGCTCGTCACCGATGCGAAGCTTTGCCACTCAACGTCGCCGCCGCCGCCGCCCGTGCCCTAACTCCCCGTGCTCGCCTTCCGCTCGATCCTGCAGCGATGGGTTTACCGATCTATGGAAGAGCACAAGGATTTGGGGATGGATGGGAGAAGGGGGGGATCGATTTCAATCCCTTTGCTTCTTTTTGTTTTCGTGCTGTGTTTGCAATGTTTTTCTTTTCTTTTTTCCTTTTTTATTTACACTACACCATCGTGCTCAAGGGCCGCCGAATGTTTGTTTCGTTAAACCGTAGCCGCTGGATGGATAAGCAACGGATATGATCTGCAGGCGAAATTTTCATAGGATATTTACATTGAAGCTCTTTAAAGATGCTGCCGGCGGGCATTTTGTGCGACAGCACCCTGATTCTCTTCAACCGTTCAGCTTGCTCTCCGAGATGTTTGCGCATAAAGTGAAATTTTCGTGAACCGGTTCGCGCCGTGCAGGACTACAGAACTCGGTTACTTTTTTCGTGAAAAAAACTCGGATTCTTTTAAATTGCAAAGATTTGAGTTTTCTTTCTAACAACTAGGAACCGGTTCCTTCGCAAAGAAATAAAGAATCCGTTCAAAACTGTGATATCATGTCAAGTCAATATACAAGTGACGAAATCCATTGCTGCAGGGGCGTTTCAGTTATCTCGCCTCAGCTCTGACCCATTGAATCCAGGAGTGAATCCTCGGTTGTCTACGTGTATGGTAGAATCTGTCCAAGTCTCATCCAGGATAAGACGACTCTGAAACCACAATATTACATAGACCATTGGCGAATATTACTTATAGCTCACACAATATGAGATGTTTGATCAGAACCCATTCACATCTATTTCATGGTGTGTGATAAGCTCCGAATCTCCGATACTATACAGCTGCTCTTGGGGGAAAAAAAAAAAAACTTTAGCCTTGTTCGGTTATTCCTCTCAAAATGATTTCGAGGGGATTGGGAGAGATTCAGTCTTTACAAGTCGTTTAAAGATTCAATCTCCTCCGATCCCCATCATTCCTTTCCAATACAGTTCGACGGAACAAGCACTTTGGCAGCAATCCGTTCAAACTTAAATATTATCATTTCTGAGCAGACTAATGGACTGCACAGGATATGGAACTTGCAGCACGCATGCCTTGTTTCGGCCCAAAAAGAGAAAAAGAAGGTAAAGCCTAAGGCCCTGCAAGTCGGAGATACAAAACTAGATTTAGATGAGTACGTATACTACTAGCTGGGAAGTGATTCAATTTTTAGTCAAACTTCCACCTGCTAACCTGAAACCAACACAAACAAACCAACTCATGCTTTCCATGTGGATCAACTTCATACCCATCAGAAGCATACAGCTAGCGGTACCCGGTACCTCGTTTTATGTGAATACCCTTGAATTTTACGGCTGGAGGTATCCAGCCACCTACACTGCACGAATATGGATACGTATATCGGTATCTGATAGATACAGATATGTCGATACGTCATTTCTCTAGAAAACCTAATACGTTGATACGTTTTACTTTTTCTTTTAAAAAAATAAAACAATAATTTGAGCTATAATATAGGCTTACAAGCCTAGCAGGAGTTAAAGAGTTCATAAGACAACCCAAATTAATATGACAAATCAGTGCACAAATACTACAAATCATGTGAGACTGGCAGGAAAGCCAGTACACAGCCATCTGGTGGGCTGAGAATCGTCCTATACTGGACCTAAACATATCCCCTAGCAGACCAAACTGGCCCAATACGTATCAACTGAAGTATCCAATTTTCTGCTATTTAATTTTATTCGGATACTTAATGGATACGTATCCAAGACATATCCGTATCGGATACGTATCCAAGTATCCAATACTCTGCACCTTGAAGTATCCGTGTTTCATAGCCAGCCACAACATCAAAGTGAATACCCTTGAATTTTACGGCTAGGGGTATCCAGCCACAACATCAAAAGCAAATACATCCACATCCAAATTTTGGACCATTAGCCTAGGAATCACCAAGGAGTTGCACTATGACAAATTGCAATACACAAAAGTCTGGGACACTCGAATCATTCTTCAATGTTGTAGCAAAATTAAAACGCTTCCCTTAGCAGAAAACATATTGTCTATATGAGGTAATGCAAACATAGAAACAGATTCGAGATACCTTTATCTCACGCAAACAAAATTGCAAATACAATAGATACAGAAAGGCGCAACCTCATACATGTCTCACCCAACAAGATATATAGAAGTTAACACAACAATCATTTTGACATGAAACGTCTAAAGGTGCACATGAAATTCATCCAAGCTTCAATAAGATGCACATGTGCTTAACGCACATTCCATGAATCCACACTAGCTCATGAACCTAGTTTATCAGGGTATCATGAACATAATAGCAGGACAGAAATACTGAACTCATCCATTATAGGTGTTAACTGGCAATGGCGCACAAACCATGAGAAAACAATTTGATTGTATAGAAATGGATCTTTGGAAACATTCCCATGAATAGTTTCAAGAGAGAACTGCTATTGTAAAGCACATCACATATCCTCTCTACAATGTAAGATGTTTTATAAGCTATATATAGTATCATAATTTGGCACAACAGTTCGCTGAAGGAGTTCAAAGCAAAGAGGGAGACGAAAAATTACATACATTTTCCTCAAAAAAGAATTGCATAAGGAAATTGCATACATCAGGTTGCATTTTCATGCGTCCTGAGAGCCAAATTACTCATGCCTAAAAACCAGAAAACAAGACAATCACAAAATCGATGCAGCAACATAAGGACCCAAGGCAATGTAGTATAAGGGAAGCTTGGCTATAACCTTGAAGTTGTAAGTACAAATCCCCTTCCCTTAGTTTTTTATGTTCCCAAGTATATATCTACAGCCCACATCAAAACTTGTTCCATGTCTTTGCCCAGACCACATGTTTCTGAAACTAGACTGACCAAGTAGTTATTGCCGGTTTTTAGGCAATTTTGTGTAAAATTGGATGCTCAACTGTATCCAATAGCAAAACCAGGGTGGCTAGTTTTTCTCTCTTTTGCCTTGAACAGCCAGCTTGGTTTGGCTTCTTGAACTGCTCCCTCTGTTTTTAATTGATGTCCTTAGAACAACTATTTTAGCTCAAAGATAACTAAAAAGAGTGTCCTAAAGTCATCAATTAAAAACTGGAGGTAGTAGGACATAAAGGCTACTTGCATGTTTTCAAACCATGAAAAGTGACCTTAACATACTAAGAAAGTGTACCACAATTAATCAGCAGACTATTAGATTGTTTGTTTCAGCTTCTGGCTTTTACATAAGCAATGCCACCAGGAGATGAAACAAATAGGCCCTATAACACAACAACATTAATAGAACAAAGCAGATTTGGTGCTCATGTGGCTGCTCAACCCACATAACCTCAGCAGTAGAGGAGCTTGTTTGCAGATTTCTATTGTAATTTAGAGCTGACACCTAAATTTTTGTTCAGTCAAGATCACTAGCTCCCCGGAACATTCACTGATCTGGAACCCCTATTGCAGGACCTACAGCTCAGCAGGTGGAAGGTGGATCAAGAGAATTGGTGACAATTGAGAAGAGGACGGTTGCCAACAGGATTGTTGGCAGAAGCATGCCAACAGGTAGCCAGAGCATGACAATAAGGGTTGGATTTCTGGGGAGAAAAGTTGAGGCTGGAGACAGGCAGGAGTGAAGAGAAGGCCCCAGGCGAGTGCAAGAGGAAGAGAACGCCGATGGCTATGGTCCCGCGGCTGTGGGGGGGGGGGGGGGGGGGGGGGGAGCAGGCAGTAGTCAGAGAAGGTTAGAGGAAGAGTCATGAATGTCATAATCACCCAATTTAGTGGGGAAACACATAGGGGGACTGACAAGATCAAAAAGTCGATATAGAAGCACAATAATCAACTCCTAAACGGGCCTCTATTGAAACTTGCAGTTCAGGGAACTCCCTCCAGTTAGGCCTATTTGCATCATCCATTGACATTTCTAAAACGGAAAGGACAACATTTTTGCCAGTGTGCCTAGTCATATGTGATCTGGTTGGTATCATTCTATTAGATGCCTTCGAATCTATACTAATGTAAGGATTTGTTCCTGAACAAAGGCAAGTGGGTGCCTTCGAATCTACACTGACGCCTAGGTCAACCCTAGAAGGAATACCAAGTGTACCTTATTAACACATGAGCAGAATAGTGCATACAAATCGCCGCACATATTGCAATGAAATCTTTCTCCAAGAGAACCAAAATAATTTGGAAAAGCAACTATGTAGAGTATCAGGGAAAAGATATATTGCGCATAGAACACTGCATCTTGGCCTACAGTTTGTTATTCCTAAAATAAGTCTATGTTAACACTAACGAGCCACATTAACTTGACCATATCTAAGCTATAATGGGTGTGTTTGGTAGCACCGCTACCCGCAGCTATAGCCTAGCTAGGAAAACTAGCCCATGCAAGGTACGGCAAGTTGCCAGTGCTAATCGTTTGGTTTGTTTAGGAAAAGCAGCGGTTATCCTACCAGCTGCAGCTTTCGGTCTTCGGCTAGCCAAATCGGCTCTCCATCAGCGGCAAGCTTTTTCTGGCCCCGTGAGGCGAGGTAGCCCAGCAACGGAATTTGTTGAGGTTTGGCCGTCCTAGCTCGGCAAGGCTAGAATTTTTCTTGCCCAGGAACCACACGTAGCCAATATGACCTCACTCACATACGCATAAATAGGAAAACAGTAGTTTCAAGAGAGAATCACACCATGAGTTGTTTTCCTTTTGGTAGGTAATGAGAGTGTCAATTTGCACATGCCTTGTATGTAACTTTGACAAGAACATGAAAATAGTATTGGAAGTTATCAGGGCAAAAAGTGGACTTGACCATGGTATCATTAGATGAACTGAACACACATAGGTTGTTTCAATTTCCACACACCTAGGCTGTTGCTACACGGTTCATTACAGAGGTTTGACTCATTTCAGAAATCCCATTTTCTAACCCATCCCTTGCATCCTGAAGCAAATACAAAAGTGTTACGCCTGTAAACCTACAAACCCAATCCAGTGCTGCATGCGCCTAAAAACAGGTCTGTCTTGTAATAACTCTATAGTTATATTCATGAACTAACACAGATTAAAAAAAATGATTAGCACTTATCCAATCAAACTCTCATATAATCCAAACAGTCTTCTGTTAACTTCTTTTACATGCATTTTTTTTGTTTATACGGCACGCAAGGGCCTTGCACGCCGCATTACACTAGCATGTGAAGAAGACATACCAGTTCATTAAAACGTTCATGTGTTGCTAACGCCGCTTTAGCCTTCTTGCAATGTGGTCAAATGATTGGTGCCTGCCTGCCTTAGCAAACGCACGCTTCATATTATCAATCATGGACTGCGGCAACTCAATTCTCATGTCAATCATCTCTTCAGCATGATTCATCACATCAGTTAACCTGCCAAAGTCAAGTAGCCCTGCTATTAGCTCTCTAGCGGAGTCCTCAGCAGGGGTAATGTGGTGCTCCACGATGCAGTGCCAGACATCGATCGCTGCAGATGGATTAAACTCCTTAAAGAACAAGCTGACAGCAGTGGCACAGTTGGACGCGGTAGGCAGTTGCTCGTTCTTGCTCATCTCTGTAAGGAAACTCTCAGCCTCACGGGCCTTGCGATGCTTGAGGAAACCCTCCAGTATGACATTGTAGGTGACAGAATTTGCAAAGACGCCATTGAGAGGCATTTCATCAAGCATGCCGAGGGCATAGTCCATGCTGCCAACATTGCAACAGAGGCCAATCATGGCGTTGTACATTGAGAAATTAGGCACAAGGCCCGCTTCAGAGACCATCATGTTCCAGATGGCTACGGCATTGGCAAAGTTACCCTTGCGGATGATAAGATCAATGGCGTTGGCGAAAAACTTGATCCCAGGGAAGCAGCCCTTGCTCCGCATCACCTTGAGAAACTTGAAAGCCTCCTCGAACTGGTCTCTGAGCACGAGCGTGCAGAGGAAGGAATCGTACGCGGGGACGTTGTCTCCGTCCCAACCGACGCGGATGACCATCTCGCCGAAGGTGCTCTTGGCGCGTTGCGCGTTCCCCTCCTTCTCCCAGGCCTCGAGCAGTATGGCGAAGGTGTCGGCATCGGGCGCGACGGTGGTCTTGGTGCGCTCAAACATATCCTGCGCGTCTTGCGCGTGGCCTTCGGTCCGGCACATGGCAGAGAGGAGGGAGTTGAGGGCGACGGCGTCGGGCTTGAGGCCGTAGTGGCTCATGACGTCGAAGGCCGCGGTAGCCTCCTTGAGGTTCCCGCGGGAGCAGTAGGAGGAGAAGATGGAGGCGAAGGTGGCGATGGAGACGAGATCGCCGGCGCCCTCCTGCTTCATGGAGCGGACGGCGTCCCACATGGGATCGAACATGGCGGCCTTGCCGAGGATGTCGACGAGGAGGTTCCACGCGTAGGCGGTGTGCGCCACGGTCCGCCCCGCCCAGCGGAAGAAGCGGACGGCAGACTTGGGGCGGGAGTAGCAGATGCTGGACTTGAGCACCTGCTCCGCGACCTCCGCCGTGGGGCCGATGCCGCAGGAGGACAGCGCCGCCTCCACCTCCCCCGCCGAGACGCGGCCAAGGATCTCCAGGAACGCCTCCACGCGCGGGTTCGCCTCCTCCTCCCCGTCGGGGCTCTTCGCCGCCGCGCTCATCGGCGAAGGCGATTGTCACCCTGCTTCGATCTGCGGCTGCTCGTCTCCCTCTGGTTCGCCCCCACACAAACTGTGAATCGTGCTATCAATCGATTCGCGCCTGGATTTCAATCCGAAGAACACGGGGATTGAGGAACAACAGAATGGTGTCTGGAATCGAACAGATAGGAGTAGCGCCGTCGAGGCGTAGTGGAAGTGGAGGCCGCCGTTGGTCAAGCACTCGAGCCGGTCTGAGGCTATCTCCAAACGTGGTGAAGACCCGAATCTAATTTTAAAATAATATAGATTAAAAAGACATTATTAAAAATTTAATCTCCAATAGAAAATCTAAAATGCGGACTTCTTCTCCCGCTGTCTCCTCCCGCCCCCGCCTCTTCTCATTGTCACCTCTGATTTTCCTTGCCGCCCCCGTCTTCTTCCGCTTCGGTTGCCGCTCCCACCTCCTCTTGTTATGGTCGTCTCCCCCGCCACCCCTCTCGTCGCATCCCCCACCGCTGTCACGGTTTTCTCTTGTCCCGGCCGTCTCCTCCGCCACGGGATCCTCCTGCTTCATGGGCTTCTCCTCCTCCGCCGCTGTCATGGGTTTCTCCTACCCTGACCGACTCCTTCTTTACCGCCGCGAGATCCTCTTGCCCCGGCTACCTCCCCCACCGCCTCCCGTTGTCTCCTGCCGCCGCCCCGCGCCTCGCGTGCTTACGCCTTCCCGCGCGTTTGGGTCGCGAGCGGGGATGTTCTATTTTTACGTTGCGAGCGAGATGTAGATTAAAATCGGTCTCTGGAATGAGTCTCCCGTTGGAGATATGATTTTGTCATTTTTAACCCATTCTGGATTTTGGGTCACTAGATGAGTCTGCCGTTGGAGATAGCCTGAGAAAACGAAAAGGGTTACCATAATACCATACAACAATAATGGTTGGGCCTGAATCGCTCAAACAAATGGAGTTTGGGCCGAATGAGTGTATGAAAGTAAATGGACTGAGACTTGTCACGCTTTGGAAGAAAGAAAAAAAACACTTATCCAGAATTATCGGGCCCGATGGTCACTGCCTCGCTGGCAAGTGGAATGAACTTGACCTGCTACTTTTGGGAGCACCGTTTTAGTTGACCATCGTCCCTCGCTGCACTTATCACTTGATCATTCACCCGGTAGCTGAAAGTGAGAGTCGCTGCGTACGAAAGCAACCTAATTGTTAGTTTACATAAGATGACATGGCGACTAAAATACACACGTCGACCACCCAATGCAAGCGCCATCAACAGATATAATGAACCACTTGTGGACATGTGGTACGTGCCCAGCTTGTACCATTCGGTCCATATCCTACATAATAAGCAACCCTTCATGATTGGTTTGCGGTTGCAGGTTTGGCAAACCCAGCGAGCTAACTATATACTTTTCACTATATAAGAATATAAAACGAGATACTTACCAGATAAGCTTACGGCTCACACCAGGCTTAATTAGTCAGCAGACAATTCTTTCATATCCGAATGCATACTGCTGCATCCATTCAGCGTGCGCTAGCCGCCCCTACGATCGTCGAGCAGTCCTGCAAGCATACGGTGCTGACGAATCCTTGCGAGCTCCATAATTCTCCAGCTTTTTATCCAGAACAGAGTAGTGATGTCGAGTGAGGAGACCCGGCGCTGCAAGCAACGAACCGGTAGGGCCGCGTGATATGGTATGGCGCGCTGCTACGTACTCTACGGCTAGTCTACGCAAGCAACAGAGTAGTATTTGTCAAACCGGTGCACGACACTGAACGGCGATGGAGACGGCGGTAGAATATATGTAAGAGTAGCTAGGACAGCGATCGTAGTCCAGAAGCGCAGGGTCAGACGCGCGTATGGCTGCCATACAATTCGCAGCCTAGCTGCAGCCAAGGCTATGCCGACACTTGGATCATTTTTTCTCTCCCAGTGATGCCATGGACTCCTTCCCATCTGCGTCTCTGCTTGCTCATGCATTGCATATGCAGAGGATGTAGTAATGGTTTTCAGAATTCAGATATGGTTCGTCAGGCTGGAAACATGGATAAGGAGTTTGGCACTGGCACTGGCACTGGCTGGAGCGCGCGGCTCCACATGCATGGTTCGTCGGGTATTCAGACGTGGCGGCGCCCACGTGGACTCAGCCAGTGCCCTCGTGGCCCTGGCTGCACGCAGGCCGATCCGCCGCCTGGTTACAGTACAATGCACCGGCGAGCGCAACGAACCGGGCGCTGCATGCAGCCAGAGCCAGCAGCCCCAGCCTGCACTGCAGCGCGCGATAAAGACTGGGCCGGCCGAGGGGGCGCGTACGTGATGATCATCAGCGGGAAGAGGACGTGCGGATCGGACGATAGCTGGTCGTGTCCCGATCCAGGACACTGTGCGCGCGCGCTGTGGTCACGATGGGCCGCCATTAATTTTGCCAACCCTGTCTCGCAGCTGCTGCCGTTTGTAATCAAGCATGGTGAGCCAATTGCTCATGGGACCCCCGAGTGGACCGACTCGGTCTAACAAAACATCTTCGGAGTGTAATCCTGCTTTCGAGTGAAGAATACTTACGTGATTTGCTCGATCAATGAGCTAAGGCTAAGGTACCATTGTTTGTTAACCATCATACCCAGTTAGCCATGATTTTGGTCGTTTGCCAATCGTTGTCGCCTGTACTGTGCCCTACATCGAGCT
This sequence comes from Eleusine coracana subsp. coracana, assembly GCA_032690845.1. NCBI lineage: Eukaryota > Viridiplantae > Streptophyta > Magnoliopsida > Poales > Poaceae > Eleusine > Eleusine coracana. Next base: position 8,100,465 of record CM064424.1, read on the forward strand.
GCTTGCTCGGAATCATGGGCTGGTAGCCTTTACACTGTAGTCGGAAAACGCTACTGTTTTGCCTTAAATAAATTAACCATATTACGTGGAAAATCCTCCGGCGTACTCACGCACTTGGGGCCCACATGTCAGTCAATTGATGAGTAATCCGCCACCGGCGTATAGTCTGTGGCAGCGTGCCCACTGCTCAGCCTCACGTCGCCCATAGGCGCGATAGGGACCGGGTGCCAGTAGGCCGCCCCCTTCACGTGGCCGCGCGCGGCCAGCGGCGGCGTTACGTGGCGAGCGGGAGGGGCAAGACAACGTGTCTCCATCTCAGAACCGTCGACACGGCGCCGAGCCGGGGGGGCCATTGCTTGCTGCCATCGTGCGTGCAGCGACAAACTCGAGGCCCTGGCTGGAATACAATTTTTGCTCCGTGTCATCACTCGTGAGTTGTGGCACGGTACAGTAGATCCCGAGATTACCCTCGCGCCAATTATCATGACCCCGTGTTATCATTATGAGTTATGACCCCCTGCCAGTACACTACTACTGCTACCAGCGAGAGCATTCTCTTTGTCGTGTAGTAGCATGGAGTCATACGTAGTAGGAGTACCACATCGTAGCTGTGGACGCAAACTGCAAAGTTATAGTGTTGTTAGGTGGAGTTATCATGCTTTGCATGACCGCGCAAGCTTGTCACGAAGACAGCAAAAAAATATCTTTGATACATATCAAGAGGTGACAAAAGTTTGTCCGGTGGGAGATCAGCACACCAGCATGCCCGACCGGTCCCGTCCGGTGAGGTGTTGCTCTTGCTCGGCAGGTACAGTTCCCATCACTTGGTTGGTGATCGCAGTCGCAGGTGGTGGCAAAGTGTCTTGTAACTAGCGTTGGCGTGGCCATACCCACCTCGGACCATGCCACACCGTCCATCCGCCGTGCACGGGCAGCAGCTTACTGTAACCAGCGGCAAGCAGAGCCGAGGGAGGACGGACCCACTGGGAGCCGGGGGGCAGTGTCGTCATTCCGGAAACAGCCTTATCCGGTTCGGGGCCCACCCTTGCCACTTCCGCCCGCTTCTATATAAAATCCAAAGCTGGACACCCAACCAACACAAACTCCAAAACCACTCCCCCCCGCACACCCCTCTCGCGCTCCTCCCTTGTCTGTCAAACAAACATCACACACCGATCGGTGGTTGCCGCAACTTGCCCGTACCGCGTCACGGCAAAGCCAACAGGCTAGCTACTAGTTGTTCAGTTTAGCTAGTGGTAGGCAGCAGGGACACACAACACAAACGCACCGATCGATCAGGTGAGAGCATATGGCAGCAGGGAGCGCGAGGTCGTCGGCCGCCGCGAAGCACGCGTACCGGATGTTCGCGCCGTCGTCCCGCGGCGCGCCGCGGTGCCCCGGCAGCCCCGGCGGCGCGGCGGCGGCGGACGAGTTCGACGAGTCCGACGTCTGGGGCGCGCTCGGCGCGGCGACGGGTACCGGCGTGGACTACTCCGTCGTCGTCCCACCGGCCGCCGAGATGAACCAGCAGGCCGGGGCGAGGGCGCGCCCGATCCCAGCAGCGGCGGGGCGGAAGCAGCAGAAGCCGGCGGCGGGCGCGGCGCCGGGGTCGCTGCCGATGAACATACCGGACTGGCAGAAGATCCTCGGGGTGGAGTACCGGGACCACCACCACGCGGGCGAGTGGGAGCTGGACGGGGATGACGACGACGACGGATACGGGGGCAGGGTGGCCATGGTCCCTCCGCACGAGCTGGCGTGGCGCAGCCGGGGGGCGTCCATGTCGGTGCACGAGGGGATCGGCAGGACGCTCAAGGGCCGCGACCTCAGCCGGGTCCGGGACGCCGTCTGGAAGAGGACCGGCTTCGAGGACTGACGCTTTCCCCACCTGGCTCTGCCTGCCGGCGATCTAGCAGGCCCGGCGGTCCACCATGGCTAGCAGTCGAGTATGTAGGTTAGAAAAATGAGCGGTACTAATTGCTTTTTCTTCCGCTTTTTTTTTTTTGTTCCTTCCTCGCCAGGCATAAGAGAGAGAGGGTGGTGGGTGTTCATTCGTATGGTGTGACAGTTTTAAGGGCACCTTAAGCTTGAGGAGAACGGTGAATTTGTGCGCGATCGATCGATCTATTTTTTGTGGATCTCTTGTAATTCGCTTCAGACTCGTTGAATGAAAAAGAAAATCATATATCTCCTTATTCAGTCATTTCACTCACTAGTCCCCAAAGCTGCAGCGAGAAGCAACGATCTTTCGCTATCTCCTGACGTTTACACAATTTTATCGATTTGTCAGCGCGAAGCATTTTGGATGCACGCTGCACCCCCTTCAATTTCTGCAAGTTGCTAAAAAATCATACAGATTGCAAAACCATTTTTTTGGACGAAAGGCGCGTACACCGTGGGACGTGATGGCGAAACGACGGCCCCACTGAAGAAAACAGCTTCAGTACAAACTTCTGGTCCGATATAGGAAAAGAGATAAAGAGAGGGGGTTACTGGGAACTGGATCAATAATAAAGTCGAGATTTTTATGTTAAGAGCAGACGATGAGGCTGCGAGTCTGCGCGCCCCGGAGAGCATCAATAATTGATTCCAGTACAGTTTTTGGTGCGTGGCATGGCGCGGTGTCGTTTTCCCGGCGTTGGAGGCGGAAAAGATCATGTAGGCCCCGCGCCGCACCCGTCGCTGGTGCACTGCACACGGGAAAGAAAGAGGAGATGAAACCCGTCGAAAAGACTCACCCCGAGACCACCCGCCATCCATGATCCCCATCCCGCTGCTGTGAAGCGAGTGAAATATTCAAGGGAAACCCGCCACGAGACGAGACGGGAATAATCGGTGGCAGGCGCGACGGTCTCGCTCGCCTGATTTTTAAAAGTGTTTTGTTCCGGGCGGCGCCTAGTGACGCGACGTCCTCGGACGAACCCCCTGCAGGCTGTGGCAGTGCCAGCCAGAGCAGTTTTTGGCCGGGGACAAGAGGAGCGCATGTGACGAGGAAGGAGAGGAGATGCTTCCCGGGCCTGTGAGCCTGTCCAGCGCTCCTCCGTGGTGGCGCGTCGGCGCTAGAGCTCGGTCGGGTTTTGTCGCGGTCCGAGCAGCTGCCTGGTCGCCATGCAATGCTGCGACCTGCGCGCCATGACTAGCGTATCTTATTGGATCGAATCTGGGAGTTTACGGCTCGTCGCTGCTGGTAAGCTGGAGAGGCTTCTACCTGCGGTACGTGTGATGCACCGCCACCACACTTTCAAACGAATAAGCCGGAAGGCGCGCGCCAGGTCCCCCCCCCGGCTCCGGCCAGTGGATGATGGATTGGTTTTTCTCGGGAAATGCTTGCCGCGGAAGGTGAAAACTCAGGAACGCGCGCACACTGTGTGATCTTGAGTCGCGGTGGCGTCTCGGCACCGGCAGCAAGTACGGTGCCGCGACTGCAAGCGCACGTCCAAGTGTGCTGTCACGCGGGCGGCGGCAACACGTGTCGGCCGGGCAGCTGATGGTTTTTGACGGTGGCGGTGGTAGGTGAGCGAGAGGTCGGGTACTCGGGTCACTTGTTGGTGCGTGGCCACCGTGTGGGGTGGCGTCAGGTCCGGGATTGTTCCGCTTCCGGCGGGAGCAGGTATTTTTCTAGAGGCTTCTCTTCTCTCCGGGTGTGGCCAGCCGGGGTGCCCAGTCCTGAAACGGCAACGATTTTTCCTGACGCTGACGCGACGGGCAACCGCCGGCCGTATGCCCGTATCCGTTTGGTGGTGGTTCCCATCCCCACTCCACATCACGACAAGCTCTCGCTCTGTCCGACCGAGTCTGCTGAACGCTCGTGTGTCCATACTGCAGTGCGCGTTGTGCTGTGCCCGGATGGAGATTGATCGACCGGTGACCGAAGAAATACTACTAAATAGCTTCATCTTCCGGCATCACGTTAACGTGAAGAAGCAGTACGTACGATGCGGGTATACGCAGGTCAATATAATGGTCCTACTTTGAGCACACAGTGATCGCACCTGTCGCTGCTAGCGTTGAGATGTTCTCTCGTCTCATTCACCAGTTACCATCAGCTGATCTGTACAGAGCTTAATCACTTCCAGTCACTACCACGTCACCAGTTACCATCAGCTGATCTGATTAAGCTCTGTATATATATGGATGCTCGACATCCATATATATACAGTTTGTTTACTGGAATCCGCCCATCGTATACCTTATCAATACAACAGGCGGGGCCGTATCCATACCGTGGAGTAGTAGTATGTCATGTCATCCGAAAAACGCCCCTCCGCCTCCACGTCAACACTGAAGCTGCGGTACTACTGCACGGCCGCAAGTTGCGAATTCAGATCGCTGCAGTCTGTGAAGCGTCATCTTCGTTGTCGTCGTGACTGTTCCGAAGAGCCTCACTCGTCCAAAGCAAACACATCAAACTCGGTCGCCCTCGCACCGGATGACGATGCGCCATCAGCAACGGAGGCGACGGGTTTGGCCAACCAGATGAGGCCTATTAGCTTTTTGACGAAAGATGCGGCTGCGCTGCCGAACTGTGGATAAATGCTGCTGCCTGAAGCAGAAGCTCGCTACGGTTGAGACAAAGTTTGCGGTGCCGTCGTGTGGTGTCGCTCCCTAATGACTTGATTTCATTCTTGACTTTGATGTGTCAAGACTTAATTCCCGTATTGAGTCCTTCGTTTTCAACTTTACAGTCACGCCATTAGACAAAAGCATCGGCAGATTCTGGAACTAGTAGCACCAGATCGCTTCGTGTTTCCTTTCCTTCTAGCAGCAAAGTTCTTCAACTCCCCGGTGGTCCGGTGGCATTTGCTCTGACGGGGAAACAGAACTCTGGTGCTGCATGGGGTTCAGATTACTAATCGATTATATGTTACTGCATCTGTGGCCGACGGCATAGTTTTCAACTTTTGATGATCTGGCGAAAGGGACTATAGTCTAGTAGTTACAAGAGCCTTACTAGTATCTCAGTTCCTAGGTTCGACTCTCTATGGGAGTGAATTTTCTAGAATTTAACGGCATTATGTTTTCAGTGATAGGTGACGTTCCCGTCGACAGCGAGACTCCAGTGATTGACTTCGTCAATTTAGAGGATTTGTCGGCTAAGTTTTTGAAAATACTCATAGGAATAGGGTTTGCGTACGTGTGTTCATAGGGGTGAGTGCGCGTACGTTATGAGTGTCTGAATTATACTGTGTAATCTAAAAAAAACTTTTGATGGCCTGAATCCAAATGTTCGAGCCTTTTTGCAATTCAGCATTAGAGCCCACAACTAGCTTAACGCATCTGAGAAAGACCAAGCAAGGTTCGGCACAGATCAGCCTGTGAACAGTTTCTTTGACGGTAGTCAACAACACAATTCTTTTCAAATGCTCTGTTTCTTCTGATGATAAACACTACAAGCATGACTCTCGTCAGAATACCGACAAAATCACGGAATTGATTCATCTTAGAAGACCTGTAAGGCTGGATCAGATCCACCTTCCTCTATATCTTCTCGTACCCACATCAACCTCTTATTCAAAGTGTACAGATAACTGCCATGGTGAAGGGAAAGCAATGAAAAACACACCGTCTCTCCTGTGCTCACGGTACCGGCCTAATATGGATCGGGTCTCAATTATAGTTGGGCCGCTGGGTTACCGCCAGGTCTCCATAAGTCAGACCGAAACGCAGATGAATTAGATTCTTTTTTCTTTGTATTATCAAGTTCCGATGCGGTTCGGCTTCTTCTCCTTGCCATCTTTATTTATTTAGTACTCGATTTTATTTACTACTCGTTTTCTCGATCCAACCCTACCCCGATCATGGCCCTTCCCTGGGTCTTGGTCGACCGCAGTGTGGCCTTCGTCGTTGCAGAAGGATCTAGCAGCGAGAAGGGCAACGAAGCATGCGCAATCGGCGGATCGAGCGGACTGAGCCCGCAAGAGGCAATGGCGGCCATGACACCCGAACCTGTCGTCGTCGCCCCCCCTGATGTAACTCGCCTGTCCATGCAGCGGCGGACGCCCGCGGATCATCTGGGATGTGGTGTATATGGTGGTGAGATCTCCAGCACGCACAAGGGCCTCGTCGTCATCTACACCGGCTTCTACCGACCTGGCAACGGTGGCTTCTCCGGGGACGGACGCAACCTGATTTACCACTCAGTGCCGGTCCTGAGTTTTTTGAGCCCAGGGCCAATTAATAAGCCGAGGCAATTTATTTATAAATAGAGAAATATTATCACTATAATAAAATAAATAATATTTATATAAAATGATTTATATATATTATCTCTAACAATTTCTTCTAACACTTCTAAATAAGAATAACAATGGTGTTGGTGTCAATCTTGTCCAACAATTTCTTTTCAATGCATAAATTGGCCAAACAGTTCAAAGTGATGCATACTTTCATCTTGACATGATCGCTTGTTAAACATTATAGACAAAAAGTGACAGAATCAGTCATTTGGTCATGTAATTACAAACTTAGGTCGATCATATGCCAATTAGCAAAGGAATTAAGGGGGTCGTAGATTGTAGAACTGTAGACTACGCACGTCTTACAACAGCCAGACACAACTTGTAAGGGACTAGAGCAGTGCTATCAGCGAGTGCGACAGCGATTATCAAAATTGAAATGCTGTTGCACCGCCACACGAGAATTATGATGCCAAGGAAAAATATTATCGCTACCTGAACTTGATATCCTTTCAATTAGTAGGCTTAAGATTCCTGACAGAGCTCGTTTGTTTAGATTTTTTGCTAAACAGAGCCGAGAAACAAACTAACCTTTGTACCAGTATACATATGTTATCGGGGACCCAGGGCGGCCGCCCTGCCTGCCCCCCCCCCCCCCCCCGCCAGGGCCGGCTCTGTTACCACTGCTCGAGCAACGCCGTCTCCACAGTCCCTCCAGTCCCCGATTCACCCGGCATGAAAGGCCTTGGTAATACTGGTGTTGTGCTGCGCCAGAGCACCGGGGGTGATTACTGTCTCGCCGAGCTCATCACCTCTTTCAATCCTAGGTTCCCGGAATTCGAGCTATGCGTGTGGTCGGGGTCATCAACCGCGAGCACTGGTGGTGGCCAATGGATCAAGACCCCGGTTCATCTCCCTCTCCCTGAAAATCTGTGTGGACCCAACCACTTCTTCCAAATAGACATGGCGTTCCCATTATCAAGCTCTCAAATTTGCTGGGTAGATCTCCTCATGGGCATATTGGTCTGCAACCTGTCGGCGCCACAAGGGCCCGAGTTCGAGTTCATCTCGTTGCCCGTGGAACACCAGTTGTATCTCCCCGAGAACAAGCGGCTTCAGCTTAACCCAGAGGAGTTCCGTTCCATGTGTTGTGTCCGTAGTGGTGCCATCAAGTTTGTCTCGTTGGAAGTCTATTCCGACAAACAGGTTGCAGCTGAGCAGGTTACGTTGAAGACATGTACCCTTTCCCCTGGTTTCAAGACGTGGGAGGAAGGCAAGTCCTGGAGCGTCGGAGAAATCTGGGCAAGCGAGAGTTTTAAGAAAATGGAGTTGCCTCATCTTATGCTGACGTGTCCTGTCCTAAGCATGAACGAAGATGAGGTCATCTATGCCAATCTGAATGATATTGATTATGTCGATGATGTTGATGAATGGGGGGAAATTGTTGGAATGGACTTGGTTCCCAAAGGCCATTATAGGATTGAGTTTGACGTGCTGCAAAACAAGGTCCTGAAATTTTGGAAGAGCTCTACAGGCGACTTGTCATTGCTTACACCCATCCTTCTTGCTTCAGATTTCAGTGCACATCTGCAGGGACCAAGGACAGCCACGTAGTTGTTGTTATATGACACCCAACCAAATACTATCTCCGTTCTAAAATAGTAGGTTTCTATCTGAATTCTACATAGTACTTTGTTTCAGATTTGATTGATGTCATGATTGCTTGTTAAATGAAGTTAATTCATATATACATTGAAGTAAAAATATGAGGACATGACGAAGAATGTAAAATACGAGCGAGGATATAGTTTTTTTTAAATAATATTATTTTAATAAAGAATTGTAGATCTAGGATATGGATTGGAGAAATTGCAAAAATAGAGGCATGTCGGTAGTGTAGAAACCGACAGGGGACAAATTGGACTTCCCCTAACCGACTTCTTACGTGGTGCTGAGCTGGCTTGCCCGTCATCCGTACGGTGGGGCTTATCGGAGGAGAATAGGCCTACCGGTCACTGGCAAACCGACAAGTCTATGGCCGAGGACTAGTTGGTTATCCAGTGACCAACTAGTCCTTGGCCCACACCTATCGGCATACTAAAAGTTAAATAGGCTAGTCGGTCACTAGGTAGCTGATAAGTACCCTGTCGCCATGCAAATAGTGGAATAGGTTAGTCGGTCAAGTGTTACCTGACTAGTGCTTCTTTCATTTGTTTTTTATTTGTTGCTAGTAACAGTAGTAATATGAAACATGTCTCTAGGATCCATAAAGGCTTTGCACTCATACATAGTCTTTCCCTAGATGATATCGAATAAAAAACGATCCATCAATCCATTACATAGCAAATACTTAATACATGGACGATACAATAATACAACAAAGTAATTGAAACATAACATGGAGAACTAGAACAACATACATTCTTAGAAACTGAAATATAACCTAGCCAACTCAAACAACATACATTTATAGAGATTAGCGGTACAGGTGGATGCCCGCAGCATAACATGTGAAGTCGGAGTGTTCATCCATAATAGTAATTGATGACCCTGCATCACCATAGTACCCAGGAGCATCGTAGAATCCTGTGGAAGGTGATGGCGGACTCTTGGCTGGACCGAGTTTGTGATGAGGGCAGCGACAGAAGGCGTTATCACATATGCGAGGGTCATCTTCTGCTATACTAATTGTCATGGGACTATTATCTGATGATTATTGACTGGAGGATGCAAGCAATTGTTTTAGTTGAAATATTTTGTTGTGTAAATAGGCAATGTAGAGTTGAGTAGGGGCAATAGGTTGTGGATCAATCCACCTGGAGATGCCACAATTGACAGCATCAGAAGTGTTCTGCAACAATGGAAACAAACGTCAAAAGGAAATATGCATGATATTACGAACATGATTTTCAAGATAAGAGTAATATCGTACTAACATTAGGTAACGGGCAACGAAAGAATCGACGTCCGCTATTGTACTCTTCAGGACCATCATACATTTGTAGTACACAATTTAGTTCATGATTGTATTTTGGCCAAGGAATCTTGGTACCATCATAGCCTCGGAAGGGATGAGGCTTCTCTTCCTTGGTTTCGAGTGGTAGGTCTGGGTCGGGTTCTAAGTAAAACGTTGGGCCTAGTTCATTGTTGAATTCCTGGAAGGGATCATCTATCTCTTTGCCTCTGTTTGCTCTACGCCTACCCCTACCTAAAGAGGCCATATTCTTCGTGGAGTGGTGTTTTGGAGAAGAAGATGGGCAGTCCATTTTATAGGTAGCGTCAGATGTATGAATTATTGGGTTCCTACAGTTTGGTTGTTTGTCGAATGCAATTATGCGACAGTCATTGTTGGATTTCCTGCACGACTGTTCATCGACTATAGTAATGCGTCTTTTCATGTTGTCAGGTGCAGCGTCGGATTCCCTGCATGTCTGATCAATGCCCATAGTGATGCGTCTATTCATGTCCTAAAGTGTAGCACTGGATTCCCTGCACGTCTGATCAATGCCTACAGTGATGTGTCACTTGATGTCGTGAGCTTTGATGAATTCGTGTGTGAGATAGCTGAAAATCATAATTATGACCCGTAGTAGTTGATACATTGTATGAATAAATGTGGCGTCCTAAGTTATCGAAATAGTGACAGTGCACTAAGTTATAGAACGAGGTGCATAGAGTGCTAAGTTATCGAAATAGTGGCATAGAGTACTAAGTTACAGAACTAGTGACATAGCGTACAATGCATTTCAAATCAATGCACATCAGATCATCCCCCATGCCTGTCACGCTTGTTGGGCTCGCCATGTCGCCTGTTGGCGCGAACCTAGTGTGTGGGGTACGTGAGGTGGTCATGTGGCCTCCTCACCCGTGTAGCATCAACAGGGGCCAATGGCTGGTGCTATGTGGGCTACGTCGGTATAGGAGCCCCTACCATGTCAGAGTGACTCTGTATGTCAGGAGCTGCTCTAGAGTCGTTCAGTCCCCAGCTGTCTAAAATGGAGTGTAGAGAATACTGCGACTACTGGAACTGAGGGCCAACACCTAACATACAATGTACAAAAGTTAGGGGCATAAAATGCAGAAATAAATTATTATCATGTAATGTACCTAGTGCTATTCATCCAGGAGTAGGCATGAAGGTAGGTTGTTGTGGTAGAGTAGACGAGGACGACTTATGCCTGTAACGAGAAGACCCATGCACAGCAGTGGGGGCGGAGTGTGGCGGGGACGTGCGCTGCATCCTGGGCTAAACACCCTGTGATTTGGAGCAGGAGGCACACTTGAGAGCATCCCTCAAGTGTTGCCCGAGGCACGTTAAGGAAGCACCCATCTCACGCGCGTCGAAACGTGGAAGGGTCACGTTGCAGCGAGCAGCGAAGTCCTCCAACTCTATAGCCACTGAGTCACATGCATCTGTCTGCAACATCAATTAAATCATTGATGTCATGTCAAGAATATGTAATGTAAACCAAATATGTAAATAACTATTAATCAAATATGTTACTAATGTACATATAATTATGAAGACTTACCAGAATATGGTATGCAACTGCAGGCTGCGTGCTGAAAGTGTCGGTGATGACAACCTCATGGTCGTGTGGATGCGAGTGAGAAACATGGATACACCATACTCGCATAGCCCCATGGAACCACTGTAGATACACCTCGTAGGTCCCTAGGTCGTACGGACCCGTGGGCTGGAGAACATCATCTCCCGCCCCAGCCCACTGCTCAATCCATGATTCCATCTTTGCAGCCCAAATAGTCTCGTAGAAAATCCCTTGACCCTTCCTAGTCATTCTACAATAAACAAGAACGGGTTATGAGAATGAGAGAATAATAGTAAAAATTTATACAATTAGGTTATACTTACTTATGAGCATTATCGACGAGGTCTCTAGAAACAGGGAAAGGCTGGAAGTAACCAAGCTGGCGAAGCACTCTGTGCACACAGTACGGCTCGACCACGATGTCGTAGACTAGGTGACGTCTAGTCAAGCAGAAACTAGCGTCATGTGTGCACATCGTTGACAAGCCACGTGGTGCACGATTGTGTACATCCATGGTAGTGTAGGGCGTCTAGCGGCATGAGCTGGTTGAAAGAAACCATGAACTGGGGGTACGCCTTTCAAAGAGTCCTAGTGGCCCAAGAAGGCTGCATTCAAAGAACAGATAATCAATTAATATACAACTCGTCATATGTGAATAAATAAATAAATCGAATAGTACGTACCTCACGCTTGCACCAAATGGAACCCATGGTCGGTACATATAAAGGGTCCGTGTCATTGTACATGTCCTCGTCGTATGGCTCATACGACGATAGAACTGGTCGACCAATGTTGAAGCGCTCAAAAGACCACAACATCAGCAACAGAGGGCACCCAGTCAATGGCATCATACTGCCAGGATGAATTGTGTCTGTTGTTGATTGTCATGTTGTCCATGCTAATCCAGTCATGAAGTTCTTGATAGTGCATGCCCCAGCCTCCGTTTTTATCCAGAAATGTATGAAACTCTTCGTCATCCCGCTCCATCTCATCTACAATTGCCTCGTTGTCTTGTCCCGAGTCATCTATCATCGTATCACTGCTTTCGTCCACCTTTTTCTGACCAATATTTCCTTCTGTACCACTAGTCATCTCCATGTGTTGGCTACAGGGCATGGCACCAATGTGTTCATTCACGGGAAAGTAATTTTCAACAACCACTTCATTTGACTCAGGGTTAGAGGTCAACGCATCAACACTTTGCCATTGCACAAGTAAAACAAAAGTGTTATTTCAATCCCGTTGATATAAATTGCTTCCAATGTTTACTGCTTCTTAGCTCTACAAGTTCCCATTTTCATGACACTTCAATTTTTTTAGAAATCAAAGCTTTCACTAACAATCGATAATCATAAGGATTCATATTTAATAAACCATGAAACCACCCATAAACTACATGACGTGTCATCTCCAACGGCTCTATCAATGCACCATCCACATACTGTGTCGATGACATGTATCCGGGGTACCTCACATAGAAGAAAAGTAGAGATAGACTCCTACTATAATATGTATAGTATATCGACTAGAACTCCGTCATGTAACCCTATTTCCCCGGATATATAAGGAGGGGCAGGAGTCCTCCTCAAGGGACAAGCACATAGCAGACTAGCCCTCAATTAGATTAGACACAACTAGACATCATCGTCTAGATCTATGATCTAGACATATCAATACAAATATCACAGGACACAGGACGTAGGTTTATTATCCTCCGGGAGGACCGAACCTGTATAAATCGGCGTCTTGTATTATCATCATTTCTCGATCTCATGTATGCCCCTATTCTACATATAAATCCTCATACGTGAACTACCCTATGTCTAGTGCTGAAATAAAGTCTCAACATTTGGCTTCATCCGTGGGGATAGCGCGTCGATGGGCTCAATCTACCTCAAGATCCGATCTCGAGCTGACCGGCGTTGAAGCGCATGAGCCATCGCGTCTTTGTCAAGACAACATCCAACAAAGTTAACGACGAGATCTTCATGTTTCATCATGGCGGTGACAGCTAGATACGTGCATGCGCCGACTCGTCGACTTGCTGAGTTGCTTAAAACTCGGAGACGTGCACGCGCCGCACCGGGTTGCCACTTGAATCAAGATACAAGGAGTCGACGAGTTTCCCGATGAAGCAAATCGCCGACATCGAGTTGTCATTGTGCTCAGGAGCTAGTCCGAGTCGACTACTCCAAAGACTACATGGAAGCAAGGAAGTTTTCTTTCCTTTCTTTATTTATTTCCATATTATTTTATTCCTTGCATGTTAATCCATCCGATTACCAGCTTGGATACTTATTACGTAATGCTTTTTTGTATGAAGACGAGATCTGCACAAACCGACAGTATTGAGGCCTTTTTTTCATGTCGATTACTACGTCGACTCGGCTACCAGCTCGTCTCAACTCGTCGACTCGCAATACGATTACATGCGACTCGGCTCCCCGTCAACTATTTGCTGATAAGCAAAGCAGACTTCAACTATAATTAAGCTCAAGTTGATAATGAGTCCATATGGTTGATGCCATTGACCTCAACTACTATATGGTGGAAACAAATTGTCAACTTACTACAGCTGACTCGGAATCGACTTTGTGGCTGTACCTGGAGGAAGCACAGACCGAGTTGAACACTCGGTTTCATGGGGAAAAAAAGGCAGGCTCTCACGTGTGCGAACAAGGAAGTCTTTTTCCTTTCCTCTCTTTTCACATTATTTTATTTCATAGACTGCTAATCAATTTGGTTAGTCATGTACTCATCCCGTAGCACCTTTTGCATATACGTCACTTGCGTGGAGGCTGGCTTTGCTATCCAACTTGGAGTCCATCTTGGCTGATGGCAACATACGAAGCAAGCTACGTCAGTCAGTCCTCGCCAGCAACTAGTATATTAAGGCAACTCGGCGAGGCCATTATGACTCGGCCTTACTCGCAACACGGCGACCTCGATGATGAGCTTGACCGGTCTTTCACCAGGCAAAAATGTCACCATGACACAATGACTCGCCAACATCACCATGACTCAACAACTCGATCACTCGGTGGTCACATGAACATGTCTGAGAGCTACTCCACGATGACCTGATGACTACACTACTCAGCAACATCACCGCACTATAACGACTTCAACCACCTGGCAATATCGTCATGACGACGCCTCCACGACTCGGCGACATTGTCGTGATCGCTCGGTGACCACAAGGATTTGCCTGGGGGCTACTCCATGATGTCTTCGACGACTCAGTGCACCAGCTACTTGATGATTCGGCAGACTCAGCCACTCGGCGACATCGCTGTGACTTGACATCTCGGTCAGCCACTCAACAGCTCGATGATATGGCTACTTAACAACACAAGTCAACCACTTTGAGCTTCGATGTTCCGGCAATATGATGGATCAACTTCCATGTTTGACCACTCGCCAACCATATCAACATGCTTAGGGGCTCATCTACAACTCACCCAATATCAAAGCTAAGTATCTTTATATTTTCTTGATTTATTTTTTTAAGGTTTTGGACTCATGTACTTCATACTATTTTTTTCACATCCGTTTATTTCTGTTTTCTAAGTAGAAGGTCGTAGATTTTTTATGAGTAAAGTCGGGTTTTTTAATCAGTGCTCTTTTTGTGCTTTTATTTATTTTTTAATTATCTCGGTTCTTCAATCCTTCGCATTAAACAAGAGCCAGGGGGCTATTTGTATATCTATACATGTGTTCTCTCACTTTTCTGTGAATCTAGCAGTATACATGTCGGTCGGTGATCTTTCAGTAGTGTGTCAGCCCTCACACCATATGACCCATGTCGGTCGGTGATCTCTCAGTAGTGCTTCAGCCCTGACACCTTTATGACTTATGTTGTCTGTTTTAGTTTCACTCTTTTTTTTACTTCAGCCTTGACTGATCTATTACATCTTATTTTGCGATTTGGTCTTATTTTGGTTTTACGCCGATAAGTAACTAAGGCATAAATTTTCTTTGCTACACGATAGACTGCCACTACACTAAACATAGAGCCAAAGTTGCAAGAGGTCATGTGTCGACTGGTTCTGATTGCTACGTAAGAGTAAATTATGACCGATATTGTTACGGCAGACCGAGCTCCGAACTCTTTATATTTTGTCCTAAGTATTCTATGGTGGATCAGTCTGGTTGCTATCGCGCGAATACGCTGTTATGTGCCAGTTGGTCTACATACGGGAGAAAAATGGATACATACTTGATTCTTCAGTCGACTGATTTGTTTGGATTATAAAAATTAGTTATCAAGCAAACAATGTTAATTATCACTAATTATTCTAATTTTTTTTATTATCAGAAATATTTATGATGGATAGGCAGATATACCACTCGACAAAGAGTGATTTCCTCGCCTTCATCGGTCGGCTTACAGCTCCGACCGCTCTCATTGGTCGGCCACGCTAGCTCCGATTGCCTTCATCGGTTGGCTTACAACTCCGTCCGCTTTTATCGGTCGGCTACACCAGCTCCGGCCGCTTTTATCGGTCGGCTACACCAGCTCCGACTGCCACCATCGGTCTGCCACATCATATCTAACCGACGCCATCGGTCGGCCACATATCAGATCATCGGTGTCACTTGGTCATCATGATTTTGAAGGATTCCTACTACATCAATGGTCGGCGGCTACAACAACCTCGGCTGCCTTCTTCATTCGACCTGACATTTTGGATGCACGCGGCACCTCCTTCAATTACATACTACTCCTCAGAATTCCTAGTAAATTTGCAGTGTTGTCACATGGTATTGCTCCTTAATGGATTGATTAGCTTGCCGTCTTTATTTACTCAGAAGATCGTAGCACCTCGTTTTGTCGATCCAACCCAACCTAACCCTCCTGATCATGGCCCTTCCGATCCGTGGGTCTTTGGTCGACTGTTTCATGCGCTTCAACAAAAGAGGAGCAGCAGTAACTTTTTATTTAGAAAAGGAGGAGCCGTGGTAACGGATGGAGAAAGGAACAACCATCGGCAAGGGCGAAGACGAAGGAACCATGATCGGCGGATCGAGGAGTGAGCTGCTGAGTCCGCAGGAAGCAACGGCGGCCATGGAACCCATATCATCAATCCTCTCACCACCACCCCTCCAGAAGTAATTCGCCTGTCCATGATGACCACGGATGAGCTGCAGGCGGTAGGACCTGGTATACGACGCCTCGAACAACGCTATCTCTACCTGGTCTATTCTCAGTGCCTTTGGGACCATATCTCCCATTCACCCACCCTAAAATGCCTCGGGCGCAGCGTTCCCATCATGCGACGTGGCAGCTCCTTGGTGGGTGATGACGACTACAAGCGTGTGGTCAAGCCCTGAAGGGCAGTGGACACAGACGCCGGTTCAGCTCCCTCTCCCTGAAGCCTGAACAGCTATATGGGCTCACGCGCTTCTTTGAAATTGACATGGCGTTTGCTTCTGTAGCAAGCTCGCACATTTGCTGTGTTGATCTCCTCGCCGGCGTCCTGGTCTGCGACATGTTGTCACCGCAAGCTGGGCCTAGGTTCTGTTTCATCCCGTTGTCCGCGGGGCTCGAGTTGCAGGTCCCCAGATTTCAGCTCCCCGGGAAGATCGAGTTCCGTAATTCCGTTCCATGGGCTGTGTCTGTGGTGCATCAAGTTCATCGCCATTGTCGGGTACTCTGACCAAGATCTTCCATGCCAAGAGGTAACATCGAGGACCTAGACTTGTTGCCCCTGATTTCGAGGACTGGAAGGAAGGCGAGGCCTTATTACGCGTGGGTTATCACATTTTGGAATGAGGACAATAGTTGTGCCATTAATCCCCCTGGGTAGTACTCCATCCTCAAAGAATTGTTGTACCGCCACAACTATGTCCTGCTTAACAACTCCCCAATGATGCTGGAAGAACCGAACCGGGAAGCCATCCGGCCCTGGAGCTTTTAAAGGGCTCATCTGAAATAGTGCATCTGATATGTCCTTCTCTGAGAATTTGTCACATAATTGTTCATTCATCTCTGGCATTATTTTCTCATGTATCAATTCTAGCAATTCAGCACTATCAACAGATGGATCAGAGGTATATAGCGACCGGAAGAAAGCGTTTGTTATCGACTTCATCTCATCCACTCCCTCACACCAGCTTCCATCAGTTCGCTTTAATTTTGTGATCTTATTTTTCCGTGCCCTCCAAATAGCTTGTCGGTGGAAATAGCTCGTGTTACGGCCACCTTCCCTTAGCCAAGCAATTCTTGAACACAGAAGCCACATCATTTCCTCCCGGTACAACAATTCATCCATTATATCCGTGATAGCCGTTATGTCAGCTCTTCCATGATCCGGGTCATTCTTAACTTCTTCAAGCTGCACCCGTAGTTTCTCTAACTCCACTGACACCGAGCCAAAGTGTTGCTTGCTCCATGCACACAATGCCCGCTGCACTCTGCTTAAGGCTCCCATAACACCGCCCAAACATTCATGATTTGGGGCCGAGCACCACGCTTCTTTCACTTCAGCAGCCAACGTTTATAGCCTCTCCCACATGATCTCATAATGAAAGATGCGTGTCTTGTGGCATTCCCAGTTCTCTTTGCGTACCTCAAGCAATAATGGACAGTGGTCGCTCCGGGATGAGACAAGGTGGTGGAGCGTAGCCTCCCTAAATCTGTCCCTCCAATCTATGTTCGCGACATCTCGATCTAGGCATACCTTAACATTTGCATGACCCTCCCTTCCATTATCATAAGTGTACGACAACCCTACAAATCCAATATCTATAAGATCGCACTCAGCAAGCACATAACAAAAAAGCTCTATCTGCCGCTATGGCCGCGGGCACATAGAGAAGTGTTCAAAACCCCACATTGTCTCATTAAAATCTCCTATCACAAGCCACGACATGTTCAGCTCTCCACACAATCTGCGGAGATGATCCGACATCTTTGGTCTATCTTTCGTTCGTGGCTCCCCGTAGATGAAAGTAGCTCTGAACCCCTGATCATCCCCATCCTCCGTTACCATGATGTCAATGTACCTCTAGTTCTTCTCTAGCACCTCTACTTTGAGTGGCTCATCACTCAGACCATAGTCACCACTAAAAGAGACCCTATCCTTTTGCGCCCCAGCAGGTCCCGACGAATCAACATGCATATGTTGTAAACCATCCTCCAAAGCTTCACTTGTCTCCTTTGGAACAATGGCAGTTTCATTCCCTGCTACCTCTTCTAGATCTCCTTCTTCAGTCCCCTCTCTCCCCCGCTTTGCTGTACCTTGCTCATGCATAAAGTGTTTAGAGGAGCCAGAAGCTGCCAAAACCTTGGCCTTTTGTGCACCACTGAAGTTGATAGCCCGAGCCGCCTGTGGTTTTGCCGCTGGAACACGAATTTCTTGATTCCTATTTCTTTTCAAGGGAGAGGCTCACAAATCGGTCCCGAAGCGCATGCCTGTATCTATTTCTAGGCACCCACGATCCGAATGCCCCATGACTCCACACCGAAAACAGAAGAAAGGCACATTCTCATACTTTACCGAGAAAGGTCCGTACATCTTCCCCTGGAATCGGACTTTCAACTTGGCCTTCAAGGGTTTCTCTAGATTATAGCTAACTCGAACACGAAGGAAGTCTCTAATAGCACCTCCCACCTCCACATCGCGCCCCAGCTGCTCACCCAGGAAACGGGCAAAACCAGTTGTCATTATGTAATCCGGTAGGTCATAGATTCTTACCCAAAGCTCGATCGAGTCTATGACTATTTGAGAGGGACTTGTTAAACCATCACACGGAACCACGATGGCTGCATCTCCGTTATAACGCCACGGACCTCCATTCACAACATACTCGTTGGTTTGCTTCGATGGAAATTCCATGAGGTATCTGTTCTCATCCAGATCACACGCCGAGAAAGCATCCTTTACCCCCCCCCCCCCCCCCCCCGGCCTTACTCATCTCCACAAACAACTCATTCACCGAAAAGAACTGGCCTAAATAATACCATGCGACTGCCAACCACTTTTCTGTGAACTCGCCACCAAAGTCTTCATAATTAGCATCAATAATATCATCATCCTCATCCTCCATCTGACCTTTACGATCACCTGTGTATGGGATGATCTCCTGATTGTTCCCTCTATCCATCACCCAATATTTGGCTAAATCCTGCATCTTCTCCCCTTCTTTAGAACCTGATCCTTGGTTCCTTTTAGAGCTAACCAAAGCCATTACTAGGGCTATTAGTCGCAACTCAAACCAAGATCTACAGCTGCAGCTTATGGCTTCGGCTGGGCAGACACCTCACCAGACTCCCCTGAATCATCCCCACCACAAACGGAGCAGATGTGAGACACACGGTTCGAAGCCGCCACCAGCCGAAGTGCAAGCAAGCAAACCCTAAAAATAACCAGGCCCGGGTCTCCAACCCTAAAAAGAACACGGCAGAGTATAAGATGGCAAAACAGAGAAAAACGACAAGCAAAAGGCGTCCGACGCGGAGACGACTCCCTCGGCGACGCAATCTGAACGGAAATCCAGTCCTAAACCATGAAGGATCAGGACTGTTCTTCAGGAGTTACGCCGAAACCCTAGTCGCCCCGCCGCCGCCAGTCCATCTTTTACGGGAGACATTGTGGCCGGTTGTTGTGCACAGTTAATCCCATTATATGATTCGCCTCGACTTGACGCAAAACAAGGTCATCATGTCGTGCACAAGGAGCTCAGGCGACTATGAGTGGCTTGCACCTGCTATTATTGCAATTGAGCTCAGTGCATACATAAAGGACCCAAACGGCCACGGAGGTTTAAGGTATATATGCTTTCCACTGCCATGTGATTTCTTTTTTTAGTTTTTGGGTCTAGTACAAATTTGAGGCTGGGCTCAAATCCTCAAGGAGAAAGGACGAGATTTTTGTGTGCGCATTTGTTGATTTTATGTCCCGGAGGAACAGGAGATTTTTTGTTCCAAAGGCACTAGGCGTGAATTAGTTTAACTTCGTTAATAGTTCATCCCTGTTAGCTGCCTACTAGGCTAGTACTCTTGCTAGCTTACATAATCATTCGAAACACAAGATGCGTCATGGATCGACAATCAAGAAAATGCTTCAGTTACAGCCATATGACAATTTTTTTTTTTAAAAAAAAAGGACATGTTATCAACGGACACCACCGCCTGCTTGGTCTTGTCTCTTCGCCTTCACTGCGTATGAAAGGGAAAAAGCAACAAGAAACTAAACATCTAATGATGAAATTTAGCAAAAGATCCAAGACGAGAAGTCAGTTCCTATGAAGAAGGTCAATGACCATGCACTATCTCCCTTCCAAAATTACATAGTAAAGCCCTGAAACTGTCCATTCAAGCATCAATTCACAAATTACCTTTTAGCTGACTAATTAATTGTTTCACTTCGTCTCACTGACGTAATGTGATCAGCAATGCCTTTTTTATGTTTATTATCTTCCGGTGACATTTGATTTGGACTTTCAAACACAGAGCATGGTCTCTAATGTAATAGCCATCCCGGAGGCCCGACAGTGGTCGCGGGCGCGGTCACGTCGTGGGGAAGCTGCGGAATTTGCAGGTCGCGGTGTGGACGGAAGTGAGATCGATGCCGGGAAGCTGCTAGGATTGGGGCTGGGGCTGGGGCTGAATGAGCGGCAAGTGTTGCATCAGTCAGCGGCAGCGTTCGAGGTTTAGGAACAGAGAGTTTTGTTGTTTCGGGGTCCTTTTAGGTCGTGGTGAGGAAATGTCGAAGGAGGAACAAGGAGTTGACATGCTGTTCATAAGAAAGAAAATTTCACATCATAACCAACTAACCAAGTACTACTCTTACAAGAAGATAATATGTATATTACCTTCTTGAAGTGGAAGACTTGGACGAACACCGCCGGAATTGACTCGTTTGCTGACTCAAGTGACCTCATTGAGTTACACAGCCGCAGACATTCAGCTTGCGTTTGCATCGACCTTGGTCCCCGCCGTTGAAGCGTCGGTGGAGGGCATGGAGCTAGCATAATTACCACAAAATAGGGTCATTCAACTCACTACTTATCTAACCTTCACGTAAGTTCTTAATTTCCAACAAAAATAGGTGCATTCAACTCTATACGTTTGAAGGCATAACTAACACTCCACGACAAGTCCACTCACTATAGTTGTGCCACGGTGCATTCAACTCTATACTTTTAAGAATGAGAGTACATAACATTTTAATAACTTTTATCTAATTAATGGGCCATTTGTTAAATTAATTTTGGACCTTTTTTTAATAAACATCGCCTAGATGTGGTCTTCAGGAGACCATGTATATATAGAGGCAACAAAACTACAAACTATAACCCTCATAAGGACATCCCTAAAACTTATAGCTTGGATAGTCATTGAATCATTACCACATGTCAGTGTAACATCATTCTTCTCTATAGATCAACCATTTATAAATTCCAATTTTTTAATAAATACTCCATGTTGTGTTGCTGATGTGGTTTTTTTTTTTTCATTTTTAACTGCAATCATTGTATGAAGTATATGGTGCCATTTACCTTGTGATTGCCTCTATATTGTTTACTCAATTGAAGAGTGGACTGGAGGTATAACTTACATCTTCCTTTGTAATGGTGTCAAAAGAGGGACATTGATGAATGGTAATAGGTGGATATAGTAGCACATGTACACATTTTGGTCTCTCCAGTAGTGCAACCATAGCCTTTCAGATCGCTTGAGGAACCATTTCAGTGAGTAATCATTGTGACATTCCTAAATTCTGCACGATTTTCTACTTCGCAATTCAAGGGTTGAGCTTAGTAAATCTTTTAGGCCTTATTTGGGACGACTTCTCCCCACCACGCTTCTCCTCAAAGTTAGATTTCTGGAGGGCTTCTGATGGTTGATCATCAAATGCCGGTTCATCTCTCTCTTCCTGAAAATCTTTGTGGACTCAACCACTTCTTCCAAATAGACATGGCGTTCCCGTTATCATCATCTCTCTCTCCCTGAAAATCTGTGTGGACCCAACCACTTCTTCCAAATAGACATGGCGTTCCCGTTATCAAGCTCTCAAATGGGTAGATCTACTGGTAGGCATATTGGTCTGCAGCCTATCGGCGCCACAAGGGCCCGAGTTCGAGTTCATCTCGTTGCTCGTGGGTCACCAGTTGTATCTCCCCGAGAACAAGCGGCTTCAGCTTAACCCAGAGGACTTCCGTTCCATGTGTTGTGTCCGTGGTGGTGCCATCAAGTTTGTTTCATGGAAGGCTATTCTGACAAACAGGTTGCCAGTGAGCAGGTTACGTTGAAGACATGTACCCTCTTCCCTGATTTCAAGACCTGGGAGGAAGGCAAGTCCTGGAGCATCGGAGAAATTTGGGCAAGCGAGAGTTTTAAGAAAATGGAGTTGCCTCATCTTATGCTGATGTGTCCGGTCCTAAGCATGAATGAAGATGAGGTCATCTATGCCATTCCGAATGATATTGATTATGTCGATGATGTTGATGAATGGGGGGAAATTGTTGGAGTGGACTTGGTTCCCAAAGCCCATTATAGGATTGAGTTTGATATACTGCAGAACAAGGTCCTTATTGGAGGAACTCTACAAGCGACTTGTCATTGCTTACACCCATCCTTCTTGCTTCAGAGTTCAGTGCACATCGCCAGGGACCAAGGACAGCCACGTAGTTGCTGTTTTACGATACCCAACAGATTACGTTTATCTGAATTCTATCTATTTTTTGTCAAATGAAGTTAATTCGTATACACTCCTCGTTTTTTTATCTAAATTCTACCTACTTTTTGTCAAATGAAGTTACTTCAGATTTCAATTCATACATTCATGTATACTACGAGGGAGTATGTAGAAGTAAAAATACAAAGACATGTTATCAACGGGGACTATATCTGGGCATCTGGGTCAGGCTAAATGGGCCTAGGCATTTTGGCCTGGCCCGTACTCGGCACGACACGGCTACCAATGGGCTTGTGCCGGCCCGGCCCAGACAACCGTGCCGTGCTTGGGCTGACCCCAAGCACGGGCATGGCCCATGGCACGGTCGGAAAGGGAGCGTGGCCAATAGAGGCCCGGTTTCCCCATAGGCCAAGCCGCCAGGCCACCCCGGCCACCCCCGTTCGCATAAAAGTCGCCCACCTACCCTCGCCCCAAACCCTAGCTTATTTCCCCTCCCTCGCCTCCGTCGCGGCTCCGCTTCCAAACCCTAGTGCCGTAACGCGTGCACCGACGTCGCCGGTCGCCGTCTCGTCGAGCAAATTTCACCGATCGCCGGTCGCCGCGGTAGCCAGACAACCTTCCTATCCCCCTCTCATCAACAGCTCGACGACCCATCTCGGCTTCCTCTCCTGCTCATGCTTCACCGCCCAGATCTGGCCGATCGCTGCAGTAGTTGTGCCACCTTCCTCGACGGCTCGACGCCTCTGACTCCTCTCCTCTGCATGCTTCTCTTTGTCTTTGCAAGTGTCGGCTTAATTCTGAGAATTTGAGAATACGGGCTAAAACCATGCTCTCGGGCCACCGTGCTCACGGACCGACAGGGCTTTCGGGCTGGCATGACACGGAAAAAAGGATTTTGTGTCGTGCCGTGGGCCGACCCCTCGGCACGTGGGCCACTACGGCACGGTCCGGTCGGCCCATCGTGTTGTGCTGGGCCTAATCGGGCCTGTGCCATGCCGGGTCGGGCGGCCCGAATGCCCACATATAATGGGGACATAACCTCTTGCTTAGTCTTGTCTGATGCCATGCTTTGGTCATCGCATTCCTTGCATAGGATAGGGAAACAAAAAGAAGGAAACAGAACATGTTATCAGTGGCCATCAACACATTATGTTTTGGTGGCCAACAACCTTAGCCTTTTATTCCAGAGCAAAGAACGAAAAATGCCATGCTTCAGCTCCACATGAAGCTGAAAACAGAGTTCGACAGGGCTTGACTGATGCTGCTAGAGCTTTATTTAAATATATTTTCTAGCTTTTAAGTGACTGAAAGCTTTCAGTCATTGGCTTGTTATTTTATGTTTTGATTTTTTTTGTAAGATTATTTGTATAATAATTATAAGCACTTAGATCTAGATCTAATGGTTCAAAGCGGTGATTGAAAGTTACCTAAACTTTCAGGCGGCTGAAAATTAGCAAATCCTTTATTTAAATGTTTCACGGGTAGTATGGTTCACAGCTAAAAAATCTAAACACGGAGGACGAAACACCTGTGCTTGCATCGCTGTCCTGTGTTCCTGTGCTATGGCATTTTAGCCACCTTGCACCACCTGGATAGTTTGTCATCAGGCTTCGGTTCGGCGAGGGGAACCTCAGGCTCCGCATTGGCGGGTTGCACTTGAGGCATCGTAATGTCGGATCAGCAGGGGGAAGATCAGACATTGGAACGGTAACGTGGCTGCTCCCACCCCACTCCCGCTCGCTCGCCTCCCCGTTCCTATGGATTTCTGCTGCTGAACTGGAAGTCGCGTCACCGAAAAGAGAGCGTTACTTTTTTTTTTTTTTGAGCTAAAAAAAAAGAGAGCGTTACTTGTTAGCGCTAGCAACCATTGGCCATGTTACTTGTTATAGTTGCACCCATTTCGGCCCGGCCTAGCCAAGCTACATTCTGGGCCTTGTGAAGCCCGAGCCTTTTAGGAGTCTTGCCGACTTGCCGAGCGCTGCCCTGCCCGGTGGTTCGCTTCGTCATGTTCTTCGGCTGCCGCCGATTTGGGGAGGTTCAATTCAGGTTCTGCTAGGGTTTTAGCTGCTCTGCTCTCCTTCCTCAGGCCTAATCGGCTGCGCTACGGCCGCTTCTTCCTCCTCCTCCGGTGCCCCCGAGACGGCGTGGTGGCCATGAGGGACCTC